>CM053026.1:195657521-196257521 GCA_028564925.1 Lithobates sylvaticus | reverse complement strand
TATATATATATATATATACACACACACATATACACACACACACACACACACATCCTCTGTTAAGCATTCAAAGCATTCCAGTGGCTCACACATAGGTAATTGTGGCATGCATTACAACACATTTCTGTCAGTTCCCTACATGCAACACTTCTGTGACAAGCAAAGCAATCCAACACCCACTCCCATACCCTGGGTAAGGCTGCAGTGTTCTTTGTGACAATCACAAACAGCAAAGGACAAGCATGCTGCAGGATAAACCATGACAATTGCACCCAACCAACCTGCTGAAAACAAAAAAAAAAAATCTAACCTGGACTGGTCCATAACCCATCTTACCCACAGTAAACCAATCATAAACGTTACATTTACAGTGGGTAAAAGGTTTCCAGCAGCTTGTGTGTAGACAGAATCCACATATGTCATGTCAGCACATATGTCATGTCAGCACATATGTCATGCAAAGCCCTGCACAGATCTACATTCTGCTCCGACAGACGTATCCTAGATGAACTGATAAAGACTTGCTTTCCTCTCTGCAAATGCAGGATGATACTAGAAAGTCCTCTAATTCATGTCTGCCTCTTGCCTGACTAGAATGAAAGTGCATTCTTAGTACAAATTGCCCCTTCAAGAAAAATGTCTCACTTGTGTATCAAAAATATTGTAAGACATAAGAATGTAGCCCTTTATTTAGGGAACAGAATCTATGCATAATGATCAGGGGATTGGATTGATTGCCCTCTGTGGTCCAATTGTTCTTGAAGGTGAGCAAGTTCAACTAAATCCTCAAACTGTCTATCCGTTTTGTGGCTGACCAGCGATCTATAGAAATGAATGGCAAATATTATGAAGATTACTCCAAATGGAACCATGATAAGGGTTGAGGCCACAGCTGCTGCCTTGCCAGGACTCATAGAATAAGTGTCGTTGACTGCTGACTTCGGACTGTTCACTGGAAGAAACTTCACCCAACAAAGCAAGACAACTTCAGCCAGGAATAGCAGCGTCCCAATGACTGTAGAGAAAGCCCATGCTAGTTCGATGTGACGGTGCATCTTTTCATGAGGAGACTCTTTCACAGAGTTCAGATTATGGACATTGCTCACTGCTTCAATGTTGGGAAGGATGCAGGTGCTGATCATTAGTGCAAATAAATGTACAGCGACCAGAACAGTAGTACAGGCACTAAAAGCAACCAGGAGACCAGTGGGATAGATATGATCTGCTTCCAGTTGGACTTCTACCATTGCAACCTGAAAAAAACAAAACAAAAAAACAACCGATTTAAAAAAGGACCATAAAAAGGCCATAAAAAAGCACCACCGATTTTCAAGCACAAATCACAAAAAACAGTAGACAAAATCTGTTACACATGTATGCAATGTGGGTCTATATGTAGTGTTCTACTTTTGCAGACATTTTGTGAATATCCAGTGCAATGAAGAGGTTTTGGCTCTTCTAGCTCTCCTTCATGGTTCTTCCCACCATGACTCAAAATCATCCTTTTAGGTAACAAAGCTCTAAAGTCAGTGATTTCCTAGAAACAGCCCTATTCTTTCGTCATCATAAATTCGTCGCATAGGTCATCTTGGCTTAATTTGCAAAGGTCATGGCACACTACACAACTGGTTTACGGCACAAGAAGCAGCAGGTGGTCAGCCTAATGTCATTTTTGTGTAATGAACATTGTTCTAATTTGGGGTTTTCAGTAACCTTTGCCTGATCCATTCCTCAAATCTCACAATTGTCCTACCAGGAAGCAAAATACAATAAGTCTACAATGTGATGACAAAAGGTAGGGGGGTGATTCTCCCACAACAGGTTTGTGCCTAAAAAGGTACTTCTCAAAAACTTGGGGTCCAACTCTTAAAACAAGGGTGTTCAACCTGCAGCCCAAAACAAAAAACTTACTAAAAAATTATCTTTTTTAGGAAATTTTTGTAAAAATGGATTTTTTTTGATGACATCCGAGACTCTGTCCACACTGCTGTGACAGGTGTCCAAATAGAATCCGACTTGTGAGCCACCCCAAGTCGCGAAAGGGAGGGTCATGTCAAATTCAATGTTTGCCCTACATGAGTAGCCTTAGGTCTATTAACTGATACTACACAAGTACCGATTTGTTCAGGACTTTCAGGTTTAAAATTAAACGAAACTTTCCTGATGGCTCCGACTGAAGTATGGCTGACATCCCTAGAGATTTTTCTCTGTTAGCAATTATCTTGAGGACGAACGGGCTGGATGTCGCTTTTTCCCACTGTGGTAGAAAAGGTTCACTGGTTTTTAGTGGTTTGGCCAGGAGATGCAGGCTCTGCGGGCTGAATTTACTAGGGCCGCAGATCTTGCCGACATTTTAATTGACTCGGCAGAGGCATCTGCCATATACCCTACGGCTTTCTGAAGCACAGGCAGTGTGTCTAACTACTTCAATTGGTCCAACTGGTTTTAGATTGGCTAGAGTAGAGTCCCAAGCCTTCTTTAGTAGGGAGTCTGGTCCATGGGTGCTAGACACTTGTGAAAAGGCTGCGTCAAGTCTGTTTTTTTTTATTCCAGACCTGATCACTATCCTCCTCAAAAGGGAACCTTCTCTTAAGGGATTTGGAGAAGAAAGGAGCCCTCTCTGGGTCCTTCCATTCCCTCTTGATTGTCTCAGAAATGAGGCTATGGACTGGGAACACCCGGTGTTTTACTTCTCCCATACCCTGAAACATCCTATCATGTAAGGACAGCTGAGCCTTGTCCTCCTTGATGTTTAAGGTGGTATGTATTGTCTTTAATAGATCGTCTACATCCTCCAAAGACAATCTATACCGGGAAGAGGAAACTTCTCTTTCTTCTTCCTCCTCTTCCTCAGACCCTGAGGAAACCTCTTTCACCTCTTCCTCTGAATCACTGTCACTTCAGAACTACCTTCGCTGTTAGACTGTACAGCCGGATGTTTATCCAGAAAGGAACGGAAAGACTGAAAAGTATCCGCCAACTCCTTCCGGAAGGAATTTAGTAGTTCCCCTTGTATGTCTTGCATAACACTTTAGTCCATGACTCTCTAAGTTCTTGCAAGACGGGATGTTTGACTTTCTTTGCTCTTAGCCTGAATACACCAAAACCAATCCTCATTTAAATCATCACATACAAAAAATAGCACCAAGTGGATTAAGTCGCAGGGCAAAGTCGGATATGAAGGGGAGCAGACACCGAGAATCCCCCACACGTAAGGGGAGATGCTGGGCTGCCTTGTATGACAAAAAAGCAACAAACACAGGTATGCCCCATACTGTCTCCTTGCAGCGCATGGTCGGAGGAAACACTACAACTGAGGCCGTGAAAGACGAAATTATCTTTTTTAGGAAATTTTTGTAAAAATGTACATTTAGACTCAGTCCACACTGCTGTGACATGAGATCCGACTTGTGAGACCCCAAGTCGCATGTCATGTCAAATTCAATGTTTCCCTATGAGAGCCGTCTTAACTGATACTACACAAGTCGCTCCGACTTTAGAAAAGGTTGCTGCACTACTTTGGTCCAACTTGGGTGCGATTTCAGCCCTTGTACAGGATGCTAAATAGCATCCAAAAAAAAAAAGTTGACAATGTCTCGTTATTGGACTTTTGCCTATAACACATGTGGCTGCAAAAAAAGTTGACAATGTCTCGTTATTGGACTTTTATAACTTATCTTTCCAAAGAAAAATGTCCCCCTCTTCACAAGCACCTATATATGTGCGCAACTATTTTCAAGGATAAAAGCACAGGAATGGGAAAATTGGAACCAAAATTTCAGATGAGCACCATGAGATTTCATTGGGAATTGCTTCTACACCCATCGAACCAGATGTTGATGCATTAGTCTATCAAAAAAAAAAGTGTCAAATATCACACTAGTTTTATGTTCCCCTCTAACACACACTAATTAAAAAAAAAAAAAAAAAAAAAATAGGGATATATATATATAATATAATCTATATATATATATATATATAATGTTTGGGTGGTTCCAAGTAATTTTCTAGCAAAAAAAAAAAAACAGATTTTAACTAACAAACAAGTGTCAGAAAAAGGTTTAGACTTTAAGTTGTTAAACTTCCTGCATATTCACACAGAAGTTTTATCCCTTTGATCTAAGACGGAAGAGTTACAATGTTAAAATCTTGGCAGACTGCCAGAGTGAGCAGAGAACTCTCTATACTTGTTACTTGAAAGAATCGAGAAACTCTGGCAATTTAGATCGTCGGGGGGGGGGGGGGAATCGAGATTGCGATCTTTTAACGATTAAATGTGCAGCTCTACCCAGCCTGTACAAATCAATGGACAGGTCCCCACAGAAAATTGCATGTAATCGCATATGGAGTCCATGGAGTCATTATTTGCAGATAGGGACAGAAGGGCAGCCCTGCATACAGACAGTTTGGGTCCAGGGCTGCTCTTGTGTCCCCTAACCCTATGTAATCAGTTTAAATTGCAATTATAGGTGAACAGCCACAAACAGTGCCAGGCTATCACCAATTTGTACAGGCTGTCCACAACTGAGCCCAAACAACTGGCGGTACCTGCCCCAGAAATATCCTGATCTGGGCAGTGTATAGCCCTGGATAGCAGTGTTAATGAGACCTAAAGCCAAAAGGTTAAGCTACTTATATTTTTCCTTCCCCGATTCATCTCCCTCCTCCTTCATGTTCTAATAAATGTTTTTAAATAAAATAGATTTTCATTACATACCTTATTTTAAACCCAGTGATCACTAGGTCTCTGCAATTTTCTGCAGTGGAAGTAAAACCGCTAGTACATTATGACAGACTTACCTTCACACTATGCCCTCCAGCGTAGCACTGTCACTGCTCCACATCGCTTCCATCTTCACCCAGTCAACCTTCCAGGTTTGCGGGCTCTGGGTGTATGAACAGCCTGGGCCACAATGATGTCACTCTTGCACATACATGCGGGAGGCCCGGCTATGTAGGGCCTGAAAGCAGGACATCACTGCGCATTCACAGATGACGTCATCGGCTATTGCCGATGCAAATATCTCCTAAACTATATGCATTTAGGAGATATTCATTGTACCTACAGGCAAATCTGATGGCAAGCTTACCTGTAGGTACAAGTTTAAACAAAATAGCAGTTTACTACCGCTTTAAACAAATCATGGCTGGTGGGAGGGGCTCCATATAGCTTACTAAAAAACAGCAGACAGCCCTAGGTAAGGTCCACATGTGATGCTGAGCTGTCACTATTGACAGAACTGAAATCCAGTGACTAAAAGAGGTGGGCCAGGGACAGCTCAGTTGGGGAGGAAAGGGCTAGATGATGCTGGATTATCCTCTAGTCAGGAAACAAAGGCAGGTTCTGTCTCGCAACTTCTAATGCACATTGTGAGATATTCAGTGTGCAGTGAAATCAGCATAAGCTTTTTCAGTACGGAAGAGAAGCCTGTACAACGGTGCAAAAATGAAGGTAAGGCTGGAGTTCAAGATGGAGGGGGAGAAAACTGCGCTTAGAGCGAAGGGGAAGGAATAATATATATATATATATATATATATATATATATATATACATATATATATATATATATATATATATATATATATATATATATATATAGAGAGAGAGAGAGAGAGAGAGAGAGAGAGAGAGAGAGAGAGAGAGAGAGAGAGAGAGAGAGAGAGAGAGATATATATATATACACACACACACACACACATACATACATACATACATATAATCTCAACCTTAAAAAGAAGCTGCAACTTATTGTGGGATATACACAAAAATAAATAAACTTCTCCTCAAGGCTAGAGTTCAGTTTTACATAAAATCCTGCCAGGGTGGATATTTAATAACATAATCAGGAGATTATGTATATTAATATGGAATTTACAGGATTACCAGAGAGAACATATCCCTAAACACACAAAATTCCCTTCTTGGCAACCTGTTTAAAGTGGATCCACAGGAAAATTAAATGTAAGACACCCTTTACAGTGCTGTTCTCTAATAATTCAAAACCAATGAATAGATATTTTTGTTAAAAAACAAAAAAATTCTCGTTTTTTTACAGTGCTTTCCATATTTTCCTGCATAACAGAAATCAGTCCAAGTGTAGGTGAGGAGCATGCACAGGAAGAAGAGCAGCGCCATCTAAGTGCAGCAATGTGGGTACTTTAACGTGGTCATTTAATTCCAAGCAATAGAATAAAAACCACAAGATAAAAGGGATGTCAGCGCATGCAAGAAGATGTAATGTGTTCATCCACTCTGGTGGGACGTCACATCCGGATGTCAGGTGGAGTGGGGCGGTGCTACTCCGCTCCACCTGACATCCGGATGCAACATCGGCCGGCTTCTCAGAGTGCACATGTGGACCAGAAGGCGATGGGAGCCACCAGCGCAGCCGTGACCGGAGGTGCCTCTCCACACGTGGCAGCCCGTCCTCCCCCTAGGAGCGAGTGAACACATTACATCTTCTTACATGCGCTGACATCCTTTTTCTCTTTGGTTATGACTAAGGCCTTATAGGCTGAAACGTGTCAACTGACAATCTGCATTTGTTTCACTGTGGCTAGTCAATAAAAAGTAGACATTTTAAGAGCAACAACCGGAGTGCGGATCATTTTTTCTACATCCCTTTTATCTTGTGAGTTTTATTCTATTGTTTGAAATTAAAGGAGTTCTAAAGACAGAATGTTTATCTAATGCATTATATGCATTAAGATGAAAAACCTGTGTGTGTAGCAGCCTCCCCAATTACCTACCTGAGTGCCTTCTCTCTCCAGCGATGTCCACGATCCCCTCAGCCATCCAGGACACTCCTCCTGATTGGCTGAGACAGTGAGACAGAGCAGTGGCACCATTGGCTCCAACGGCTGTCAAAATCACAAAGCCAATCAAGGTAGAAGGGGCGGAGCCAGATCAGGGCTCAGTGTTTGAATGGATACACAGAGCTCTGACTCGGCTCGGGTGCCCCCTATAGCAAGCTGCTGGCTAAGGGGCACTCAAAGGAGGGAGGGGCTAGGAGCAGCGAAGAGGCACCCATGAAGAGGAGGATCCAGGCTGCTCTGTGCAAAACCAACTGCACAGAGGAGGCAAGTATAACATGTTTGTTGTTTAAAAAAAAAAAAAAAAAAAAAACACACAAGCCTTTACAATCACTTTAACCTCCTGCCGACCGCCCACTGTCAAAAGACGGCGGAGCAGTGCGGCTCTTGTGGCGGGTCGCCGTCATATGATGGCGCTACCATTTTGGCCACTAGGAGGCGAGCGCGCGCCCGCCGCGTCGCTGGGGACCCGATGCGCGTCCCCGGCGGCCGTGATGTCCGCTGGGCACCCGCGATTGCCCAGTAACTGAGCAGGACGTGGATCTGTGTATGTAAACACACAGATCCACGTCCTGTCACTGGAGAGGAGACCGATGGTGTGTCTCTTGTACATAGGGACACCGATCGGTCCCCTCCCCCAGTCAGTCCCCTCCCCCCACAGTTAGAATCACTAATATAGGGAACATATTAACCCCTGCAGCGCCCCCTAGTGTTAACCCCTTCCCTGCCAGTCACATTTATACAGTAAATCAATGCATTTTTATAGCACGGATCGCTGTATAAATGTGAATGGTCCCAAAAATGTGTCAAAAGTGTCCGATATGTCCGCCGCAATGTCGCAGTCACGATAAAAATCGCTGCCATTACTAGTAAAAAAAAAATAATAATAAAAATGTCATAAATCTATCCCCTAT
This sequence comes from Lithobates sylvaticus, assembly GCA_028564925.1. NCBI lineage: Eukaryota > Metazoa > Chordata > Amphibia > Anura > Ranidae > Lithobates > Lithobates sylvaticus. Next base: position 196,249,794 of record CM053026.1, on the reverse strand, counting down.
TTTGTAGACGCTATAACTTTTGCGCAAACCAATCAATATACACTTATTGCGATTTTTTTTATACCAAAAATATGTAGAAGAATACGTATCGGCCTAAACTGAGGAAAGAATTTGTTAAAAAATAAAAATAAAAAAATTGGATATTTATTATAAGTAAAAAATATTATGTTTTTTCAAACTTGTCCCTCTTCTTTTGTTTATAGCGCAAGAAATAAAAAACCGCAGAGGTGATCAAATACCACCAAAATAAAGCTCTATTTGTGGGGACAAAATGATAAAAATGTTATTTGGGTACAGCGTTGCATGACCACGCAATGGTCATACAAAATGCGACAGCGCTGAAAGCTCAAAAATGGCTTGGTCAGGAAGGAGGTGTTCGTGCCTGGTAGGCAAGTGGTTAAAGTACCCACATTGCTGCACTTGGATGGCTCTGCTCTTCTTCCTGTTCTTGTTTCTGCAGAGTTCCTTATAGGTCAATCTGAGCCAGCAGCCGTTCATAGCCAGCAGTTTACCTCAGAGAACTTGTTTCGATATTGAACTTTCACACCTATTGTCCGTGTCCATTCCATCCAGCGAAACAGTGCAACAAAGACTGTTTGTCCTTTTTGTGGTTAGAGGAACAAGCCAAGAGAAGCAGAAAGACGGCCTCGAAAGGCATCATTAAAGGTTTTAAAGAGCAGGTAGTCAGGAGTAACGCCGGCCGAAGGAAATAAATTATATAGATTTAATTATAGGATTTGTTTTTCAAGCAAGATGGATGTAGGAATCCATCCACAACCCCACTAGGTCATTGTAGGCCATCAGCGGCACCCGCTGCTGTCAGAATATACCGATTAGCAGCGGCAGAACTTTTCCAGTATGTCCCCTCTGTTGAGTGGGGACGGCCACACATGGATCTGAATTTGGTCGGTCCCTGCACAACTGGACTAATTTCGAACAGTGTATGGCCATCTTAAAGCTTTTTTTTATTTTGGGGCAACAAAGGACCATGTTCCTTTAAAGCATGAATAACAGCACAGTGTTTGCATTTTGTAATTTGGCCCCTTTTATCACCTGGCTGATCCTGCCCTCCCCCCTGTAAACTGACCATGGTTTATCATGGCTGCTGAGCCCTGACATTGTGGTCAGTTTATGTGCCTCGTCTGCCGCAGCTCACCTCTGTCCTCCTCCCTCCCTGTCAGCTCCTGTGTGTGAGCGGCTCCTCCCCTCCTAGCACCGTTCCAAGCAGTATAAAAATGACTGCTCACAATCACTGCCAGCCCATCTGCTAGGATAACATGTACTATACAGTGTATGTCGTTTAAAATTCTTCTTCCAAATGCCTAATTTCTCCTCCCCGATTAGCATTCACGTGACCGCCCGGCACATGTCAGAGAGAGACCTCGTTCCCTCCCTCTGTAGTACATACATCAGAGAAAGAGCGGCGGGCGGACACGTGGCGCTGATCGGCGAGGAGCAATAAAGGTATTTAGAAGAATTTTTAAAAATGACATACACTATATAGTACATGTTATCCTAGCAGAGGGGCGGGCCGTGATTGTGAGAACTGCCTTTACAACCCCTTTAACTAATACAGACGTCAGTAGCATGCAACACAGAATGCAGAAGTAATTCACACACTTGTTTGCAGTTTCACGGGTGCGCACAGTTTTAAAGGCACAACACATTTGGTATCTATTTTCCTTAACACGTCATCTTTAACCACTTCAATACAGGGCATTTTCACCCCCTTCCTGCCCACACCAATTTTCAGCTTTCAGCGCTGTTACAATTTTAATGACAATTGCACGGTCAAGCAACACTGTACCCATATGAAACTTTTATTTTCCATACATTTTTCCCCCCACAAATAGAGCTTTCTTTTGGTGGTATTTGATCACCTCTGCGGTTTTTAATTTTTTTGTGCTATAATCAAAACAAGAGCGACAATTTTGAAAAAAAAACAAAAATAAAAAAAAAAAAACACAATATATTTTTTTACAATTTTGAAAAAAAAAAAAAAAAAAAATATATTTTTTTACATTTTGCTATAATAACAAAAAAAAAAAAAATCGCAATAAGCGTATATTGATTTGTTTGTGCAAAAGTTATAGCGTCTACAAAATAGGGGATACATTTATGGCATTTTTATTGTTTTTATTAGTAATGGCGGCGATCTGCGATTTTTATCATGACTGCGATATTGCGGCGGACACTCCGAACACTTTTGACACTATTTTGGGACCATTCACATTTATACAGCAATCAGCGCTATAGAAAATGCACCGATTACTGTGTAAATGTGACTGGCAGGGAAGGGGTTAACACTATGGGGTGATCAAGGGGTTAACCATGTTTCCTAGGGAGTGATTCTAACTCTAGGGTGGCAGGGACTCACAAGGGGAGGAGACCGATCGGTGTTCCTCTGTACCAGGAACACACTATCGGTCTCCTCTCCTCTGACAGGACGTGGATCTGTGTGTTTACACAGATCCACGGCCCTACAGTGTTCACGGGCAATCACGGCCGCCGGGCATGGGGTGCCTAGTGACTCGGCCGGCAAGTGGTTAAATTTTCTACCAAAAATAAAATAAAAAATAAATCAGGGATCATATTGTGTCTGTGTGAACTAAAATTCATTTTAGGGTACTTTTTCCTGAAAATTTAGATTTGATAAACGTGAAAAATTTCAGTGACCATCTTTTTATTCTACAGACCTCTCTGCTTTCAGATAAAATAAAATTATTCTGGGGTTTTAGATAAAAATAAATAATAATATAAAATAATTGGGGAGTTTTATTTTTTATTTTTTACTTTCACCAACGGCATATAGGACAAATAGAGAGGGTGAATCTCCCAAATGGGGGCACTTGGACAGCAATTGAAACCTTATAGGTGTTCTAATCCATCTGCATTCTATGCAAAAAAAAAAAAAAAAAAAAAAAAAGTTTTAGTTATACTTTAAAGAAAAAATTAATAAAAATCTTTAGTTATTAGAACCACTTTAAAACAATAGGTGTTCAACAATAGGTTAAAACACAAAAAGTTGCATAACTAAAAGCTAGGCAGATTGTATCAAATTGCCATTACTTTATAAAAATGAGTAATGCATGCTAAATGCAGTTTATAAATGCTTAGCACAAAACAAATAGTTTAAGGATTTTCTTTTTTATTAAATTCCTGGACTTCTACGGGGGATGTATTAGCTGAACATTTGCTACCAGCTCAGTGTTTGCAGCCAAGTAACGCCCCCCCTGCTAGGACAACAATTGTCCATTTATTACATACTTCATAAAAGCCTGCACAAACAAAATGTGACCTGTTCTAGGACAGCACAGGTTAAAGAAAAGTATTGTACAGATTAGAACCCAACATTTTGCATAAACAAGACCTTTATGAAGCAGAGAGAAAAACAAGAGTCAATTAGTTTTAGTCCATGACTTGTTCAGACTGCACATGTTGTGGATGAGAGTCCCTGTACGTCACTTTGCTCCTCACCTGGTAGCTGCATACGTTAAATACTATAGAGCAGCCATTCTCAACCAGAATACCTGCATGCATGTTAAGGACATTTCAATTTGAACCCCTATGTGACCACAATACAAATCTAAACCTTGCAGCAGAGAACTTCGAAAGCGCAACTCTGTGTGTTACTAGTTCTTAGACCAGGGAGGGACATTTCCTGTGTGACTGAAATAGACTGACTACCAGGTTCTGGGCCACCGATAGTGGAGTGCAGGCAGGCCTCCCATACGGGGCTCAGGCTCAGTCGAGTCAGTTGGGGGGGGGGGAGCTGAGTGCTATCATGGATGCAGAGAATGGCAGACTAGCAGGCCTAATAGAATGCCAGGTAATGATAGTCCCACTCCTACCCCCAGAACCACATGGTTCACGTAAAAAAAAAAAATAAAAAGTTGACTTCTTCTGGCTTTGAGAGTCACTGACCCAGAGCTAGGTAGTATGCAGTAGTGAGGACAGAACTCTGTCTACATACCTGTTCTAGGTCAAAGTAATTGGATTTCAGAGGAAGAGGTTAGCAATTTTTTCCATCACAAGTTTCCTTTAGGCCCCTTGCGGACCTCACACATACGGACCGTATGTCTGTTTTTCATCCATCCGTTTTTGGATGAAAAACGGACATACATGTATGTCTATGGGGTAGCGGGTGTCAGCGGATGAGCATCCGCTGACACCCGCTATTGTCCGCCTCCGCAATTGTCCGATTCTGCAGACGGAGGAAAACCCTATTTTTTCCATCCGTCTGCAGAGCGGATCGGATGAACACGGACAGACGGTCCGTGTTCATTCGATCCCCTATAGAGGAGAGCGGAGAACTGACAGGGCGGTCCCTGCACAGTGTGCAGGGACCGCCCTGTCATCAGCCGGCTTAGCGGAGCGATACCCGCTGAGCAGCGGATCTTCACGGGGCGGATCAATACGGATCCGCCCCGTGTGAAAGGGGCCTTAAAGTAAATCTGTAGTAATGAAATATGGAGGCTGTTGTGATCCAATGTACCCTCTAAATTATTAGATGGTAAGCTCCTAAATGTAGATTTAAAAATAAAATCTAAATTGGACAGGTATATTCACACCTCTTCTCTTTAAAGCGGAGCTCCACCCTAAAGTGGAACTTCCACTTATCGGATTCCTCCCCCCCTCCGGTGCGCAGTAGGGAACCGGGCAGTGAAGCTGTTGCGTCTTCACTTCCTGACAGAGGATGGCGGCGGGGCAGCGAGAGACTAGCGGTCTCTCGTCACATTCTGCCTACACCGCTGGACCAGGAACAGGTAAGTGTCTATTTATTAAAAGTCAGCAGATGCACTATTTGTAGCTGCTGACTTTTAATATTTTTTGTGCGGGTGCAGCTCCGCTTTAACATCTCAGCTCTGCAATATACAGTATATGGGCCTGATAAATGCTTGTGTACGCGGTAATTGTCTTTCTGCATCTGGCTTGGTCTTGAAGCACATTTGAGACAGACTGCCCTCTAATCCGTGCATCGATACTTCACAGAAGTACACGTCGGGGTCCACACAGCTGCTTTAAACAGGCTACCTGAACGGAATACCTGTGCATCCCACGCACGTGAAATTGGACTGGTATGCCCATTAATTGTGAAAAATACAGCAACATATACAAATTTCGGGCAGTCTGCACTTTTTCACAGGGCAAAGCACAGGATACTGTTGCAAAGCACGTGCATTTTTGAGGTGTGTCAGGGTAGCAATCACAATCATTGGCACTGCAGCATTGTATGCAAGGGCTTGTTCACACTTGCTCAAAATATTGACGCTTATCAAACAAGCCTATAGGTGTTAACAGGTGCATTTGATAAGCATATTAATGAGTCGTAAAAATGCTCCCCTAAAAGCCCTATATTTGCAGCGCGGTTGACGTGCATTTTTGGGGCGGTCAAACTGCAATGATGATGCAAAAGATGATGTTACGCCAAGTAAATAGACACCCAACATGTTATCGTTGAAAATTGTGCACAGTAATGGAATGGCGACAAACTACGGTACCATAGGCAACGCTACAAAATTTAATGGTTACCAGTTTAGATTTACAGAGGAGGTATTTTGCTAGATTTATTGCCCTCGTTCTGATTGCGGCGATATCTCAAGTGTGATTTGAACACCGTTTACATTTATGGGCGCAACTTACGTATGCGTTTTCTTTGGCACGCGAGTGGGGACGGGGGTACTTTAATTTATTTTTTACACAGTATCTTTATAAAAAAAAAATAAAAACACGTGATAATTTTTATTGCGGTCACAAGGAATGTAAACATCCCTTGTGACATTAACAAGCGGTGACAGGTACTCTTGTGATAACGACCGAGTGCCTGCTGAGCCGCATCGGTTATCAGAAAGCCGACCGCCAGCTCAAAAAAAAAAAAAAAAACAGTAACGGCTCAGAGCGGTACAACCAATTCCTCAAAATGATGTACAGTTACGTATTTTCGCGTGAAGTGGTTAACTGTATTGTACTAGTGCACCGCAACTGAGCCACAAACGCATGCGGCGCGTTACCATAGACTTGAAATGCTTCAACCTCTTTTCGAGCTTGACATGAAGCGTCAATCTTGAAGTGAAGCAATGCGGACGCTTCACGGTAATATGCATCGATCAGCCCTTTAAAATTATATTAATAAAAGGGTAAAAAATAAAATTTATAAATAACAAACATGTTAGGCTTACCTGCTCTGTGCAATGTTATTTCACAAAGCAACCCCAATCCTCCTCTTCACAGGTCCCCTGCCGTCGCTTTTGGCTCCTCCTCCTCCTCTCTGAGTGCCCCCATAGCAAGCTGCTTGCTATGGGTGCACTAGTACATAAGACACACAGAAAGGGGCTCCGACTTGCCCCTGCTCACTCTTCACTGGCTGTCTCTGTTAACGAGTAGGCAAAGACCTAGGAGAGCAGCTGCTCTCATGCACATCGCTGGATTGCGATTGGGCAGCTATAAGGGGGAGCTACATACTTAAAGGTTTTTTACCTTCATGAAGAGAATTCATGAAGGTAAAAAACCTTCAGCCTTTACAACCACTTAAAGCTGCCCATAGATGGATCAAAATACAGCAGGTTCAGCAGAAACAGACCAAAATTTTGATTTATGCCTGGCCACTGTGGTTAAAACAGAAGTCGATCTACCGATGGACTTTTGTGCAACCACCCTGCTGGAAAAATTTCCTCTCGATCGAAGGAAGACTAATAGTGCGCCCTGTATATTATTCCAAGGTAAAAAAACATTTACCTAAAAAAATTGCCCTATTGGGGGAGTAACGCATATAGAAGTGGAACCTGTTGCTATCACTCTGTAAATCTGGGAACTGGAGGTGAGCTGAAGTATCTATATGATATAGGAGGAGTTTTTTTTTTTAACCTTTTTTCTTATATTACATGGTGAGCACTAGTCTTCCTTTCTATTTTATACTATCCCTACTGCTGTGAATTGTGGAGGGGCAATTACCCAAAGCAGATTAGAATAGTGGACCCATACATGGATAAAGTTTTGACTTATGAGGTCTAATATGGAGGTGAGGGGACCTACTGGTGGACTGTGTGCGATTACACATACAGCTTGGCTCTGCTCCACTGCCCAGCCACAAGATTTGATAGATAGAGATCAGGTAAGTATACGGGAGGCTGGAAGAATCCTAATAACAGAAGATTGCATTAAAGTGGTTGTAAAGACTGAAGGTTTTTAACCTTCATGCATTCTAAGTATAAAAGGTAGAAGACCTTTAGTGTGCAGCTCCCTCCTCAGCCCCCCTTATATTTACCCAAGCCTGATCTCGATCCAACGATGTGCACAAGACCTGAGGCTCTCCTGGGTCCCTTCTGATTGGCTGAGATGCAGTAGCAGGTGCCATTGGCTCCCGCTGCGGTCAACCACAGCCAGTGAGGCGTGAGTGGGGCCGAGCCATGCTCTGTGTCTTATGGACGCAGAGAGCAGGCTCGGAAGCGAGCAAGCACGAGCGCCCCCCACAGCAAGTGGCTTGCTATGGGGGCACTCTGCAAGGGGAAGCACCCAAAAAAGGAGAATGTTTGGGGCTGCTTTGTGCAAAACCACTGCACAGAGCAGGCAAGTATAACATGTTTGTAAAGGGAATCCTTTTATTAATAAAATCTAAATGACAATCACTTTAAAAAAGCCTTTAGAACCACTTTAAATCCCAATAGAGGGTGGGAACTAGGAATGCTGCCCCGACGAAGATCCCTAGAAAAACCATTACCAGTAAGACTAGCAGACAATTCCCTCAAGTAAACAAAAACAGGGTTGGAAGATACATTGCAGAATACAGTGCATGTGGAAAGTATTCACAGCCCTTCACTTTTTCTGCATTTTGTTATGTTACAGCCTTTTTCCAAAATGGATTAAATTCATTATTTTCCTCAAAATTCTACAAACAATACTCCATAATGACAATGTGGAAGTGGTTTGCTTGAAATCTTTGAAAATGTATTTTGCTAGGCGAAGAAGTCATCTGGTTCCAAACTTCTTCCATTTACGTATGATGGAGGTCACTGTGCTCATTGGGACCTTCAATGATGTAGAACATTTTCTGTACCCTTCCCCAGACCTGTGCCTCTATACAATTCTGTCTCCGAGGTCTACAGACAATTCCTTGGACTTCATGGTTGGTTTGTGCTCTGGCATGCACTGTTAACTGTGGGACCTTATATAGACAGATGTGTGCGCCTTTACAAATCATGTCCAATCAACTGAATTTACCACAGATGGACTCCAATCAAGTTGTAGAAACATCTCAGAGATGATCAGTGGAAACAGGATGCACCTGCGCTCAGGTTTGAGTGTCATGGCAAAGGCTAGGAATATTTATGTACATGTGATTTTTTATTTTTAATAAATTTGCAAAGATTTCAAACACATTTCTTTCACCTTGTCATTATGGGGTATTGTTTGTAGAATTTTTTGAGGCAAAATAATGAATTTAATCCATTTAGGAATGAGGCTGTAACAACAAAATGCGGAAAAAGTGAAGTGCTGTGAATACTTTCCGGATGCCCTGCATTTTGTCTGGAGGCTGGCTCTTGCTGCAAAAGAACCTCCACTCGAACGTTTGATGAAGCTGTCCTGTTTAGACCATGTAGTATCTCTGCAGACTTGGTCCACTGATGCCATTTCTCAATCTGCCCAGGGGGTTGCCAAAGAACAAGTGGGCTGTGCCTTAAAGTGGAGTTCTTTTTTTTTTTTTTTTTTTTTTTTTTATTGCAGAAGAGACATGCAATACCTCTTCTGCAATAAAATACATTCACATGCCCATCTGCAGTGTCCCCTGGCATGTAAATGGTGCTGACCGCTATCTAGTCACGTAAGAAGAACAACAAACGTTTCAGTATATGCCTAGATGCCTCCTCACCCAGACAAGCAGGGTGTCAGGGGGTTTTAACCACTTGACTTGCATTTCCTGTAGAGGGAAGGACCAATCAATTCTTATGTTGCGGTCCTGGAGGGAAATATTAAGATTAGTGAGCAAGTTGATGAAATATTTATTGGAGAATATATTCTCTGACCAATTGGGAACTGGATTTTAAACCTGTAACTAGTGTACTGGAGCTACACAGTATGTGATTGTGGTAGAATCCTTCAGTGCAATATCCGAGTTCCTATACCCCTTACTAATCTAAACAGCCTGGAAAGTACCTGCACTTCTGACAGGCTGTACGAATGCTTTTTAGCACATGATATTTCTAGGAAGAAGTCGCTCTTTTTCACATGCATTTCTCAAAAGAAAATGTCACCTTCTCTTGAGATCCTCGTCTTGCAATGAAAATCATGTCCCAAGCAGCAGTGCAGAAATGTCCTAATCTATAAATACTTTCATTTCCTAATCCTAAACTATGCACCGGATTAACTGCTAAACCTGGGGCTAGAACGCTTATCAGAGGAAAAAACCCGAAATACATTTACAAGGAAATACAATGTTCTTTTCAAAAACAGTTGTCAGGGAACCCAGCTTTAACAGTGCAGATAATTTACCATATGGAGAGTATTTACACTGGAAATAAAAAGAAAATGCTGCATTAGGGACCCCTTCACAGTAAATGCATCTCTTAACCACTTTCAGACCGGACCATTTCGCTGGCAAAAGACAAGAGCGTTTTTTGCGATTCGGCACTGCGTTGCCTTAACTGACAATTGCGCAGTTGTGCGCCGTGGCTTCCAAACAAAATTGACGTCCTTTTTTTCCCACAAATAGAGCTTTCTTTTGGTGGTATTTGATCACCTCTGCGGTTTTTATTTTTTGCGCTATAAACAATAGCGACAATTTTGAAAAAAAAATTTAATAAAAAAAAAAACGCATTATTTTTTACTTTTTGCTACAATAAATATCCCCCAAAAAAAAAAAATTATATATATATATATAAAATATATATATATATATATATATATATATATATATATATATATATATATATATAAAAAAAAATGTTTCCCCTCAGTTTAGGCGTATTTTTCTACATATTTCTGGGAGAAAAAAAATAAAAAAAAAAAAAAAAAAAAAAAAAAAAAAATAAATCGCAATAAGCGTTTGATTGGTTTGCGCAAAAGTTGCAGCGTCCACAAAATTGGGGATAGTTTTATGGCATTTTTATATATTATTTTTTTTTTTACTAGTAATGGCGGCGATCTGCGATTTTTATTGTGACTGCGACATTATGGCGGACAATTCTGACACATTTTTGGGACCATTGTTATTTTTCGGTCGGTGCGATTAAATTGCACTGATTACTGTAAAAATGACACTGGCAGTGAAGGGGTTAAACACTAGGGGGCTAGTGAAGGGTTAAGTGTGTGCTGGGGAGTGTTTCTAACTGTAGGGGGAGGGGCTGTGTGTAACACTACACTGATCAGCTCTCCCAATTACAGGGAGAGCTGATCAGTGACACTGTCACTAGGTAGAACGGGGAGATGCTCGTTTACTTTAGCATCTCCCCGTTCTTCCTCTCCGCGAGACGATCACGGATATCACCGCGGGACCCGACTCGCGGAGCTCACGACGTGCACGCATGCCACCGGCGCGCACACGTCGGCACATTCAAAGGGACGTACAGGTACGCCCATTTGCCTGTCCGTGCCATTCTGCCCACGTATATGTACATGCGGCGGGCGTAATGTGGTTTAAGTGGTTATAAAGCTCAGACATGAAATATGAACAAAGCCTAGCCATATATAGTGTGTACTTATCTCAATTAAGAGCTCTAAGTGTCACTTCTGTCTGCTGCTTCGTTTTTCTATCAGCATGATTCACTCCTGGCAAGTTTTCCTGACACCAATAGACAAAAGGTGAAAGGGGAGGCACCTCCAGCTGATTGACAGACTAGGCTATGTTCCTGTGTGCAGGGGGCATGTCCCTTTCCTCCAATCAGCTCTCAGAGCCCTCCTCACTGAGATCTGCAGAGTGTAACTTCAGCTCTCCGCCCCCTTTTTTCCTCCTTTTACATATACCCAGTGACGTGACTGGCCCCGGGTGATACAGAGATGAAACAAATCCTCCTAAAACTTCAGAAGTCGGGATGACGCGGTGCCTGGACTGATCCTGGTGACGGCAGCGGAAAGTGTACATCAGACTTCTCTACACTGAAACCGGGTCACAGGAGTGCAAAAGGAATTGCAGTCCTGTGACCCAGAGGAGAAGCCCAGCATAAAAAGCTCAGTATATCTCAATATATCATATTTTACATGAAATACTGACACATGTTTATGTGGAAAACAGCTCAGCTTTCCTTTGTTTCTGTTTTCATAACAATGCATGTAAGGCCCCATACACACTATTAGATTTTCTGCAGATTTTTGTCTTCAGATTTACCAAAACCATGTAGTGCAAGGACCTGCCTGATTGCATACAAATTGAAACTATTAAGGTTTGACCTCATATTATATGGTTTTGGTAAAATTGAAAAGACAAAGATCTACAGAAAATCTAATAGTGTGTATGGGGCCTTAGGGTTAATGAAAAAAAGCCAACACCGACAATTATAAATACCACCCTGAACCCCAAAAACATGCAAGACATAATGCGTATACATCTCTCATCATTGACAACCTAGGGATCTACCCTTCCCAAAGATGCGTTAGGTAGGGTTGTCCCAATATTAGCATCGGTATCAATACCGAGCATTTGCGCGAGTACTTGTACTCGCACAAATGCTCCCGATGCCTGATCCGGTACCTGGGAGTGGCGGTGTTTCATCAGATTAGGTTGACCCAGCACAACCGGAAGTCAGCGGGCGAATCAACAGAAGTGACGCTCGTGTCGATGTCAGCGTTTGGGCATCGGGATGTCCATCTTGGTACACCCTGCACTCAGCCTGCAGTAAGCCAGCAGCAGACATCTTGTTACACCCAGCCCATATAGTTCGGGCTGGGTGTAACAAGGTGGCCGCTGCTGCTTTTATACGGCTGAGTGCAAGGAGTACCAAGATGGGCGTAGTAGGCAGCCTTTCCTTTCATGGCATGGCATTTCAGTGCCTGCCCATCTGTGCCCATAAATGCCACCTATCAGTGCCCAATGCCTGTAAGTGCCACCTAGCAATGCCATCTATCAGTGCCCAATGCCCATAAGTGCCCCCATCAGTGCCAGCCACCTATCAGTTCCATCTATCAATGCCATCTATCATTGCCCAATGCCCATAAGTGCCCCTATCAGTGCCAGCTACCTATCAGTGCCATCTATCATTGTCAACTATTTGTCAGTTCCAGCCATCAGTCAGTGCTGCATATTAGTGCCCATCAGTGCCGCCTAATCTGTATTGTCCTCTGAGAAAAAACTGTCACATGACATTAAAAAGTATCCGTATCAGCGAGTACTTGAAAAAAAGTATCGGTACTTGTACTCGGTCTTAAAAAAGTGGCATTGGGACAACCCTAATGTTAGGCATCCAAAAGTGACGCACAATCTTCAAAGGATCTTTATTTCTCAAACTGACCCCCCACAATGCCTCAATTTCAAGGGCTCCTTAAATTGGGGGCTAGTGAAAAGAAGTCAAAGCATGACTTAGCTGTGTAATAATCAGACATGATAGTTCAGCATGGAAAATGAGTAGGTTCACAGAAAGAACAACTCTTCTATGAGACATGCTAGAAGAACAAAGAACAGTCTGAAAGGTCAGCAGTAAATGGAAAATGTAGGTGACAGATTTAAGGAACACAAGCAATTCGTATGTGGGATGGGGGTGGTGTGGAAAGTTGTGGAACCTAATCTAACAGCACAGCAGTGTGTACGCCGGTTATGTGACTTCCCATTAAGCAGTGCAAGCAGCCAGTATTGTGTGACATGATGAACGGCATAACATAGCTGCCACAGAAAAGCAAACGGAGACAGTTGTAGGGGGTCCAAATCCTAATTACCTTAAAAAAAAAAACCAAACAAAAAAAAAGTCAACTTTTTATTTCCCGAAGATGCTATATGACCCGGGGCTTACGGACCATCACAAAGGCATAACAGAAATAGGTTTTTCTTGGTCTCATACATGACTGCTCCTATTACAAAGAATGGTTGACAACACAGAAATGCATCGTTCTACTGAGGATCTATAAAAAGCTTGAGCAGCCAGCGGCAGTTACCACAAGGAAGGCAACAATTCTGAAATGTTTGAGATACAGATCTCTACCCTAAAGGCACGCATACACTGTATATGACTTTCTTGAATTGACTAAAAACAATTTAATATAGCAACAAAAACAAAGGTCGGCCCTGTTCCAGACTAATGTCCGTCCTGCACACAGATCACAGGATCACAAGGCCTTTCTAGTGACTAGAGATCTGTATCGCCTGATGAATTGCTCTCCTTGGTTACCATCATAATCCTGACTATATGGAAGTCTTGTGAAACGCAAACATTTTCACATTTCCATTTCCTTTAAGGTGATCGGTCACATTTACTATACTAGCGGATCCCTGATGTTGCATCCTTTCTTTTAGTTAAAAATATATCTACAGCAATGGTGGCCAGGATCACCATGGGGCCCTATGCCATGCCATGCCATACCATACCATTTTTAGGCCCTCCATGGAGTTATACTGAGGGGATTCAGAAAAAATGTGAGGGGAATAACTAAGACAGAGTCTGAAATAGCTGTGTATGGCAACCAGTTTCTAGCTTTACCTTTCAAAGCTTAAAATGGTAGTAAAGCACCCCTTGTTTACTTGTAACTACTACAGGTAAGCCTATAGTAAGGCTTACCTGCAAGTACAGTAAATATCTGCTAAACGCGCACCATTTAGGAGATATTTATTATAGTTACAGCCGGCGACATCAATGGCGCACGTGCACTGCGCTCCCAATGGATGGCATGGTGTTCATTCAGAGAGGCGTGCTGCGGCCGTGACATTATCGCGGCTTGGCCATTCAAACAGCCAGGGCCGACGAACCAAGAAGGAGGACCAGGTGAAGATGGAAGCCATGTCAGCGCACTGCTGGATGGCTTCGTTTTAAGGTCTTTCAAAAACGTGCATGCGTTACATACTAGCCCAATATGCTATTAACCTGCAGATTTTTTTGGGGGGGTTGTGGTTTACTACTGCTTTAACAACTTCCTGCCCTCCGTATGCAGAATTATGGCCGCAGGGGGGCTGTGTTATTCTGACTAGGCGTCATATGATGTCCAGCAGGATAAGCCGCTCGCGAGGGCATGCAGAGCGACAATCGGTAATGCAGTATGTAGCTTTGACACACCGCATCTCCCATCTAGGTAAAGAGCCTATGACGTAGGGTCTTTACCATGTGATCAGCTGTGTCCGATCACAGCTGGTCACATCGTAACCAGAAAGCGCCGTTTATAGGCTTTTCCTCTATTTGCGCTGACAATGCCCAAGTTGAGGAGAGCCGATCAGCGACTCTCCTGATGGGGTGTCTACAATGATAATCAGCGTATTGATTATCAGTTCAGACCCATCAAGGCTGCCCACTAGAGCCCACCAAGGATGTCAGTGCCCATCAGTAATGCCCGTCAGTGCCGCCTCATCAGTGAAGGAGAAAACTTACTTATTCACAAAATTTTATAACAGAAACAAAGAGAACATTTTTTTTTTTTCCCCAAAAAAAATTTCACTCTTTTTTACATTTGTTTAGCAAAAAATAAAAACCCCAGCCATACAACCAAAAGAAAGCTCTATTTTGTGAGAAAAAAAAAAAAAATATTGTTTGAGTACAGTGTAGCATGACCGCGCAATTGTCACTTAAAATGCGACAGCACAGAAAGCTAAAAATTGGCCTGGGCAGGAAGGGGGTGATAGTATCCTGTATTGAAGTGGTTAAAGGGTTAAGCTGGCCATAGACAGTTGTTTTTTTGGGGGACTTTTGGCTGAATGAAGAAAAGCTCCTCCATCCATCTCATTTGTGTGGATGGAAGAATCTTAGTTTTTTTTTCCTCCACCCCCAAGGGAATGTGAAAAACCTCACTTTTGTGCATTTCTTTGTTCTGGAATGCCATCCTGCAACAAAGGGGGCTCAGAGAGATTCAAATTGGTCAGTGTGGTCATGTGCCAGCGCTAACCAAATTGCAACTTACCATTGCGAGTATTATGATGGGCCTCCAACTGTGTACAGAATTTTTCCAATGCCTGAACCGCTACATTGTGTCATGGGTGGCAGAAGATAATAATCAAAGGAGCAATGTGCATTGATGACCAGAGGATGTGGGGGGAGGGGGGGTGCTATGAGTTAGTTCCCCTTTTTATCCTAAAAGGATGACTCAACCCTTTAACTCAGGGTTTCTCAACCAGGGTTCCTCCAGAGGTTGCTAGGGGTTGCTTGAGCTCCACTGATCATCACACTAATGTATCATGAGCTGTAGATTTAGTATTTATCAGGGGTTCCCCGAGACCGGAGAGGAATTTCAAGGGTTCCTCTGTGTTGAAAAGGTTGAGAAAGTCTGCTCTACTGAACACACTGAAGATAAAAAGTTGATTGGTTACCATGCACAACGGCTCCAGATTCTATCTGCTCCCCTTTTAGTAAATCCCCCCTAGTGTATGGATTGAATGCTGGATAGAAGTAAGAAAAATCCTGGTCCATGTGACAAAGACACGGTCCCAGCACTGACCACTAGTAGACTGAACCATCAACAGATCCCAGAGGGACATGTCCATCCCTGGTCAATGGGACATGAGCTGAGGATCAGTTAGAAAGCCTTGCCCTGCTGCTGTTTGAAGGGGATCTGCAACACACCTCCCCAGGGACTCTTTTAAACAAATTGGCTGCTGTGCCTACACAAACGGGAGCTGTGCCACACACTACCGTAGATGATCAAGGCTTTGTTTAGACTTGCAGTTAGGGAGCAGTAAAAAAAAAACGCAAGGTTGAGCCGCGTTTTTGCCATTCACCAACTGCAACCCCCCTACTTAAGCTGCACTAGACAGTGGACAGGGAGGTTCAGGTGTTGTGGCGCTTCTCGCCCTCAGCAAAGTTCACCCAACACCTAGCAACCAGCGGGCGCAAAGGGCTACAAAGTCAAGAAAATGGGGAAGCACTGCAAACGCGTACAATGTACAGTTACGGTGTGTTTGTCTGCAAAAATAGGGGTTAAAAACAGGCAGTAAGGCAGCATCGCCTCCCGGCTGCCTGTCAGTAGCCTCTGAAATGGAATCTGAATGCAGATCAGACTTCAGAGGCAAGGGAGATTTAGACACATGTCTAACTATACCCTGAGTGGTGAAAAATGTGCCGTTATTGGTGTTCAGAGGCCTGGCAGCCAACAGAGGAGCTGGATGATTGGCAGTGTTAGCAGGATGTCGGAGCCGTGTGCCTGGCACTCATCAGAAGAGATGGGTGGTGGGCAGTGTTTGGATGTAGGAGCCCTGTGCCTGGCACCCATCAGAGGAGCTGGATGGTGGGCAGTGTCGGGGGGTGTAGGAGCCCCGTGCGCCCGACGGTGCGCTGTGTCGGGGGGTGTAGGAGCCCCGTGCGCCCGACGGTGCGCAGTGTCGGGGGGTGTAGGAGCCCCGTGCGCCCGACGGTGCGCAGTGTCGGGGGGTGTAGGAGCCCCGTGCGCCCGACGGTGCGCAGTGTCGGGGGGTGTAGGAGCCCCGTGCGCCCGACGGTGGGCAGTGTCGGGATCTAGGAGCCCTGTGCCCGATGGTGGGCAGTGTCGGGATCTAGGAGCCCTGTGCCCGACGGTGCGCAGTGTCGGGATCTAGGAGCCCTGTGCCCGACGGTGCGCAGTGTCGGGATCTAGGAGCCCTGTGCCCGATGGTGGGCAGTGTCGGGATCTAGGAGCCCTGTGCCCGAAGGTGGGCAGTGTCGGGATCTAGGAGCCCTGTGCCCGATGGTGGGCAGTGTCGGGATCTAGGAGCCCTGTGCCCGATGGTGGGCAGTTTAGGGATCTAGGAGCCCGATGGTGGGCAGTGTCGGGATCTAGGAGCCCTGTGCCCGAAGGTGGGCAGTGTCGGGATCTAGGAGTCCTGTGCCCGATGGTGGGCAGTGTCGGGATCTAGGAGCCCTGTGGCCGACACTCATCACACTCCGGATGTCACCAACTTCTTGATATGGAATCTCAATGTACGCCTCACATCCTGTCATCACACATCCTTCCCCTCCATATACAGAGACATATCTCTCCCTCGTCATTATCTATATAGAGCATGTAGGGTGCATTGAGATGAATGTATGAAGTTTCAGTCTAGCAGAGCACAGACCCCCCTCCCCCAAAATGACAGCTGTAACCTTGAGGCGGCACAGCCCGGTTGCCCTCTTACCATGGCGAAGCCGGAGAGCAGAGCCGAGGTGCGGCTGGAGGCTTTGAGCTTGGCCCGGCTCAGGTAGAGCTTCCTCCAGGACAGCGCCTGCATCGAGTGCTCGTCCAGACTCATGAGCTCCACGTAACTCCGGCTAATCCACTACGGGTAGGACAGCTCCTCCTCCTTCACCTCCTGCTGGGGGCACGGGCGGGATTTCTGTGGCACCGCACTGCGCTCCGGGACCATTTGCCCGTCACCTACAACTGCGTGACCCCCCTCCTCATCCTACTGCCAAGACACCCGTCACACAGTTACTGGAGCAACACAGGCTCCGAGCACAAGAGGGCGTCACCTGTCAATTCCCCACACTACTACAGCTCCGCCTCTTCTAACAACCGCCAACCAAAAGTTGCCTGTATTTCGTCAGATTAGGCGACCCGTCAGAATGTGTAACGGAAGTGACGTTCCGTCTCCGCCATCTTTCTACACCCCGCACTCCTCTATAGTATGGATACACTGAGAAGGGGGAAAGCGGATATCTTGTTACACAAACCGGAGATTTGCATTTTACACTTATTTTTAACAGTAAACTGAGGTTATATCGTGAAGTACAGTACTTAGAACTCCGTGTGAATGTTTAGATGTTGAATTTTTAAAATTCAGCATCTAAACATTCACACGGTGTTCTAAGTACTGTATTTCATGATATAACCTCAGTTTCCTGTTAAAAATTAGTGTAAAATGCAAAACTCTGGGGGGTGTAACAAGATGACAGCTTGCCCCCTTCTCAGTGTATCGTTACTGTAGAGGAGTGTGGGGTGTAGCAAGATGGCGGCAACCAAACGTCACTTCCGTTACACATTCTGACGGGTCACCAAATCTGATGAAACACCTATAATATGGCGGCCTGTCAGAATTGGTAGCAAGAGTGACGTTCCGTCGCCGCCATCTTGCTACACCCCACACTCCTCTACAGTAACGATACACTGAGAAGGGGGCAAGCTGTCATCTTGTTACACCCCCCAGAGTTTTGCATTTCACAGTTGTTTTTAACAGGAAATGGAGCATATATGGTGAAATACAGTATTTGGAAATCCATCAGACTGTTTACATGTTGAATTATAAAAGCAGCGGTGTTCTGTCACATTAGCAAACCTGAAAGATCAGCAGGTTTGCCTCTGCTTTTAAAATTCTACATCAGACAACAGTCCGTCCGATTTCCATATACTGTATTTCACCTTATAAGCTGTGTTTCCTGTTTAAAATAACTGTGGAATGCAAAACTCCGGTGGGTGTAAGAAGATGTCCACTTGCCCCTTCTCGGGGTATCGTTACTGTGGAGGAGTGTGGGGTGTAGCAAGATGGCAGCGATGGAACGTCACTTCCGTTACCAATTCTCCCGGGTCGCCATATCTGATGGAACACCGTCAGAATTTGTGACGGAAGTGATGTTCCATCACGGCCATCTTGGTACACCCCGCACTCGAATAGGATAGTGAGAAGGCGGCAAGCGGACATCTTTGTACACCCACCAGAGTATTGCATTTCACACTTATTTTTACCAGTAAACAGAACTTATATAGTGAAATACAGGATTTAAAAATCCATCACACTGTTATGATGTTGAAAAATAAAATCAGCAATGTTCTGTCAGATCAGCAAACCTGTTATCAGCAACATGATTGCCGCTGCTTTTAAAATTCAACATCAAAACAGTCAGACGGATTTCAAAATACTGAATTTCACTATATAAGCTGAGTTTACAGGTAAAAATAAGTATGGAATGCAAGACTTCAGTGTGTGTACAAAGATGTCACTGCCTTCTCACTGTATCCTTACTGCGGACGAGTGAGGGGTGTACCAAGATGGCCGCAGCGGAACGTCACTTCCGTTCCGAAATGTGACGGGTCACCTAATCTGACAAAACACCAGCTCATCTTACTTCCACCAACCACAAAAACCGCGCTCTATTTCTGCTGTTCCATCAGAATACTGCTACCCATCAGAAAATATAACGGAAGTGATGTTCTGAGCAAAAAAAATGCTTATTACGCATGCAACCATGCATTCCAACACGGCTGCTATGCTTTCCCATAGGTTTCCTAATCTGACAGAACACGAAAGCCAGCAGCGGACATCTTCTTACACCCAGGCAAGTCTTCAATTTCACACTTATTTTAGCAGTAAACTCACCTTATATACTGAAATATAGTATTTTTAAATCTGTGACACTGTTTTGATGTTGCATTTGAAAAACAGCGACAAGCCTACAGGCAGAAAGTGGCGAAGGCCATCTTGGTACACCCTGCACTGCTCTGCGCCAAACTGATTATATACTGAAGACTATTTGACTCGGGAGCGGTGAAATAGTCTATTTCAGTATATGAGGTGAGTTAACTGCTAAAATAAGTGCCAAATTCAAGACTGGGTGTAACAAGATGTCCGCTGCCGCCTTCGTGTCCTGTCAGATTGGGAAACCTATTGAAAAGCATAGCACCTGTAACAAAACACCCAACACTCCGCTTGAGTGCTTTCGTCACATACTGCTTCCTCCAGTCTGAATATAGACATCAGATATTCCAACCGCTGACAACCAAGAACTAGGCAGTACTCGTTTTGGCTGCTGAACATGAACTGTTTTTTCGAAACACAGGTACATAGAGGTAACACTCTGGACAATCCCCCCTCCCTTTGCATTCAGGGCAGGGTAGCCTGTCCAATCAGCAGGAATCGCTGTTGGAGGAATTCCCTCCTCACAGCAAATACACATACACTTTTCTCCCAAGGCAGACAGACACAATAGAACAATGGAATACAGCCATGCCCCAAACGACCCAGCAGCGAGCACACCATAGTACACAACATTACAGTGTGGTTGTACAGTGAGTCCGATTAGTACAGATCAGACTGCGGTTCTGGTTCACCCTGTGCCCCTAATAGCTACAGGGTCATTTAGACATGGGAGGTGCATGGGGAACTGAAACAAGGGTTCCTTAACCTCTCCAAGGGATTCTGGGTTCCACGGGCCCCCCGTCCATCTCCCCTTTTGGCAGGGGACTAACACAGGAGGAGACCCCAGACGTGTTGACTCCGAAGTTAGTAGTTCCATTTCCCCAATGCTGGTATCCACACAATACCCCAAATAAATTGTTCCAAACATAGCATTACTCACCCAGCCAACCTCTGCCTCGCTCAGAGAACATTCCCACCACTGAGAAATGCCGACTGGCCCTTCTCCCTGGAGTCCTTTTAGCCGCTGGAAAGAGGACAGGGTGGCTGGGCTCACTTCATCATGCTGTTGGGGATCTGGGTGGACTGCCCAGCATCCCTGGTGTTTACAGGCGGATACTGCATCTTTTGTTAGTTGAGGGAAGAGGCCAACAGCACTCTGCTCTGTTGCCAGCTCTTCTGCTGGGTTGGTGGCATAATTCTGGTGTGCCGTCTGCTGCTGGGAAGGGGAGCCGGCTGCTCCATCTTCCTTACCCTCATCTGGCTGCTGGGACGGCATGTCTCTGGTACTGTCTCCCAGGTGCACTGATATTTGCTGGGGAGGAAATATCGCTTCCTCCACCCTGGCCAACTGTTGGGAAGGGAGGACAAACACCTCATCTCCCTTCTCCCCCTGTATCTCAATCTGCTGCTGAGAAGTGACCATCTCCTTCTCACCCTGAGCCTCCGGAACTGCTGCAGGTGTGGGGCAGAGGTCTTGGACCCTCTGTCCAGTTGTCAGAGCTTCAACTGGAGAAGTTTCTGGTAACTCCACAGATGCTGGTGCTGGGCAGAACTCAGTGATGTTTGGCCCTGATGCCAGCTCTTCTGCTGGAGGCTCACCAGGTTGTCCTTCTGGACCGATGCTCTGGGGTTGAAAAGCACTTGCCCTGTTGCATACCAGCGACCTGGAGGCTCCAATCCAGAGTCCTACCTGAATCTGCTGCCTGCGCTCTAGGTATTTATCTGCAAACACAGTCCTGGAGTATGCTGAAAGGACCATCCGCAGCAGCCCCAGGAACTCTGATGCCAGATCCATATCTCTGCTGGGGTGACTGAAGTCTGCTATCCTGATCTTGGATCCCGGAGGAGGTTTGGATGTGTCAGACTGCAGGAAGCGTCCCACTGCTTGCCAACAATGTAACGAAATGTCCCACACTGTGCTTGAGTGCTTTCGTCATATACTGCTTCCTCCAGTCTGAATATAGATATCAGATATTCCAACCACTGACAACCAAGAACTAGGCAGTACTCGTTTTGTCTGCTGAACTGTTAATTGAAAACAGATTCACAGAGGTAACACTCGGGACAATCCCCCCTTTGTATTCAGGGCGGGGTAGACTGTCCAATCAGCAGGGAGAGCTGTTGGAGGAATTCCCCCTCCCTCCTCACAGCAAATACATATACACATCCCATAAGACTTTTCTCCCAAGGCAGACAGACACAATAGAACAATGGAATACAACCACACCACAAACAACAGCAGAGAGCACACCATAGTATATATATATATATACACACACAACATTCCAGTGTGGTGGTTGTACAGTGAGTCCAATTAGTACAGATCAGTCTGGGGTTCTCGGGCCCCCTATGCCCCTAATAGGCACAGGGTGACTTAAACATAGGAGGTGCATGGGGAGCTGAAACAAGGGTTTCCCAAACTCTCCAAGGGATTCTGGGTTCCACGGGCCCCCCTGTCCAAAGTGACTTCTGTGACAGCGCCCATGTTGGAACGCATAGTGCATGCGCAATAAGCAATTTTGTAGTTAGGTGAATTTGATTGCAGAAGAGGCATTGTATGTTTTTCTGCAGTAAAAAAGCATGCCTGCTCACAATGAGTAACAGCAGAACTTTAGTTCCACTTTAACACCAAGCTGTTCAGCAAAGGTGCCAGTTAGAGGGTTGAGATAAACCATTTACCGCTGACAGGGGTGTTTACAAGTATCAGCATTTATTTATGGAAAACCTTTATCCCAAAAAGAAAAAACTGTTGCTGTAACTGCTTAGAAAGAGTTGGCTGGAGTTCAGCTTTAAATTGTTAGTTACTTATGTAAAGTCCATCTAAATCTACTAGTTAATTTAACACTACCCTTTCCATGGATTGACAATGCCACTGTCCAAGGGTGGCTGTGTTCCTCCTTCAGAGATACAGAGGAGGAGTAACTGTAGCCCCTCTAAGACAGGAGGTGTGTTACGCTTTAAATAATTTTAATTATTATGTTAGTGGATTAACCACTTAAGGACAGAGCATTGTTTTGAGATGCTTATGGTGTTTATAATTTAAAATCATTTTTTTTTTGCTAGAAAATTACTTAGAACCCCATTATATATTTTTTCAGACACCCTAGAGAATAAAATGGCGGTCGTTGCAATACTTTATGTCACACCATATTTGCGCGGTCTTTTGGGAAAAAATACACTTTTTTGAAATAAAAAAGAAGACAACAGTAAAGCTGGCCATACACGGGTCGAATTTCGAAAGATCTTTCTTTCGAAAATCTTATCCAAGAATTTTCGTATGAATTTCGCACCATTAGTGGGCTGCTGCAACGGCCGATTTTTGTGCGGCCATCGAATTTAAAAAATCCGATATGTTGGAAAAATTTTTAAAAAACGAACGATTTTCGAACCAATGATGGGAGAATCGTGAGAGAAATGTAATCGAAAAAGAAATGTGCATGTGCAAGAAAAGAAGGTTCCCGGAAAGAAAAGAAGATTCCCAGACAAGAAAATTATTTTCTGCAGGAACATGAGGTGAAATTGAAGGTTTGGTTGGTCGAATTTCGAAATCAATGGTGGCATCATCGAATCACAAAATGCACGAATTTTCTGATTTTCAAAAGAAAGATCTTTCGAAATTCGACCCATGTATGGCCAGCTTTAAGTTAGCCCAATTTTTTTTTTTTTTATATTGTGAAAGATAATAGTAAATTGATACCCAACATGTCACGCTTCAAATTTGTGCCCACTTGTGGAATGGTGACAAACTTTAACCCTTAAAAATCTCCATAGGCGACGTTAAAAAATGTCTACATGTTATCAGTTTTGAGTTACAGAGGAGGTCTTGTGCTGGAATTATTGATCTCGCTCTAACAATCGTGGCGATACCTCACATGTGTGGTTTGAACACCGTTTTCATATGCGGGCCCCAACTTACGTATGAATTCGGTTCTGCGCGTGAGCTCGGCGGGATGGGCCGCTTTAAATTGTTTTTTTTTTCTTAATTTATTTAACATTTTATTTTTTATTTTACACTGTCTTTTTTAAAAAAAAATGGGTCACTTTTATTACTATTACAAGGAATGTAAACAGAAAAAAAGCATGACAGGACCTCTTAAATGTGAGATCTGGGGTCAAAAAGACCTCAGATCTCATATTTACCCTAAAATGCAATAAAAAAAAAATTGAATTTTTTTTTTCCCCCTTTAGACCCCTTTCACAATGGAGGTGTTTTTCAGGTGCTTTAGCTCTAAAAATAGCACCTGAAAAAAGCCTCAGCTGCAATCCCAGTTTGAAAGCCAGAGTGCTTTCACACTGGGGCGCTGCGCTGGCAGAACGTCAAAAAAGCCCTGCAAGCTGCTTCTTTGCAGCGTTGTAGGAGCGGTAAATACACTGCCCCTAAAGCGCCCCTGCCCATTGACATCAATGGGCAGCGCCGGCGGTTTTGACCCTTTTTCGGCCGCTAGCGGGGGTTAAAAGCGCCCCGCTAGTGGCTGAAAAGCGCTGCAAAAACGACGGTAAAGAGCCGCTAAAAATATGTATATAGATACCCGGGCACTGGCAGTGTGAAAGTGCCCTTAAGAACATTGGACGGAAGTGGCGTTTGACATCGCTTCCGCCCTCCAATGCTATGGAGCAGAGTGGGGGCCATCTTTCCCTTACTTGGCATCCAGGCTGTGAGGGGAGCAGACACAATCGTCTCCGCCGCTACCGCTGGCTCTGGTAAGCGGCAGAGATGACCGGAGCGCAGTGGGAGGGGGGCCCTCTCCCGCCCCCGATAGAAGTGATTTTGTGGCGAATCCGCTGCCGAGACCACTCTTATCTGAAAGCCGACCGCCCGCTGAAGAAGAAGATACCGGGGTTATGGCAGCTAGCTGCTGCCATACCAAACCGTATTCCTCTTCAAATAACCACCGTATAATGACGGCAGTCAGTTGGCAAATGGTTAAATTAAATTGGAACTGTACTCACAGCAACTTAAAATGAATCATTCCACATTAATATTTATACTACCATAATTAGTGTGTGCTGTAAATTGCCTCCAGAATCACCGATGTGGCAAAGTATAGAGATACAGTATAAACTTCTACCTGTTCCTGTTTCTTTTTTCTGGAGGCTGGCATTTTGCTGAAGCCCAGAGCCCCTGAGCAGCAGCAAATCTTATGCCGCGTACACACGGTCGGAATTTCCGATGGAAACAGTCCGATGGGAGCTTTTCATCGGATTTTCCGACCGTGTGTATGCCCATCAGTCTTTTTCTGTCGGAATTTCCTACGGACTTTGGATTGAGAACCTGTTCTTAATTTTTCCAACGGAAAACCTTTCTATCGGATTTTCCGATTGTGTGTAGGCAATTCCGACACGCAAAATTCCGACGCATGCTCGGAAACAATTCGACGCATGCTCAGAAGCATTAAACTTCCCTTTTATAGTGCAGTCGAACGTTTTTAAGGTGTGGTGCTATGACCATCGGAATTTGGTGTGACCGTGTTTAGGCAAGACAGTTTGAGCGAAATTCCGTCGGAATTCCGACGGGAAAACCATCAGAGCTTTTTCCGACGAGAATTCCGACCGCGTGTACGCGGCATTAGGCTGTCAGCAGATCGGCCTCTAGTGGCTCTGATTTTCGGCACAGTGTAAAAAATGGAGAGCAACTGAGCATGTGCAGAGCATGGTGAGACAGTGTATAGCTCAATTTTAAACAGTATAGACACTTATTTTTAATTTTACCTCCAAAAGGGGCCAGCCTGAAGTCATTTAGCGGGACTTCATTTTTTTTGACTAAAGTTCCACTTTAAGGATTTTTTCATCAGCCTGCATCCAAGCCTTAAAGAGGAAGTAAACCCTGATGGGTTTACTTCCTCTTTGTTTCCCTGCAAAGGCAAAGCATAATGTGCTACTATGCATCGCATAGTAGCCCATTATGTGTCACTTACCTGACACAGGAGCCTGCGATGTCCCCGATTTCCGCGTCCATCTTCCTTCCGGGGCCGCGGACTCCGGCTCTGTGACTGGCCGGAGTTGCGCGTGCGAGCGGGAGCTGCCAGTCATGGCATGTCCTTTAATGAAAACAGCACGCCGTGACCCTTCTAAAGTGTGCATGTGCCAAATACATTGGCGCATACGAAGAAGGAATCTTCGTACGGGGAATTGTAAATATCTCCTAAACCATGTAGGTTTATTTGATATTTACAGCACCTACTGTAGGTGAAAGTGTGTTGTAATGGTTTACAACCACTTTAAGGTGAACCTGTCATGAAAGACAACTGTAAGTAGTGATACTAAAAATGGAGAAAGCTGGGCTTGCCCTATTGTGGCAGTATATAGTAAACTCTTATGCCGCGTACACACGGTCGGACTTTCCGGCAGAAAAAGTCAGATGAAATCTTTTCATCGGATATTCCGATCGTGTGTATGCCTCATCTGACTTTTTTTTTTTGAAAATTCTGACGGACCTAGAAATAGAACATGTTTTAAATATTTCCGACGGAACCAATTCCTATCGGGAAAACTGCTCGTCTGTATGCTGTATGCGGACCAAAAACTACGCATGCTCTGAAGCAAGTACGAGACGGCAGCTATTGGCTACTGGCTATTGAACTTCCTTTTTCTAGTCTGGTCGTACGTGTTGTACGTGACCGCGTTCTAGACAGTCGGACTTTGGTGTGATCGTGTGTAGGTAAGACAGTTTCAGCGGAACTCCGTCGGAAAAACCTTCAGAGTTTATTCTTATGGGGAAAAACGGTCGTGTGTACGCAGCATTAGTAAAATATAAAACTTATCAGTACATGAAATTATTTAAAGTGCAAACATCCATGCAAGCATGAAAACATGCAATCCACTTGTGTTATAATTCTTGCAAATAAAAGTGACTTGTGCTTTCATTCAACACCACCAGTGTCCCCTCCAGGGACCAAACTCACCGACAGTTGTTTACCTCCCTATGCATATATCTGGGAAGGTCAATATAGCTTTTTATCATAGACTCTCTGTACCAGGTATCGCATCTACCTAGGACCAATAATTGTCTGGGTTCTCCATTCATCAATTGAAAGGGACCCAGAGAATAGCATACATAGCGTAAAAACTTTTATTTAAAATTCTCACATTAAATGTAAAAATTGGCACTGACAAATATAGTGCCTCGCCCGGCACCAGCGACTATCTGCCGAAATGTTTGTGTGATGCTGCTGCTCCAGTCCTCGTGGGAGCCGTAAGCAGGCATTGCTGACCTCTCTTCAGAAAATGCTAGGTACCTGGCCAGACATCCCAACCTGCAAAAACTAATTTCAGGGAGGTGGCAAACTAATTTCAGGGAAGTGGTGCTTAGTGCCGGTGCCCAGCCCCCCCCCCCCCCTCCCCACCAATTAAATGCAGCCTAACCAGTGCCAATTAAATAATTAAATGCAGCCTTACTAGTGCCAATGAAATACAGCCTTACCAGCGCCAAGGAAATGCAGTCTTACCAATACCTATTGACTGCAGCTATACCAGTGCCAATTAAATGAAGTCTGATCAGTGCCAAGTAAATGTAGCCTGATCAGTGCCAATTAAATGCAGCCTTACCAGTGCCTATTAAATGCAGCTATACCAGTGCCACAGAGCTCCACCTGCTGTTAGGAGATGGAATATAATATTTGCATGACTAAAAATATTAAAGCTCCTGCAGCCCCCCCCCCCCCCAGCAAAAGAATTAAAAGTCAGCTTCTACACATACTGTAGCAGCTGACTTTTAATATTAGGACACTTACCTGTCCTGGAATCCTGGTGTCGGCACCCCAACCAATGTTTCCATCAGCTCTCGGGTGCTGCCGCCGCCATTGCCTGTAATGGAAACCGTCAGTGATGCCTTGCCCCCCCCCCCCCCTGAAAGGTGCCAAATGAGGCACCAGAGGGGGGGGGGGGAGAAGGCAGATAAGCGGAGCTTCCACTTTTGGGTGGAACTACACTTTAAGATCAAGCTTACCCCTATGCTTTGTGGTAACACGCATGTTACTGCAATGCAAAGTAGTACACCAAGCACACCTAATAGGTTTCCATTTATTTTAAATGACACCCAAATGCAGTAAAAGAATGCACCTGAGCTGCAGATCACCACAATAGTTGGTTGTTGTGCTTTGGCAGGCTATTTAAATAACTTGTCTGCCTTAACGTGCATGAATTACCATAGGCCAAGTGCTCTGCATGCCTGCCAGGAATTGAGCCCTCAACCAGAGCTGCCCGCACTCCTGCACCGCATCTCACAAGCCCTTCAAGCCTCTCAAGATCCTCGCCATGCCACCACTGAGAGCCTCCACAGCCGCAGAAACTGTCAGGTTTCCTCCCAACAGTGAGCCGGCGGCTACAACAAAATGGTGGCAACTCCCAAACGCTGCAGGTCGCTGCTAGACCTCTAGAGGTGGATCGCAGCCACAGCGCTCTCCAGAATATGAGGCGGTCACAGCCACAACTCAAAGCGGCCCCAGGATAGAAATTTCCCGGTAGGCCAGTCCGGCCCTGGCTGGGAGATACCCGTCGCTCGCGGGTGTCTGTGAGCCCACAGCCAAATGCAGGAGGCTCCTGCAACTCGTGGGAGACTTCGGATGTCTGCATGGCTGATGCTTTTACACTGCTGAATCACTGATGTGGCAAAGTATAGAGATACTGTATAAACTTCTACCGCTTGTCTGACCTTTTATTAGTTACAGGCTTGCTCTGCATCTGTGATTTCAAAATAATGAAATCAGGAACAGGTCAGGTAACTCCTATACTTTTCTCATGATGGGTGTGCTTTAATAAAGTTCAACTCTCCAAGAAACCTTCTAACCCTCCCTTGCAGTGGAGCCGCACCTCCACTGCCAGGGTAAATGCTTGCTTCTGTCTAGGGTACAGAAATGCATTTTTACTTACCTGATTCTTCACTCCTCCAGCAGATGATGCTCTCCTATTCTCTGGAAGTGGACTGTCCTTTGGCATCCTCATGTCCATTTCAGGGTGTAATAGTGAGAGTCCCTGTGGAAATGGAGCAAAAATGGACACAATGTCTGCATGTCGGTGCAGAGCTACAGAGCGTAGATTTGAAAAGGAGAGAACTGCTCTGGTAGCTTTCTCCAGATCTTGCTAGCTCTGGATGAGGCTCTGTAGTTTGGAGATCCCTCAGAGTCTTGGGTGGGACAGGATCTGCCCTGTGGGAGACTGCAGCCCGTTTTAGAGGGATTCTTTGCCCAGGGACTGGGAAAGGCTAACCAGCCTTGAGTCAGGAAGACTACAGCGTTTGAGAGGGATTCTTTGCCCAGGGCCTGGGAAAGGCTAACCAGCCTTGAGAGTCAGGAAGACTACAGAAGCCAGTGAGTCCAGGGGGTTGTAAAGAATCAACTCTGTTGAGAGCAAGCAGAGGAACTGCTGACAAGAGAGCCAGGTGGCTTGGTATGTTTTCATTTATGAGTGCTGAATGAAGTTAAACACCCTGTGTGGGATTCCTGAGTGGACCTTTTTGCTTTTGTTTTTTCACTTAATAAACGTGGGCTACCAGCATGGGCGTCCGCAGAACTTTTTTCAGGGAGGGGCATCATTTTAAGGTCACCCATGCTCTGACCTTTTCGACAATGTCATTATCACATTATCACGGTCAGAGACTGCAGACGTAGTACAGGTCATGGTCAGAGACTGCAGACGTAGTACAGATGATGGTCAGAGACTGCAGACATGGCACAAGAGACTGTCAGAGACTGCGGACATGGTCCAAGAGACTGTCAGAGACTGTGGACCTGGTCCAAGAGACTGTCAGAGACTGCGGACATGGTCTAAGAGACTGTCAGAGACTGCATACATGGCACAAGAGACTGTCAGTGACTGAATACATGGCCCAAGAGACTGTCAGTGACTGCATACATGGCTCAAGAGACTGTGGACATGGCACAAGAGACTGCGGACATGGCCCAAGAGACTGTCAGAGACTGCGGACATGGCCCAAGAGACTGTAAAGCCCCATACACACGGTCGAAAAATCCGACCACCAAATCCATCGGATTTGGTCCGACGGATTTAGTCCGACACTGGTGTTGCACACACGGTCGGACAAAGTTGTCGGAAAATCCAATCTTTCTGAACGTGGTGACGTTTGTTGCCTACGACGGGACTACGTAGAGGCTAGTAGCCAATAGCTTTGGTCTTGTAATGTGATCTGAGCATGCGTGGCACTTTGTCTGTCGGAATTCGCTACACACGATCGGAATTGGTGTGATCGGACTTTGTTGTCGGAAAATTTTTAGAGCAGGAGATACAACTTTGTCCGTCAGACAATTCGATGGAAAATGTCCGATGGTGCCTACACACGGTCGGAATTTCCGACAACATTGTCCGATAGGACAGAATCCATCGGAAAATCCAACCATGTGTATGGGGCTTAAGAGACTGCATACATGGCCCAAGAGACTGTAAGAGACTGCATACATGGCCCAAGAGACTGCCAGAGACTGCATACATGGCCCAAGAGACTGTCAGAAACTGCATACATGGCTCAAGAGACTGCGGACATAGCACAAGAGACTGTCAGAAACTGCATTCATGTGGTGGGTGACAGACAGAGACAGGGGGGGTGACAGAAAGAGACAGAAGGGGTGAGAGAGAGAGACAGGGGGTGACAGAGAGAGAGGAGTGTGACAGAGAGAGACAGAGGGGGGTGAAAAAGACAGAGGGGTGAGAGAGAGAGAGAGGGGGTGACAGAGGGGGGTGATGGGGTCATCACTCCTGATCCAATCCCTGATTCCAGGGGGGGGCACTTGACCCCCCTTGCTCCTACCTGTGGACGCCCATGGCTACCAGGCACATCTATCACTTGAGCTAAACACCCCAATATCACAAGGGGTATAATGTCTTAAAGATGTCAGAGGAATTTAGACAGCTGCAGTGCCAGATTTGGACCTTGGGAGGCCTGAGGCACTTTAAGTTTGAGGGCTTCTCAACATAAATATAAAATGATATGACTGTAGCAAGGTCCCTGGCCTCTTTTAGTCTAATAAGAACCTCCAGAGCCAGGGACAGCTGACATCCTTCTGTATAGAGTGGGTTGCAAGGCATAGTGGGTATAATGCAAGGTAGATTCATGGGCGCCAGACACTTCTTGAATGCAAAGAGATTTATTTTCTCTTGAACAGAACATTGGGAGAGAGGGTTTAGGGCCAGGACACCCTTAGGTAGTTGCAATGTTAATTGGCAGACTCCGAGACTTCTACAGGTAGACAGCCATGCAGGGAAAGGCATCCAGCAAGACACCACATCTGCATGTGTAGGAGCGCTGTCTCCTATGGCAACAGTCTTAGAACTGTGCCTAACACAAGTTGTAACAAACTCCTTTACTTTTTATACAATCACTTCTTTTTTTTTTTGAACAATAGAATTTTATTTCAAAAGTAAACAGGAATACAGTAGTGAACAGGTATACATTCAATAAAGCTTTGTGTCAACTTTACATATCAAAGATGTCATTAATGCATTTTCTGTTGTCATGTACTATAAACGTTGTATTTGTTGGACAACTCCTTCCAGGATATTTTGTCTTCTTTTAACCAATAAACATATTAACATTTGAGCGTCCTCAAAAATTGCTTTACCTTAAGTATGGTATTTTAATGAAGATCCAAAGAACAGATCTAAAGAGGAGAAAGGATAGTACAGAAAGAGAGATGTGGGGTAGGGAGGGGGGGGGGGGGGACGGGGGGTAGGGAGAGAGAGGGGGGGGGGGGGATTCAAAGGATGGGTGTGAGTAAGTCTAATTGTCAGATCTAAAGTATTCTGTAGCGAGCTGCTCTATGTCTGCATCAGTGCATCATGTCTAGATGAGTATTTAAAAATGATCCAGGGTTGCCAGGTGCTGTTGAATTTCTCTATTTGATCTTGCGCTGTTGCCCTGAGCTCTTCCATCCTGTATATGGTATGTATTTCTTTAAGCCACTCAGCAATTGAGGGAACAGTGGTGCTTCTCCAGTGCCTCGGTACGATCGCTTTTGCCGCCGTGAGCAAAAATCTTGTTAGAGAGCTCTTATATTTTTTCATGGAGCAGTTCGTGATATGTAGTAGGCAGCAAGCTGCATCTAGTTGAATGCGTGTGTCAGTTATGTGCTTTATCTGTTCAGTGACCTGGGTCCAAAATGGACGGATCAGACTGCATTCCCACCATATGTGATGTAATGTGCCTCTGTCTTGGTTGCAGCGCCAACAGTTCTCCGAAACCGCCGGAGCCCATTTATGTATTTTGGTCGGGGTGTTGTACCAGTTTGTTAGTAGTTTGAAAGACGTCTCTTGTAGACGAGTGCTAATGGCACACTTATGTGCAAAAGTGCATGCTTGCAGCCACTGGTCCTTTGTGAAGGTCCTTTTCAGGGCTGTTTCCCAGAATATTTTGTGCTTATTTGGTTCTTGGAGGCTGCTGGCCTGCAACCAAGCGTATGTCAGTGAGATGTTTTTTGTTGAGGTGTCGGCTTGGTAGCAGACCGTTTCAAAAGGTGTGAGTGGACGTTTAAAATATTTAAACCTCTGTGGGCTTGAGACGTAGTCATGTATTTGTCGGTATGACCAAGGGTCTAGTGAAGGGGTTCCTAGTTCTTCTTGCATGTTGGCAAGGGATTTGACCCTCCCGTTCGCAATACAGTGTGTTGCGAGTAGTGGTGAGCTTCTCTGTGTAAGGTGTCGAGACAGGCCCTGCAGGCTTGGTGGGAAATCCGGGTTTGTCCCTATAGGTGTTAGAGGGCCAATAGCGGTGGTCAGGTTCGTCAGTCGGGTCACCTTCTGTATGGCTTTCAGGGTTGTGCCTATGAGTGGGTGTTGTTTCAGCCTTGGGGGGCATTGCGTCCATGGGATCCATGGTGTGTGGGCTATAGGTACTACATCTATGCTATTTTCCAGGGCTACCCAATCTTTATTATGTGTGTGGCAGGTCCAGTCTATAACTCTGGTGAGGTGCGTGGCTAGAAAGTAGTGTTTGAGGTTGGGGAAGCCCAGTCCCCCATTGTGTTTATCCCTAGTAAGTAGTGCTAAACCTACGCGGGGTTTCTTGGAGTTCCACAGAAATCGTCTAAGTAGGGTATCTAATGAGCGGAAGAAGTTCATAGGGATTGCAATGGGTAGTGTTTGGAAGTAATACAGGATTCTAGGGAGGATCGTCATTTTGATAATGGCCGCTCTACCAAACCAGGAGAAATGTTTAGGTGACCAGCTCTCGAGGTCTTTTCGTATTTTCTGTAGCATTGGTAGAAAGTTTTGTGGGTGTATTGAATGTAGATTTGGGGTTAGTTGTATTCCTAGGTATTTGAGCGAATTAGATTCCCATCTAAATTTGAAGTTCTGTTGTGTGCGTCTTAAGCCCCATACACACGGTCGGACTTTTCATCAATTTGGTCCGATCGGACAAGGTTGTTGAAAAATCAGACCGTGTGTATGCACCATCGGACAGTGTTCGTCGGTTTGTCCGTCGGACAAAGTCTTATCTCCTGCTGGAAAGATTTCCCGTCAACCCGGTCCGATCACACCAAATCCGAGCGTGTGTACGCTTGTCCGACCGGACAAAGTGCTACGCATGCTCAGATCACATTACAAGACCAAAGCTATTGGCTACTAGCCTCTACGTAGTCCCGTCGTAGGCAACAAACGTCACCACGTTCAGAATGATCGGATTTTCCAACAACTTTGTCCGATCGTGTGTACGCAAAACCAACATCAGACAAAGTATGACGGACATGGTCCGACGGACCTGGTCCACGGATTGTCCGCGCGTGTGTATGGGGCTTTAGTGTGTCGTTGTGTAATGTCAAATTTAGCACTTCCGATTTTTTATAGTTAATCCTAAAGTTTGATAAAAAACTGTATTGGGTGAAAATGTTACATATTGCGGGCATAGTTACGTGCGGTTGAGTTAGAAAAAATAGTAAGTCATCGGCGTAAGCCGCACATTTATAGATTTTGCCGCCTATAGAGAAACCGTGTACGGAAGGAGACTTGTTAATCATGCGTATCAGGGGTTCTAGGGTAAGTATGAATAGCAAAGGCGAGAGGGGGCACCCTTGTCTAGTGCCATTATGTATTATCACCTTGTCAGATAGTGTCCCATTGACTTTTATTTGTGCAGTTGGGTTGCGGTATATGGTTTGGATCCATGACATCATATTGTCCTTTAGTCCTATATGTGAGCATGTGGCGAATAAGAAGTCCCACGACACGCGGTCGAAGGCCTTCTCAGCGTCTGTGGAGAGGAGCATGCCTTCGAATTCCCCCGTTTGGGCCTGGTGGATAAGGTTCAGGGCTTTTGTCACATTATCCTTGGCTTCTCTACCTGGCATGAAACCCACTTGTTCCGGTCCTATAAGCTTGTGTAGTAGGGGTCGTAGTCTGTTTGCCAAGATTTTTGTATACAGTTTCAGGTCTACGTTGAGTAGGGATATTGGTCTATAGCTGGTACAGTCAAGGGGGTCTTTGTTGGGTTTGGGTATTATAGTCACATGTGCTCTTAGAAAGTCTTCTTGTATCTCATGGGGTTCCCTGAGAAAGTTGAATGTCTTTAGTATGTGGGGCGTCAATATGTCTGCGAAAGTCTTGTAGTAGTGGGTTGTCAATCCGTCAGGTCCGGGGCTTTTCCCTGGTTTTAGTGCCTTAATGGCTGTAGCTAATTCTGTTGCTGTAATGGGTTCTTCTAGTGACAAGCTGTCTTCATCACTGAGAGTAGGGAGGCCACTCTCCCCGATGAATTTGTGAATAAGTTCTGACCTTGTCCCTGATAGGCCTTTAGGTTTATGTGCGTCTGGTATGTTATATAGACTCGTGTAGTATTCTTGAAATCTGTGAGCAATCTTAGATGTGTCTTGTGTTATTTGGTTAGTCTTGGTTTTAATGGCTGCTATGTTTGTTGACATTAATGTGTCTTTGAGGGCTCTCGCTAGAAATTTACCTGTTTTATCTCCGTGTTCATAGAAAAATCCCTTACGTAGGAAAAGGATCCTCTGGGCCTTAAGGTTCAGCGTGGTCTGTAATTCTTTCTGTAGTTCTAATAATTTTGTTGCTGTATCTAGTGCTAGGGATTGTTTGTGTTGTTTTTCTAACTTGGCTATAGCCTGTATCAGGTCATTGATTTCTTTTTCCCTTGCCCTCTTCTGTTCCGCGCCAATCTGCATGAAGTCCCCCCTGACCATACAATCACTTCTTCACTTCTTGTAGATTCTCAGCCCATTGAGCTCCCAGTCTCTCTCACTAGACTTACTGATTGCCACTGAATCGCGTAAGCTCTTCTAATCGTCTTACTTAAGTATCTTCCTGAAGCGTCACCCCCGCTTCCCTGCTGGGTCCCTGGCTAGGCACTCCAGATACTCCTCAAGCATCACCCCCGCTTCCCTGCTGCATCCCTGGCTAGGCACTCCAGATACTCCTCAAGCATCACTCCACTGGCTGGGTCCCTGGCTTGGCACCTGCTGAAGTTTCCAGATTCTTCACCGTTGGTGAAAATACTGTGGTTGGTCCCTTAGTGGCGACAGCTTCCCCTCTACCTCCGACCACGACAGGTTCTCTGGCCGGCAGAACCTGGATAGGCCCTCAGACAGCAGCCAGCAGCCGGGATACCCCATATACTCCTAATCTATCCTTGCTTTGCCCTTGTCTTATCTAATGTCACTAGGTACCCTGCCACCTAGCGGCAGAAGAGAAAAGTGCAGCAATTCCAGACTTTGAGTGAACTCAATTGATCTCTAACAATTGGCCAAGGCAAATACACCTGGCAGGTAGATTTAGGAGCAATCCTGCCTAGACATCAGGGTGCTACATCACAAATAAAAAAGTGAACTGAAATTAAAGCAAAGTTTCACCCCAGAGTGGAAGCTCCACTTAGCTGTCTCGTCCCCCCCCCCCCACATTTGGCACTTTTCGGGGGGGGGGGGCGGGTTTTTTGACAGGTACCGGTCCCCACTTCCGTTGGACCTCGCCATGGCGAGGTACGTCAGAATATCGGTCCCCTCTTCCTTCCCCGCCGCCGGGCCATTCAGAAAACACAGCGTGCTTCGCATATGCGCAGTAGGGAATCGGCTTCACTGACGGTTTCCTTTACAGGCTATGGCCGCGGCAGCACCCGAGAGCCGATTGAAACATCGGCTGGAGTGCTGACATCGCTGGATTCCAGGACAGGTAAGTGTCCCAATATTAAAAGTCAGCAACTACATAATTTTTCTGTTGGGGGCTGGAGCACCGCTTTAATGATAGATTGCATTTGTTCTAAAAAAAAAAAAAAAAAAAAATGTGAGCTGGGTTCCATAGAAGACACTTGTCTGATTTTTTTTCCTCAATTTTTTGACTGTAAGGCCCCTGTCAGGAAGGGCGAGCCAGTATCCAAGATGGTGGCCGAAGAATACGACCTTTGACCTCAGCCCCTGTCAGAACATCTCTGGTGCATCTGCGCGCACCTGTGCGCATTGTCAGGAAGGGCATGCCAGTATTGAGGAGGAGAATCCTAGACAACCTGTAAGATTGCCGCCCGTGCGCATGCGCGGGTGCGTGAGCGCGTGCGCACCCAGTAACAGCTTTTGGCGCCCAGTGCACAGACTCGGTGCTGTCTGCTCTACAGCGTTCCAGTGTGTTCCTGCTACCTGCATCTTGTTACCTGTTGTTACCTGTTGTTACCTGTTCCTGTTACCCGACCCGGCTTGCCTCTGACCATTCCTGCTACCCGCCTGCACCCGACCCTGCTTGTCTGACCACCGCACCTGCCTGCTCCTTCTGCTACCTCGCTGCCAGCCCATCACTGACCTGGCCTGTACCCTGACTATTCTTCTGCCTCCGCATCTTCTCCTGACGTGTCTGCCAGTGTATGACCCAGCCTGCCCGTACCATCCCTCTCTTCTGCCTGGAGAATCCTGCTGAGCTACCGCTCCTCCTACAGCTGCCTCGGATTCCAAGGTCTGCAACCAATCAGGCACTTGTGCGACTCTGCACTCATGCGCTCCCTGTCTACTCTACCGGGGGGGCCTCGAGTCAGAGGTGTAAGAGAGGCCGTCCGCTGCATATCAGGCTCTACTGTCAGGTATGTGACAGTAGCAGACAGCCATGTCTGAGCCTGCGCAGGGACCCTCTCCCATGGAGGAACTTTGCCAGCACCTGGTCAGGACTTACAACGGGGCTATACCCAGCTGGAGGGATGCATACAGACTCTGTCCGATTCTAAGGCCGATTCTAAGGCCGCCCAGGGGCCCCCACAAGCACCCTCCTCCTCGCAAGGAACCTCCTCTGCTCCAGCAGTGGTCATGCTCCCACCTGAGCCCAGAGTACCAACCCCAGACAGATTCCTGGGTGAACGTAGCAAGTTCGGGGCGTTCCGGAACGCATGCGAACTCTACTTCGCCCTTCAGCCCCGCACCTTTTCTTTGGAGGCTACTAAAGTTGGCTTTGTTATCTCCTTGTTCTTTTTGCAAGGTGAACCGCAGTCCGGGCCCACCGTCTCCTGGAGCAGAAGGCTGAATGTTTATCGGACTTAGCCTCTTTCTTCAGTGCCATGGCCCAGCTGTATGAAGACCCCCAGCAAATGGCTTCTGCAGAAGCGTCTCTTCACTCATTACAACAGGGTCTTAGAGCGGTGGAAGACTATGTTTCAGAATTCAGACGATGGGCTCTTGATACCAACTGGAACAACGCTGCTCTACGCTACCAGTTCTGTATGGGTCTCTCCGACTCGCTCATGCATGAACTAGCTCGAGTGAGGGTACCCTCTACCTTGGAAGCCTTGATTGACCTGTCCATTCAGATTGACCGCCATCTGAGAGAACGCAGGTTGGAAAGAACCGCGGGTCCATCCCGGCCAGTATGGATGTTACCCCGGGTACCCAGCTCCTTCAACCCCGCTCCACCAACTCCTGCCACACCCACTCCTGACACTCCAGAACCAATGCAGCTCGGATTACTGCGCCCCTCTCTCTCCACGGAAGAACGACAACGTCGTCGCCAGCAGAACCTATGCTTGTACTGTGGGG
The DNA here is from genome assembly GCA_028564925.1 of Lithobates sylvaticus. Taxonomy (NCBI): domain Eukaryota; kingdom Metazoa; phylum Chordata; class Amphibia; order Anura; family Ranidae; genus Lithobates; species Lithobates sylvaticus. The sequence continues at coordinate 196,212,420 of CM053026.1, read as the reverse complement.
GATCAGGACATTATGTGAGGTCGTGCCCAGTTAAACCTCGTAAGTGCCTTTCAACCACTTCTTCTTCTCCTCCTCCGAGTGTGCTCAACAATTCCGCTCATCTTACTCTCCCCATTTCATTACAGCTGACAGGAGGGATTATTCAGACTTCCGCAATAATTGATTCCGGGGCCTGCAGCTGTTTTGTGGACTTGACCTTTGCGACCAGACATCACATCCCATTACAACCCAAGTCTCAGAAGCTCTCTGTCCATCTGGCCGATGGGTCCATTATTAAATCTGGAGCAGTCACTCACAAAACCATTCCTCTACTCACCACCATTTCCAAGGATAATCAGGAACTGCTATGTCTGGACGCCTCCCTTGTATCCGGTCATCCTTGGTATGCCTTGGCTGAAGGCCCACAATCCCCACATTGATTGGGCCACAGACGGAATCAAGTTCTTCTCCCCTTACTGCATCCAGTACTGCCTACAAACCCCTGTGGGGTACCTGCCCTGCTATGCCTTGACACGGACTCTGAGACCCGTCAGCTTGTACCCACAGCTTATCATGACTTCCTAAACGTGTTTAGCAAGAAAGGAGCAGAGATCCTCCCTCCTCATCGGTCTTACGACTGTCCAATAGAACTCCTCCCTGGAGTCGAAGTTCCTTTTGGGAGAATCTTTCCCCTGTCCGAATGTGAGCTGGTAGCCCTAAATGACTACATTGATGACAACCTTAAGAAAGGGTTCATCCGCCCTTCCACATCTCCGGCGGGGGCAGGAATTTTCTTTGTGGAAAAGAAAGACCACTCTTTGCGGCCCTGTGTGGATTACCGGGAGCTCAATAAAGTTACGGTTAAGAACCCTTATACACTTCCACTAGTACCCAAACTTTTTCAGAGACTTGGTTCTGCCACCATATTCACAAAGCTGGATCTTCAGGGCGCATATAATCTAGTGCGCATTTGAGAAGGCGATGAATGCAAGACTGCTTTCCGCACACGTTTCGGGCATTTCCAGTATCTCGTAATGCCCATTGGACTATGCAACTCACCCGCCACCTTCCAGCACTTCATTAATGACGTCTTCCGAGATTTCCTGGACTTGTTTGTTATTGTATATCTTGATGACATACAAATTTTTTCTTCCTCCTTACACAACCTTCGCAGACATGTCAGAAGTGTACTAACTCGCCTTTGGCAACATGGACTAGCCAAGCCAGAGAAGTGCGAGTTTGAACGCCAGAGCATCCAATTCCTGAGTCTGATCATATCCACAGAGGGTATCAAGATGGACCCCCAGAAGGTCACAGCGATTCTAGACTGGCCCACTCCCAGTGACAAGAAGGGCATCCAACGCTTCATAGGTTTCTTGAACTTCTATCGAAAATTTATTTGGGGGTTCTCAGCAATCATTGCCCCTATTACACAACTCACCAAACAAGGTTCTAAGTTCCGGTGGTCCCCAGAGGCTCAGGCTGCCTTTGAGGCGTTAAAGAAGCTGTTCACTTCTGCATCTGTTCTGAAGCACCCAGACTCTGCCCTACCCTATGTTCTAGAAGTGGACGCCTCGGAAACAGCAGCCTGAGCTATTCTGTCCCAAAGGCAGGGTCCCAAGGCTCTGCTGCACCTGGTGGCATTCTTTTCTCGTAAATTGAGAAGCGCAGAAAGGAACGACGACGTCGGGGATCGTGAACTTCTAGCAATCAAATCGGCATTAGAGGAATGGAGATACCTCCTTGAGGGGGCGGCGCACCTAATCTTAATCTATACAGACCACAAAAATCTAGAATACTTAAGAACAGCAAAAAGATTGAGACCCCGGCAGGCCAGGTGGGCACTTTTCTTTTCTAGATTTACATTTCATCTGACATACAGACCCGGATCAAAGAACATAAAGCCTGACGCACTATCACGCATGTTCAGCAAGTCTCAAGAAACATTCCCCCTGGATACGATTCTATCTTCGGGGAACTTTCTTCTTCTGCAAGGGGACTTAATGACCCAGATCAAGCAAGCCTCAGTGGGGGTTTCCGCACCACCCAGGACCCCCTTACGGTCAAGGGAAGGGCTACTCTGGTACGAGGATAAGATCTTCGTACCGGAGGGTCTACGAACAGCTACCATGAGTCTGTGCCATGACCACATGCTTGCAGGGCATTTTGGCATTAGCAAAACCTCGGAACTTGTGCAGCGAACATTCTGGTGGCCCGGGTTGGCGAAAGACTGTAGGAGAATCCTGTACCACTTGTACCCGCAACAAGAGCAGCAATTCTAGGGCTTGGGGTTTGCTGAAACTGTTACCGATCCCGAACAGACCTTGGAGAATGATCTCAATTGACTTTATTGTGGAGCTGCCACCATCCGAGGGCTACAGTACTATCTTTGTGATTGTCGATCGGTTATCCAGGATGGCCCACTTCCTCCCTATGAAGGGCACCCCCTCTGCACAAGAGACTGCACAGACATTTATCAGGGAAGTTATAAGACTTCATGGGGTTCCAGCAAATATCATCTTTGACAGAGGGGTCCAGTTCACCTTCAGATTCTGGAAGGCTTTATGCGAATCTCTTGGAATCAAACTCTCATTTTCTTCAGCCTATCACCCGCAAATAAATGGACAAACAGAAAGAACCAACCAAACCCTTGAACAATATCTACGCTGCTTCTCATCTTTTTCACAAGACAACTGGGTGTCCCTACTTCCCCTGGCCGAGTTTTCCTACAATAACTCTGTTCACTCAGCCACGAAACAATCCCCCTTTTTCGCCAACTATGGTTTTCACCCCTCCTTCCTGTTTAACAATATTCCGGAATGTCCCGTACCCGCTGTACTTGAGACGATGGACTTCTTTAACTCCAACAATAAGCTGTTACAGGAGACGATGGCCAAGACCCAAGCCTACAACAAGGAGATCTTCGACAAGAAGAGAAGAGGGGAGTTGATCCTTAATCCAGGTGGCCACTACCAGTGTTGGTCATCCTACTAAAAAGTAATTAGTTAAGTTACAAATTACTTCTCCCAAAAAGTAATTGCATTAGGAACTCAGTTACCACATTGGAAAAGTAATTAGTTACACAGCAAAGTAACTGACTTTTTTTTTTAAATATTCTATACATGTAACTAAGGGGTGGGTCTAGTATTACTGTAAGCAAGGGGCGCATTTATTATTATTGTAATATATCGTGTAACCAAGGGGCTGCTCTATTATTACTCTAACCAAGGGGCAGATCTGTTATAGCGTGTAAGCAAGGGGCGGGTCTATTATTATTATATCGTGTAAGGGGCGGATGGCTACAGAAGAGGGCGAATGTTAAATTAATGGGCAGAGCTCGATATATAACAATATTAATAAATGCGCCCCTTGGTTACAGTAATACTAGACCCGCCCCTTACTTACACGATAGACGCCCCTTGCAGAGTAGCACAAGCATCAGGAGCGTGCGGCATCGCCTCGTACAATTACATGTTAACTGCGCCTGAGCGGTGTAGAGTTCACTCAGAGCTGTTTAGGTTCGGCAATTTTCGGAAGCTCTGTAGTCCTTCGTACTGCGCAAGCCCTGCGCCTGCGCAGTACAGGGGGTCCTTATCAGGCGGGGGAACTTTTTCGGCAGGACACCGGAATTACACTACTGCCATCTAGTGGCAGTAGATGTAATTGGGGTAACTAAGCCAAAGTAATGGTAACTGAGTTACCATGAGGGGAAAAGTAATTAGTTAGATTACTCGTTACCCTCTAAGTTACGTAACTCAGTTTATTTTAACTCAGTTACTTACATCACTGGCCACTACAAACCTGAAACTAGCCTGTCCTTCAAGGAAATTAGGTCCCAAATTTGTAGGGCCGTTCCCGGTAAAGAGGCAGATCAACAATGTCGCTTATGAACTTGAGCTACCTGACGCCTTCAGGATCCATCCGGTGTTTCACATTTCCTTACTGAAGCCTGCCGTTCCTAATCCATTTCCAGATCGGAATACAGGTCCACCCGAACCCGTGGTGGTAGACGGTGAAGAGGAATACGAGGTAGAGGCGATCTTAGATTGCAGGAGAAGGAGGAATCAGGTTCAATACCTGATTAAGTGGAGAGGATACGGCCCAGAGGACAACTCATGGGAACCGGAAACCAGAATTCATGCCCAAGAACTTATCCGAACCTTCAAGAGTACTCACCCGGACAGGGTGGCCAGGTTGGGCAGCCGGAGGCTGCCCGTTAGGGGGGGCAAAGTCAGGAAGGGCGAGCCAGTATCCAAGATGGCGGCCGAAGAATACGACCTTTGACCTCAGCCCCTGTCAGAACATCTCTGGTGCATCTGCGCGCGCCTGTGCGCGCACGTGTGCGCATGCGCGCATTGTCAGGAAGGGCATGCCAGTATTGAGGATGAGAATCCTAGACAACCCGTCAGATTGCCACCCATGCTCATGTGCGGATTAGCACGCACATGTGCGCATGCGTTTGTGCGCACACACCCGGAACAGCTTTTGGTGCCCAACAGCCTATTTAAACACTGCCAGTGCACAGACTCGGTGCTGTCTGCTCTACAGCGTTCCTGTGTGTTCCTGCTACTTGCATCTTGTTACCTGTTCCTGTTACCCGATCCGGCTTGCCTCTGACCATTCCTGCTATCCGCCTGCACCCGACCCGGCTTGTCTGACCACCGCACCTGTCTGCTCCTTCTGCTACCTCGCTGCCAGCCCATCACCGACCCGGCCTGTACCATGACTATTCTTCTGCTTCCGCATCTGCTCCTGACATGTCCACCAGTGTATGACCCGGCCTGCCTATACCATCCCTCTCTTCTGCCTGGAGAATCCTGCTGAGCTACCGGTCCTCCTACAGCTGCCTCGGATTCCAAGGTCTGCCACCAATCAGGCACTTCAGCGACTCTGCACTCCTGCGCTCCCTGTCTGCTCTACCGGGGGGCCTTGAGTCAGAGGTGTAAGAGAGGCCGTCCACTGCATATCAGGCTCTACCTTCAGGTACATGACAGCCCCTTTAACACAGGCTGTCCGATCAGGTCCCCCTGTCAGATTTATTTAGGCGGACCTGATCGGGCCCTCCATTACCTCCTATGGAGTGGCGGATGTCAGCAGTGACATGTCCGTTGACATCTGCCACTATCTGATCCGATCCTGTCCACCAAATCCAGACGGACGGTAGTCCTATTTTCCATCTGTCTGGCAGATCAGATGAAAACAGATAGATGGTCCATTTTCACCCGATCTCCCCATAGAGGAGAAGTGGGACTTTGTCCATCTCTGCTCTGCACAGTGAGCGGAGAGGGACCTGTCATACACCTGGTCAGCCGGGATCAACTGAGCGATCCCCCCACTGAGCAAGCAGAGTCTATCCAACCGAGGTGCCCATGTGAAAGGGGCCTAAGAGTGCACATTACAATATTTAACAAAACTAAATATACACCTGCACTTACGGATAACAAGCAGCTTGCACAATATACTGGCAGCAAAAGGTTACATGTAAGCACAAAAGGTGCAACGCTAAATAAACAGAGTTTTAAAGGAGAATTAAAAGTTCATAATGATTAGAGTCCAGATATTGTGATTCCGAATGATGGATAAGAAATCTTGTGAGGAATACTTAACCAGCAGGTATGCACACACTGCCTCTTACTGTAAACCGCGGACCACCCTATAAAGTGGTCACTGGCATTTTTTACAAATCAGATCACTCCATGTCACTCCGATATCAAACGACAAAAGAATTCCTTCCACATCAGATAAACTCCATATGACAGAAACTCTGCCAGATTTATAACGTCAGCAAAGCAGATAGACATCTTATGGTGCAGTATGTTCAAAAAGGGGGGGTTTATTAAAACAGTTTCCAAAATACACACTCACCATACAGAAGAAAAAACTTGCATGTGAATCAATATAAACACAGAGCTTTCCAACCAACAAGATGGCCAACCTTGGTGGGCAGCGATGTCACGTGATACTAGCTTCACCCAACGTGTATTGTTATAAAAAAACTTCTTCGGGGGGCCTTAATAAAGTCAGGTGATAGTGACGCAACGCGTCAGGAGGAGCCGGGTGGTGTCATTTCAGGTCGCGGCCGAGTCCGGAAGACTATGATTTATCGCTGCTGAACATTTCAGTCTTGATATGCAAGTTATTACTTTTAAATAAAATAATTTTTACTGAATACTACACTATCGAGATTCCTTCTATTTCTATATATGACCCTTGAATTGGAGGAGAGCTAGAGAGAGGTCTATAAGGACGTGAACCATATAGGAGAGGTTCAGCTGCAGCTACAGCCGTTTTTCCGTTCCACTGTGTCATTCCTAATCAGAGGGGAGAGGAGTGGAGAGTGCCACTGAGGATAACACAGATGTGCGATTAGACCCATTGGGGTCTTCATTGGAGGTGAGAGGCTTGTAAAAAGGGGGCAACAAGTGTGATCACATCACCCTGGACACTTTATGCACCTTTTTGCACACTCTTTCCACATTCGAAGAGACTATTTATATACACTTTTATGCACTGTATTTAATACCTATATTAATTGATATATTGATTTATAATTGCACATTGATCATTTTTATACACTTTTGGAAACAACTTTTTATTGCACGTCTATTGATTATTATCCATGCACTTTATTGTGATATTGCATAGATTGCATTATGATTATTTAAATCAGTGCCATATTCGCAAAATATTTACATTGGTGTATTTATATAGCGCTGCTCCATCTCATTTATTTAAATGTATCATTGGTATTGGTGATACTACAGGAGATTAGCAGCTTTATATTCAATATTGCACCTTATTTTTGTTCTCTTTGGTAATCCACACATTGAGTAGTGCACAAGTACCTTTTCTATTTTCATTTTTACAGCTCCGAACTACATTTCCCAGAATGCAAGGGTTTGTATGAGGAAAACACAAAAAAAAAAAACTTTCCAAAACATTGTGAGTGAGTTGCTCACCAGACGGACGGGTGTGTCAGGTGGGTCACATGTCAGGGAAAAGCTACTACATCCCAGATATCGTCAGGGCCGTTTTTAAGGCAGGGCAAAAGGAGCAGCTGCCCTGGGCCCTGTCATTGTTGTGGGGCCCAAAGCAGTTGCCTCATACTTGCCAACTATCCTGGTTTAAATTCCCTCGCCCATTGAGGTTTTAGTCCTGTGCTGTGTCCCAATATCTCAGTGTGAAGTGCTGCTACTAATGCTGCCCAGCTCTGCCCTATTGTTGTGTTCAGATGACTCACCTGCAGACCCTGTGTTTACATGTAAATTACCGGCATTTATATGTAAATAGTGGCGGCATTCATATGTAAATAGCGGCGGCCGACGGCATTGATATGTATATCATGCCCCTATGAGGTCAGAGTATCCACAGTAATCTCTAGCAACCAATCAACAAGCAGAAATCTGTGCTGTAACCTCTAGCAACTAACCAGTGAGCTGCAATGTGTTCTGTAACCTCTAGCAACCAGTCAGTGAGCGGTAATGATACCTCTGGCAACCAATCACAATAGCTGCCTGATCTGATTTAGTAAACTGATTTTGAGTCTAGCTGCTATTTATTTTATGTCTCAGAGTAGGTAGAGAGCAAATCTGCATGGGGGGGGGGGGGGGGGTGTATGAGAAATGCATGGTGAGTGCTAGGAGTATAGGGGGTGTATGGGAAATGCATGGAGTGTGCTGTGAGTATAGGGGGTGTATGGGAAATGCATGGAGTATGCTTTGTGTATTGGGGGTGTATGGAGCATGCATGCAATGTGCTGTGAGTATAGGGGGGGGGGTGGGAAATGCATGGAGTGTGCATGGAGTATAGGGGTGTATGGGAAATGCATGGAGTGTGCAAGGAGTATAGGGGGTTATGGGAAATGCATGGAGTGTGCTGCGAGTATAGGGGGTGTATGGGAAATGCATGGAGTGTGCTGCGGGTATAGGGGGTGTATGGGAAATGCATGGAGTGTGCTTCGAGTATTGGGGGTGTATGGGGCATGCATGGAGTGTGCTGCGGGTATAGGGGGTTATGGGAAATGCATGGAGTGTGCTGCGGGTATAGGGGGTGTATGGGAAATGCATGGAGTGTGCTGCGGGTATAGGGGGTGTATGGGAAATGCATGGAGTGTGCTGCGGATATAGGGGGTGTATGGGAAATGCATGGAGTGTGCTGCAAGTATAGGGGGTGTATGGGAAATGCATGGAGTGTGCAAGGAGTATAGGGGGTGTATGGGAAATGCATGGAGTGTGCTGTGGGTATAGGGGGTGTATGGGAAATGCATGGAGTGTGCTGCGGGTATAGGGGGTGTATGGGAAATGCATGGAGTGTGCTGTGGGTATAGGGGGTGTATGGGAAATGCATGGAGTGTGCTGCGGGTATAGGGGGTGTATGGGAAATGCATGGAGTGTGCTGCGGGTATAGGGGGTGTATGGGAAATGCATGGAGTGTGCTGCGAGTATAGGGGTGTATGGGAAATGCATGGAGTGTGCTGTGGGTATAGGGGGTGTATGGGAAATGCATGGAGTGTGCTGTGGGTATAGGGGGTGTATGGGAAATGCATGGAGTGTGCTGCGAGTATAGGGGGTGTATGGGAAATGCATGGAGTGTGCTGCGGGTATAGGGGGTGTATGGGAAATGCATGAAGTGTGCAAGGAGTATAGGGGGTGTATGGGAAATGCATGGAGTGTGCAAGGGGTATAGGGGGTGTATGGTAAATGCACAGAGTATGCAAGGAGTATAGGGGGTGTATGGGAAATGCATGGAGTGTGCAATGAGTATAGGGGGTGTATGGGAAATGCATGGAGTGTGCAAGGAGTATAGGGGGTGTATGGGAAATGCACAGAGTATGCAAGGAGTATAGGGGGTGTATGGGAAATGCATGGAGTGTGCTTATATTAGGTCATTTTCTGCTATTTTTATCAATTTTGAAGTGTTATTATTTTGGGAGGGGTGCAAAGGGCTGGTTTTGCCTAGGGCGCAGAATAGTCTAGCACCGGCCTGCGGCTATCATCAACAGCTGTCAGATTTGTTCCTTATACAAATCCAAGGCAGGCGCTGCCTCTGATCAACTCTGGATGGGGGGCGATAATAGGTGGCTGAGCTGCGGTTTCACCTCCACCTGACTTCCCAACTGATTACTAACATTACAGCCTGGCAGATCTGTACACTTGCCCCAACCGTGTAGCTTTTCTTCATAGCTCAGGCTGGTGGCACTGCCTGTCAAACTTGCTTACTGAGATCAATAGGGATGCATCACAACTGCGAACCAAACGTTTGGATCGCAGTAAGGGTGTGGTCCTGCAATGTAAAAATATTCTATTTGGCAAGTTAAAAAAAAAAAAAGGTGGCAGTAACACCCCCTGAACGCATGCCAGCCACTGCTATACCGCCACGGTGGATCAGTTATCAGGCGGTAGTAAGTATTATCGCCAGCGTGAAAGAGCAGTGCTATACACCTGCCCATACATGAAGCCTTTTGCATCTTAATTACATATTTACAGTAGGCAAAGCTTGCCACTTCTTGTTCATGCTGCGGCCAACTCTTCTCTTTGCCATAAGTTTACCAGCAGGAATTCCTTGAGATGAAACAAACCAGGAAATATTCTTTTACGATTGCCCTAGTGCCCTTTCATGTTGAAGTATAACTAAAGGCAAAGTTTTTTTTTGTTGAAAGAGTGGAGAGGGATTAGAACACCTGTCAGGTTTTTATTGCTGTCTGTGCCCCCATGATGGGGGTTTAACAACTCTATTTGTCCTGATGACTGTTACTACTGAAAGTGAAATAAAATTCTAACTTTTGAGTGGTCACCAGAACAGGAATAGGGAAACCTTGACCCTGGTGACAACCAGTCTTTCCCTCACTTTGGATGGGATTTCCTCTCACTTCCTGTTTGGGCTATGGAACAGGAAGTGAAAGGAGAACCCCCAATGACAGTGGTTATAATCCCCCCTCCCCCCTGTACTCTATCCAAAATAAAAAAAAATGGTTTTCCTTTAGTTCTACTTTAACTATAGATTGAAAAATACTATCGCAGTTCCATCATGAGATCGCATGGTGGAAACAGAGATGTGATTGCTAACTTGCTATCGCTTCTTAATAACTAAAGGAAAACCTTTTTTTTTTGTTTTGGATAGAGTGTAGAGGTGTTATTAAAGCGGGATTCCACCCTAAAGTGGAACTTCCGCTTTTCGGAACCCTCCCCCCCTCCGGTGTCACATTTGGCACCTTTCAAGGGGTAGGGGGTGCAGATACCTGTCTAAGACAGGTATCTGCACCCACTTCCAGGCATAAACTCCCACGGGAGTTTACGCAACTTCCTGTCCCGGTGCGCTGTCTGCCGGGACACACACGTGTCCCGGCAGACAGCGCTGACGATTCTCATTGCGCTGCGCTGCGCATGCGCAGTAGGGAACCGGGAAGTGAAGCCGCACAGGCAACACTTCCTGATTCCCTCACCGAGAATGGCGCCGGCAGCAGCAGAGAGACAATCGATCGGCCTCTGCTGCGACATCGCTGGAACCTGGGACAGGTAATTGTCCATTTTTTAAAAGTCAGCAGCTGCAGTATTTGTAGCTGCTGGCTTTAAAAAAAAAAAATTCAGGTACCGTCCCGCTTTAACCCTGTGTGTTTTTATTACTGTCTGTGCCCTCATAAGGGAGATTCACCCGCTCTATTTGTCCTGAATACCGTTATCACCTAACATGAAAGTGAAAGACATTTCCAAATGTTGGGCTGGCATCAGAACAGGATTTTTTTTTTGGTGGGGGAAATCTTCCAATGAGGGCACTAGTTCTGGTGGCTATCAGGAATTTCCCTCTTGTTGGAGGGATTTCCCCTAACTTCTTGTTTTGGCTATGGGACAGAAAGTGAAGAGAAATCTCCCCAATCAAATCACATCGCACAGACATTGCATGTGATGTGCACAGGAATGCGGTGCGATTGTTTTACACGCGCCAATGTGAACCTAGGTGGAGATAGTAAGATTCCCCCTCTATTTTAATTCTGGTGTCAGCTGAAAATGTGGGATTCTCTTTTACTTTCACTTTTGATGATCATGGTAAACAAGACAAATGGAAAGGGTGAATCCCTCTAATGGGCACACAGCCAGCAATGAAACCTGACATGGCAGGTGTTCTAATCCCTCCCCACTCATAAAAAAAAAAAAAAAAAAAGTTCTGCCTTTTGTTACACTTTAACTATAAATTAAAATGTACTTCCTAATATGTGGCATAATGATCCAATAGGCTACTGATCGATTAGGGGGAGGGAGTGATTGGGAAATGATTGGCTTGCTGAGTGCCACCATTAGGTGGGATGTTTCCTTTGTGATGAGGAATAATGAAAGTTCCCATTCATGTCAGCCTGCTGTCACCCAGGGGCTGTAAACAAACAAAAAAAAAAGGCTGAGAGCAGGCAGAGACAATCATGCGGAGGGGGCGTGTCCGGCCCCGCCCACGCCCTCGCTGAGTGGTCGGGAAAGTCCAAGCTGAGTAGTGCAGACTTCATGCAGCAGTCATAACAAATAAAGAGCAGAGCGTGCACGGCGCCTGCGCACAAGGCAGCCTATCCCCCGCCGCCGACCCAAATATTAATATGAGAGGCTCCCGAGTGTCAGGAAATGTCGGATTCACTGGAAGCAGCCCGGCGGCCACGCGCCTGTGTTGTGAGGAGTTGTGAGAGTTGCCTGTCATGTGGCGGTCGGTGCTCCCGGGAACGATGGTACCTACTGTAGATCATGACGTCACCGAGCCTACTACTCCTCAGCCTGCTAGTTTATAGAGAGGAGCCCGAGATTGTCGCCCGACACAGAAACTTTTCTTTTACGACCGTTCTCCGACATGCACTGCAAGAATAACTGAGGAGAGCTCCTCTGCAGCCAAACCCCCCACTCCTCTCCAAACCATGGAGGCAAAGAAAGGCTCTGGAAGAAGATTGGTGTGTAGATCGGGCTGTGGGGGGTGGTGAGGGTGTAGATCGGGCTGTGTGGGGGTGGTGAGGGTGTATGTGATGAGTAGGATCCTCTATGTCCTTTGTGCAGATGGCACATGTAGGGGGCAGATCCCCGGAGTGCTCCTGGCATGGCTTTGTTATGATCTGTGAACGTGCAGCTCTCCGTGTCCCTGCTGGCTGCTGCCTGAGCAACAACTTTCCTCTGTGCGAGGAAACGACATGATCGTACTGCTTCTCTCTTCCCCCCATACAGGGCCCGACACCACCGATCTGCCCTCCGACACCAACCATCTGGGCACTGGCACCTCGCCTGAGCTCCCCCAGGCCCCCCTAATCGGGCACAGCTCGCCCCTTTATTGTCTTCCCGGCCGCAGCCAGTCCTCCTCCTCCTCCTCCTCTCCAGCCCACCTCCCTTGTTTATATACACAAAGCTGCACATGGCATTTAAATGTCCTGCCTGGGATCGGCAAGCAGAGCAGAGCCCACACCTTCTACATCATCATGGAGACACCCTGCCTTCTAGATTTAGGTCAGATCAGGTTCATGGAGCAGATGGTACATCCTAGTAACTTTATATGACGCAATATCGGCCACACACACTTCAATTTTATTATCCGATCAAATAAATCAAATCCACGACTGGCCTTAAAGTAATTGTAAAGGATAATTTTTTTATTTTATTTTTTTATAAGATAAGAAACGTCATGTTTTACCTCCAGTGTGCAGCTTGTTTTGCACAAATGCGCCCTGAACATCCTCTTCTGGGGTCCCTCAGCGGGTCCTCTAGGGTTGCAAAATGTTGGCCTCGGGAGCGCACCTGCAAAGTGGGGGGGGGGGGGGTGGGTGGGTTATCTGATGCAGAGAGGAGCCTAGGGTTGCCACCTCATCCCTTTAAACCCGAAAACATGACGTACACAGGTTCTGAGGATAATTTAATGCAGATTAGGCCCTAAGTGAGTTTAATTACCACCTTAATCAGCCACAGAACCTGTGTAATGTGTGTTGGGGTTAAGAGATGAGGTGGCAATCCTAGGCTTCTCCTCGCATCAGATAACCCCCCCCCCCCTAGGAGAAGCGCGCTCTCCCGAGGGGGTTACCTTGCGGGCGCGCTCCCGAGTCCAGCATTTGCATCTACAGACACGAATGCTAGACTCGGCCCTGGCGCCCGCGTCATTGGATTTGATTGACAGCAGCGCAGCCATTCGCTCCCGCTGCTATCAATCTAATCAAGAGCCGGGACCCTGTGGAGAGAGGGATAGCGTGTCCCTGCCGCGAAGATAAAGGGGCTCAGGTACGTAAAATGGGGTCCGGTGACTGCCAGGTGTTTTTTTTTATTTTTTTTTCACTTTCATGCATCCATAGGATGCATGATGGTGAAAAAACACAAGGGTTTACAACCCCTTTAACTTTTCCTTCCAGTCAGATTTAGCCCCGGTTCACACTTCTGTGGATCAAATGTGATCTGAAAAGCACAGATGTCATGTAAAAAAAGCATTATTCCCAATGAAGGCTGTTCACATATATGCGGTACGAATTTGATCCAGTTAAAAAAAGGGTCCTGTGCGAGTTTAGTGCGGGGCAAATTTCAGCTCCATAGACCTTTTATGGGACTGAATTGAATTTGCAGTCCAGTGTTCGCATCACTGCAAATAATTTTTTTATTTTTTTTGCCTAGATTTTATAGAAAATAAAATTGCAGATGTGACCCACTCCCCTCACACATTGGCACTTTAGGCCTGGTTCACACCTACGCAGGTTGCAGTTTGTATAATCCAGGTGCGTTTTGCGTTTTTTTTCAATACATATTTTTGATCCATTGAAGTCTATGGAACCAGAAAAAAGTCCCTGGCCCGGTACATAAAATGCACAGATGTGAACTACATCCACAGGAAACCATGTTAATTGGACTGTAGTGGGTTTCTACAAAACTGAAAAGGCACTAAAAAATGCATATATGTAAACCAGACTTTAGGGCCGGTTCCCACTAGTGTGATGTCTGACATCTCAATCGCATGCAGTTTCTGTGCGATGCAATTTTCAGCCATACAGATAGTATCGCTGAATTTGCATCACATTTGGACCAAACTTGCACAGGACCCTTTTTTTGGTCCGCAGGAGAATCGGCTCACGTGGGATCTGATTCATGTCACACCCATGCTATCCGATTCATGGCCGAATTTGCAGTTCGCACTGCAATATGCGACCTGATTTTGGGGGTGTCATTAACTTTTAATTGACACTCCCAGCAGTTCGCATAGGGCAGTGTGAACTGCCGACGGGAGACATGTGATGTGGGAAACCGCAGTGTATTCGCAGGGTTCCCGCATCGCTGCAGTGTGAACCGAGCCTTCACCCTTGTTCACATCGAATGCAGCTTTGAAATCATGCAGTATGAATTTCAGCTCCATAGACTTCTATGGGACCAGATTGAATTCGCAATCCAGTGTTTACATCACTGCAAATTTTTAGTTTCCAACCAGTGGTGTCACTAGGGTTGGCGTCACCCGGTGTGGGAAAAAAAAAAATGGTGTCGCCCCCCCCCCCCCCCAACAAATATAGTCCACCCTCAGTACAGACACCCCCTCCCCTCAGTGCGGACCCCCCCAGCAGTACAGACACCCCCTCCCCTCAGTGAAGCCCCCCCCCAGCAGTATAGACGCCCCCCTTACAGACCTCAGAACAGCAGATGCACACAGCGGTGTGTCCCTCGAGCTCGGGCTCCTCCTCCTCCTCTGGATGTAGACAGAGAGGAGGGGGAGGTGGCTTTGTTCCGCTGAGGGACACAGGGCAGCGGGCGGTGTTAGCGGTCCGCACCCGCCTAGCAACGCCACTGTTTCCAAAGAAGGCTGTTTACATATATGTGGTGAAAATTTAATCCTGTTCAAAAAGGGTCCTGTGCAAGTTTAGTGAGGTGCAAATTTAAGCTTCAAAGACTTCTATGGGACCGTATTGAATTTCCAGTCCAGTGTTCACAACACTGATTTTTTATTTAATTTTTGTCTAGATTTTATAGAAAATAAAATCACAGGTGTGACCACTCATCTCACAAATTGGCACTAAGCTCTTGTTCACATTAAATGCGGCTTTGAAATCGTGCAATCTACAATTGCACAATTTCAAAGCCGCATGTCAGTGCGACTTGGAAGATGTGTGCGGCTTCATGCACAGATGTCTATGCAAGTCGCACCCTTAATCGCCAGAAGCAGTCCAGTAACTTTTTTAAATTGATGTGGCACTGCAAATTCAACGTCGCACCAATTTGAGAAGTGCAATTGCCAACCATAGGGTGCAACTTGTCATATGATTTGACCTGGTCAAATCAATTGTCCGGTCGCTCCAGTGTAAACGAGGGCTAAATTCGCATGGAAACTGAACATGCTAAGCAGATTTCACATTGCAATGTAAAACGATCATATTTTGATTGAGCAGATTATGAGATTACATGGTGGAAACAGATGTGATCAATAATTTTACATTGGTAAATTATGATCATCTCTTAACTATCAATCAAAATCCACTTACCAGTGTTTAGTATATTTAATCAAATGGGTTGTTGGCTATAGATCAATTATTCCTGCTGGGAAAGGAGTTGATGTGTTTTTTTTTTTTTTTTTTTTTTTGTGGCATGAATGGTCATTCTCCAGTTAAAAAAAACATACTTGAACAAGCCGTAATGATAATCCGTGGGCCCATAGGAATGAATGGCTAGACCGTTTTTCCATCCGTCAATGGATGGGTGAAAAACAGATGGAACGTCCGTGTGATAGGACCCTTTGATCTTTGCATGTGCAGAAAGATGCATTTTTTTTTTTTTTTTCTTTTGAAGGATAGGCAGGTGCATTGTCATCTGTCAGTGTGCATTTCCTTTTGTGTATGGATTTTTTTTTTTTCTTTTTGTGTAGGAATTTCAAAATTAGGATTTGGAGTTGATAGAGTTAAAGCGGTAGTAAACTGCATCCAAAAAAATAAATCTGACCCTGAGCAGTTTAAGTCATAATGTGCTAGTATGCATCACATACTAGCACATTATCACAGATTTGCCTGAAAACAGTGGGAGTGGGTTGTACACATGCCATGGCTCTGAAATAAATAGAGCTGCAGTGCGTTTGTGTGGGCTCTTCAGGGTTAAAACAGGTGTTGATGAGACAACCTATCGCCACCCAGCTGCCTGTCAACTGTCTTTTGAAAAACAATCCATCGCGGATCATTTCAGAGGGGCAGCAATGCCACCAGTTTTAAACACAAGTTCAATGATGTTGCCATGGGAGTTTTATAGAGACCTAACATGTCAAATTATATTTGAGGCTTGTTTTTTTTTATTGCAGTCTCCCTGTTGTGGTCCTTTCACACTGAGGCGCTTTGGCGCTAAAAAAAAGCACAAAACTGACTTCCCTTAATCATTGAATGCTTTCACACAGGGGCTGTGTGCTGGCAGGGAGGTGAGAAAAAATTTGCAAGCAGCATCTTAGGAGCATGTTTTGGTGTGCTCAAAAAAGCGCCCCTCTCCATTGAAATGAATGGGAAGCACTTCAAAAGCGCCTCAAGGTGGTTCTTGAAGTAGTTTGAGTCACACGACCTTCCAAAAAGCACACTAATGCCTCAAAAGTGCTTGAAAAGCATTTAGCGTTTTTATGGGAAGTTTTTAAGCACTTCAGTGTGAAAGGGCTCTTACCCTGAATTCTCCTGGTGACCATTGAGCTTGGGTCAGAAAGTGATAGAAAATCCAGAACGGTTGGTGAAAAGACAGTTTTTTTTTTTTCCAATGGGAGAACTGTTCTGATGTCACTTGTCTAGTTGGGATCGCCTTTATTTGGGAGAGATTTCTCTCCCATATCATTTCCCAAGGGGACACAGAAAGCAAAAAAATACATTATTTAAGAAAGAAATGTGTGCGTATATTTAACCACTTCAGTACAGGGCACTTAAACACCTTCCTGCTCAGACCAATTTTGAGCTTTCAGTGCTGTCGCACTTTGAATAACAATTGCGCGGACACACTACACTGTACCCAAATGACATTTTTATCATTTTTTTTTCCCACAAATAGAGCTTTCTTTTGATGGTATTTGATAACCTCTGCGGTTTCTTTTTTGCTAAACAAATAAAAGACCGAAAATTTTGAAAAAATGTATTTTTTTTTTTTTTTTTGTTTCAGTTTCAAAACTTTGTAAATAAGTTTTCTCCTTCACTGATAGGGCTGCACTGATAAGGCAGCACTGATGGGCACCGATGAGGTGGCACCACTTAAGTGGCATTGATGGCACAGATGGGCGGCACTGATAGGTGGCACGGATGGGCACTGATAGGCAGCAATTTAGTGTTATGTTTTGTACTGATGGATGGCAAACAATGCCAAACAATAATGCATGCCAATCAGTGATGCCCATTGTGGGCACTGGCATCCATTGTGGGCACTGTCATCCCTGGTGGTCTAGGGTGGCATACCTTGTGCTGGGCATCCCTGTTGGTCTGGTGGCATCCCTGGTGGTCCAGTGTGGGCTTCCTGGGGGGCGGGGGGGGGGGGGGAGGGTGCTGCGCTGATAATCGATCAGCACAGACACCCCCTGTCAGAGGAGCAGCCGATTGGCTCTCCTCTACTCGAGTGAGGAAAAGCCGATCACCGGCTCTTCCTATTTACACTGTGATCAGCCGTGATTGGACCAAGATCGTAGTTGCGGGGTGTCAGACTGACACCCCGCAACAACGATCGCCGCGATGCGCGCCCCCGACTCAAAATCTGCAGCGGCTCAAAATCCTGAGGACGTCCTATGACGTCCGGTCAGGATTTGACAACCACTTGGCCGACGTCCTTTTACAATAGGGCAGGCGGCAAGTGGTTAAAATTATTATTTTTTTTTTTTTTTCTACAAAAACTGAAAAAATATTTACTTTTTTTATGTAAATTGAAATACTAGTTTTGTCTGACCTGGAACTGATTTCAAAGTATAGATTTGCTATTTTATGTTAAACAATTAGACCCCTTTCACGCTGAGGGTGGTTTTCAGGCATTTTAGCACTAGAAATGGTGCATGTAAAGCACCT
The DNA here is from genome assembly GCA_028564925.1 of Lithobates sylvaticus. NCBI lineage: Eukaryota > Metazoa > Chordata > Amphibia > Anura > Ranidae > Lithobates > Lithobates sylvaticus. The sequence continues at coordinate 196,194,464 of CM053026.1, read as the reverse complement.
GAAAAATGCCTCCCAATCATTTCAGTGTGACTCTTCACACTGGGGAGGTGTGCTTGCGGGACGTTGGGAGAAGTCCTGCAAGCAGCATCTTTGGGGCGGTTTGCGAGCGCTGTATCCATTGAAATTGATGGGAAGTGCCGCAACATGGGCGCTTTTAAGAGCCCAAAAACTGCCGCTTAAACAGTGCTAAAGCGCCGCTAAAACGAGTGGTGCTTTAGCGCTGACGCGACCACGGCCCCAGTGTCATAGGGGTCTTAGAAATTTTAATTGAGCCTTTTAGAAATGTACCATTTGTTTTGCTACTGAAAAACAGCAGTGCATGTCTAGGTATGCGAGAATGCCTAAGCACTCTACTCCAGTGCCTACAGAGTTATAACTGTATATCTGCAGACTGAGATCTAAGGCACTGCTGCCTCTGACTGCTAGTCTCCCGAAGATTTGGAATGCTATTGGTCATTACTGTGCTGCTCACTGTTCTCTTTGCTGGAAGCTTTGACGTGGGGATGAAAACCCTGCCTCTACAAAGATGGCTGCTTCCATACATAAACACTGCAGAAAAAGGCATGGTTGGTCATGGTCAGTAAAAGGGAAAAATCTGCTGCAGGGAGACCTCTTTCAAATTTTTTTGTGGAAATCTTCCAAAGTCCAGTTCTTCAAATTTTATTAAGCATGCATTAATATGGTAAGAGAAAGTATTTTAATTTAAGGCGATAGGTCAGCCTTTCTCCAGCTTTTTACCCCAGAGGAACCCTTGCAATCCTGTTCAGGTCTCACGGGAACCCTTGCTAAAGTCAATTCATTTGTGGTCAGTGAAAAAAATAAATAAAAACATCCTTATGTTGATGGTCAGTAGAAAGGATGCAACCCCTACAACCAGCTAAAGGACTATACAGGCACCATTGAATGGTACGTCAATCAGCCACTGCTCAAGGAACCCCTAGCAACCTCTGGAGGAACCCTGGCTGAGAATGGCTGCAATAGGTCCATGTAAAAAAAAAAAAACCCACTAAGGTGATTCTACGTGTACATATCTGATGTTTGAGGGCTATGGTATTTGTTCTGAGGACTCTGTATAGATTGGAATCATTGATCCCAGTAGATTGTGACTATAGCCCTATATGTTCTCCCCACAGCGTGCCATCAGTCGGACGCAGTACGCTGAGCATGAAGACCTATCGGATGTGGAGGATGTGGTCAGTGTTCGTGGCTTCAGCCTGGAGCAGAAGGTCAGCAGCACCAACTACCGAGGGGACTACGTGCAGGTCATGGAGGGCAAAGGTAGTGACAGATGGCTGGTTTATGTACTTTAGTGTTGGTGGGTGGCCACTGAATGAATGCAGTATGACAGTCCAGTCAGTGTAAGCTTTCTGCACTGATTATGTGAGAGACATTAAAGTCTAAATGTTTCATAAAACCGATAATATAACTTGGATATAGTTGCAGTTTTTTCATAATGCAGAGAAATTTTTTTTTTTTTTTTTTTTTGGCAATCTCCCCAATGGGACACGGGTGGCAAAAAAAAAGTAACAGGGATTGTAACCCTCACAAAACAAAAATTTCCCAGCACACTTAGCAGCTGGCTTGCAAAATAACCAAACCGACCCTGTCTAACAATTTGTGTGCAATTAAACTGTTTTAACACACACTTGCAAATATATGTGGAAGCCGCAGTGCCTGACAAAGCTCCTCTGTATACTGTGGTCCTAACTCAAGATTTGAGTCTCCAAGTTGGCACACGTATAGAAATTGATAAATGAAGAAGTGGGCTCCCTTCAGGCATACCTTGCCCTCAAAGGCACAGGGGCACATTGGACCTCAAGCAAGAGCACAATGGCAGCTGAAGGCACCCAGTGTCCCCACACCAGATCCAGTTAACAAGCTACACAAAAAAGATGGCATGTGTGGTTCTGTTTTATTTTTTCTAATTGCTCATGTACTCTTTGGAAGTGAGGAGCAAAGACAAGAAGCCCTGTGTAGGTCAAAGCCCCCTCAGCATTTCTAGTCGGTCATCTTGAGTAAGGGCAGATGAATCATTTAGCAATGTACTTCTGGAATCCATCTGCCCTTAGACCAGGCATGCTGGCAGGAGGGTGTGCTTAGCTGACAAAGCTCCTCCAGGTGAAATAAAAAAAATGCCCATGAAGTCTCCTGAGATTTGACATAATTTGGGTCTAGGCTAATAATCACGAAGCAACTGAAGAAAGGAAATCATTTCAAAACAGAAAAGTATATTAGATTTACTTGTCTATTTACGAACAGAGCGAGATACTCGTTCTGCTTTAAGTTGCAGTTAACACTTTAAATGAAACCTCATGAACAAAGTATGGAGGCTGCCATTGTTGGCCTCCATCTGAAAAGTTGCATGTCTGACTTCAAACTTCACTCAGTCACTCAGGGCTGGTTCACACTGGTCTGACGTGTGCTTCGACTTCCAGAGCACATGTCTCATGACATGTCAAAATGAATGGTTCCCTATGAGAGCCATCTTAACTGGTTAGACTTGTGTCTGTCTGATTTTGAAAATGCTCCTTGCACTACTTTGGTCCAGCTTGGGCACGATTTCAGCCCATTGATTTCAATGTAAGTCGCATCGAAGTCAGATCATCGCCTTAACTGATCCCACTTGTGGCACGCAACTTGTGCTCTGAGAATCTTGAAGGGGAACCCCACGCCAAAATAAACGATGTGGGTCCCCCCCCCCAAGACTTTATGCAAGCATGCAGCCTGGCAGGTCAGGAAAGTGAGCACGCCAATCCCCCCCCCCCATTCCTGGACCATACCAGGCCACAAACCCTCAACGCGGGTGCTTAGGGGCAGGGGGGCATTACATTGAAATCAATGGGCTAAAATCGTGCCCAAGCCGGACCAAAGTAGTGTAAGGAGCATTTTCAAAGTCGGACCAGTTAAGACTGCTCTCATAGGAAGCCATTCATTTTGACATGTCATGCAACTTGTGCTCTGGAAGTCGGCGCACACGTCGGACCAAGTGATTTCTTGCGTTTAAAGTCCAAATGCTGCCAGGCATGTAACTTTTCAGACAGAAGCCAGCAATGGCAGCCTCCATACTTCATTTGTGATGTTTTATTTTGGTATTGGACAGATTGGGGAAGATAAAAACCTGACAGAGGTTTTATCTGCAGTCTGTCCCCACTGAGAAGCTTTCCCCTCACTTCCTGTTGCAATAGAAATGTGTGAACTTAATTCGAGCATTCTTTGCTTGTGTACAGCTTATAGTAAAACATGTCATGTGTTTTTGTTTTCCTCCCAATAGACTTTACATATGAATATGTTCAAAGAGAAGCCCTTAGAGTTCCTCTTCTTTTTCTCAGCAAGGATGGACTAGGTATTAAGTAAGTCCTGTATTTTGCATCATACATTATTTCTACATATTTATCCTTTTTCTGTTGCTGGTTTATATAAATGCCTATATGGAGGTGCCAACCTTCCTCAATGTGACTTATGGCTCTGCTTTTTTTATTTATTTTTTTCAAATAACCTGACACGGCATATCTTTGTAAGAGTAATGCCACGTACACACGATCAGATGATGTCCCCACCCCTTTCCTGACAGGCCGTGCTGATATGGATCTGGGGGGGACCCCCAAGCCGTTTTTTTCGGCGTAGGGATTCCCCTTTAAATCCATACCAGGTGACGGGGCTAGAAAGGTGTCAATCTCGCCGATTTGAGGCGGTGGCATTCACTTCCTTCGCTAGTCCCGTCTACCTGGAGTCACATTGAAAATGAACGGCCTTTACTCCGTGTGACGGCAAGTCCGTTCATTTAGAAAGTTGCGCGGACTAGCACACGGACAACCGGATTGTCCGGCGGACAATCCCGCTGGATAGTTCGCTTGTGTGTACGCGGCATTAGCCAGTCATTAGTTATGAACAATCACGCAAACTATGTCTGTCTTCCTTCTCATCACATATACCTGCATGGATTATACCCATTTGCTTTTCCTATTGTAGGATGCCAGATCAGGATTTTACTGTCAGGGATGTGAAACTACTAGTCGGTAAGTGTGTTTTTTTTATTTATTTTTTTTGTTTTTTTGTTTTCTGAGATGGTCTGGTAAGTCTCTTTCCAATAACTGAATAATTTTCTGTCTGTATGACATGGCATATCCATGTCTGGTCTCAGTGAGGGTGATTACTGCAGGTACTACAGTAATTTGGGCAAGGCGCAGGAGAAAAAACTGTTGGTCTGGGCTCCTTTGTTCTGTTTTTGTTTTGACTTTATTTATTTTTGTACTTTCAATAGGTCTTTAAGTTTTTGAAAGATGCATGATATAACCTGTACAAATGTAATCAACATTGTAAAAAGGCACCAAGTGTGGCTGTGAGCCATAGAAAACAGTAATGGTTATGATACAGATTATTAAGTATGGCATAATATGTTAGGTTTACAGTAACAATAGACTTGTTATGAGCTATAGGGATAGGTCCTGGCTCTTTGAATGAGCAGATATTTTCCTGTCTGCCATTCCCAGAGTGAGAGCTTGCCATAGATGTGCAGGTTAAAAAGATTATTCATTTTTTGCCTGTGGCTATTAGGCTATTGTCTCCTATTAACATCCCTTGTCCATTATCATTGTAAAGAACATGGCCACTGTATGCAGGAGAGCCTGTAATTGTGTTCACGGTTGCCACCGACACACTCAGCTCCCCTGCACAATAAAGAGCAGGCCCTGCATTACCCACTTGCTGAATTCCAACTTTCTATTCACTGGAACTGAATGGAATGATTCAGCTCTGCCTAGATCATACCTCTGTACCATGTCGCTCTGTCTGCAGACCCTCTGATATTCTGGGTTTAGTTGTGTCTTTCTTACCATGTGACGCTCTGTATAACCTGCTGATTCCTACTGACTCTGTCCCTTACACAGCCACTTCTTGCAGCAGCTAGAGTCTATAACATTCGCCTTTGTAGTCTTTCAGACTCTGCAAATGATGTAACATCCTTCAAAGCTCTGGGTGAATACATCCTACTTGGCATCCAGTTGCACCTACAGGAAGAATCCAAACCTCGTCCCATCTCACAGATCACAGCATTATTCAAGAGGAAACCCCTCCATACGCAGCCTGTTCTGATAGCTAGCTGTGCTGCTGCTGAGCAGCATTAAATAAATGACAATTAGAATTCAATCCTGTCCAGTTAAATATGCTGACCAGTGTGACCCCCCCCCCCCCCCCCCCCCTCAAATCTTGCCCTGCTCTCTGTGATCGGATTAATTTACATATGAAAAACACCTTCATAATGGCGTCTTAGCCCTTCCTCTAGTCTTGCAGGAAGCCATTATTCTTTGGCATGCTGCAAGACAGGAGGTGGTACGTCACACTTGCATCTTTACCCACCCACATCAACTCCCAGGACTGCTACAAGTGACTCCCATAGCCTGCCCAGAGTCTCAAAGGATCATGGGAGATATAGTATGAGCACTGGAGAAGGAAGGAAAAGAAGTCGGAGAACACTGATATTCAGCCAGGAGGAGGGACATTACCGACACAGAAACCTGCTGTACACAGCTCAAGAAGGTAAGTTCATAGGAGTGCACACATGGTGTGCTAGGTATGCCTGGGCACATCCTAATCACCCTGTGCAATGCCGATATTTTTTTATTTCCCCCCCCCTGCTTTCTGATGCCCCCGTCTCCCCCTTGCAGTGCTACCAGATTTCCTCCTCTCCCACTGGCTGCTACGGGGGATCTTTCAGGATGGAAAGCGGGGGAAGAATACAGAAAATATTAAATTTACCGGCCTGTTCCTTTTCTGAATGAACACTGTGGGTGATTTTTACTGATCGCTCCTATGGTTAGTCTTAACTCTGAAGCATGGTGAACTGTTTACTATGCTTCAGTTTGTCAAAACAGGAAGCTGCTCAGCAAAGCACTTCCTGTTCATGCACTGTCCAGCGCAGCTGAGGCTGCAGAGAAACAGACTGGGGAATATCTGTCCTCAATTTCTGTGTCTCAAAAGTGAGACACATCATTGGTCTGTTTAGACCCCTGATATTTCACAGAAGCACCCCAACAGGGCTCCTAAAAAAAAAATTAAAAAAAAATTAAATAAAAATGTTTACACTGCTGACCCCCAATCTCTGCTCTACTGATATACATTCATGTGTGTTTGTGCTCTGAGGTGCACGCGCTAATGCAATAGGTTGAGCATGCCAATGGGCAAGTTGCGCATAAACTGACAGTGGGGTTGTGATTCAGTTACATATATAATGCATCTGTTTTGGGGAGGGAAATCTTTTTTTTTTTTTTTTTTTTTTTTAAAGTGTGCAGTAGAGCTGAAATTATGCCATGCCCAATATAGAGGGCACAAACTATAAGATAATGACAGGTTTATATAAGGACAAGTGAAGGGAAGATAATGGCTGATATTGCTAACACCTTGCAGGGTAATGGTAAGACCTGCTATATAATGACTCTGACATTTAAAGATGACATTTCAAGCTTGGATGCGGTTCTCTAGTCATAATGATACTGTTGACAAATATCCTCTACATCACTAGATGGCCTATAAATCGTCTAAAATTTTAAAGGTTCAAGTGCAATTTTTTTTTTATTTGCATGAGTTTTAACGCTTCTACCTTAAATGTCCATGAAACCATTATAACAAAAGCAGTTGTCATATCTAATCACTTTAAATGCATACATTTATTTTTTTTAAAGGGTAACTCCACTTTTGTGGCAAATAAAAAATAAAATAAAAATTAATATAGCGTATACAGTTGCGACCCAAGCCATATTGTAATTTAATGTTTAAAAATTACCTTCCCTTTTTTTAATCTGCAGCGCTGTCATTTTCTGTAAAAAGCAATATAGCAATACCCCCGCCCCACCCCCAAAACACAAAAACACACGCGCGCACCCCTCACCTAGAAAGGCAATCTCCTGCTAGTGATTGGCTTACTGATTTTCTTAGAAGTCTTCACTAAGACGAGTCAGATTTTGAGCATGTCCTGCAACCAATTTTGGTGATTTTACGCCCATAGGGAAATGGCAAAAGAGATGCAGACCCTGTCACTTTCCTCATTCGAATCCTGCGAGTGCAGTAGCTGATTGTAAAATTATTCCCATTCCTATTCATGTTGCACATGGACACAGCGAAACTAACCAGATATTTATTCAGAATAACCAAGGGTAGCAATCTGCAACAAAGTTTGTTAAAAATCCTTGCAATTTACATAGATCACCCAGAGGGGAATGTTTTTTTCTTCTCCACAAAAGTCGAGTTGCTCTTTAAAGCTTTAAAGTGACCCTGGCATGAAGAATATACTGTACATAGGCTGCCATTATTTGCCTCCTAACAAACTCTAGTTGCTTGCCCATGTCTGACCTAAAGGACAACTGAAGCTTTTGGAGAGGTACTTACCTTTTGATTAACCTCAGTTCAGTGCTCTTTAATGTGCAGCCTTGCCTGGAGTCACTCAGCCTTCCTTTATCTATCTGCTTCATTCTATGCATGAAAACTGCATCCCCGTTCATTCCTATAGACAGCTGTACCTATGGTGGCCTCCTGCAGGGTACTACTCTCTTCATAAGAATGAATGGGACCAAGGCACGCATGCACAGGATGAAGAGGACCCAGGAGGCTTTTTTTGAAGCAAGGCTGTGGAGCTCTGAGCAGGCCGCACAGTAAATTTTGCAGGATTATTAACAAAACTTGAGGCATTCTCCAGGTGGGCTTCACTTAGTGGAGTAGGGTAATGCCTTAAAGGACATCTTGTGCCAAAAGTACATTTGGTGTTTAGTTTTGAATCACAGACCCAGAACAAACATGCTTTTAGCTCTCTACAGCCGGTGAGAGCTGGCCCCTAAAGTTTTTACCACAAAATGATTTACAAGGGATTCCTGGTCATGTGAACACTGATTTCTTGCAGCATGATGGTGTGAACAAGTCTTTAGCAAGCCTCAACCCAGGAGTGGTTCCCACAATAAAGTCCATCACTTGTTGAGTGAACACTGGATGGCTCCTTGGAATTTGTGCCGCCCACATCCATGTTTTACAGGACATGGAGTCAGACAATTCAAAAACACGCAGATCCCTCCCCACTCCACAGTAGCAAAGTGTGTTTTTTTTTTTTTTTGGCCACGTTCACCCCCAATCGTCTCCCCAGTGTCTCCTAAAGAAATCTCCATTTCTTCCTGGTATTTGGAATGGGGGGGGGGGGGGACATTCAACGGAAGTAGTTCAGCAGCTGACCTCAATAATACACACCTTGCACCTGTCCTCCCTGTCCAGGAGATTGCTCCCGCCCACTTCTGTACTCGCATGCAATCAATGTCAGTGAGCACTGTTCTCACTAAATGCATAAATACACAGCCAGTGTCTTCCTTTGCTGAATTATTATTTTTTGCATAGATTAATTTGGCAGAGGCTGAGCGATCACATAACAACCTATGTGCAGCAGAACTGAAGGATTGAAAACAGGAGAAGTGTGTCTATGAAAGTCTGTAAAGCTATACACTATACAATCCTGATTGTATGATCTCCTCCTTTTTTAGATTTCAAGTATATAATGCAGAGAAAGTCTTTCCTTTTTAAAATGAAGCCCTCCTTTCTTGTTAAAAAAAAAAAAAATGAAGCCCTCCAGTGGCGTGCTGTCATTGCTACCAGGCCTTCCATCTTCACCCGGTCTTCCCTCGGGGTTTGCGGACTCTGACTGTTTGGCTGAGTCGGGAAAATGTCGCTCCCGTTTACTTGCAAGACTTCTTCTTTTAAAATGAATTATCACAAATACCCCTTCATTCACACTAAGGCTGGGTTCACACTTATGCGAATTGGATGTGGTTTTTCTGCATCCAATTCGCATTACAGGGGACAGTGACTGGCTCTCACTGGAGCCAGTTCACCCATCTCCGGGGCGGCTACGGTACACATTTTGGAAAGGGTCCTGTGCATCTTTGGCTCTGAATCGGGTGCGAATTCAGGCTGAAATTCTGACCTGATTTGCATCGGACCCCCTCCTGTGAGCTGCAGCAAGTGTAAACCCGGCCTTACGGTGCACTCTTCAGAGATCCAAGCATCACCTGCTTTAACCCTTTGAACCCCTCACTAGCTTGTCACTTGTAGAGTGGCCCGAGTCACTGGAATGGGCTGTGTTCCTGCCTGCTGAAAGTGCCACTGGGTATAACTCCTGTCCACAATTGCGAGGCAAAGCATGGAGGCCATGATGTGTACATCCTGGCCGCTGCCTTTGCAGCGGTTGGGGGGGTGGTAAAGCAGCTGAACCCACAGGGATTTATCACCCCTAGTGTGAACAAGCCCCAAGCCTACAGGCCTCCATGGATTCCCATGATATTTACATAAAAAATGGTACAAGAATGACTGACTACTTGTTTTCGGCACCAAGACTGAGTTTTTTTTTTTATTTGTATTCTTTTATAAGAATCTATCACGGATCTTGTGTTTGAACTAGGGCCTTGGTTGGCACATAAGTAACGTAGTTGAGGGTAACTCCTGACAGAAAACCCAGCAGCCACTGCTTGGGTGACGTAACACTGAATTTTTCTAAAATGGCATGCGTTCACCCTAAAGCCTCGTATGCATGATCGGATTTTACAACGGGAATTGTGTGTTGACAGACTGTTGGTCTAAAATCCGACCGTTTGTACGCACCATCGGACAAGTCCATCAACCAAAAGTCCAAAGTACAAATGGTGGCGCTAAAGAGCTGAAAAGCCACGTAGTACTTCACTACGTTCGTGTTTGGCTGACAATTGTGTGCTGTTTGTAAGCAAGACGAGTTCATGGCCAATGCCCTTCAGACATATGTCTGACGCTTTGTGGAAAATCCGATCATGTGTACGAGGCTTTAGACTACTAGTTTACCCATGTATATTTCCTTTGCAATAAACTGTAATTCAACTTTGTGTTCCTGCAGTTTTTGCAATATTCTTTTTATTTTTTTTATTTAATAAATTCTAATGTTCAGACTGCAGGGAATTTTTTTTTTTTTTTTTTTTCATGGCAAGCTGCCATTTACTTGCCCCGTTTTTATTTAATAAGGAGGTGGCGATGTGCAAATTGCCATAACTCATAGCATACAATCAGAATTCATTTGTCACTGGTCTGATTTATTTAGCATCAAATCTGTTTGGATGCTCCAAGTTACTGCATTTGTGCATTGATCAACACGTCTGCTTCTTTATTTTATTTTTTTTCATCATAGTGCCCTCTAGTGGTACTTCTTTACAATGCTCTCGCTAATCCAAACCATATAATCACATCTTTCAGCTATTATTATTTTTTATTATTATTATTCAGAATTTATATATCGCCAACAGTTTACGCAGCACTTTACAATATAAAAGGGAGACAATATAGTTACAATAAAATACAAGAGGGCCCTGCTTAGAGCTTACAATCTAATGGGGTGTGGCAGGTGGTACAGAAGGTACAGAAGGTTCTAACCATACAATTTTCTTATTCAATTTCCTTTAGATTTACCTTCAACTGTGTAGTAGGAGGGCCTGCCTGATTGCATACAAATTGAAAGTGTTTAGATTTGACCTCCCTATTATATGGTTTTGGTAAATTTAAAGGAAATCTATAGGCCGAAATTGTATAATGTATGGCCAGCCTTAGTTGGAGGTGTGATGGGCTTCCCTGAAGAGATGAGTTTTCAGAGCTTTAAAATGAGCAGTGTTTGATTAATAAGAAAATGTTCTTCGGGGGGAAAAAAATTAAACTTTGACTTGCACACAAGTAGAGATGCTGATTGCTCTTCTACTCAAATGTTTTATTGAGAAATGCTGGTTGCCTGACTTTATGCTGATTTTTCTGGCTTCAGTTCTACCTACAGTGTGTTGCCAACCTGGAACATGTGGGCATTTCACCCTTTTTGTTCTACAATACTTGTACCAGATCAGTGATTTTTGGTGCCAGGAACTAGAAAGTATATCAGTTTTTGCGGCCTCATTTTATTTCAGTACAAGTTTCTTTTCTTGTGTCAGAAGATATTGTGAGATTTATGTTTGCACTTAGTTTTTAGTTTACATTCACAAATTTTTTTTTTTTTTTTTTTTATTCACCGTTCAAATAGATGTTTGGTTGCTGCCAGTAGCCAATTTGTCCGATGTAGTCACTGTGTTTTATTGGCCAAGTTACACATGCACACTCCTCTCCACCTGTCTATAGATTCATTTTCTGCAAGTAATAGACAAACAGTGTTTCTCTTGCTGATATCTGTATGGAATTATTTTGCAGTATAAGGAACATGCTTGGTCATATTCATTCATATCATGCAAAATGTTAAGCAATCTTAAAGCCGAACTGTTTTTTTATTTTTTTTGCTTTTGTATATCTTCCGGAGATTTACTGTATGCCTCATTGCACACCAATCACTGTCGGACCGTATTTTACTCTGCAGTCCAGTAACATTTACAGATCCTGTCCCTCATCCAGCCTGTGGCTGGACACTGAAAGGATAAGCGGCAGACCAATGAGCTCATCTGTGTCACTCTGCTCTTTCTTATCTGCATGCCTGTTGCACTGCAACACTAATTGGCTCCTTGTGCTGCTTCTCACTTACCCAGTCTGAGCTTGGTTGTACAGTGACTGCAAAAGGCTGATACCAGGTCAAATGTAAATTTAAAAAAATATTATATGTATAAATGTATATATATATATATATATATATATATATATATATATATTTATATATATATATATATATATATATTTATATTAATTTAAATTTATATTTTTTTTTTTTTTTTTTTATCTTCTATAAGTTCAGCTTTAATACACCTAATTCTTTCATAGCATCTCATGTCTATCTATATTTTTTTTATTTTTTTGCTGTATGTCCAGAAAATGATTCTGTAGCTGAATGACCATGCAGTGTCTATTTTTCCTATAGGAAGCCGGCGTATAGTTGATGTGATGGATGTGAATACACAAAAGGGTACAGACATGAGTATGTCACAGTTTGTTCGCTACTATGAGACACCAGAAATTGAAAGGGAGAAGCTGTACAATGTGATCAGCCTGGAGTTTAGCCACACCAAGCTAGAGAAAGTAGTCAAGAGACCAACTGTGGTATGATTTTTATTTATTTTTTTTCTTTCTAAGTTATTATAAAAAAACAAACCATGCTGAATAACTTGTTCTACTACAGGATGGAGTACTGACTTTACTTGTAACAAGTGTGTTTTCCTATTCTGCAAATGCTTTTACTGTTTAGTACAGGCAATAGATTTCCTTTCTATTTGATTATGTGTATAAATTGCAACCTGCCGACACTAATCTGCATTTTTGAGTAGATTCATTGACTTTGTGTCTCTTGGTGACTTCAGTGGTGAGATTCTCCTGCCTCTCAGGCAAATAAGTCATTTTTTTCCCCCTCATTCTTCACAATGTACAGTAATGCCGCGTACACACGTACGGACTTTTGCCGGCGGACCCAAGTCCAGCGGACAATCCGCTGGACTTTCCAGCTGGGTCCGCTGGACTAAAAAGCGAACAGACTTGACCACACACGATCACGCTAAAAGTCCGACGGTTCACGCGATGACGTACAGCACGTACGACGGGACTAGAAAACGAAAAATACTAGAAAAATACTTGCTACTGAGCATGCGTCCTTTCTGGTCCGCCGGACCATACTACACACGCCGGATTGTCCGCCGGACTGCCAAGTCCAGCGGATAATTTTAAAACAAAACTTAAAACTTTAGTCCGCCGTACTTTGGGCAATAAAAGTCCGCCGGCGCCCACACACGAGGGGATTATCCGCTCGACTTCGGTCCAGCGGATAATCCCGCGGGATAGTCCCTTCGTGTGTACGCGGCATAAGGGTTCATTCAGATGGGTGCTGTCAAAGTTTGACAATTCAGTTGCTTCTGTGTAGCCTCGGTATCCATGCAGCCTTGGCAGGTTGCCAGGGCACAGCTTGGGGTTGATGCAGGCACAAAAAACAAAGTTAGTCTGCACATAGGATGGGTGCCAGCAGTCTGAAGGAATTCTTAAAACGCAAGCTTTATTTACCACTGCTTTAGCGTTCCGGGTCCCTTGACTGCGCTGGTACCGTCTCCACAGGTGCCGGTCTTCGGGTATCTACATTTGGCCGGTGTGGGATGACATAACTGCTGCACTTGTACAGGAGTCGGTTATCCCGGCACACAAGGACCATGCCAGTGATATAACCTGAACTGTGCATACACAGTTCAGGTTATATGCTGCAGAAGACTGCAAGAAGGGGCAGGTACAGTGGGGGGGGGGGGGGGAGTATTTATTTGATCCCTGCGGTTTTTGTATGTTTGACCACTGACAAAGAAATGATCAGTCTATACATCTTTTTAGATAGCAAATTGTTACACAACAAACATCAGGTAGGTAGAACACATCTATATCAGTACGTTCAGTGATTCATTCTATTGGTATCATCCTCAGTATTTCTGTTAATAAACCTTCTAAAAGCTCACTCCTACCCTATCAGTCTAATTTTTAATGGTAAGTCTATTTTAATAGTGAGAGACCGAATAACACAAATATCCAGAAAAAATGCATTTAAAAAAGTTATAAATTGATTTGCATTTTAATGAGTGAAATGACTATTTGATACCTTCACAAAACAGGACTTGGTACTTGGTGGCAAAACCCTTGTTGGCAATGGCAGAGGTCAGATGTTTCTTGTAGTTGGCCACCAGTTCTGCACACATCTCAGGAGTGATTTTGTCCCACTCCTTTGCAGATCCTCTCCAAGTCATTAAGGTTTCGAGGCTGATGCTTGGTAACTGTGAACCTTCAGCTCCCTTATATTTTCTATGGGATTAAGGTCTGGAGACTGGCTAGGTCACTCCCTTGTTGCCTTGGCCATGTGTTTTTGGGTCATTGTCATGCTGGGAATACCCATCCCAGACCCTGGGATTTTTCAATGCCCTGGCTGAGGGAAGGAGCTTTTCACTTAAGATTTGATAGTATATGGCCCCGTCCATCGTCCCTTTGATGCAGTGAAGTTGTCCTGTCCCCTTAGCAGAAAAACACCCCTAAAGCATGTTTGATGGTGGGAATGGTTTTTGGGTCATGGGCAGCATTCCTCCTCCAAACATGGCGAGTTGATGCCAAAGAGGGATTTTGGTGTCCTCTGAATCCATCAGATGTTTGTTAGCAAACTTCAGACAGGCCTGTACATGTGTTTCTTGAGCAGGGGGACCTTGCGTCTGCTGCAGGATTCCAGTCCTTCATGGCGTAGTGTGTTACCAATTTGTTTTCTTGGTTACTATGGACCCAGCTGCCTTGAGATCATTGACCATATTCTCCAGTGTAGTTCTGGGCTGATTCTTCATCGTTCTCATGATCGTTGAAAATCCATGAGGTGAGATCTTGCATAGAGCCCCAGACTGAGGGAGATTTTTATTTATTTTATTGATATAGATATATATATATATTTATATTTATATTTATATTTATATTTTTTATTTTTTTTTTTTTTTCTTCCATTTGCAAATAATTGCAGCAACTGTTGTCACCCTCTTACCAAGTTGCTTAGCGTTGTCCATTCCAGGCATGTGTAGGTATATGATCTTGTCCCTGACTTCCTTGGACAGCTCTTTGGTCTTGGCCATGGTGGAGAGATTGGAATCTGGTTTCTTCTGTGGACAGGTCTGTTGTCTTTTTATACAGATAACAAGCTGAGATTAGGGGCACTCCCCTTAAGCCTACATTCACATTGGGCCGATTTGACATGTCAAATCGCATGCCGAATTGGAGGCTATTAACGGCACTGTCCAAATCAATGCAACGTCGACTTTGCGGCTCTGCGATTTTTCAATAGACATTCGTGCATTACCCCGCACAGATGTTTGTCAAATCGCCCCTGAACTTGCAATGAAATGTAGGTTTGAGATTTCAAACGTGCCCTCGTTGTGAACGTGGGCTAAGGGGGATCCTAATCTCAGCTCATTGCCTGTATAGAAGACACCTGGGAGCCAGAAATCTTGCTGGTTAATAGGGGATCAAATATTTATTTTACTCCATTAAAATGCAACTCAATTTATAACTTTTTTGAAATGCGTTGTTCGGTCTCTCACTGTTAAAATAAACTTGCCATTAAAATTATAGACCGATCATTTCTTTGTCAGTGGGCAAACGTACAAAATCAGCAGGGGATCAAATACTTTTTTTTTCCTCTCGCTTTAGGTGTATTTTTTATTGCAGAAGGCACCAAATGCATTTTACAAGAGCAGTCAGGCTGTTATCACAGAGGTATGCAATTTTTTATTTTTTTTTATGCCTGCAATTCGGCTTGATTAAGAACTCCTGCAACCATTTAAAATGTCTTTCGCCTAGTGAAGGATTGGGAAACCTTTGACCTGTAAGGCAAACGCAACTAACTGGAACTTGTGTGAATTATTTCCCCTAAATGTGATCTATTTGTGATCTAATCTAGATTTTACATTTCATATAGGTAGACACAGTTGACTGGGTAGATAACATGTGGCCTCAACATTTAAAGGTGAAACAAAAAGAAGCAACTAATGTCTTATCTGTAATGAAGTATCCCAAAGTTAAAAAGTAAGTTGTGTGTGTTGGTTTATTTGTTTTTTGTTAATTTTTCTTTTAAAGTGATGTCTTGAGTATGTAGTAATATTGTATTATAATTATTGCCTTTCTGAGAACTAATCTTTTTCAGTAGGATCTACGTTGTATTTTTAAAACCTTATTCCAATGTACCTGACCTGTGCAAGCACTGGAGGTAACAACTGGTAACAACTGTGCCCAATGAGAAATGTTTAGATTGTGCTCAGTGTATAGATTGCCTGTTTTAAAAGTAAACATGTCTGTGTAAAAACAATTAAAACATGAGGTTAGAAGGTCCCCACTGGTGTCTGCCCTTACCTGTAGTTGAAGCAGAGAATGCCACTCTACTGCTTGGGAAGACACCTGAATCCGGGCATGCACTGTATACAGATTTTGACTTCTGTAAAATAGAGCTATTTGATACCGCCCTTGCATCCCTTAGTGCCCTTGGGTTATTTCTTGCCCCTTAATATGGAAACCAGTTTTTACCAAATAGTATAGGCCCATTCTTAACAGGTACGGGCTGAATTGAAATGCATGTGTGACTGCCCCTGCTTGAAAGAAGTTGTTTGTTTGATCATGTCTGTTGAAGGGAAATGCTGGAAAACTTATTTTTAATCAGTGACTGCAGCCGCTGGTGAAGTTTATCATGACAACCTACTGGCTGAATGCAAAAAGACTGTCCATGGTCATCTGTGTAATGTACTCCTGCTCCTAAACCTGCATAAAGAATACTTGCCCAAATCTCCCCAGGACTCCTTTTGATCCTAAAAGACCTGCAGCATTGCCCTCACCCACAGAAAGGGCCCTCGGACAAAATTGCATGATTCATCGGGGGCAAAGCCTAAAAAGGGAACCAGAAGGCATGCAAACAAGGAGGAGGCAACGACCAAGCAATGCCTCATACATAGGCATCTCCCTAATATCAATGCTTTACTACTAAGGATGGAGAAGGGCCCAGAGTAGGAGGAAACATCGCTGTTGCAAAATAGGGCGGCTATTCGGCAGCGTTGAAAAGGAACCCAGATAACTGTTTTTACATTTATTCTATGTCTGCTGACATTTGGGACTGACTTAAAGAATCGGCGAAGAAAAATCCCAAATTGGGGACATGAAGGAGAGAATGTGCCTTAACATCAGATTATTTGGTGTTTTCTAAGGGCTTTGAGGCATGTGACTAACATCTTAGAGGTGTGGTTTAAAACTAATACAGGCTACAGCATCACTCCTCAACATTTTTCCCAATTGAGGAGCTCACAATTTTCCTTCCAAACCACCTCCTACTGGAAGCTGCACCAAGGGTTTTGATCGCCAAGATCCTGCATTTCTGTGATCGGGATGCCATCCTTAAAGTGTCAGGAACCAATCACAGATATGCTATGCAACAATAAAAGGATTTTTTTGTGTGTTTTTGAAAGGGTTACACGAGTATAGTTTACATAGCATGATGTATCCTGCTAGACTCCATGGAGGCAAGGCCCACTTTTTCAATACTCCTAAAAGCTGATCACTGACTGGTACTTGGGACGGTGGGCACCCCACATACACCACATTAGATGCTTATAGCCTTTCTCTGTAGATGTGACTGTAAAGACACTCCCAAGCCATGTAAAGTGGATGTAAAAGGTGTACACACCCCTGTAAAATGTCAGGTTTCTGTGAGGTAAAAAAATTAGCCAAAGATAAATAAATTCAGAACTTTTACCAGATTTTTAGTGTGACCTCTAAACTGTACAACTCAGCTGAAAAACAAACTTAAATCTTTTAGGCGGAGGAAAGTAAAAATAAAATATGGTTGGATAAGTGTGCACACCCTTAAGCTAATACTTTGTTGAAGCACCTTTTAATTTTATTACAGCCCTCAGTCTTTTTGGATATGAGTGTATCAGCATGGCACATCTTGACTTGGCAAGATTTGCCCACTCTTCTTTGCAAAAACACTCAAATTCTGTCAGATTGCGAGGGCATCTCCTGTGCACAGCCCTCTTCAGATCAGCACACAGAATTTCAATCGGATACAGGTCTGGGCTCTGGCGGGGCCATGCAATCTTTTTCTGGTAAAGCCATTTCTTTGTTGCTTTTGGATGTATGCTTTGAGTTATGCTGAAAGATGAAGTTCCTCTTCATGTTCAGCTCTTTAGCAGAAGCCTGAAGGTTTTGTGCCAATATTGACTGGTATTTGGTAATTCCCTCTACCTTTTTTAACTAGAGCCCTTGTTCCAGCTGAACAAAAACAGCCCCAAAGCATGAGGCTGCCACACCACCATGCTTCACTGTGGGTATGGTGGTGTTTTTGCACCAAACGTATATCTTTTGGAGTTATGGCCAAAAAGTTCAACCTTGGTGTTTCATCAGACTATAACACATTTTCCCACATGCTTTTGTGAGACTTCAGTTTAAAAAAAAAAAAAAAAATGTAACCAGGCTTGGATGTTTTTTCTTAAGCAAAGGCTTCTGTCATGCCACTCCTACCCCATAGCACAGACATATGAAGAATACAGGAGATTGTTGTCACATGTACCACACAGCCAGTACTTACCAGATATTCCTGCAGTTCCTTTTTAATGTAGGCCTCTTGGCAGCCTCCCTGACCAGTTTTCTTCTCGTGTGATTGTTTTCGTCAATTCTTTTTTTTGTATCCTTTTCCTGATACTTTTTAACAATGAGATCCCTCTGATGCTTTGGAAACTCTCTGCGGTCCATGGCTTTTGCTGTGGAATACAACTAAGAAAATGTCAGGAAAGACCTCCTCCTAGAACAGCTGAACTTTATTTGGGGTTAATCAGAGGCACTTTAAATGATGGCAGGTGTGTACTGACTCCTATTTTAACATGAGTTTGAATGTGATTGTGTTTAATTCTGAACACAGCAATGTGTACTGTATGTAGCTGAGGCTACAGGGTTCATACAGCACTGAGAGCCACTGTAGCAGTTGGTGAGAGAAATAGTTTTGTTTTGACCACCTTTTTGTCTAAGGCCCCTTTCACACTGACGGACCGTTCAGACCCGCCTGTCAATTTTGACGGCGCACCTGAACGGGCGCTCCATGCTAGTCTATGGAGCGACAGATGTCAGCGGAGACATGTCAGCTGACATCCGATCCGCCAAAAGCAGACGGATGGCCCTACTCACCCGATCCGATAGCGATCGGATCGGGTGAGATCTGATAAACGGACACGCTGTCCGTTTTCATCCGATCTCTCCATAGAGACCAGCGGCGCTGGACATGCCCCTCCCTGCTCAGTGAGCAGAGAGGGACCTGTCATCCTCCAGCTCAGCGGAGATCGGAGAAATCTCCCACTGAGCTGGTGGACAGAGGGAGAGTCCGCCTCATGTAAAAGGGGCCTAAAGAACTATTTAACTTGTAGGTCAGCTTCAATTTTATACACTTGAGAACCAAGTCACTGACAATGTTGGTTTTCTCCAGGGTACCAGAGAGGGATGCCCTCTCTCCCTGTTAATATTTACCTTTTTTGCAATTGAGTCTCTTGCCAGACTTCTTCATAGCTTCACAAGTATTTAAGGATGAAGATTAGGAACTTTTGAGGAGAAGGTGTCACTTTATTCAGACAGGCTTATATTTTTCCATGTAAATAATTCCAGGACAGCCCTCGAGATGGAGCTCCTCCCACCGTTACAGCAAACCCATTGCCACTAGCTCTTTAAAAGGTACTTCCTCAGGCATCTGGTAATATATATATATATATATATATATATATTATATATATATATATATATAAATTTTTTTTTCGTTTCCTCCATCCAGGATACATGTTGCCAAGGCAGTGCCCAGAGTAATTGCGGCCTTTCAGAATCAAGTGGGGGGGCAAGGAGCCCCATCTTGATGAATTTGGTTCAAGAGATATTTTCCTAGGCGGAAGGGATCTTAGAATCTCTCAGCAGTTCACCTCAGTTGAGTGCAGAACAGTCTGGCTGACTTCCTGAGCAGATGGCTAATTTCACAGGAAGAATAGTCTCTAGAATCAGAAATGTTTGTCTCTAGTGTCCAAATGGGGCCTTCCAGAGATGCATGTTTGCCAGCAAATCGAACACCAAACTACGGAATTTCTTCTCTCTAAATCCATGGGATCGGCTGGTGGCAGTGGATGTCCTCCAGAACTTAATGGGCCTTCAGTCTTTGCTATGCCTTTCCTCCCCTACACTTAATTCCAAGGGTCCTATCAAAATTCAAGACGGAGCATACATCCCTAATTCTAATAGTCCTATTTTGGCTGAAAAGAGCATGGGTTTTCTCTTCTACTATCACTGACAGATTAACCTCCGTGGATGTTGCCTTCTAGTCAGAATCTGTTCTCTCAGGGACCAATCCTCCATCCCAATCCCAGCCATGTTAAATCTGGCAGCATGGTTTCTGAATCAGGGATCCTGAAGACCAAGGATCTCAACACTAATTAATTTAAAGCTGTAAACTGGTCACAAGCCATTTATCAAAAGGAAGTTTAATTTTTAGTTTTCAGAGTTTGGAAAATAGAGCACCAACACCCCAACAATTCTGGAAATTTTACAAGAGGGTATAGATAAAGGACTGGCCTTAAGCACAAATAAAGTACAGATTGCAGCATTATGGGTTTATTTACAGCAGGATCCACTAATAAGAAGATTCTGCAAAGCAGTGTCAAGATTGAGGCCTGTCCCCTGTTGCAAGTTTCCAACATGGTATTTGTCCATCATTCTGAGAGCAGTTACTATGGAACCCTTTGAGCCTATAACAAAGGCTTCCTCAAGGTTCATCACCCTCCCAAAATGGTTTTCTTCATTGCAATGACCTCTGCTCACAGGATAAGTGAGTTACAGGCCCTGTCGGTTAGACATCCCTTCCTACAAATCTTGGAGGATAAAGTTATCCTTAGGACTGACCAAGCATTCTTCCCAAAGTCGCCTCTGCCTTTCATAGGTGTCAGGATATCGTGCTTCCTTCCTTTTGTAATAAACCATCTAATAACAAAGAGATACAGCTGCATTTGCTTGATGTCAGAAGATGCATTTTAAGCTATTTAGAGGCCACAGAGAGCTTTAGGACATCAGAAGCCCTTTTTATTCTTTTCTAAGGAACTCAAAAAGACAAGCACGGCCATCTCGGAAGGATACAAGGCCCCACACTTGGATCCACCACAAGGGCTGAATGAACATTCCACCAGAGCATTGTCCACTTCTTGGGCTGAGAGAGCTATGCTACCCCGGAGAAAATATGTAAGGTCACTATGTGGTCAAGCATGTCTACGTTCATTCGGCACTATGCACCATCGATTGGATGTCTTGGGTAGCAAAGATCAGGCTTTTGGGTGGAAAATCCTCCAAGCCCCCTCCCAAATTGGGTGAGTACTTGTTCATCCTCTCATGGGCTGTCCTGGAAGATCACTGGGGGAAAACCGGAGTTAAACTTACCGGTAACTCTGTTTCCCGGAGTCTTCCAGGACCGCATGTTCCCACTCTTTATTTTATAAGGAGGTTGGTGTATTAACTTTTTTTTTTTAGCTCTGTCCTTCGGTTCTTGGATGAAACTGACCAGATGCCTGAGGGACCACCTTTTTTTTAAGGAGCTAGTGGCAATGTGTTTCCTGTTCCGGTGGGAGGAGCTCCATCTCAAGCGCTGTCCTGGAAACCGTTACCGGTGAGTCTAACTTTTGGTTTTCTTGACTAGGGTTCCTCCAGAGGTTGCTAAGGTTTTTTGAGGAATGAAGAGTGTCTACTTCCTGGTAACTACTGATCTCAATGTTTTTTAGCTTTGTGTAAGGCTGATAGTTTTCCCACTGGTTAACAATGCTTCCCCGCCCCCCCCCCCCCCCCCCACTGTTTAGTACGTTTCTGCTTTGCCAATTCTCTAGTCCAGGAATCGCTAAAAGGTGGGTGTTGGCACAGTACCGGTTCTGTCACCAGCCCCCCAGCCTTCCCCCGCCCTCACAGGAGAGCAGGAGGTGTTGGAATGCAGGGTTTACAAATATATATTTGAGTTTTTTGTGGGGTGAACAAAAAAAAATCTACAAAACGGCTCTGGCAGTTAAAAGGTGAATGTACCTAAATTTGTTATGTTTTCTCAAATGCACCAGTGTATAAGGCTACTTTCACACTGGAGCGGTGGGGGGCGCTGGCGGTAAAACGGCGCTATATTTACACTGACTGATTTACACTGAAGACACAGCAACAGCTGTTTCGGGTCGGTTTGCAGGCGCTATTATTAGCGCAATAGCGCCTGCAAACCGCCCCAGTGTGAAAGGGGCCTAATAGCCAACAATTGTCTGCAGGCTCAACTCTCTCTACCAGTATCCTACTTGTGGGGCAAATCCACTTAGACTATCCCCTCCCCACCCTCTGCAAATTGTGGTCTGCTCTTCTAAACCTACAACTATACTGTCTTGCTTCCTAACTGGTATACATTTTAAGGGAGGATGAATCCAAAAGCAAACCGAGCTAGTACTGCATTGGGGACTACTATTGTCAACTCATTTTGATTCCCTAATTAACAGACCACTTTCCATACACAAAATGGTGTTTCTGTCATTAAAAATCTTTAACCGGGCAGCCAAACTATTACGCTCATCCACTCTAGCATACTCCTCAGTAATCCTCTGGCACAACCCACAACTCTCTGAGCTTATAAGCATGGAGGAGGTTGCTCTATGGTAGTGGAATATTTACATCATGTATGTGACCAAAACCTCTTAAAAGGGTAACTAAATTGGCAAATTAAAATATAGTGTATATAATTGTGATTCAAGTCCTATTGTAATTGAATATTATTAAAAATTACCCCGTTCAATCTGCTGCACTGTAGTTTTCTGTAAAATGCAATCTGGCTATCTGGAGGCATTCTGTACACAAATGTTGTACAAACTGCCCCCTGAGATGTGGTTGGTCTGCTGATTTTTTCCTGGAAGTCTGCACTAAGATACAAGTCAGATTTTGAGAATCCCCTGCAACAAAAATTTCTATTTTTTTTTTTTTTTTTTTTTTTTTTTAAAGATGCTCCCAAAGGGAAATCATGTCTAAAAGGATGCAGACTCTGCAATTTCCTCATTGGTGCCCTGCAGGTGCAGCAGCTGATTGATTTTCCTAAAACCACTCCCATTACATTCACTTGGCATATGGACACAGACAAACCGCTTTTTTTTACAGAATAACAAAAGGTAGCAAAGTTTGTTAAAATCCTTGCAATGTACATGGATCAGTCAGAGGGGAATGTGGCGTGGTTTTTTTTTTTTTTTTTTAACTCCACAAAAGAGGAGGACGTACTCTTTAAATGTCTCGCAGTTGCAATACCACCTTCACAGTCTTAGTTCTGTAGAGACTTGCAGATGCAGAATGCAGCTCACACCCAAAACAGATGATTGTTCAGAAGGATTATTAAAAACTGATTTCACAATATTATTGTAAGCTTAACTTTATCAAAGATACAGGACTCGTTATGCTTTTGGCACACCGACATACCATTTCTCACCCATGGTGGGAAGAGGTTCTGGATACTTTCTTGCTCAGTTGACGCATTCAAAGACTAGATGATTCTAATTGGCTACATCATATTTACTATACAGCTGGAAGATTATACCGGATGGGGGGGAAATATGCCAGATGACCTTTTGTCTTTTCTGCCATAAAGAACTAGAGTCTGTCCATAGGGTTTTGGGTTGCACCTGATCCACTCTTCAGGAGCATGTGCATGAGTTCAATAAAATATAATAGCTGTATGGTCTGATCCTACCCAAGGAAAAAAAAAAATCATAAAGTATAAAAACCCATTCTCTACCATACTTACAAGGTTTATTATATAATAAAAGTGTGGCACTGTAGATCGGGGACCCCCCCCAAAGGCAGGCATCTCCAATGGGAGCTGAGGTGGTGTGAGTGGCCTCCTGTCCAGCAAAAAAAAAAAATCTCCTAGATATCTTTAACATCTGTAATCCAGCTGTTTTTGTCTTTTGAGTAGTCTGCCAGAATATGACATGGCCAGTAAGACAATTCTATGGTCATTTATTTTCTGTGCTAGAAAACGGTTTGCAATACATTTGAAAAGTCAAGAACTTCCAATCTGACCGAATAGATAGCAGCTTTTAGACTCTTCCTTCCAATAAAAATCACATATGATGCTAGGGGGTTATGTGCACAAATTCTCCTAAATTTGCTGTCCATGGATTATATCACAAATGACTGTTCCTCCATATCTGTAATACTATAACGCCTTTTTTTTTTTTTTTTTAATTTATTATAAACCCATGATTGTAGTCCACTATAAAACTTTGTCTCAACATTACCGGGTCTGAGACTCCTTTTTAGTGAGTTCTCTGCATGACATTTGGAAACACAAGGGGAATTATTTAATAAAGGCAAATGGACTGTTCACTTTGCAAGTGTTTTTTCTCCAGAGCTTAGTAAATGATGGGAAGCTCTGCTGCCTTCCATCGTCCAATAATGTGCAACCAAACATGCTGTTGTGTGTTTTTTTTTTTTTTATATTGATTTTTATTTTTTTTCATTGTGTGATTGGGCATTCTATCTGTTCTATGCAAAGCGTCACCTTATTTACTATGAGCAACTACACTTGCAAAAGTGTACAGTCTAGTTGCCTTTATTAAATCTTGATCAAGGTGTTTATCTGCACATAAAGCGGAACTAAATCCTTTACAGCCAAGGAATCTGCCATCTTAGCCCGTTTTGATCTGCAATTGCATATGTGATCGGTTATGACACCAGACATTTCAGTTAAAAGCACAAGGAACTGTGACTGTTCTTCTTCATGATATGCCTTGAATGGAACTGCTTTAAGAAATTGTTAAATCAATGGGTTTAGTTCCACTAACATGTCTGTAGGAAAGAATGATTGCATCCACTAGTTATGTTTTTAGGTTTATATAAAACAAAAAACAGTTTTAGGCCTGGTACACACGATGAGAAAATGGACGAAATATTGTTTGGGGTTTTTGCATGCTAATCTCCAATTGTACATGAGTGCTGCTATGCGTACAAAAATTCATAAGATCCAGTACAACCTCCTATGTGTATAGCTACGTATCAGTGTGTAAGCGGAAGTAATGTACATGTGACCCCTCTGCTTGCCACCCCTTTGTCTTGACCCTTTGGGCGTGTCGCTGTGCATTCATCCATTGGCCTCTGCACTGAGATTTGTTCTCTGTACGTAGATATGTTCCTAGTCAACGTTTGCATCATCCAGATGGAGTACTTTTATAAGTGGTTCTCTCATTTCTGATCATTCGCGGTCTTGGTTACTTGAAAATTTTATTTTACTTATGGATGAATACTATTTGATTAAACAAATCGTTTGCGCTGTTACTATATGAGAAATGTTTGGGTTATGGCCCTTGGGATATTATTGCATGAATGTCATGATTGGTTTGCGAAAGCTGTGTACCAATGAACAGGTTATTGAAAAATTGCTCCAAATGCGTGTGGGTTTTTTTTTTTTTTTTTTCCCCTTCAATTTTAAATTAAAAAAAAAAACACAACATATTTAAAGTGGATGTGTACTCAAAAAAAAAAAAAATGTTATAGGGGACATCTATAAGTGTTAATTGTGCCTAGGCAGTACCTTTTTTAATAAACTGGTGATTTTAATGGTATCAAACTACCTTTTGGTTATTTCCTCCTATGTGCCTTCGATTGCTCATATAAAATTTGAGCTGGATCTCGGTGAAGGTGCAACAGGTGATATCCTTGAGGGATAGCCTCCATTTTTGCCTCTATTAAATACTCAGGACCTCATGCTTATGAGGTCATCTGAATCTGGGAAGGATACAGTGTCCTACAACATGCATTGGAGCTAACATTTCACGTAGAGTGTTATCACTGCTTATTCACATTAGATGTGGACTTTATTGCTCTATAATGGTTGCATTTATATATAATTCGATGCACGTTTTGTATTGTTCACCACAAAGGTATTTGTATGAATTATTTGATATATTCTTAGCCCAGGGCTATCCCAAGACATTGTGCTGCCTGGGTCCAAGAATGAAATGCTGCCGGCCCCCCCCCCCCCCCAAAAATAAAATCGTGCCCACCAGAACGTCTCCACATCCATTATTTTATATCATGATGATAATTGTATAGTCCTAAATGCCCATCAATGCCACCTTCGTAGTGCCCTCCAGTGCAGCCGATCAGTGTCAATGAGTGGCTCCTCATGAGTGTCCACAGTGCAGCCTATCAGTACCAACCTCATTAGTGCCCATCAGTTCAGCTTATTGGTGCCACCTCATCAGTGTCCACCACTGCAGCCTATCAGTGCCCATCAGTACAGCCTCGTCAGACAATCCACACAGGCATCACATTGGGGAGAAGCCAAACTATCTACCTGCCAGCCAGCTCGCTGCACATACAATTAGTGCTCCGGGGATCTCAGAGCTGCTGCTTCCACTCTCGAACCCCTGCACCTACAGCCTCGGCTTTCTCTTGACCATACCTCGGTGCGGGCTCTAAATCAGCGGCACTCCCGGCCTGCTGCCTCCCCTGCTTCTTGTGGACTACTACAGCTGGCTGCCTCAATGCTAGTGGCATCGTGGAGCACGGGGCGACCCCCAATGTGCAGGCAGCGCAAGCAGTATGACACTGCACACTGCATGGAGGGAGCCTCGGGCAATCTGCTTCATAGCTAATTTCAGAGCGCCGATCAGCGCTCACTTGACAACCTGGGGCTCTCCTCCTGGCTAATGTCAGCCGTGTAGTCTTAGCCCTGCCTGCTGTAGCTGTCAGATCAGCGGCAGGTGGTCACATGAGTGGCACTCTGAAATTAGGTATGAAGCGGTATTGTTTTTATAAATAACATGCACTGGGGCACATACTGTAATATGACACTGGGAATTGTAGGACGAAAAGTGACTTTACAACCACTTTAATCACTTACAACCAGCAGCTTCTTAATATACTTGCACAATATAGAAATGGGTTGGCGCTAAATCCTAAGGAAAAAAACTATATATACTAAATGTGTTCAGGTGGTATTGTGTACTTCACATATAAACTGAAATGATATTACATCAATTTCTCTATAGGTCAAAGACAGGGGCGTTGCCGGGTCTACTAAAAATCTGGAGCTAGAGCCCATAACAGCGAAGTAAAGAAAGTCCTAAGCTTGGGTGGGCATACACATGTGTGTGTATATAATCTAATTATTGCATCAGGGTCCCCAGAGAGCCTCCCCCACTTACATCAGGGTCCCCAGAGAGCCTCCCCCACTTGCACCAGGGTCCCCAGAGAGTCCCTCCTGTCACCAGGGTCCCCAGAGAGTCCCACCTTGCATCAGGGTCCCCAGAGAGTCCCACCTTGCATCAGGGTCCCCAGAGAGTCCCACCTTGCATCAGGGTCCCCAGAGAGCCTCCCCCACTTGCACCAGGGTCCCCAGAGAGTCCCTCCTGTCACCAGGGTCCCCAGAGAGTCCCACCTTGCATCAGGGTCCCCAGAGAGTCCCACCTTGCATCAGGGTCCCCAGAGAGCCCCCCCTTGCATCAGGGTCTTCAGAGAGCCCCCCCTTTTGCCAGTTTTCCCAGAGAGCCTCCTCCTTGCATCAGGGCAGTGTTTCTCAACTCCAGTCCTCAAGGCGCCCCAACAGGTCAGGTTTTCAGGATTTCCCTCAGATGAAACGGCTGTGGTAATTACTAAGGTAGTGAAACTGATCAAATCACCTGTGCAAAATAATGAAAAGCATGAAAACGTGACCTGTTGGGGCACCTTGAGGACTGGAGTTGAGAAACACTGCATCAGGGTCCCCAGAGAGCCTCCCCCAATTGCATCAGGGTCCCCAGAGAATCCCCCTTGCATCAGGGTCCCCAGAGAGCCCCCCCTTGCATCAGGGTCCCCAGAGAGCCCCCCCTTGCATCAGGGTCCTCTAGAGAGCCCCCCCTTGCATCAGGGTCCTCCAGAGAGCCCCCCTTGCATCAGGGTCCTCCAGAGAGCCCCCCCTTGCATCAGGGTCCTCCAGAGAGCCCCCCCTTGCATCAGGGTCCTCCAGAGAGCCTCCCCCCTTATGCCAGGGTCCCCAGAGAGCCTCCCCCTTACATCAGGGTCCCCAGAGAGCCTCCCCCACTTATATCAGGGTCCCCAGAGAGCCTCCCCCACTTATATCAGATTCCCCAGAGAGCCCCTCTTTACATCAGAGAGCTCCTACTTACATCAGAGTCCCCAGAGAGCTCCTACTTACATCGGGTCCCCAGAGAGCCCCCTTTGCATCAGGGTCCCAGTGAGCTCCTCCTTACCCCAGATTCCCCATAGAGCCCCCCCACTTGCATCAGGGTCCCCAGAGAGCCTCCCCCTTGCATCAGGGTCCCCAATGAACCTCCCCTGCTTACATCAGGGTCCCCATAGAGCCCCCTTACATTAGGGTCCTCAGAGAACCTCCCCATTTTCATCAGGGTCCCCAGAGAGCTCCTCCTTACATCAGGGTATACAGAGTAAGGGCAAGCAGTGAGAGATCGGACCAGCAGTAAAGCAGGGTGGGCTGTGAGAGATGATGTCATCTCTCTGCTCTTTTGCCTGCCCGGCTCTCCTGTGCTGCCTGCCCGGCTCTCCTGTGCTGCCTGCCCGCTCTCCGGTGCTGCCCGCTGCACTCCCGACCCAGCTGCAGAGAGGCCACTGCGGTCTCTGAGAGACTCGGTGCTATGGGCCCAAATGCCAACCCCTAGCGACGCCACTGGTCAAAGATAATCGCATGTAGATATACTGTACATATATTAATACACTGGGCCATGATCTCTGAGGAAAAATCTCCCCACAATGTCACACTTTAATCAGAGCTGGGCAAGGCAAGTCCCTTGCAGGCTCTCATGTCTCATACAACTTGTGATGTGTGTGCTTGTTAAGTCAAGTGAGTGCTACAGCCTTGGCGCCCCGCTTTTGCGGCGCCTGGGCGCGGTGCATCCGCACGCGCACCGGGTCCCGAGCGACGCGCCCCCTAGACGGCCGGGAATGGGAGGACGTCATATGACGTCCACCCAGGATGGGAGATCCACCTTGTGGACGTCATATGAAAGTGGGCGGGGTTGAAGTGGTTAATGAAAGCTCCCCCCCCCCCAAAAAAAACATGGCTTTAGAAATTACATTACCTTTACTAACTTACATTTTAGTAGGTAAATATGGTGCTACTGACATGAAATTTTCACCACGTCGTCACCATTTTTCTAGGTAAATATGGTGCTATTGACATGAAATTTTCACCACATGTCAGTAACATTCCATGCAATCTCTACATGGAAAGAAACCAGAACAAAAGTTCAGAAATGATGTTATGTGTAATAAAATCGCTCTTCTCCCGCAGGCAGTTCACACTGCCTTGTGCGAACCACTGCGGGTGTCATTAACACCCCCAGTTTAGTTCACAGATCGCAGTGTGAACTCGCACAAGAAATGGATTGCATAGGTGAGAACACCCATGCGATTTGATTCTAGCGCAGGGAAAAACAAGTCCCTGCACTATTTTCTGTGCAAATCCAATGCGAGTTCAGCCATACAACTGTTTGGCTGAACTCTCATTGCTCAGAGATCCCATGTGATCGACACCTGCGGTGCGGGTTCGAATCACATGCGATCTCTGAGATCGCACTAGTGTGGACCCAGGGAACAAGTATTGAACGCCTGAAGAAAAGGAGATGCAAAAAGGCATGGAAAGGTAAGACACCAGCTAAAATCTATCAGTAATTTAGAAAGCAATGCTGCTCCTTGTCAGTGCAAATTAATATCAGATGGTTCAGTTTTAACTGATGGCCTATAAAAAGGTGTCTCTTTACCAAGGTTTCACACAAGAAACATCTCATGATGGGTAAAAGCGAAACTCTCAAGACCTTTGCAACCTTATTGTTGCAAAACATACCGATGGCATTGGTTACAGAAGGATTTCCAAACATCTGAATGTTCCAGTGAGCACTGGTTGGGCCATAATCCGGAAGTGGAAACAACATAATTTCACCATAAACCGGCCTTGACCAGGTGCTCCTCACAAGATTTCAGCCAGAGGAGTGAAAAAAACATCAGAAGAGTTGTCGAAGAGCCAAGGACACTTTAGCTTCAGAAAGATCTGGAATTAGCAGGTACAATTGTTTCTAAGAAAACAAGTAATGCACTCAACCGCCATGGCCTGTGTGCACGCTCATAATGCAAGACTCCATTGCTGAAGAAAAACATGTTGAAGCTTGTTTAACCACTTGCCTACAGGGCACTTAAACCCCCCCTCCTGCCCAGACCAATTTTCAGCTTTCGGTGCTCTCACACTTTGAATGACAATTACTCAATCATGCAACACTGTACCCAAATTAAAATTTTTTGTCCTTTTTTTCCCCGATAAATAGAGCTTTCTTTTGGTGGTATTTGATCACCTCCTGGGTTTTTTATTTTTTGTGCTATAAATGAAAAAAAAGAAAATTTTGAAAAAAAAATGCATTTTTCTTCGTTTCTGTGATAAAATTTTGCAAATTTATTAGTTTTTCTTCATAAATTTTGGCCACAATTTATATTGCTACATCTCTTTGGTAAAAATAACCCAAGTTAGTGGATATTATTTGGTCTTTGTGAAAGTAGTCTACAAGCTGTGGTGCAAATCATACAAAATTGATCACATCTGATGTACTGGTGGCTCATTTCTTGCGACCCGAACAAGCCAGGAAAGTACAAATACCCCCCAAATGACCCCTTTTTTTGAAAGTGGACATTCCAAGGTATTTAGTAAGAGAGATGTCTTTTGATGTTGTAATTTTTTCCCACAATTCTTTGAAAAATGTAAGATTTTTTTCCCCCCACAAAATTGTCATTGTAATAGGTTATTTCTCTCACATGGCATGTGTATACCACAAATGACACCCCAAAATACATTCTGCTACTCCTGAGTATTACGATACCACATATGTGGGACTTTTCCACAGCCTGGCCACTTAGAGAGGCCCAACATGCAGGGAGCGCCATCCCGTGTTCTAGGAGCATAAATTACACATCTAACTTGTTGACTACCTATTACACTTTTGAAGGCCCTGGAGCACCAGGACAATGACATGTGGCACAGATGACACTGTTACGGGGCACTGATGACACGTGACACTGATGTGGCACTGATGACAGATGCCACTAATACGGGGCACTGATGACAGATGGCACTAATATGTGGCACTGACAGATGGCACTAATACGTGGCACTGATGACACGTGACACTGATGACAGATGGCACTGATACGTGGCATTGATGTTACATGACACTGATAACAGGTGGCACTGATGACAGATGGCACTTATATGTGGCACTGATGACACGTGACACTGAGATGGCACTGATGACAGATGGCACTTATACGTGACACTGGGGACAGATGGCACTGGGGGCAAATGGCACTGGGGGCAGATGGCACTGGGGACAGATGGGCACTTTATTTTCTTCTTCTTCTTCCTTTTTTTTTTTTTCTTTTTACTAACAGCTGCAGCGGTTTATCTCTCCCTCCTCACACGCTGGCTCTGTGTGAGGAGGGAGAGCGGCGATGCGAGATGATCTCATATGTTTACATATGAGATCATCTCTCATTGAACACATGCCGATCGCACTGTAAACGGCCACTGTGATTGGCCGTTTACAGCGATCTGTGACTGGCTGGGTCCAAGGGACACGACCAGCACAGAACTTTTCCCGATGCGCGCTCTCGGTGCGCGCATTGCGGAAGTAAACAGGAGGACGTCCAGGGACGCCCTCCTGGCGGTTAGCGTCCGCGCTGTAGCCATTTTTCGTCTATAGCACGGGCGCGAAGTGGTTAAAGTTTGCTGCACAACATTTCGACAAGGCTATGAAACACTGGGAGAATATAGACTGGTCAGATAAAAACAAAATTTAACTCTTTGGATGTCATAATACACATCATGTTTGGAGGTCAAATCGCACTGCACATTACCCTAATACCAACAGTAAAGTTTGGAGGTAGGAACATCATGGTGTGGGACTGTTTTGCAGCATACGGTACCGGCAAACTTTATGATATTGAAGGAAGGGTGAATGGAAAATGTAGCAAGACATTCTTTATAAAAAATCTGCGACCATCTACCGTACCAAGATGATAAAGATGAAATGAGGGTGGACATTTCAACAAGACAATGATCCCAAACACATAGCCAAGGAAACTCTCTCAATTGGAAAGAAAGTAAAGCTGCTAGAATGGCCAGCCAATCACCTGACTTGAATACAATAGAAAATATATGGAAAGAACTAAAGAGCAGAGTTCATAGAAGAGTTCCACAGAACCTTCAAGATTTGAAGACACTGTGTGAAAGAATCGGCCAAAATCCCACCTGAGCAATGCATGTGAATAGTTTCTCCATTCATGAGGCGTCTTGAAGCTGTGATTACCAACGAAGTATGAAATTATTTTCAGTTAGCGTGTTCAATACTTATTCCATTTCATTACACATAACTTTAATTTCTGAATGCATTTGTTTTGGTTTCTTTGTATGTATGGATTGCACGGATTGTTAACATTGTGGTGAAAATTTCATGTGAATAGCACCTTTTTAGAAGTATATTTACCTAGCAACATGGTGGTGTGTTCAATACTTATTTTACCCACTGTATACTTTAACTTAAAGTGGAAGTGCCATCTTTGCCTCTGTTTAATCTTCAACTGCCACAGTGCTGCACATGTGATCCGTTATGACACCAGCCATTGGATGGTTTGACTGTTTGGTTGAGAGCACAGCCAATGTGCAGTTAGCATTCCCGGCATGCCTTTTTTTTTTAAACTGTTCAAATCGATGGGTTTACTTCCGCTTTAAAAAGCACAATGAGTTGCTACATATTGGTGACATGTGATTGTGTTTAATTGAGTGGCACTTGGGGATATGTGATAAGCCCTTTGATGCTGTATCTAATACAAGGACACTTAAAGAGGTTCTTCAGTCACCAACCCCCCCCCCCCCCCAAAAACAAAAACATTAAAGGTCAATAGCTACTACTACTGTAGCTACTGATTTTTTATTAAAAGGACACTTACCTGTCTAATGATCCAGCGCTGTCCTCACCCTGGCCAGTTGTTAATCAGTCTTCGGGTCCCTGGCACTGCCATGCTAACTGTGGGAAGCTGGCTGTGACTCCTTGCGGCTTCACAAACGGCTCCTCACTGCGCATGTGTGAGCCGCTTTGCGCCCTGTGAATAGCGAACAAAGCAGAAAAAAACTAAAATAAAGACTTGCGCTGCCTTTTGTTACCTTTTTTCTTCTTATGAGCTGCCAGCAGTTACCGCTGTGTCGTGCTGCTCTAAATTAAAACATTAGTGCCTTCACCTAACTAATATACAAACTGCATCCAAAAATGAGATCTAACTTAAACCACTTGTGTTGCAAACGCTTTTAAAAAACAAAACCACATATAACCAAAAAACGTATTGTGCACAGTGAGATATAGGTCTATATGCCTCTTGTACCCTCCAGGATTGAGGAATTCTCAGCTTGCCTCTTCCCATAGTGCACTAACTAACCACAATATTTATTTTAAAAAAAATGGCTACGCACTAGCTATTGGTGCACATCAATAAACCGTTTATGATAGGATCCAGCGCTATGACAAATGACTTACTAACAGCAAAAAACAATGGACACTATTCTGTACTCCTACTTTTGGACCTTTTGGCTGCCTTTGATACAGTTGACCACCCCCTCCTCTTCAAAAAAAAAAACTTTACTCCTTTGGTCTCCATGGCTGTGCTTTTAGCTAGCTCTCATGCTACCTGTCCCACTGCACCTTCAGTGTCACTTGCAATTTTACTTCCCCCACTCCTCTTCCTTTCTCTGTCGGGGCCCCCCAAGGTTCTGTTCTTGGACCTTGCCTATTTTCAATCTCCTCCTCCCTGGGTCAGGTCCTCCCATGGCTGTCAATATAATTTCTACGCTGACACTCAAATCTATCTCTCCACCCCTCAGCTCACTCCATCAGTCTCCTCACACATCACTTACTTACTAACAGACATATCTGTCTGGATGTCACACCACTTCCTCAAACTCAACTTGTCCAAAACCAAGCTCACCATGTTTTACCACACCAGTTGACACTAACTCTAGTGATGCCCCTGCTTGGAGGGTAAGGGGGGGGGGGTGAGCGCTCTCTAATCATCACACAGATCGGGGATCTCCTTCTTACCCGGCGACCACTGTCATCCGATGTCCCACCCCCTGGCTCCTTTGGCAGACATCACACTGGTCCAATCCCAGGGGACGTGTGACGTCTATCGAAAGGGGTGGGACATTGGATGACAGGGGCCGCCAGGTGTCACAGCAAGAGATACCCGCTCTGTGTGATCCGGAAGCTCTCCTCTCTAACCCCCATGCACTGATCAGGCTGCATTGAGGGGCACTGGTGAGGCTGCATTGATGGGGTGGATCTTTCCAACATAGGCTCTCAAATGGACACAGAGAGGACCTGCACACACGCACACAATGTCATTACCCATTGCGCCGCGCGCCGCTGCGCACTGGGCCTGCTGCAAACCTTCTAGTTCTACTGTCCCGGATAGGTGCCGCAGTCTTCCTCCAAGTCCCTCCCTCGCCTCGGCAAACAGTGGCCAGAACTGCGGAAGAGGAGAGGACACACCAGCCACCCACAGCAGGACCAGGGTGCCATCAAATCACCCACTGTGACCCACCTACAGCAGGGCCGGCAAGCCAGCCACCCACCCACAGTGACCCACCCACACCAGGGAGCCAGCTAGCCAGCCACAGTAGGGTGCCAGTCACAGAGGATGCGGGAGCCAGCTACAGTACTGATAGTTAAGGTAAGAGGAGTGCTACACAGTGCCAATTTTATTTTTACTTTGTGAGAGGTTGGGGCAGGGGTGAGAGTCATGGCACAAGGAGGTAGACCCATGAGGACCAGAGTGAATGAATGTGTTCACTGTACACTCCGTTAGAAAGAGGCCCCCCCTCCAGGTCCCATTATACCCCTTTGTAGTCTCTAATGGGACCTGCGGGGGACTCTAACAGACTCTAATGGACACCTGAAAAGGCCTCTGTTAGAGAGGCTCCCCTCCAGGTCCCATTAGACTGCTTTGTAGTCTCTAATGGGTCCTGGAGGGGGGTCTCTCTCTAACAGAGAATCTCCAATGGACACTGTTAGAGAGACCCCCCCTCCAAGTCCCATAAAAAAAAAAGGAAATTGTACTTTGTTCAAAATGTAGGAGCGGGGTCAGGGGTGGGTCATGGGTGGGGCTTGACAGGGGGCCCTTGCTTTATTTGGTCCGGGAGCCCCGAGTTTTGTCAGTCCGCCCCTGCACTCATGGAAATCGCTGGACAGAGAGAGACCTCAGGTAGGTATTGGGGGGCTGCTGCACACAGAAGGCTTTTTATCTTAATGTATAGAATGCATTAAGATAAAAAAAAAAACTTCTGCCTTTACAACCCCTTTAACTGCAAAGGGCATGTGGAAGAACTGTTTTGAGCTGTGGGTCAATAAGGGGTCCTATATAATTGTTACAGTGCTGGGACAAGATCAATTAGTGCCCAGGGCGAAGATGGGGAAACTACCTAGGACACACTTAACCCCACAGCGCCACCTAGTGGTTAACCCCTTCACTGCCAGTCACATTTACACAGTAATCAATGCATTTTTAACTGCACTGATCACTGTATAAATGTGAATGGTCCCAAAATCGTGCCAAAAGTAACTGATCTGTCTGCCATAATGTCGCAGTCATGAAAAAAATCGCTGATCGCCGCCATTACTAGTATAAAATTACATCTTAAGGCCCCTTTCACACTGGGGCGGGGAGCCGAGGTGACGGTAAAGCAGCGCTATATTTAGCGCTGCTTTACCGTCGTTTTTAACCGTGGTATTCGGCCACTCGCGGTGCGGTTTTACCCCCCCGCGAGCGGCCGAAAAAGGGTTAAACACCCCCGCAGAGCGCCGCCGTAGCGGCGGTATTGCCGCGGTTTTACCGCGGTTTCCCATTCAAATCAATGGGAAGGAGCGGTATAGGAGCGGTGAACACACCGCTCCTATACCGCTCCAAAGATGCTGCTAGCAG
This sequence comes from Lithobates sylvaticus, assembly GCA_028564925.1. Classification (NCBI taxonomy): domain Eukaryota; kingdom Metazoa; phylum Chordata; class Amphibia; order Anura; family Ranidae; genus Lithobates; species Lithobates sylvaticus. The sequence continues at coordinate 196,158,932 of CM053026.1, read as the reverse complement.
GACTTTTTTTTTGCCATCCTGCTAGCGCACCGCTTCAGTGTGAAAGCCCGCCGGCTTTCACACTGGAGTTAAAGGGGCCGGATTTTTTCAGGCGGTGAACAGGCGCTATTTTTAGCGCTGTACCGCATGAAAAACGCCCCAGTGTGAAAGGGGCCTAACTCACATGTAATATGTAAAATGCAGGCAAAAGGAAAGCGCCAAGCGCTTCCTACCAAGATGGCGGCCACAGGGACGAGTGATGTAGCGTTGTGGACGGAGCAGTGGCCGCCATCTTGTTGGTAGGAAGCGCTTGAGTTTTCTATAAAAATTTTTTTATTTCTGTCGGATGTCTGGGCAATGAATCTCTTCCACTTTCTACTTATGCGGCCGCCGTGCTATACCTTTGGAAGCATACTGTTTAGTCAAGCTTTTGCTGAGATTGGGTTGATTGCATCTGGTGGGTCAGTGGAAGAAGGACCTCTTGCTGTAACTAATTGGGCCGTTTGACGAGTAGGAAGAAACGTGGATTTGATCAACCATAAATCTATTCATTGTGTATATCCAATGCACTGGCGTTAAGAGTCAGTTATATCTGGGGTTGGTCTTTTCTCTTCAGCCTTTTGAGCATTTCTGATGCTCTATGTTTTGACTACTACAGCAATTTTATATCATTGATGAACTTTTTGTTTATTAACACCATTTTTTTTAGCGCTACACCTTTCATCCCCTATTTTGATTATTGTATCCAACAATATTGTGTTAGCAGCTACTTTTATTATTCTTTTGTTTACATTCCAGCGCAACAAATCATCTTCTTTATTTTGTTTACTTTTTACAAGGACTCTGTTTATTTCAGTGGTTACAGAAGGAAAATGGAGAGGATTGTTTCCTGTATATGCCACCCCTGCTGTCCAAGTGTAAAATAGAATGTGACAGGGTGGCCGCATGGGCCCCCTGGAGCATGGGGCAGGATCGCCATTGCGATCCCTGATGCTTCACCAGTGGTTGGGGGGGTGGTAAAAACACATGTAAACTATAGGATTTTACCACTGCAAACACCGCAAATGAGCACTTGATGTCCTATGCCCTCTATAAAACTGCTTTCACACTGATGCACTGTGGTTCACCCACCCCATGGGTGCAGTGCAGTACATCTGTGGCTTTCCTGTGGGTTAACTGTGCTTTGCCATAGACTTTAAATATATTTCGCGGGGTATGGTGCTCTTTTTAAAAGCGCACCAGACCTGCAGGATATAATAGAAGTCTATGGCTCAGTGTAGCAAACCCGCAGCAAATATGGAGGTGCACTGCACCCGCAGATCAATGTGAAAGCAGCCTAATAGTTTACTCTTTTATAGGTGCTAATATGCCCATTGCAAAAGTACAGTGTATGCAATTTTTAATACACTGACCTTCTTTTCATCTTCCAGCTTCTGCTGGTATCACTCTCCAGGCTGCTAGAAAGAACCCAATTGCACTTGGTATCCCTCCACCCGGGACAGGAAACGGTGCTACAGAGGAAGCATTGCCTTATGAGTCTCCTGCTTCCTCCACTGCCAGCACCAGCTTGATGCACTCTGATGCTCTGGAATGGGATGTATACAGCCACCCATTGTGTCTACATCCCCCGTTCTGACAGCTAGCTGGGGATCTTCTTTCCCTCGCTAGCTGTCACAGTCTGCAAAAAAACGCGGCCGAGTGGCATTTCGTCTGCCCGGCCGCGGCATCCATTCACAGTGTTCTGTGAATGGGAAAACTACAAGGTCCAAAAGCCTTTATGGTTATCGACTTGTAGTTCTCAATGAACTACTGTACCACAGCGCTGTTGAGCACTGTGGTAGTTCATGAAGTCTTCCTGTCAGTGTAACTGCCTGACTGTATCGGAGGGTACGGCCAGACAGATGCACAGACAGTTTGCAGGATTGTGTCATTACACCCATGATCTGCTGATTCTGGGTGCAATGCGTTACAGGTCCATAACATTTTTTTTTTTTATAAATGCATAGCTTTTTACCTGCAAAAAAATGTGCATTTATTTATGTATTTATTTATTTATTTTAAAGGTGAGCATATTCTTTAAAGTAAAATAAATGTTTAGACTTCTCTTTTGATATACTGTACATAGTTCATTTGGGCCAGCTTGTCCCTCACTAACCTGTGAGGCCGCTGGATGTGCAGTATAAACTGTATGTAGCTGTGGCCATATACATCATACCGCACTGTGTTCCTGGGTTCGAGCCGAGACTTCCGATCTTATACCCGGAACACAGTAGAGTCTTATCGCAGCGGCGCTCAGTCATTCAGAGAAAGCAATCTATTCAATCAATGAATACAAAGCTTCCTATGATTAGCTAAGTCCGTCTGACTTCCTCCAATCAGAGGAAGCTTTGTATTCATTAATTGAATGTATTGCTTTCTCTGAATGGCTGAGCACCGCTGTGATATACTCTACTGTGTTCCAGCTGGAACACTGTGCGGTATGCTGTTTGTAGCCGCAGCTTTATTCAGTTTAAACTGCAAATCCAGCGTCCTCACATGTTCGGGAGGGACATAGTTAGTTAGTTTTTCGGGCCAGCTTGGCCCAAACTATGTAAAGTATATCAAAAGATGGAGTTCAGCTTTAAAACCACTTTAGGCTCCGTTCACACTTTGGACACATAAAGTCACAGGACAAGTCACAGCCTATTGATTTCAATGGAACCCATTCAAATCTATATGACTTAAAGTCACAGTCACTTTGAAAAGGTTCCTGCACTACTTTGACACGACTTGAGTACCAGAGAGTTGCCCTAGTTTATATGGAGCCTTAAATAATACCAACTCATAAGCCTAGTGTGACTATAACTTTGGGCCCCTTTCACACAGGCAGTACAGTTAGGTCCACCAGCCATCAAGTGGACCTGATCAGAATCACTAGTAGTTATGCCGCTACAAGCTTGTATCTTTCCCTGGACCTCCAGCTCTCATCAGGTGCATGCCCAGGAGTTCAGTTGTCTCGTTTGTCAAATAGAAATTAACAGGCTGCACATTAATGCCATCGCTAATGTAAAACCAGCTCATTTAAAAGTGTAGCTGCTGACTTTTAATAATCAGACACTCACCTGTCCCACGGTCCAGCAATGTGATGCAGGAAGCCTCGCTCCTCTCCGAGGCGCCGGCATTTTGTGGCTTCATGTGGGCGCCCAGGTGTGGCTTCACAGCTGGGCTCGCACTGTGCATGCGCGAGCCACGCTGTAAGGCCCCTTTCACACTGGGGCGGTGAGCCGCGGTGACGGTAAAGCAGCGCTATATTTAGCGCTGCTTTACCGTCGTTTTCACCGCGGTTTTCGGCCGCTCGCGGTGCGGTTTTACCCCCCGCGAGCGGCCGAAAAAGGGTTAAACACCCCCCGCAGAGCGCCGCCGTAGCCGCGGTATTGCCGCGGTAACCGCGGTATTGCCGCGGTTTTACCGCGGTCTCCCATTGTAATCAATGGGAAGGAGCGGTATAGGAGCGGTGAACACACCGCTCCTATCCCGCTCCAAAGATGCTGCTAGCAGGACTTTTTTTGTCATCCTGCTAGCGCACCGCTCCAGTGTGAAAGCCCGCCGGCTTTCACACTGGAGTTAAAGGGGCAGGATTTTTTCATGCGGTGGTATTTTTAGCGCTGCACCGCATGAAAAACGCCCCAGTGTGAAAGGGGCCTTAGTGGCCGGGCAATCTTCTGGGACCTGTGACATGTCCCAGAAGATTGCAGGGAGGGAGGGGAGAGAGGTGATCTTCCTTACGGCGCTGCAGAGACAGGGGAGGAAGTGGGAGCTGGGTGCCTGTAAACAGAGTACCCGCTCCTCCCCCCAAAAAAATTACATGCTAGATGTGGCATGTCAGTGGGTCACCTGCACTTAAAGCGGAAGTTCCATTTTTGGGTGGAATTCTTCTTTAATATAATAAGTAGAGGATTTACAACATAGTCTTACCTGTTCACCTCCCGCTCCAACACGTATAACCACACAAAGGACTCTTGAGTGCATTGGAGTGGGAGGTGGACAGGTGAGACTATGCGTTGTGCATCCTTTACTTGTTATATTAAAGCTGGTTTTGCATCAAAGGTTTCACAACGCATATTCTTAACTGTCCACCTCCCACTCCAATGCACCCGAGTCCTTTGTGGGGGGAAACCTGTTGGAACGAGACGTGAACAGGTGAGACTATGTTGTGAATCCTCTACTTATTATATTAAAGCTGGTTTTACATTGGTGATGGCATCAGTGTAAAGCCCGTTAATTTCTACTTGACAAGCGGACCTGATTGTAAGCTCCATGTAAGTCAATGGGCAGGCAGATGTGCATGGACGTATGTCGGTTTACATCAGACTACCTCCAATTCTGTCTTGGTCCAGAAAAAAAATGAAAAAGATCTGCATACTCTTCTATTTTTGCAGACTTAAATGTGACAGTTCGGAGGTAGTTTAATGTAAAACAGTTGCAAGTCCGTTTTTTATGTAGCCACCCATAGATTCAATATGGGTCTGGAAAGCTCTGGCTTGAAAATCTGGGGAAAAAAAAACTTAAAGTGGTGTTTCCACCAAAAAAAAAAAAAAAAAAAAGCTTAAAAATCATAAAAAAAAAAAAATTATTGGAAAAATAAAAATGTTTTGCTCACCTCTAAATGCCTGTTGCTAGGGGGTCCCTCGTAGTCTGCCAACTTCAGTGCCCGGCACTGACATCACTTCCCCTCGGTGCCGCACAGTCATCTGGGACCTGTCACGTGTCGCAGATGACTGCGCGGTGTATCACGGTGCCCACAGTAAGAATGCCGGCGCCGCGAGCGGAGGGGGGACTTCGTTCCCCCGCATCGCTAGACCCTGGGACAGGTAAGTTTCCGATTATTAAAAGTCAGCAGCTGCAGTATTTGTAGCTGCTGACTTTAAAAAAAAAATTTTTTAGGGGGCACCCCACTTTAATGGCCGCAGATGTCACATAGGGGTTGATTTACTAAAAGTGGAACACACAGAATCTGGTGCAGCTGTGTATTGTAACCAATCAGCTTCTAGATTTTATTGTCAAAGCTTTATGAAACATGCTGAAGTTAGAAGCTGATTGGTTACTATGCACAGGCGTACCAGATTCTGCGTGCTCCAGTTTTGGTAAACCCCCCCCAAAGTGACATTCATCCCATTCTGCTCCAATTCAGCAGGGCATTGGTTCACGGATCCCCTGCTGGTTGGACTGCACGGCGCCCATGTGAAAGGGGCCTTAGGCTCCACTGTTGTGTTTAAAAATAGAAAGTGGTAATCTGTATGTTGTTTTTTAATAAAAGTAAACTATATTGCAGTGTAATTGTTGTAAAGGGAAATAGTGTCCCATTTGTACAGTGTGTGCTGTGCGTTGTACCTGTCCTATGTATGTCCTCTGAAGGGTGGTGGCTACATAGAGGTTATGAAGCACTAAGTATGTCTTCCTGACAGCATTGCGTATCATTTCGTCAACCCCAGCCCTGGATGTGGTTGCTAGGCAGCCAGCGCTGATGTATCGGAGGTGTCTCTAGTTTTGCGCCAGCCTCTCGTGTTCCAGAGCCTGTGCATGCTGTCTGCATTCTGCTGACATCTTCCAGCTCGCTGTGTTTACAGAGGAGGGGCCATCAAGCCACTGCTAAGTGAATTCTTTCCGAGGCAGTTGTGACCAATCATTCTTTCTGCTGCAGAGAGGTAATGGAGACTCAGGAGGGCTAATCCTTTTGGTATTAATTTAGTGGTTTGCGTGTGGGGGTGGGATACAAGGATGCTGCTCTTCTTGCTTTCTAATTAATATTGATGGCTGGAGACCAACAAATTAATGATCTCGGCTTTGCATATGTTATAGACTGCGTTTTGAGCTGTTTGGAAACATTTCGTTTTCCCTTTTTTCTTGAAATGAGTTTGAGTTTTTTTCTTTTTTTCCGTCTAACAGGGATTCAACTACTGCTGACAGTTCTGCAATAAATTCCGGCTGCGCATTTTATATAGAGCATTTCGGACACCTTTTTTTTTTATTTTTTTATTGTAGTTTTACATCGTATCTATCCATGTTTTGTTGTGTGGATAACACATTTGAAGTGCGCCGTGTTTTTTTCTTTGAAGGTCATGCAAAAGATCTCCACATTTGTATATTTCAATGAAATATGTCAGAAATGCTGCATTAAATCACTGAGCGTGTGATATGTTGCTGTTTTATCTGCACACAGAGGACAATGACAGTAATTACTATGATGTCATCTGGTTTACTCCTAGTTTTCTACTGAGCTACAACTGCAAAGTTGACCTGTAAAATTATGACCTAGCGCTTGTGCTGTTAAAGTTCTGCTCGACCATAGAGGGTAGAAATCCGACACAAAAGGAATGCTGAGACTTGTGGTTCTACAGGTTAGCCGAGTCTGTTGTGGGTAGATTGAATATAGATCTAATTTAGGATTGCATAACTCATCAACTACTATTAATCGAAATGATACTTTATTAAAGCAAGAAATGTCAGTAGCATTATGTGCTATGTTTGTGTTGTCTTGGGTATCTTTGAGTGAGATTCCGCCTGCAAAAATGGTTCTGGCGACTGAAAAGTGATACGTGAACATTTCTTTAGGCTCTTTCATATTATACTAGTGAAAAGCACAATGGAATTTTCTAAATCTCTCACTAGGTAGTCAAATTAAAAACCAACTCCACTTAAAAGAAAAACAAAAAAAAGAACATTTTTTCTTTTGTGGGTGCTATTGCTGGCTTCTTTAATCTGACACTTCAATTAATGTAGTCTTATAATTAATTCAGATATTCAACATACATACTGAAATCATAAGCACTTATGACTTTCCATCCCCTGAGCACTGTTACCTAAAGGGTAACTCCACTTTTGTGAAAAAGATATAGCATATTGCTACACAAGCCATAATGGAATTTTAATGTTATTAACCACTTCAGCCCCGGGCGATTTTACCCCCTTCCTTACCAGAGCACTTTTTGCAATTCGGCACTGCATCGCTTTAACTGACAATTGCGCAGTCGTGCGACGTTGCACCCAAACAAAATTGATGTCATTTTTTCCCACAAATAGAGCTTTCTTTTGGTGGTATTTGATCACCTCTGCGTTTTTTATTTTTTGCGCTATAAACAAAAGAAGAGCGACAATTTTGAAAAAAAAAAAACACAATATTTTTTAATTTTTGCTATAATAAATTTCCCATTTTTTTTCCTAAAAACACATTTTTTCCTCAGTTTAGGCCGATGCGTATTCTTCTACATATTTTTGGTAAAAAAAAATTGCAATTAGCGTATATAGATTGGTTTGCGCAAAAGTTATAGCGTCTACAAAATAGGGGATAGATTTATTGGTTAGTGATTCTAACTGTGGGGGGAGGGGACTCACAAGGGGAGGAGACCGATCGGTGTTCCTCTGTACTGGGAACACACCATCGGTCTCCTCTCCACTGACAGGAAGTGGAGCTGTGTGTCCTGCTGTTTTCCCCGGCAATCGCGGGTGCCCGGCGGACATTGTGGCCGCCGGGCACGCGCATCAGGTCCCGAGCGACGCCGGGCGCCGGGAATAGGAGGACGTCATATGACGCCCACCCAGGATGGGAGATCCACCTTGTGGGCGTCATATGACAATTCGTGGGTATTGAAGTGGTTAAAAATGACCTTTTCTTTTCAATCTGCACCCACTGTAAAATGCAAAGCAGTATGCTAAACTGGAGGCATTCTGTATATTGTTGCTGTACAGAACACCCCAAGAAATGTCATTTTGTGTAATTTGGCTGACTGATTTTTCCAGATGTCTGTATGAATATATATCAGGTTTTAGGCATCCCCTGCAAAAACATTGCTTTGGTGAGATACTCAACAAGGGTTAAATACAAGGGATGCAGACCCTGCAGCTTTTCGTATCAGAATACTGAAAGTGCATCAGCTGATTATGATGACCCAGTCATTTCCACTCAGAATCAGTCTGCAAAGGATAACAGTTGTTTCTAAAGAGCAGAAAGTTTGTTCCAATCCCTGTACAATACAGTGATCAACCATAGGGGAATGCTTTTTTCTTTTTTCTAACAAAAGTGGTGTTACTCTTTAAAGTTAAACGCTAAGCAGATGTAAAGGATGCAAATAATGCAGCTCTGTATTCATTAAGATTTATTTCAGGTCCTTTATATAGCGCAGTCAATTTAAGCAACGCTTTACACACATATATATATATATATATATATATATATATATATATATATATATATATTGTACATTCACATCAGTCCCTGCCCTGTAGGAGCTACAATCTAAGGCCCCTAACTCCCATTCATACATACACATTCTGTACTAGGGCCAATTTGGACAGGAGCCAGTTACCCTACTAGCATGTCTTTGGAGTGTGGGAGGAAACCGTAGTACTCAGAAGAAACCCACACAAGCACAGGGAGAATGTGCAAACTCCGTGCAGGAGTGCCTTGGTTGGGATTCAAACAAACAACCAACCCTACTGCTGCCAGGTGGAAATGCTAACCATTTTGGCATTGTGCTGCCAGAGATAATGTATTTTTTTAATGCAAGCAGTATAATTACCTAAATTTGACTTGGTATATCGTCTTCTTGCAGTCCGTTATACAGCAGAACTCTTACTGGAGAGGAAGGAGCAGCACAATGATGTCATGTCAGGTCATGTGTTGACAAGATGCATGCTGATGGGAAGAGAAAGCAGAATGACAAAGAGAGGAGTTCATCACTTTGCTGCTTCATCTTTTCTGTCCAGTCTCAAGGTTGAGACAACTAATTGACAGCCTGAGCTCAGAAGAAGGGGTTCAATAATTCTGGCTGTCATTCAACCTGGATGACTGAGGACATCTAGTGAAAGGAAAGAAGTACTGAGGGAGGGGGGCAGGGAGTGCAGGGGGGTTAAAGGAGAAGTTCACCTTTTGTAACTTGTTACACCCATATTCGGGGTATAACATGTTACAGATGCATCGGCCCCCGATCCCCCGTTCTGCAACAAACAAACGTCATCCATTCACAGTATTTTGTGAATGGGAAAACAAATGCTGTCAGTTTGTAGTTCTTAATGAACTACTATGGCGCTGCTGAGCACTGTGGTAGTTCATTCATGCTTCCTGTCAGTGTAACTGCCTGGCCATATTGGAGGTACGGCCAGACACGCATACAGTCTGCAGGACCGTGGCATTACACCCAGGATCTGCTGATCGTGGGGGCAATGCCTTAAAGGTCCATTAAAAAAAAAAAAAAATGCATATTTGTACATTAAAACAATGTGCATTTATTATTATTATTATTATTATTTTATAAAAAAAAATTGTGAAGGTGAACTCCACATGGAAGGTGAGTGTTGCAGCAAAAATTTTTTTTTTTTTTTATAGCTTTTTTATTTAATTTTTTTGACTGGAGTTCTGCTTTTGATTTCCAAAAGTCAAGTTTAAAGTACCTAATTTAATGCTTCAGCATTATGCAAGGGATGGCATTTATGTGGCCCTACTATTTCCTGTCTTTGTACCTCATCTTATTGTTCCTATTGTGATTGTATTGGCAAGCTCTGTTTCCTGGCACTGCTACTCGGGTGATAGCACTATAGGAAATGTTAACATTTGCAATTCTGTGTTGTCGCTGGTCAGTAGGAAAAAGGGTGGTCATCTGACTTCAGGTAGAATCATGGGCTTCTTCTACTTCTTTTTCTTTTCCGAAAGGAAATAGTAATTCAGAACTCAGAGGTACATCTAACATCACAGTAGTTGTAGAGCAGGATGAGTCACAGCATATTTTAGGTACAAAGTTGCAAATGAAGATAAAGCATACCTGGCACGTAATAAAGGATGGCATTTAGATCAAAAGTATCTACTTAGCGGGGGAAATGCCCTTAAGAAATTAGTCCTGCATAGCTGTATGCTTTTGAGATTATGAAATGGTTACCACCCAAGCAGGGTCTTGCCTGCATACTTTTTGGTTATCCTAAGACAGAACTTAAACCAAAGAAAAAAACAAGAATGAAGAGGCTAAACCAGTAGCACTTCAATAGTGCTCCAAATTACTAGCAGTATATTGCCATCTGACACGTGTCAAGTAGCATGTGCATGTTCTACAATATAGGTGTTAGCAAGTAGAGAAGACATGAGAGAGAGAATTAGAAAAACGTGGACGGAAATGGAGGCAATACAGCTAGGAGCCCAGGGGCCAGGCCACCACGTTGCAGCCAACACAGTCTAGCTCCCCTGATTATTCTCATTCTCTTGTGGAAATTGCTAAGAGAGCACAGAAGACACATAGATGTTGTAGTCACTGGAATATTGGAAATCGTGCAAACAATACCGTGGTTTGTGGTACTACTCCTCCTTCCGCCTCATAGCTCTCGTTAAACGCTCAATTTCGGTAATTTTGTTCACAACGGCGATTCATTGGCCCACCGTCGGAGGGGAGGGGGTGGTCCGAGCATTTCTATTTTTGGGGGTACAAATTTTTGCTGCATTTAGTAAGTGTATCAAATCTCTTTTACCTACTCCACGAGAGCGAACTTTAGTGAAGTAGACACGTCACTGGCCTATCCTCCAAGCATATATCGTCAAATTAAAGATCAGGTCCCACTTTTCTGTTTAAAAAAAAAAAAAAAAAGATCAGGTCCCAAATCAAATCCCGGAAGGGGCAGATGTGGGGGGCACATCCAGATAATATGTAGCATGGTACCATCATCTTGTTGGCAACGTCATCAAGACTGCGGGGTGGATCCTGTGCAAAAGGGTAGGTACCCTGTACCATTGCATCAGAACCTTCTATCCCAATTCCTGGAGCCTAGGAGGTGCGAATCCTGGACTTTTTTTGATGGTGCAAGGGAGGATGGTGCCAAAAAGCTAGGATTACGTAGACTGAGAACATCAGTTATGCAAATGTTTTTTGTACTTGAAAGCAGAGTTTAATTTAGATAGAAAAGCTCACCAGTTAGTCCTACTATATACAGTGCCTTGCAAAAGTATTATTATATGCCTCACAACCTGGAGTTAACATTGTTTGAGGATTTGCATCATTTAATTTACAGAACATGCCCACAAATTTGAAGATGTGTTTTATTTTTTTATTTTTTATTGTGAAGCAAACAACAAATAGGACAAAATAACAGAAAAAGTCAATGTGCATAACTATTCACCCCCCCTAAAGTCAATACTTTGTAGAGCCACCTTTTGCGGCTATCACAGCTCCAAGTCGCTTTGGATAAGTCTCTATGAGCTTGCCACATCTTACCACTGGGATTTTTGCCCATTCCTCCTTGCAAAACTGCTCCAGCTCCTTCAAGTTGGATGGTTTTGCGCTTGTGAACAGCAATCTTCAAGTCTAAACACAGATTTTCTGTTGAATTGAGGTCTGGGCTTTGACTAGGCCGTTCCAACACATTTACATGTTTCCCCTTAAACCACTCAAGTGTTGCTTTAGCAGTGTGTTTGGGGTCATTGTCCTGCTCGAAGGTAAACCTCCGCCCTAGCCTCAAATCACACAGAGTGGTACAGGTTTTGCTCAAGTATATCCCTGTATTTAGCACTATCCATCTTTCCCTCAACTCTGACCAGTTTCCCAGTCCCAGGGGATGGTGTTCTTTGGGTGATGTAATGTGTTGGGTTTGCGCCACACATAGAATTTTCTTTGACCAAAAAGTTAAATTTTAGTCTCATCATCAGACCAGAGCACCTTCACTGGGAGACCCCCTACATTTTGGGGGTCTCCCACATGTCTTTTCGCAAACTCAAAACGTGACATTTTGTTTTTTGCTGAAAGTAATGGCTTTCTTCTGGCCACTCTGCCATAAAGCCCAACTCTATGGAGCTTACGGCTTATTGCTGTCCTATGTACAGATACTGCAGTATTTGCTGTGGAACTCTGCAGCTTCTCCAGGTTCATGATGTTCTTTCCATTTGGTTATGATGGATTTGCTGGTGCGCCTAGGGATCATCAAAGATTTGAATATTTTTTTATAACCTATAACCCTGGCTTGTACTTCTCAACAACATTGTACCTTACTTGTTTGGAGAGTTCCTCGGTCTTCATGGCAGTGTTTGGTTAGTGGAGCCTCTTGCTTAGGTGTTGCAGCCTCTGGGGCCTTTCAAAAAGCTGTGTATATATAATGACAGATCATGTGAAACTTATATTGCACACAGTTAGACATAATTTCACTAATTATGTGACTTCTGAAGGTAATTGGTTGCACTAGAGCTTTTTATGGGCTTCAAAACAAAGGGGGTGAATACATTCGCATATGCCAATTATAATTTTTTTTATTTCTGAAAAATAGTTTTATGTTTTATATTTTCCTAATTTTACTTCACCAACTTATACTATTGTGTTCTGATCCATCACATATAGTTAAGATTAAAAAAACATTGAACTAAAGGCTGTAATGTAACAAAACACAAAAAAATGCCAAGGGGGGAAGGGTGAATACTTTTGCAAGGCACTGTATTCCAATGTTTTATTACCTGGTATACTACCACGAAGGTCCTTGTTGAGGCCATGTTATGGAGTGACAGAGCTCTGTCCCTGTCTCCAAAGTGGCCGTTTGTCTCTTTCATGAATCACATCCTTTACATCTACTTTAAAAAAATAAGGCGGCAATAGGAAGCTAATATATCGTAAACTATTAATCATTTATTCATCTTTTTATCAAGCCTACATAGCAACAGTGCAGTATTTACAATCCGGCCTGGCACCACAAGACAGACCCTGCCCTCCCACAACATTTTTTTCTTGTACTACAATACTTCCCCTTGTAATATTATCAGGAACTGAAGGATAAACACTGCACTGCCTCTGTACAGGCTGACAGTTGTAAATAGGATTTACAGAAAAAAAAATACAAATTTATGTTTATAATGTGACATCTTTGCCTGTACAGAGCTGTTTCTTATCAGAATGCAGTCGTCCTTAAAGTAATGTTTGTATAACAATCTAAAATCATACTTTTATCCCCCGCACTCCACAATCTAGGATGAGAGTGGGAGTACCAGATTCTCCTGTATTGTACTGTGCTGTCATCTCATTGCTTTTTGGGTACTTGGAGCTAGATTTGTATAGGGTCTTGGCAGTTTGGCTATGCCCATTTGTTATCTAAAGAGCTGACAGCTGCAGAAAATTTGGCTGGTTAAGTAGGGACCTGCCAAATTTTCGATCCTTGTGTGGCTCTTCCTGTTCGACAAGAAAGCCAGATTAACAGTGGATTGAGCACAGTCCATGCTTGATTGGCTGGAGCAACATTAAGTGAATATATAATAGGATATAATTGGGAGATTGAAGATACTTTGTTATATATGTCTAGATCTGTGCCATTTATGGGTCTTCAGCAAGTGTTCCATTTACCATTGTATGGCTGACATTGGAAGCCATAGTTTCCACACATTGCACTGATAGTAGCTAGGGGTGCACCGAATGGAAATTTTGGTGCCGATACCGAAAATGAAGGATGCACTAGGCCGAAAACCGATACCAAAAATGACAGTTTTTTTAAAAAATATTTATATTATTTTTATATATAATTGTATTTTATATTTAACTGTTTAATTATTATCATCAATTTAAATTAGTAAGAATTTATTGTTTGCCATTATTGGCACCTTTAGTTCAAGAAAGGCCAGGAAAAATCCTCAGTCTCTAACCATCTCTTGTATCATGTCTGCAATCTCTTACTTAAACTTAAACACATTGCTAATAGTATTAGCCATTTCCATTCAATGCACCTCTAGCAGATATGATACAGAAGATGGTCAGAGACTGCAGACATGATACAGGAGATGGTCATAGACTGCAGACATGATACAAGAGATCAATGCAGCCTCACCAGTGTCCATCAAATGCAGCCTGCTTGTGCCCTGCAGCCTCACCAGTGCCTGTCATATGCAGCCTGCCTGTGCCCAGCAGCCTCACCAGTGCCCGTCATATCCAGCTTATCAGTGTCCAGCAGCCTCACCAGTGCCCATAATATGCAGCCTCACCAGGGCATGTCATATGTAGCCTACCAGCCCCCAGCAGCCTCACCAGTGCCTGTCATATACAGCCTGCCTGTGCCCAGCAGCCTCACCAGTGCCCATAATATGCAGCCTGCCTGTGCCCAGCAACCTCACCAGTGCTCGTTATATGCAGCCTCCCCAGTGCCCATCATATATAGCCTGCCTGTGCCCAGCTGCCTCATCAGTGTCCATCATATGCAGCATATGCCTGTGTGCCCGTATAAGAGTGGCGATCACGTGTCACGGAGCAGGGTTTGAATTGGCCGCGCCGCAGTAACAATGTCCCGCCTCCTGTGATCATGTCACACTGATTTAATGCCCCGCCATTGGATCAGTGTGCCGTCTATCACAGTAGGCGGGACATTGTTACTACGACCCGGAAAATTCAGCTCTGTGACATGCGGAGATCGTGGCGAGGAGGGAATGGGTGGCACCGGGGCTGACCCCGCCCCCTTTCGGTATCACCTGTTTTTCACTATCGGCCGAATGAAAAAACACAGTTTTTGGGCGATAATTTTCGGCGGCCGAAATTTCGGTGCATCTCTAATAGTAGCCAATAAACCTGAAACTGCTGCATGCAGTAAACAATAAATGGTTCTTTGAAAATGCCTCGACTGTACACCAGCCATTCTACTTGTACAGATTGGCCTTTCTGGTATGAAGGCATGACCATATTTTGTACAGTGCCACAGTTGATAGTGATGTAATTTTATATTGGTTTCAATGACTAAAGGTCATCGTTTAGGTTTGCTTAGTAGATTTAATATACCAGTGATTTTATTTTAGAATCTGAGTGCAGATTTTGGATTGAGCTAATTATCTTGCCATCACCTCAGTGTGGAAGTCAAAATGCATTCATCATGTCACAATAAGGATAGCATTTCCACTTTTATTTTTTTTATTTTATTTTTTAAGACTGGAACTACCGGGATTAAGCATTTTATTTGATTGGGCTTTCTTTATAGGGCTTTTTATAAAACTTGTGGGCATTTTTATGTTATCCTAAAGAAATGAATGAAAATCCAAATTGTAAAGCAACTCTGTCGCTAAAATGAAAATCCACCAGTAAAAGACCACCCAAAGGACACATTGCCTGGCCGGTGCAGTTGGGGGGGTCAGACATCTGACACTCCCAAAAGTTTTGAATTCTAAAGATTCTACTGGTAGGTGTAGCTTTGCTTTCTCATGTCAGAATCTCTCATAGTGACATCACTAATGCCTCGTACACACGTACGGACTTTTGCCGGCGGACCTAAGTCCAGCGGACAATCCGCTGGACTTTCCGGCTAGGTCCGCTGGACTTTCCGAGGGTGTGGACTTGCCCACACACGCACGGACTTGTCCAGCGGATAATCCGCCGGCCAAAAGTCCGCGGGACTTTTGAAAATGAACGGACTTGCCCACACACGGAGCAGTCCGTTCATTTCGAACGTAACTTCAGGTTACGTAGCTAGCGTAGGCAGTAAATGCCGCCGCGCTAGCTCCGTGACCTGGCATGGATTTAAAGGGAATCCCCACGCCGAAAAAACGGCGTGAGGGTTCCCCCCAAATCCATGTCAGACCCTCATCCGAGCACGCAGCCTGGCAGGCCAGGAAAGGGGTGGGGACGAACGAGCGCCCCCCCCCCCTCCTGAGCCGTACCAGGCCGCGTGCCCTCAACATGGGGGGTGCCCTGGGGAAAGGGGGGCCGTGCGGCCCCCCCACCCCAAAGCACCTTGTCCCCATGTTGATGAGGACAAGGGCCTCTTCCCGACAACCCTGGCCGTTGGTTGTCGGGGTCTGCGGGCGGGGGCTTATCGGAATCTGGGAACCCCCTTTAATAAGGGGGCCCCCAGATACCGGCCCCCCACCCTATGTGAATGAGTATGGGGTACGATGTACCCCTACCCATTCACCTAAGGTGTAAAATGTAAAGTAAAAAAAAACACCCACACTTTTGAAAAAATAGTTTATTGCACTGCTCCGGGGGTCTTCTTCCGTCTTGGGGGTCTTCTCGCCGGACTCCCCCGCCATTTACCAAGCTCTTTTACCGAGCGAGGGGAGTCCGGCTACCTTCTTCGTCGTCGCCGCCGTCTGGGGGTCTCGATCCGCCTTCGGGGGTCTTCTTCCGTCTTGGGGGTCTTCTCGCCGGACTCCTCCCCTCTCTTCTGCTCTTTTACCTAGCTCTTTCACGAGGGGAGGTGTCCGGCTACCTTCTTCGTCGTCGCCGCCGTCGTCTGGGGGTCTCGATCCGCCTTCGGGGGTCTTCCGGGGGTCTCTTCTGTTCTTGCGGCGGTCGTCGTCTTCCGCGCCGCCGGCGCCTTGTCCTTCTTCTTGTCCTTCTTGTTCTTCTTCTTCTTCCGATGTTGACCCGACGCTCTCTCTGCCCGGAATGCCTGTGCCGCTCTGAGCTCGGACTTATATAGGGACATGGGCGACAGGGTCACATGCACATGTCACATGGTGACCCCGCCCCCTTGCGATGTCACAGTCCCAGCATCCTCCGGGACTGTGACAACACAAGGGGGCGGGGTCACCATGTGACATGTGCATGTGACCCTGTCGCCCATGTCCCTATATAAGTCCGAGCTCAGAGCGGCACAGGCATTCCGGGCAGAGAGAGCGTCGGGTCAACATCGGAAGAAGAAGAAGAACAAGAAGGACAAGAAGAAGGACAAGGCGCCGGCGGCGCGGAAGACGACGACCGCCGCAAGAACAGAAGAGACCCCGGAAGACCCCCGAAGGCGGATCGAGACCCCCAGACGACGGCGGCGACGACGAAGAAGGTAGCCGGACACCTCCCCTCGTGAAAGAGCTAGGTAAAAGAGCAGAAGAGAGGGGAGGAGTCCGGCGAGAAGACCCCCAAGACGGAAGAAGACCCCCGAAGGCGGATCGAGACCCCCAGACGGCGGCGACGACGAAGAAGGTAGCCGGACTCCCCTCGCTCGGTAAAAGAGCTTGGTAAATGGCGGGGGAGTCCGGCGAGAAGACCCCCAAGACGGAAGAAGACCCCCGGAGCAGTGCAATAAACTATTTTTTCAAAAGTGTGGGTGTTTTTTTTTTACTTTACATTTTACACCTTAGGTGAATGGGTAGGGGTACATCGTACCCCATACTCATTCACATAGGGTGGGGGGCCGGTATCTGGGGGCCCCCTTATTAAAGGGGGTTCCCAGATTCCGATAAGCCCCCGCCCGCAGACCCCGACAACCAACGGCCAGGGTTGTCGGGAAGAGGCCCTTGTCCTCATCAACATGGGGACAAGGTGCTTTGGGGTGGGGGGGCCGCACGGCCCCCCTTTCCCCAGGGCACCCCCCATGTTGAGGGCACGCGGCCTGGTACGGCTCAGGAGGGGGGGGGGCGCTCGTTCGTCCCCACCCCTTTCCTGGCCTGCCAGGCTGCGTGCTCGGATGAGGGTCTGACATGGATTTGGGGGGAACCCTCACGCCGTTTTTTCGGCGTGGGGATTCCCTTTAAATCCATGCCAGGTCACGGAGCTAGCGCGGCGGCATTTACTGCCTACGCTAGCTACGTAACCTGAAGTCACGTGCTAAATGAACGGACTTGCCGATGAGCGGCAAGTCCGTTCATTTCAAAAGTCCCGCGGACTTGCCCACTAACGGCGGGATTGTCCGCTGGACTTCCAAGTCCAGCGGATAATTTGAGAACAAAACCTGAAACTTTAGTCCGCCGTACTTTGGCGCCAAAAAGTCCGCCGGCGCCCACACACGAGGGGATTATCCTCTGGACTTCAGTCCAGAGGATAATCCCGCGGGATTGTCCCTTCGTGTGTACGCGGCCTTTGTCTTACTGCTAACCTTCTGAGACCAAGGACCCAGTCACACTCTTCCGCTTTAGTGGTTAACATTAACCACTTGACCTGCGGAAGATTTAAACCATGACCAAGCTATTTTTTGTGATACTACACTGCATTATTTTAACTGAAAATTGCGCGGTTGTTCAGCACTAACCAAATAAAATTGATGTTGTATTTTTTCCTCACAAATGGAGCTTTCTTTTGATGATATTTGATTGCCACTGTTTTTTATTTTTTGCACTATAAAGCAAAATAGACCGACCATTTTGAAAAAAAAACAAAAAAAACAATGTTGTACTTTCTACTATAAAAATTATCCAATAAAATAAAAAAAAAATTTCTTCATAAATTTAAGCAAATGTGTATTCTGCTACATGTTTTTGGTAAAGAAAATCCCAATAAGCGTATATTGATTGGTTTACGTGAATGTTATATAGTGTCTGCAAACTATGGGATAAATTTATGGAATTCTTTTTTTTTTTTTTTATACTAGTGGTTATTATTGCAGCTGACAATCGTACACGAGAGCTCCTTGGCTGGCTGTGAGGCCTCCTCACATAGGAAGTACACTGCTATTTTGCATGAGGAATGCCAGAAACACAAAAAAAGTAATATTTTTCATTGAACTGCTCAGAAAGCATCAAGATTTCTAGATGGTTCATATAACATAGCAAATCTTCTTGTGTTCAGGTCCACTTAAAAATCACAGCTTCTTGAAGCTCCAAGATGTACACACCTGTCCTGGCAACAATAAGGGGTCCCGTATTCTTTATTGGATTTTAAATGTGTATTTTTAATAATGCAGCACTCCTATTTTTAGTGTGAATAATACAAAACTATGATTGTAACCACTTTTAATGTACAGTAACTAATCATAAATACTCATATTTTTTATTGTTTTATTGAAATCCTGTACACTATATATTACAGGCTTTAGAGCTATTATAATTTAATGCAAACCAAAAAAATAGATTGACAGGAAACTATTTATGTACAATGTTGCACAACGCTCTTTTCTTCTCAGTATATTGTCAGTTTCTGATTAATTGTGGTACGCGAGAATATACTAGGAGGATTTGGAGACTGGCAGCCTGCTTGCAACACCAGCATGCCTGCATGCAAAATGCACCTGCTTTGCATGCCCTTTGAGGGACAACATTTCTTTGGAGCTGCCATGGACAATCTAATCAAGGATGTCACCAGGGGCAAGAGTACCCATCTGTCCCAGCAGAAGGAACCTGTGATTTATTCTGGGAAAGCTTACTTCTCTTCAGAGACCAAAAACAATTCCTGTTTGTTACTCCCAGGCCTCTACCACTAAAATCAAGCCCAAGCATGCACCCAGTCTGTCTGCAAACCCTAGACTTCCAAGTCCATCAAACCTTTACATAAATCATCTTCAGCATGTGGGGACACCCCTCTTTTTAAAGTGGGGGACTTTTTGTTAGCCTTTGCAGACATTTGGGAAATGAGCACCTCAGATGCTTAGCTGCAGAAGGTGGTTTTCAGAGGCTAGAATTCAGTTTCAGTTTCATGTCTTCAAAACTACCTGCAACAGTGCACAGGTTAGCTGATCTCCTTGTAGCCCAGGTGGATTTTTGGAGCAGGTGGTCATATTCCATAGTCCTATTGTCCCTTATTTTGTGGCAGAGGAATCCTGCTCTTGCATCCAGGAAAGTCTTTCTTTCTCAGATCAAGGAAGATCCTCACAACGGATGCCAACTTGTTGGGCTGGGGAGGAGTTCTGGACACCCTGTCAGTGCAGGCGACTTGAATGTAGGAGGAGTCTTGTCTCCCAGTCCGCATTCTAGAACTTTGGGTGATATGGCACTGGACATCTCAGCTGGAGGGTCTTCGGATAAGGATTCAGTTGGACAATATCACAGCAGAAGCGTACATCAACCATCAGGGAAGAACTAGAAGACTTGTCGCTGCAAGACAAAGGATCCTATCCTGGGCAGAGCTTCATGTTTCAGCCGTGTGTGTCCTTTACATCCCAGGTGTGGACAATTGGCGGGCAGACTATACCCATCCAGCAGCAACTGGATCCAGAGGAATCGTCTCTACACTTGAAGATGTTCCAGACCTGTGTTTTATAGTTGCTGATGCCTGACGTGGTCATCCAGAATCAACAACAAGCTGGACAGGTTTATCTCCAGGTACAGGGATTCTCTGGTTGAAGAAGTGGATGCTCTGTGAGACCAGTACAGCCTGATCTATACCTTTTCTCCTCTGAAACGCTATTCTTGTCTGCTTCTCCTCCTTTGAGATGCAGGCCATTGCGGTGATCCTCGCATCCTCCAGACCAGGCCAAGTGGATGAGTTATTCCAACCTGAACAGACTTCAGGCAGATGTTCCATGGGCTCTTCCAGATTTTCCAGATCTTCTGTTCCAAGGACAGGTTTACCACGCTTTTTTATAGTCACTGGCTTAAACACTAATACCTGCAAAATCTATCACTGCACGTGGAAGGCATACTTTGCTTGGTGTGAGGCAAGAAATGTTCATCACAGAAAACTCATTTGGGCAAGGGTGTGTGTGTGTGTGTGTGTCTGTGTCACGAATCCTGATCTTTTTACAAATGAGCCTGAACCAGCATTTGGTCCTTATTACCATCAAGGGTCAGATCTCTGCACTTTATATCTGCTTCCAAAGACTGCTAGCTTCTCACTGTTTTTAAGACCTTTGTACAGAATGGCTTCCCTTTGAGCTCCCCTGTGAAGCTGAGAAGTTAGTTCCCTCAGCGTTCCAGAGACCACCGCTTGAAGTGATCAGGGATATTCCCCTTGCCACTTTTATTCACAAGGTTGCTTTACTCGCTGCCATCACCTCTGCAAGGTGAGTGTCTGAGCTGGCAGCCTTATCCTGTGAAGAACCCTGTTGGTGTTTTGTAGCTGTTACCCAGCTCTCAGTTGGACTGCTTTTTGGCTGTCTCAACAGTCTGTGAACTTGTGTGTCCCTTAATGAACGAGAGAGAATGCGATTTTTGTACTTATTGTAAAATCCATTTCTTAAAGTTCCTTGAAGGACACAGATCCCAACCCTGTTTGTGATCATGCTCTTGGTACTGCTTTTTCACAAAACTGAGGTATTCAGGGAGTAGGTTTGGTTGTACTGGGCTGGCCTTCAATGTTTTTGTCTAAATCCTCCACAATGATCTCCAAGAAATTTATTTTATGGTAAGTACAATCATCTCTTTAGTTGACAACTTCCTCTAACATAGCGTTTTTTTGATGCATCTGTTTGTTTTTGTTTTTTTGCAAAGGATTAGAGTGCTCAATCTAGATCTGATGAGTTTTATGTCTTGCTTGAACAGATGATATTTTTCACAGGTATTGTTTGATGAGCGTCAAAGGTTGTTTCACTGATTTCCATATTGACTTTGGAGGGACATCCGTATGGTACCATGTTTTTCGAGGTGGAAAGGCAAGTCCATTTTTTAAATGATTCATTAATCAGATGTGCACATAGAGACGGGGGGAGGGGGGAGGTTTACTTAACCATATATACCCACAGTATCTCACAAAAGTGAGTACACCCCTCACATTTTTGTAAATATTTTATTATATCTGTTCATGTGACAACACTGAAGAAATGACACTTTGCTACAATGTAAATTAGTGAGTGTACAGCTTGTATAAGAGTGTAAATTTGCTGTCCCCTCAAAATAACTCAACGCACAGCCAATAATGTCTAAACCGCTGGCAACAAACGTGAGTACACCCCTAAGTGAAAATTTTCAAATTGAGCCCAATTAGCCATTTTCCCTCCCCAGTGTCATGTGACTCGCTAGTGTTACAAGATCTCAGGTGTGAATGGGGAGCATGTGTGTTAAATTTGGGGTTATCGTTCTCACTCTGTCATACTGGTCACTAAAAGTTCAACAACATGGGACCACATGGCAGAGAACTCTCTGAGGATCTAAAAAAAAAAAAAATGTTGCTCTACATAAAGATGGCCTAGGCTGTTAGATTGCCAAGACCCTGAAACTGAGCTGCAGCATGGTGGTCAAGACCATACAGCGGTTTAACAGGACAGGTTCCACTCAGGACAGGCCTCGCCATGGTCGACCACAGAAGTTGAGTGCACGTGCTCAGTGTCATATCCAGAGGGGGTCTTTGGGAAATAGACGTATGAGTGCTGCCAGCATTTCTGCAGAGGTTGAAGGGTGGGGGGTCAGCCTGTCAGTGCTCAGACCATATGCCTCACACTGCATCAAATTGGTCTGCATGGCTGTCGTCCAAGAAGGAAGCCTCTTCTAAAGAAGATGCACAAGAAAGCCTGCAAACTGTTTGCTGAAGACAAGCAGACTAATTACATGGATTACTGGAACAATGTCCTGTGATCTGATGAGACCAAGGTAAACTTATTTGGTTTAGATGGTGTTAAAGCGTGTGTGGTGACCATGTGAGGAGTACAAAGACAAGTGTGTCTTGCCTACAGTCAAGCATGGTGGTGGGAGTGTCATGGTCTGGGGCTGGGGCTACATGAGTGCTTTTGGCACTGGGGAGCTACAGTTTATTGAGGGAACCATGTATGCCAACATGTACTGTAACATACTGAAGCAGAGCATGATCGCCTCCCTTCAGAGACTGGGCCACAGGGCAGTATTCCAACATGATATTGACCCCCAAACACACCTCCAAGACGACCACTGCCTTGCTAAAGAAGCTAAAGAAGCTGAGGGTAAAAGTGATGGACTGGCCAAGCATGTCTCCAGACCTAAACCTTATTAAGTATCTGTGGGGCATTCTCAAATGGGAGGTGGAGGAGCGCAAGGTCTCTAACATCCACCAGCTCTGTGATGTCATCATGGAGGATTAGAAGAGGACTCCAGTGGCAACCTGTGAAGCTCTGGTGAACTCCATGCTCAAGGGGGTTAAGGCAGTGCTGGAAAATAATGGTGGCCACACAAAATATTGACACTTTGTGCCCAATTTGGACATTTTCCCTTAGGAGTGTATTCACTTTTGTTGCCAGCGGGTTTAGATATTAATGGCTGTGTGTTGAGTTATTTTGAGGGAACAGCAAATTACACTGTTATATAAGCTGTACACTCACTACATTATGTTGTAGCAAAGTGTAATTTCTTTATTGTTGTCACATGAAAAGATATATTAAAATATTTACAAAAATGTGAGGGGTGTACTGACTTTTGTGAGATACTGTATATTTACTAGTCCATATGATAACTTTGCAATATACCGGTAATTGTATTATCCAAAATATTTCCACCATTCAAAGATATTCAATGTATATTGCTAAAATGGTCCTTTAAGGCCTGGTTCACACCATTGCATTTTTTTTCACGCATTTTTAATGTGCTTTTGATGTGTTTTTGGGACGTTATTGTCATGTGGGAGAAACCAGCAAAAAATGCAAGCACTACATTTTTGATGCATTTCCATTCCAAGTCTATGAAACCAAAAACAAAACCTGCTACAGGAGAAAAAAAAAGTCCCTGACCCTTTCCAAAAAATGCAACAGTTGAAATGCAGAGATGTGAATGTGACCCTGATGAAATTATGTTAAATGGACTAGTAGGTTTCTGCAAAACGGAAAGTGCACTGAAAAACACATCAGTGTGAACCAGGCCCTAATGGAATTTTACCATGTATTTTTAGAATCCAAGGAGTCACTTGTTCTGCTCCCTCAGGGGCTTAACCTGTTTGAAGCTGTGAAAGTATAGGACACTAAGGACTCTACTTATTAGCATCTCGGTCAAATGCTGTCATAGGCACCTACTGTAATTACAATTGGACAGCCAAAACAATTCTCTTCCACGGCAAGGTTGATGGGTAGTCCTCTCGTTTCTATGGCTAGCACTTGTGTGTATATATCAATAATTAGCAGCAGTTACAGAAACAGTTTTTTTTTCTTTTTCATTTTACATACCGTAAATGAATAAATGCCATTGTAAGCACTCCTGACAGTGTTAAATGGGTTGTCTCAACCTTTTAACTGCCATTTATCCTGGACTGCTTGGGCTGTTAAAGGAAGTTGAAAAAGTACAGGCTTACAGACAGTTGAAAATAAAGGGGAAAAAAAGAAAACATATTCAGTCTACACATTTAAGGGTTAGTAAAAAGCAATATATTACATTTTGCTTTTGGGTTTAGGTACACTTTAAGGTTGGTAAAAACAACAAAGATGTATATTTTTGGAGCTGTCAGGCATTAGGCTTTGCCAGCCTGTTTGTTTGGGACTCCTGTTGTGTAGTTAACAGGGTCACAGGTTTTGGTCTGAAGTTTTTTTGTTTTGAAGCACTGTACAGCACCTATTTATAACTTGTAAATGGCAAAAATATACAAATTACTGTTTTTGTCAGGATACTACTGAACTTGTCTCTATGCCTAAAAAGGTTGCTCACCCCAGGGAACAAATGTACCTGCTAACTATTCACAGCTCAGATATGGTGGAGAATGCGGGCAGTTATAACAAGAACCTTTTGCCAGGACTTATCCTGGTTCTCTACATGGCCTCCTGCTACACTTTGTTATACTTTGGACATTTCAATTATTAGAACAGTAAACATAAGAACATAGGTATACTTGTTGCATAAGACAATCAAGAAGAATGCAGCAAGTGCACTTTGAACTCCTAATCCATGTGGTATGGGTTAGTAACTTGATTTTAAACTGAAGGATCAACATGACAGCCAGGTAACTTTCATATTGGTCAACAATGATGCCTGGTCATTGCTTTGGTAGAGAAGACCCACAGGTTGTGCCTCTCGTTTTTATATTCAATTTTCTGAACCAGTGCTTTCCACACCTCCAGTTTTGTTCCACCATAGCCTCTGTGGTGTCTTAATGTTTCCACATGTGCGGTACCATCCACCCACACTGCTACAATGCAGCATTCTTTGATTTTAGTCCTGTACTCAACAAATATGCAGGTTACTGGCGATTTATCGTGTCTGTTTTGTTCCAAAATGAATTTGTAGAGACTTCAAGTCCATGGACTAAATTAGTCACTACTACTGCAGAGTGCCAGTAATTGTGTTGTGTTCAAAGATGTGTTCACATAACATTTGTTATTTCTCATGCAGGTATTTTGGTTGATTCCTCCCACTGTGTATAACTTGCAGCTTTATGAGGAATGGCTTTTATCAGGGAAACAAACTGACATATTCTTAGGAGACAGATCACAGGGTTGTCAGAGGATTGAACTGAAGCAAGGACACACCTTCTTTATCCCATCAGGTAACAGCAATGTTTAGGGGTAATTGCAGATAATCCATATAAAACAATACTTAATTGCCATATCCCAAAATTGGCACCAATTCTTCCTTTGTAGTGTACAACTCTTTCTCTATAGAGGCAATAACAAAATATAAGAAATCGCACACAAAATATTAGAAAAACACCTATATAAATATGTCCCTAAGAAAAGAGAGGCTGTCTCCTTTATTCTCCCTGTACAACATGGTTAATGTGATCTCTCAGGAGACTTCGCCCGGCCATAGATGGTTCGAATGATTTGATCCATCTGTGGGAAGGCCGATTGTACCCAAGTTGATCCATTGATTTGACTTGGGTACAACAAGCATGTCGTATTTTTAGCATGCGTTTATTGCCAGCGGCTGTAGCTGCTGGCAATAATCATTGTGTTCTAACAGCAGGGACAGCTCCCCGTGTTCCCCCTTGTTGGAAGAACACAAGAGCTCCATAGGAGGTACTGACTGTGTTGATGGGGGAATCAAGCGATCTTCTTTCCTTCAACATGTGGTTGCAGGAAAGAAAATCACTCAGTCTATGGCCTGCCTTTTATCCATCTGTATAACATATGTATTGGTGCAGTCCAAAAGGTCACACAAGATAACTGGTATACTGTAGACATTATAATTCCTATGTTTTCTTTATTTTGGATAGAGTAAAGGGTTACAACCCCTGTCATTATTTTACTATCTGTGTCCCATTGGGGAGATTTACATTCACTTTCTGTATCATAGCCATAGCAGAAAGTGGGAGAAAATCCTCTCAAAATGGGGGAAATTCCAGGTTGCCACCAGGGTTACCAGAACTAGTTTTCCCATTGGAAGATTTCCTCTACATTACTGTTTTGGTGACAACTCAAAACTTGAGAAAATCGAGAAAGGTGAACCTCCCTGAGGAACACGGACAGCAATAAAAACTAAAAGGTGCTCTAATCCCTCTCCACTCTATCCAAAACGATTAAAAAAGTTCATAATTCGCTTTAAAGCAAACAAAGTAATTCACTGTAAAGACGAGATGTAAAGGGATACATACAATGTAACCATTACCCCTTCCTCTGTTAAAAAAAAAAAAAACATTACCCCTAGGTCCCAGTCATTCAATGCTAAATAAACAATGCTTTGCAGACCTCCTGATGGTATTGAACTGTAAGTGAAAACTGTGTGTTCCTGAAGACTCAAAACAACCCTGTTTAGTCTTTCAGATACAAGCATACCATCGCAGCCTCAGTCTTATGTCCCACATGGCTGGCTTTCTGAGTTCTGAATCATTTTGTCTCTGGGATATTTTATATATCTATACAGTCTCCACTGTTGAATTTCCGGTACAAGAACAAAGTTTTCATGTACAGTTCATATGTGACTATTGGCTAGGAGGACTGTACAATCGACTCGATGGTTAAGTCAGTCAGTCATTGAATGACTTCTACCCTATGGGGGTATTGGTTACTAGCGCTTTATGTATCCCTAGATCTTGTCTTTAGTGCAAATCACTTTATGGGCTTTTTAATAAATATATTTTCTATTTGCAATTGCTCTTTGAGCTGCACATAGCAACTTTAAGTCTGTTTCAGACACTTTCAAGCTACCTTGAATTGTACATTTTTCACATGTAATCCTCTAGAAATAATCTACTACCTACGAGTTTTATTGACCACCATATTTTTTCACCTGGCTAGCCAGTTTTTTAACTTTTGACATAAATAAAAGAAATGGCATTTTTATTTAACCAAAAAAAAAAAGTATGTGGTATGAATAGTAAAAAGTCTTAAGAATAAACATGTATCTTTAGAAAGAAAAACTCTTGTGTTCTTGCATATGATATTAAATCTGTGGAGTACTTTATGAAAATTGGTTACAAAAGAGCTTCTTGTGTTTGTTTCATCACTATATATGAACAATTATGGGCAATGGTAATGTCATAAAGGACGTTACATGGTAAGACCAATGTCTATGAATATACAGTCCTACCTTGATTTTGCGTGTTTTGACACACAGGGAAGTGTTAAAGGTTTAAAAATAAACAGTTTGGCCAACTAGAAAACATACACACATAAACACAATATATATGTAAAGAAACCAAGTGAGAACCAAATGGATTTAATGCAGTAACTTTGAAAGCGCCTTTGGCATTTGCCAGTGGTAAAATCTTTTTTTTTCGTAAGCAAAATGGAGCTGGACCAAGCAAAGAGATCAAAGTATACGAATCCATCTTACAGAGAATCACTTACCGTCACACCACAACCTAACCACTCCTCATAGCAGATCATTTCCTTACATCACTTCCCCTTTAAGCCATTCCCCCTAGAAAAACAACACTGTCATGGGTGCTTAGCAAGCATTCTTGAAGTTTTTTCAAGGCTTCTTCAAGGCCCTCATTTTGGGGGACACATACTGTCACTATCAGGCACAAAGGGCTCATTCAAATGTGCATTGATTATGAAGAATGAAGCAATCGCCTTTAAGGCACCTATAGCATTTAAACAAAGCTTCAAGAATGCTTGATAAAGGTCCATGAAAGTGTTGCTTTTTTAGTGGAATTGCTTAAAGCGGAAGTGATGTAGAGGAAATGTCCTACTTTTGAGGTGTGATTAGGTTCTGGTGTGAATGTGATAGCTGGCATTTTTGTGAATTCTCTGCAAGATAGATTTGTATGCTTTTGAACTCTTTTGACCATTGGCGGCTGTTCTTTTTTTTTTATTTGGGGGGGGGGGGGCAGCAAACATCCCCCCACAACCACCCCAGCTTACTTCATTGTGGCGGGTGGCAGGCAGCGTGATGCAGCTGCTAGGCTCAGAGTCTTCTCCTCCATGGTGGCTTCCAGCTCTTCCCCCTCCTCCTCCTAGGCATCCGATAGGATCACCTGTCCTTTCAGCCAATCGGGTGACTGGTGTTAAAATTCGCCTTCTGATTGACCGAGAGGAGAATTTGTGTTACAACAGCGAATATTCTTTCACTGTTGTGACACACCTGGGTGGGCTGAGAGCGCACTCTCTGCGACCTGAGCTCACCCTATATTGAAGTCTATTAGAGCCTCTGGCTCCAATCTGTGCTTCAAAAAAACAGCCCCACCCATTGGAATTCATGCGCCGAAAGGGGCCAGATGCATGGATAGGGGAGGCGGCGATGGACATGCTCGTGTGCCCTTAATGGCTGGACTGCCCCTGCTTTTGACACTTGGCTTTTAGGCCGTCCATAGCTGGTTTGAATCGGGTGGACAGGCAGAATGTACCAAATTGATAGATAGATCAACTTTGGTACAACCAGCCTGCCAGATTTACTTGCGTTTTACCGCTAGCGGCTGCTATAACTGCTAGCAATATTCATCATCGTCTTCAGACAAATGCTAGGCAGAAGGGATTCCACTGTCGGCACTATCTGTGTTGATGGGGGAATCGTGCAACTTTCTTTCCTGCAACCCATGGTTGCAGGAAAGAAATTTGCACTGTCTAAGGCTTGCCTTATTTACACTTTAACGTTGGGTTGATCAGGTGTAGAGCAAGTTTGAATTCGACAATTATATTTCATAATTTTGGGGTCAATAATGAGCTTGGGGTCAATGATTTCTGTTTAGAATAATCTGACCAATAACTCTCAAAGCCATACATTTGCTACTTCAGGAGTGATGGTTCAAAAGATATCAGCTATGAAATTTGCTGATCGTTTTTTTTGTAGTAAAGCGCTCTATGACTTGGCAGTATGTTGATCAAGTGATAAACCCCATTGCTTTAATACTTATGAAAACAATTGAAAATGAGAATTTCAGCAAAATAACATCCAACAAATAAAGTTTTCTAGACAGATGGTGAACAAATAGAGGCAGTGAGACAGGGCCGCCATTGTTTTTAGTTAAACATGTCTGGGATATTGTTGGTGAAGCCATTTATTACAGGTAAGCCTCTAGCCCAGTATATTGAGGAACCGTCAAAGTGGTTCAAGTCTAGAATAGCATTTCCTAATAAATCATCATATAAATCAGGGGTCTCAAACTGCTGTTGTGGAACTACAAGTCCCATCATGCCTCTGCCTGTGTGGTAGTCATGCATGTAGCTGTCAGCCTTGCAATACATGTACATTGGACTTGTAGTTCTGCAACAGCTGGAGGGCCACCAGTTTGAGACCCCTGATATAAAGCCTTTTCTGTTCAGTTCAAATAAAGGCTGTTACGTCCTTTTGGTTGTCCATGAGATCATCAATACAAGTGGGCAACTTTGCTTGATCGCTAATGTTTTCTCTAACTTTGTGTCTTTACTTGGTGCCACATCCTCCTTCATTGCTCTAAACCGGAACAACAAGAGTGTTCCTGTTAAGGGGAAAAACTGCCCTAAGAGACACCATGAGATAGTCAGGTTGTGCCTACAGTCATCTTTTCAATGATGTGTACGGCCAGCTTTAGCCATTCATCTATAGTTGAGTCCACTGCAAACCTTTTGGTTTACTGTTTACTTGTTTTAGAATGAACTGAGACTAGAATGACTACCCATTCTGCCCCTAAAGTGACTGAACATTTGTTTTATGTCTCGGAGTAGGCAGAACATCAATGCAGCCACGCAGAGAATACCTGTGCTATTTTCAGACTTGAGTGTGTGTCTTAATACTTACTAAATAAGCAGACATAACCATTCAACACAGTTATACAGGAATGTTGTTCCATATGTCTGCGCTACCTACTATGGAGGAATTGATTTCCAATAGACCTAAAGATGCCTCTACAATATGGTGGATTCTTCACTTGTTTTTTTGTTTTGTTTATACAATGAATCCACCAATATGGAACATATTTTTGTATGCTTGTATATATTTAATTCTGTAAACTGCTTAGACATTTTGTTTAGCTTTTTGTTGCTGTGTTGCCCACCCCTCAGTTGGACTGCTTTTTGGACATCCCAATTGTCTCTGAATCCTGTGTTTCTTTTATGAAGAGCAAGAATTTTTGCACTTACCGTAAAAACCAGTAATTAAAGCGGAACTTTACTCACCTTGGTTCCAGCGATTCGGCATCCTGGAGCTCCCCGCCAACCACTGACCTCTTCTAGCGGCCCGCTTCTAGGAATCGAGTACCGGCTGCTTTCATTGGCCGGGCTGGTATGATGGCAGTCAGCTTTGACATCACCAAACTTCTACAGTAAGCTGCATGTGTGTGGCTTGAGACTGACACAAATATTCATTTTCACAAAGTCTGCTGCTTCAGTGTTTTTAGATCTTTTTGTCAGATGTTACTATGGTATACTGAAGTAGAATTACATGCATTTCATAAGTGTCAAAGGCTTTTATTAACAATTACATTAAGTTTATGCAAAGAGTCAATATTTGCAGTGTTGACCCTTCTTTTTCAAGACCTCTGCAATTCGCCCTGGCATGTTGTCAATCAACTTCTGGGCCACATCCTGACTGATGGCAGCCCATTCTTGCATAATCAATGCTTGAAGTTTGTCAGAGTTTGTGGGGGTTTTTTGTTCACCCGCCTCTTGAGGATTGCTCTACCCGCGGACATTCGCTCGGAAGAAAACCATCTGGCCTTCAGGAAGAAGCTCAAGACCCATCTCTTCTGAAGACCCAGATGGACGCTGGCGGCAAAAGCGCCTTGAGGCGATTTAGTTTGCATATGTAGCGCTATACAAGTTATTCATTCATTCATTGCCCACAAGTACTCAATGGGATTAAGGTCTGGGGAGTTTCCCAGCCATGGACCCAAAATTTTGATGTTTTGTTCCCCAAGCTGCTTTATCACCTTTGCCTAATGGCAAGGTGCTCCATCATGCTGGAAAAGGCATTGTTCGTCGCCAAACTGTTCTTGGATGGTTGGGAGAAATTGCTGTCAGAGGATGTTTTTGTATCATTCTTTATTCATTGCTGTGTTTTTAGGCAAAATTGTGAGTGAGCCCACTCCCTTGGCTGAGAAGCAACCCCACACATGAATAGTCTCAGGATACTTTACTGTTGGCATTACACAGGACTGATGGTAGCGCTCACCTTTTTCTTTTTTTATCAGAGAAAATGACTTTACCCCAGTCCTCGGCAGTCCAATCCCTGTACCTTTTGCAGAATATCAGTATGTCCCTAATGTGGCTTCTTTGTTGCCCTTCTTGACACCAGGCCATCATCCCAAAGTCTTCGCCTCACTGTGTGTGCAGATGCACTCACACCCGCCTGCTGTCATTCCTGAGCAAACTTTGCACTGGTGGTGCCCCGATCCTGCAGCTGAATCCACTGTAGGAGACGGTTCTGGTGCTTGCTGGACTTTCTTGGGCGCCCTAAAGCCTTCTTCACAAATTAAGTGGAAATGTTTTTTTTATGGGATTATGTTCATTTTCATGGCAAAGAGGGACTCTGCAATTAATTGCAATTCATCTGATCACTCTTCATAATATTCTGGAGTATATGCAAATTGCCATCATAAAAACTGAGGCAGCAGACTTTGTGAAAATGAATATTTGTGTCATTCTCAAAACTTTTGGCCACAGCTGTACAGAGGCGGTCAGGCAGGTAGGTAAGAGGTGAGCTCAGCTGTGTGCCGCTTATCCTTTACTGTGTCCAGAGGGCTGCAGGAGGGACAAGATCTCTAAGGCCACTTTCACACTGGGGCGGGGAGCGCTATATTTAGCGCTGCTTTACCGTCGTTTTAACCGCAGTATTCGGCCGCTCGTGGTGCGGTTTTACCCCCGCGAGCGGCCAAAAAAGGGTTAAAGACCCCCGCAGAGTGCCGCCGTAGCGGCGGTATTGCTGCGGTTTTACTGCGGTTTCCCATTCAAATCAATGGGAAGGAGCGGTATAGGAACGGTGAACACACCGCTCCTATACCGCTCCAAAGATGCTGCTAGCAGGACTT
Organism: Lithobates sylvaticus; assembly: GCA_028564925.1. Taxonomy (NCBI): domain Eukaryota; kingdom Metazoa; phylum Chordata; class Amphibia; order Anura; family Ranidae; genus Lithobates; species Lithobates sylvaticus. Next base: position 196,127,133 of record CM053026.1, on the reverse strand, counting down.
TTTTTTGCCGTCCTGCTAGCGCACCGCTCCAGTGTGAAAGCCCGCCGGCTTTCACACTGGAGTTAAAGGGGCCGGATTTTTTCAGGCGGTATACAAGCGCTATTTTTAGTGCTGTACCGCCTGAAAAATGCCCCAGTGTGAAAGGGGCCTAAGTGAATCTAAAAGTGGAAGTAAACCCTCATATTTTTTTAGCCAAGGAAGCTGCCAGCTTGGCCTCTGTTTTATCTTCAACTGCCATGATGCTGCACATGTGATCAGTTATGACACCAGCCATTGGATGGTTTGACAGTTTGGTTAAGAGCACATCCAAAATGACAGTTACATTCCCGGCATGTGGTAGGAATGTTACTGTTTTTTTAAACTGTTAAATTGATGGGTTTATTTCCCCTTTAACTGCAGCAAGAAAGATCCGGTCTCTTGACCTGACAGGCAGAAATTTTCTATATGGCAGAGCTGCATAAGTCTCAGAAAAAGATGTACGGAAATAAATTTCCTTCGACAGGTTTAATACCAACAAGAATTACATTTCTGTATTTAGTTGTTCGCCTGGAGTTCAGCTGTAGTGTGCATTCACACTTGCAAATTTACTCCACCTGCGATTACATGCGAGAACCCAGCGGAGGTTCCCGTAATTGAGTTACCACGTTTAGCGCTTGAAATGCCTCTAAACTCAGCTTCTGAACCCATTTTTTTTTGCATTACAAAAAAAGCATCTAAACTCAACTGCCTAGAAACAACTGTAAACGACCCTGTGTACATGTACTGATAAGATAACATAGAGGAGATTTCAGGAGCAGTTGAAAAAAAATGCCCAACTGCCCCTAAACGTCTGTTTAGCAGCAGCAGTGTACATGAGGCCTAAGCTGCAAGTAGGCAGCCCCATTGAAAGCAATGGGAGGCTGAAGGCTCTTGCAGCTACTTTCACCCACTCGTATGTAATCTCTCAAGCAGCGATTACATGTGAGTGAGCATGATTAGCGAGAGCTGGCAGTCTCTAATTGCTTTCTATGGGGCTGCCTGCTTGCAGCTAATCAAGGCAGCCCCTGCTGGGGTTCTCACATGTAATTGCAGGCACTGTAAGGATTACAGTGATGTCCTCTCCCTGCCCACATCCTATTGGCTGGATGGCAGGAGAGAGCAGTAACAACTCGGGGCTAGTTCACACCAGTGCACTCAGTTATGTGTTGTGGCTTCTTACATTACATAGTCTGTTCAAAATGAATAAGCTGTTGTATACCTCACCACACAAAAATGTAGTGCATCCTGCAGATTTGCACTGCAACACAACGCACATCAAGCATTGTGTTTGGACTGTGTTGCAAGGTGTCTTGATGGTGCAGTGGGGTGCAATTAAAAATGAATGGCAATGCAAAAAGGCGTGCATGCTGTGTTGCATGTACACGCTACGTTGACACGTGTTAAGAAGCCCATTCAAATGAAAAAATATGTGCTTTGAGCTGCAGTTTGTTACATCGCACATACATTTTAGGGTGCTATTAACAAAAGATGGCACTGCAACGTTTCCAACGGGTGTTATATGCCTTATGCAAGTGGTGTGAATAGCCCTTCACCACTGGTGTGAATGAGCCCTAAGTCATCAACTCCCCTCACCTTGCTCTCTTCTTCAATCAGCATATTCTCTGCCAGCATATGTGCCTGCAGCAGAGCTGGATTGGTTACTAGGGTTGCCACTCCCTCTGAGTGCTGGCTGTGTAAGGAATGACGGAGCCTGGCAGATAGATACAGGGGCTTCAACTAGTTGTATGTAGAAAATTATGAGTAAGTAATGCAATTTTTTTCCTAACTAGGTATAAAAGATGCAAGGTTTGACTTTTTTTGACAGTCATTATACAGTGAATTTATGGCTTAAATGGTACCACACTCTGCTACTAGTTGTGTGTACAAAATCTATACAGTGACCGTGTGTAAAAATAATTTGTAAATAATCCTCACTGCAGCAGTCTTTTTCCTCCTATCTACACTTTGTGTTGTGGGCAGGTCCTCAAGTACAATGCAAGATAATCATTCCTACATTAAATTTGATGTGTATGCTGGGCTAGGGGCTGGTTGCACAGATGGAGGGAGACTACTAAGCAAGGAATAAGGTAAAGCCTAGGCATACACAGTTAGTTTTTTTTTTTTTCATTAAGCAAAGCGGATAAAAATCACCCCCTTGCTTGGACATGGTTTTCTGATAGTGTCACCTGCCAGTCTCAGAATACACTGATCAAAGGCTGCAGCCTTTGATTGTTTGGACATTTTCTGACATGCCCTTTCCATCAACTGGGGGAGGAAACACACAAACACACTGATCAAAATGTGTCTGGTCACTAAGTCTGAGATCCTCTTTCTAAAGATATACTATCCAAATGTAAAGCTCTCCTGGAGGGTAATAGCCATGTCCCCCACCATATGTCTCTCAATGGGAAAAAGACCTGGGCAGACCACTGGAGCCACAACAGTGGACCCAAATCTGGGACACAATCGTACACCGTTTCCTAAACTCCTCATTTATGGTGGCCAACTACAAACGATATTGTTTAGGTGGAATGTGGTGCCTTTTATAGACCGGCCAAATTTGTTCAGGGTGCTTTGGCCACTGTTTTCAAGGTTGTGGATCAACTGCCACTCTAGCACACTTCTGATGGGAATGTGTCGGGGACCATAAACCAGGCAGAGACAGAAAGTGCAGTTAAAAGTCACACCTTTAATGTAATAGTAAAATAATACAAATCAGGAATGTAGTTAAAAACAGAAGCCAGGGTAAGGAAGCCAAAACTGGTAATCAGACGAGCCGGAATCAGGGAGCCAGGAATCAGCGTAGTCAGATGCCAAAGAGCAGGATCAGGAACCAGAAGAAACATCAGCCAGGCAAAGTCAAACACAGCAGAGAGACACACAGGATATGTTGACCAAGGCGAAGGCACCGAAGGAATGAGCCAGTCAGTTTAAATAGCCAAAAGGGGCTGGCTGTAGGCTGTACTAATGAGGCAGTTAACCACTTCAGCCCCGGACCATTTGGCAGCCAAAGGACCAGAGGTCTTTTTTTCAATTTCGCACTGCACTACTTTAACTGGTAATTGCGCGGTCATGCAATTTTGTAACCAAACGAAATTTGCGTCCTTTTCTTCCCACAAATAGAGCTTTCTTTTGATGGTATTTGATTGCCTCTGTGATTTTTATTTTTTGCGATATAAACGGAAAAAGAGCGAAAATTTTGAAAAAAAAAGAGATTTTCTACTTTTTGTTATAAAAAAAATCTAATAAACTCAATTTTAGTCAAACATTTGGGCCAAAATGTATTCAGCCACATGTCTTTAGTAAAAAAAATGCCAATAAGCGTATATTTATTGGTTTGCGCAAAAGTTATAGCGTCTACAAACTAGAGTACATTTTCTGGAATTTACACCGCTTTTAATTTATGACTGCCTATTTCATTTCTTGAGGTGCTAAAATGGCAGAGAAGTACAAAACCCCCCAAATGACCCCATTTTGGAAAGTAGACACCCCAAGCTATTTGCTGAGAGGCATGTTGAGCCCATTGAATATTTTTTTTTTTAGTCCCAAGTGATTGAATAAAGACAAAAATAAAAAAGATTTTTTTTTTTTTCAAAAAGTTGTCACTAAATGATATATTGCTCACACATGCCATAGTTATATGTGGAATTGCACCCCAAAATACATTTTGCTGCTTCTCCTGAGTATGGGGATACCACATGTGTGGGACTTTTTGGGAGCCTAGCCGCGTACGGGGCCCCGAAACCCAAGCACCGCCTTCAGGATTTCTAAGGGTGCAAATTTTTGATTTCACTCCTCACTACCTATCACCGTTTCGAAGGCCATAAAATGCCAAAATAGCACAAAACCCCCCCAAATGACCCCATTTTGGAAAGTAGACACCCCAAGCTATTTGTTGAGAGGCATGGTGAGTATTTTACAGCTCTCATTTGTTTTTGAAAATGAAGAAAGTAAAGAAAAAAAAAAAAAAATTTTTTTCTTTTTTCAATTTTCAAAACTTTGTGACAAAAAGCGAGATCTGCAAAATACTCACAATACCTCTCAGCAAATAGCTTGGGGTGTCTACTTTCCAAAATGGGGTCATTTTGGGGGGTTTTATGCCATCTGGGCATTCCATGGCCTCCGAAACTGTGATTGGCAGTGAGAAGTGAAATAAAAAAAATTACACCCTTAGAAAGCCTGAAGGCGGTGATTGGTTTTTGGGGTTCCGTACGCAGCTAGGCTCCCAAAAAGTCCCACACATGTGGTATCCCCGTACTCAGGAGAAGCAACAGAATGTATTTTGGGGTGTATTTCCACATATGCCCATGACATGTTTGAGCAATATATCATTTAGTGACAACTTTTTGTAAAAAAAATATATATATTTTTTTTTTTTCATTATTCAATCTCTTGGGACAAAAAAAAAAAATATTTAATGGGCTCAACATTGCTCTCAGCAAATAGCTTGGGGTGTCTACTTTCCAAAATGGGGTCATTTGGGGGGGGTTTGAACTGTCCTGGCATTTTATGCACAACATTTAGAAGCCTATGTCACACGTCACCCACTCTTCTAACCACTTGTAGACAAAGCCCTTTCTGACACTTTTTGTTTACATGAAAACATATTTTTTTTTTGCAAGAAAATTACGTTGAACCCCCAAACACTATATATATTGTTAAAGCAAAGGCCCTACAGATTAAAATGGTGGGTGTTGCATTTTTTTTTTTCCACACAGTATTTGCGCAGCGATTTTTCAAACGCATTTTTTGTGGAAAAAAATACACTTTTTTTTTATTTTAATGCACTAAAACACACTATATTGCTCAAATTTTTGATGAAATAAAAAATATGATCTTAGGCCGAGTACATGGATACCAAACACGACATGCTTTAAAATTGCGCACAAACACGCAGTGGCGACAAACTACATACATTTTTAAAAGCCTTTAAAAGCCTTTACATGATACCACATTAGATTCACGGAGGAGGTCTACTGCTAAAATTACTGCCCTCGATCTGACCTTCGCGGTGATACCTCACATGCATGGTGCAATTGCTGTTTACATATGACGCCAGACCAACGCTTGTGTACGCCTTTGCGCAAGAGAAGGGGGGGCAGGGGTGCTTTTTTTTTTTTTTTTTGTTTTTTTTTTTATTTATTTAGCTTTTTTATTTTATTTTTAAACTGTTCCTTCCATTTTTTTTCTTTGTTATGATTTTTATTGTTATCTCAGGGAATGTAAATATCCCCTATGATAGCAATAGGCAGTGACAGGTACTCTTTTTTTGAAAAAATTGGGGTCTATTAGACCCTAGATCTTTCCTCTGCCCTCAAAGCATCTGACCACACCAAGATTGGTGTGATAAAATGCTTTCCCAATTTCCCAATGGCGCGGTTTATATCCGGGAGGGGGGACATTCCCTCCCACTGCTTGTAAAAGCAGTCTAGAGGCTAATTACCCGCTAGAATTGCTTTTACATGAAAGCCGATCACTGGCTGAAAAGAATGATACCAAGATGATACCTAAACCTGCAGGCATCATTCTGGTATAACCATTCAAAGTCCAGCAACATACTGGACATATATTGTAATCTTTTTTTTTTCATGCAGCCTCTTGGCTGAACGAAAAAAAGAGATTGATTGGTGGGTATGCCCACCATTAGAATACCTCCCTTCATCCACCCACTTCTAATGATGGGCATACATGCACCATTTATATATGCCGATGCATGGGGGCATCCTCCCGCAAAAGTTATGCCGTGTACACACGGTCGGAATTTCGACCGTATGTACGTGGCATTAGGAGCCAATCGCTCCCCCCCCCTGCTGCCCCCATGCTTCGGCATATATGCTCTTTTTTTTAACTGTGGTGGTGAAATCACCTCCTACAGCGTTGGAGTCGCGGCTTTATGTATCGTGGGAGCAAACGCTGTTGCTGTCAAGATAAATAAATCCGCGTTGCAACTGAATGGCGCACCTGAAAACAAAAAAATGCTCAACACTAAAACACACAGTAAACAAAATTACATACCTGAAAAGCAAGCATGATAAAACATAATAAAACATAATAAAACATAATAAAACATTGCAGAATAGAATGGAGTAAAAAAAGAGCAACAATAGAGAGAGAATAGAGTGAGAGAGAGAACAATAAAACGACAACTATTTTATTTTTTTTTATTTTTTTGAGATTCACAGGTAAAAAAGCTCCTGACTGAAGCGACTGAATCAAAACGCTACCACAAAAAAAATGTTAGCGATCGCAGGGATCAGGCCTGACTCTGCGAACGCTGCAGTTATGTGTGCTTAGTGTTTTGTAAGTGACAGTGATCGATCGATACTGCACTTGGGTGGGCTGGGCTGGGCGGAGGGGGAAAACGCAGGTGCTAGCAGGTATCTGGGCTGATCCCGCTAACAATGCGTTTTTTTTTGGAACCCTAAACTGCTGGGACGCTAGTATAGATCTGATCAGATCAGATATTGATCTGTTCAGATACTGTGCCACTAAGGGAGGTGTATGCTTTGTGCGTGGGTGTTTGCGGTACTGGCACTAACCTGGGGCGACGCAGACCTTATTTGACCCTAAAACCTAATTGATATCACCCGCCGGGCGATCAGGGGGTTAAACCGTTATTGGGTAATAAATGGCGGGTGCCCTGACAGTATAAAAAACAAGCTAACTAACCAGCGTCACCCGTAACAGTAATACAAAAAAAAAACTGGTTACCTAGCGACACTAATGCAGCGATCAGAAAAACGATCGCTTAGTGACACTGGCAAAAGGGGGTGAAAGGGTTAACTAGGGGCAATCAGGGGGTTAAACCTTTATTAGGTAATATATGGGGGTACCTGACGCTATATAAAAACCTGACGGGGAACCTAAATAACGAAATAACTAACTGGCTAACCAGCGTCACCAGTGACAGTTATACAGTGATCACTGGTGAAAGGGTTAACTCTAGGGGCAATCAGGGGGTTAAAACCTTTATTTAGGTTGTAATATGGGGGTACCTGACCTATAAACCTATTTATGAACCTATATAAACATGGCGGTTACCTAAAAAAAAAAAAATGGTTACCTAGCGACACTAATGCAGCGATCAGAAAAACGATCGCTTAGTGACACTGGCAAAAGGGGGTGAAAGGGTTAACTAGGGGCAATCAGGGGGTTAAAACCTTTATTAGGTAATATATGGGGGTACCTGACGCTATATAAAAACCTGACGGGGAACCTAAATAACGAAATAACTAACTGGCTAACCAGCGTCACCAGTGACAGTTATACTGTGATCACTGGTGAAAGGGTTAACTCTAGGGGCAATCAGGGGGTTAAAACCTTTATTTAGGTTGTAATATGGGGGTACCTGACCTATAAACCTATTTATGAACCTATATAAACATGGCGGTTACCTAAAAAAAAAAAATGGTTACCTAGCGACAGCAGTGACACTAATACAGCGATCAGAAAAACGATCGCTTAGTGACACTGGCAAAAGGGGGTGAAAGGGTTACCTGGGGGGCAATCAAGGGGTTAAACCTTTATTAGGGGGGGGGTGGGGGGCTACCTTGGACCTAAAACTAACTGCCCTGACAGTTATTACAGTCACACTGACACTAAATGCAGTGATCAGTAAAAAAATGATCACTGCAATTAGTGACACTGTGACTGGGGGGGGAGGGGGTGATCTGGGGGGTGATCAGGGGGTGACAGGGGGGTGTTTTGTGTGCCTATGTGTACTGGTGTCAGTGTACTGTTTGTGCACTAACCTTTAGATGTTCACAGCTCGGCGTTCCGGTCACATAGACCGGCGCACCGAGCGTGACATCACTTCCTCTGCCTGTGTTTTGATTGACACAGACAGAGGAAGCATCTGATTCGCCAGGAGCGATCGCGAGGGGGTGGCCAGAAACCACTGGCCGTCCCCTCATCCCGGATCGCTCCTGAAGCGATCCCGACCGTCCCCGCCGGCCGGGGGGGGTCCGATCGGACCCCCCACCCGCCGGAAGAATGGCACGTACAGGTACGTGGTTCTGCCTGTACGTGCCATTCTGCCGACGTATATATACAGGGGGCGGTCGGCAAGTGGTTAATGGTAACCAGGTGAGTCAGTGTAGAAACAATGAGTGGCTGGTAATTCTCTGACAGCAGAGAAGCCAGAACACTGAGAAGTGAGTTGCTAAAAGCCCAGCCCTGACAGAATGCCAATAGAATCAAACGTTTCTGGACTAGGTTCTACCAACAAGTCTACAGTGTCCTGGGCTCTAGTATACCTAAAAATCCCTCTAAAGCTTTATTGAATTTAAAACCACCTGAATTCACAGTCCCTAAAGAGACTCTAGCTACAGCATGGTGGTCCAGAACTCCAATCATTACACATGTGAAACAAAATATTTCATGGTACTTTTTTTAATGAAAATCTGGCTGCCATCTTGCATAATAAAGTCAAAACATTTAAAAAGGTCTGGAATATGTGAATCAAATTATTTTGGGGTTGATTTCAATGAGCCTCTATGGACGATTTAATCCTCCACTTCATCTGTAGGTGTTTGTACCGGACCAACTGCAACTCTTTATCTTGAACTTTTTCACCAATGCTTTCCTTTTCCCTAATCTCCCCAGTCTGTAAATGTTTACTTTCTTAACCTGTCTCCATCTTTTGGGTCTTTTTCTTTCGTAGTACATGTCTTGTCTGTCTTGCCTTGGTAAAGGCCTGAGGGGTACACCCATGATAGGGACCTCCCTCGCTACAACACTCATTTTGAGAGGGTTCTCTAACCCCCCCCCCCCCCCACAAATGATATCTTAAATACATACGGGTTGATTTACTAAAACTGGAAAGTGCAAAATCTTGTGGAGCTGTACATGGTAGCCAATCTACTTCAAACTTCAGCTTGTTTAAGATTTGATAACCAAAACCTGGAAGCTGATTGGTTTCTATGCGGAGCTGCACCAGATTTTGCACTATCCAGTTTTAGTAAATCAACCCCATAGAGCCCCTCTTAAAGGAACATTCAATGCTCATGTTGCAACTGGGGTTACATACAGAGTTATCACATCGGGGGATTTGTTGTATTTATATCTGTTTTGTATGGTGTGTTAAGATGTGTATTCTTATATGATTTAAAATGTATACATGCTTTTGTATTTGGATTATATAAAACATGTTCAATAAAAATTTACTGAAACCAAAAAACAAGCTTTATTTAAAATAAAAACACAACACTCCCTACTACATTCAAGAGTTTGTTAAAATAAAACCATGTGAAATTTGGTTGGTCCCTGCTGGACCAGATGAATTTAAATTGGCGTATGGGCAACCTTAGTTATTACAGCTTACTCCCTTAGATTTAACAAACATTTGAAGCACCCCACTACAGGAGTAATTTATTTACTTATTTTTTTTTCTTTTTGTTTAATTTCACCTCTAATTCTTTCATAATAACATTCTGTTACTGATAAACTACATAGAAAAAACTTGGTCCTGCTGCTGCTATAAAGTAGTTAAAGACTAGCGTTAACGGTCCTGTTTGTGTATAGCCTGTCCTTTGTGGATAGTGTCTAATAAAATCTAATCCTTTCCGCACAGTCCTTTTTTTTTTTTTTTCTCAACTTCCTTTCTCTATGAACTGCCCTGGAATTGCTTCCTTGAAGCTTGCATAGCTCAGACCGTGTTTAATGGCTCAAATGTGTGTTTTTCCTCTCGGGTAGGGGGTTGGGAGAGTGAATCCTTTCATTCTTACTGGTCCGAGAGTCCGCCTGTTTTCTTCCTGCTGGTTAGCTGATGAAAGGCAGCCTCCCTGCATTGCATAGAAGAAAATCATTTCTAGCTGCAGTGCTGAATGAGAAGCCACGGTAGAGGAGAGGGAGAGCAGCTTTAAGGCAATAAGCTCTGTCATGAAGCACAATGTGCTGTTCTCCATTGATCAAGTTGCTGGAAGAAGCCAGCTTTATCCTGCCGCAGGCCACCTTTGCTCTGATGACACGTTCTATCTGCAGCCCTCCTTACAGCTGCTTACTTTCTAATTTCAGGATGGATTCACGCCGTGTACACTCCAGCAGACTCTTTGGTGTTTGGTGGCAACATACTGCACAGCTTTAATATTCCCATGCAACTTCGTGTGTTTGAGATTGAAGACAGAACAAGGGTAAGATTATTGCAGTTCATATGGGGATAGGGGATTCAGACGGCAGATATTTTTATTAGGTAAAATATTCAGAAGTTTTGTTTTCCTGGATGAAAGCAAACCTATGATGAAAGGTATTGGGAATATTTATTTCCCCTTTTTTCATACAAATTGTGATGTCATAAACATCCAAAGTGGCGACTTCACATCCGTGTTTTTTTTTTTGTAGTTGCTGTTTTTTTTTTTTCTTGCCCATTGCGTGGAAGATGTTCCGTGCTGCAAGGCCTTCGAGTAATCAATTCAACCTTCTTTGACCTTTCTTTTCAAGTATATGTCCTTTCCTAAACACGGCACCAAAAAAAAAAAAGTATGTTGTTGTCGCTGTATGACACTATAAGATTTCACCTTTGAACTGCTGTGTTTATTGATGATATATACTACAAGGTTCCTCGGTTTAAGGATACGTACAGATTTGAGGCCTAAAATGTGCATTGCTTTTCCTATTTTTGTGAAGGAAATGTGTAGTCTAAATACTTGAAAATTGCTTAAAGCTAAAGGTTTGTGGAAAAAAAAATTAAAAAATACTGTGTGTGTGTGTGTGTGTGTGTGTGTGTGTATGTGTGTGTATATATATATATATATATATATATATATATATATATATACAGTATCTCACAGAAGTGAGTACACCCCTCACATTTTTTGTAAATATTTTCTTATATCTTTTCATGTGACAACACTGAAGAAATGACACTTTGCTACAATGTAAAGTAGTGAGTGTACAGCTTGTATGACAGTTTAAATTCGCTGTCCCCTTAAACTAACTCAACGCACAGCCATTAATGTCTAAACCGCTTGCAACAAAAGTGAGTACTCCTCCTAAGTGAAAATGTCCAAACTGGGCCCAAAGTGTCAATATTTTGTGTGGCAACCATTATTTTCCAGCACTGCCTTAACCCTCTTGGGCATGGAGTTCGCCAGAGCTTCACTTGTTGCCACTGGAGTCCTCTTCCAGTCCCCCGTGATGACAGCACAGAGCTGGTGAATGTTTGAGACCTTGCGCTCCTCCACCTTCCGTTTGAGCATGCCCCACAGATGCTCAATAGGGTTTAGGTCTGGAGACATGCTTGGCCAGTCCACCACCTTTAAACTCAGCTTCTTTAGCAAGGCAATGGTCGTCTTGGAGGTGTGTTTGGGGTTGTTATGTTGGAATACTTCCCTGCGGCCCAGTCTCCCCCGAAGGGAGGGGATCATGCTCTGCTTCAGTATGTCACAGTACATGTTGGCACTCATGGTTCCCTTAATGAACTGTAGCTCCACAGTGCCGGCAGCACTCATGAAGCCCCAGACCATGACACTCCAACCACCATGCTTGACTGTAGGCAAGACACACTTGTCTTTGTACTCCTCACCTGGTTACCACCACACATGCTTAACACCAGCTGAACCAAAAAAGTTTATCTTGGTCTCATCAGACCACAGGACATGGTTCCAGTAATGCTGGCAGCACTCATACACTTAGTTCCCAAAGACAACCTCTGGATATGACGCTGAGCATGTGCACTCAACTTCTTTGGTCAACCATGGCGAGGCCTGTTCTGAGTGGAACCTGTCCTGTTAAAACTGCTGTATGGTCTTGGCCACCGTGCTGCAGCTCAGTTTCAGGGTCTTGGCAATCTTCTTATAGCCTAGGCCATCTTTATGTAAAACAAGAATTCTTTGCCTCATGGCAAACAGTTCTTTGCCTTGAGGTGCCATGTTGAACTTCCAGTGACCAGTATGATCGAGTGTGAGCGATGATGCCAAATTTAACACAACTGCTCCCCATTCGCACCTGAGACCTTGTAATACAGGGAGGGAAAATGGCGAATTGGGCCCAATTTGGACATTTTCACTTAGGGGTGTACTCACTTTTGTTGCCAGCTGTTTAGACATTAATGGCTGTGTGTTGAGTTATTTTGAGGGGACAGCAAATTTACACTGTTATACAAGCTGTACAACTCACTACTTTACATTGTAGCAAAGTGTGATTTCTTCAGTGTTGTCACATGAAAAGATATAATAAGATATTTACAAAAATGTGAGGGGTGTACTTTGTGAGATTGTATATGTATGGAAATTATATTGGACATAGAGCACCAGCGTAATAATGAACATCTGATGGGTATGCCATGTTCTGATGGCTTCTTGGTACTGTAATAATCCACTTCTCAGTGATGCCAGAAACCCCCACAGCTTCCAGCTCTGTGACTGCGACTGTGAAGGACTCGTAACCCTGTAATAATTCACCTCTCAGTAATGCTGGGGATGGGGTGGGTTAAATGCATCAGCTCCCCTTCCTGCCCCCTGGTCTATTCACATAACTCCTAGTATTCTACCACAATTCAGTGTATTATCTGAATGGAGGAGGACAGAGGGATGACAGAATCTCTCTGTCCATTGACAGAATGCATGGCATTCTGGGAAAAGAATACTAGGCGTTTTGTGAATGAATAGGGGGAGAAGGGGATTCTGAGCAGCTTGAGTCTTTCACAGTCGCAGCTGCAGCGCTGGTAGTTCACAGCCGTGGGGGTCTCGAGCATCACTGAGAGGTGAAATCTGCACATGCGTGGGAGTATGCAGCACATCTGTGTCTGCGTGGGCGATTCCCATGCATGTGCACAAATGCCACCAGACTTTGCAAGGTCTCCGATACCAGAAACCAGTGCCATGTGTGCACATGCGTATGAATCCTCTATGCATATACAGACATGCCACTGATCTCTGCCAGGTTTCCGAATACCTGGCAGAGATATGTGGCACATCTGCGCATATGCAGGATGTTTAAAGGTGGCAGCACAGGAGAGCAGGGGCATTGGGAGCCAGACCTAGCTGGGGTGAAGTTCCTCTAATGCTGCGTTTACACGACTGGACTTTCAGGCAAACTAGGTCAGACGGTCTTCCCGACGGACTTTCGGCAGAGTTCCGATGGACTTTCCGAATGAACGGACATACGAACGGACTAAGTCTGTTCGAAAAGTCTGTTAGTTTTGAACGTGGTGATGTAAACGGGACAATAAAAAAGGAAATTCAATAGCCAGTAGCCAATAGCTGCCCTTGCGTCGTATTTGGTCCGTCGGACCAGCACACAGACAAACGGTTTTCCCAATTTGAGTCAGTCGGAATTGAGTCCGTCGGAATTGATTCCATCGGATAGATTTGAAACATGTTCTATTTCTATGTCCGCCAGATTTTAGTCCTGAAAAACAAGCGGATTAGCCCACACATGATCGGATTGTCCGACGGACTAATCCTGTCGGACCTAGTTTGCCGGAAAGTCCGGTCGTGTGTACGCGGCATTAGTATTTATTGGGAATTTTTTTTTTCATTTGGCAATTGATATGGCTTTTTTTTTTTTTTTTTTTTAAATGTCCTATACCAGGGGTGCCCAACCAGTGGCCCGGGTGCCACATGTGGCCCGCGGAGCCCTCTGATGTGGCCCGTGACCTCCTGCTCTGGGATGGAATAGAATAGAATACTGTTATTAAAGGTCAGTTTATTACTAAAATCACAGTGTATTTATGGGCATATCTGTTCTGCAGTGGTTACTGGGGTGCTTTCAAACTGATCCGCAGGTGCAGAGCAGTTTAACTGCGGGTTACCGGCACTGAGCCATAGACTTCTGTTATTACCTGAGAGTTTAGTGAGCTTTTGGAAAGTGCATCAAACCTGCAGAATATAATAGAAGTCTATTGCAAAGTGCAGGAAAGCCAAAGGTACACTGTGTTTCACCCGCGGGGCGGGTAACCCGCAGCGCATCACTGTGAAAGCAGCCTTGGGCCCCTTTCACATGGTCAGTCTGACAGTCGGACCAATTGGACCCTCCATTTACCTCTAAGTAGTGGCAGACATAAACCAACTTGCGTCCTACCTCCAATACGGTCCACAAAAAAAACAAAAAAACAGACACGTACATGCCATCCACCTGCTCCGCTCATTGTGGCCCGTGACCAGTTACCAAGTCGCTTAAGTGGCCCTCGCTCTTCAAAAGGTTGGGCACCTCTGTCCTATACGGTTTTTGCATATTCACAGTATCCCCTTTTCTGTCACATTTCCATTTCCATGTTTTCCACTTTGATTGAAATAATCTTGCCAATGAGTGATCATGTTTTAAAAGTGATTACTGAGTATTGTAAGTGGGGGAATCCATATTTGCACTTTACATTTGCAGGATCCTCTTGGTAGGCTGCCCAAAGAAAATTAGTCTGCATGGTTGTCATGCTTTACTGTTTCTTGCACTCAGTGCATTATAATCAGTCTGCTCAAACTAATTGATAGCAAGACTTGCTGATTAAACTGTATGTTTGGGCAAAATAGATATATTCAGTACACCTCTCCAATTCATGCACACTTCCTCGTGTTTTAATGTTTTTAAAAAGTATAGATCCTGTCAGAAATCCAACAAGCTACTAACATCCTGTTTTAGCGGATTTCTTGCGTGCTCCAGCTGAACTGAAATCCCGAGCAGCATTATAATCCCCATCCAGTTTGTTTCTGTGAACTACAGAATGTCTTCGCACATGTTGTGGGGGTGAGGTGTTCAGTGATCATTTTCTACAGTGACAATTCTGCTCCTCCCATAGATACAATACAGTAAGTGAGTGTTGTCACCCTAGTACAGGAGGTGTGGTAAGGACAGGAGTGCCAGGTGAAAATAAAGATTGATCACCTAAAATATACCTTTTTAAAGGAAACTTTTCAGAAGAAAAATAAAGGGCTGCCTCCTCAAAATGCTAGTTGCTTGAGTTTCTTTGGCTACAATACTTTTGAAGTAACTTACCTGGAACAAGCAACTAGTAAAATCAGGTCAGTGGCTATAAAAGAGTGTAATTCTGGGTACACACGGGCCGAAAACGGTCAGTTCAGCAGGAACCGGATGACTTTCGGCCCATGTGAAGTTTGACAGAAGCCAGTCTGTTGAATGGGCATGCTGAAAGACCAGCATCTACTTGGCATCCTATCAGCACTGGCAGCCAATGACTGTGAGTGTGTTAAACAGTGTGTTCTGCACGGGGCCACCCATGGGTTGTGGTTGGTCCCCCTGTCAATAACATAGCAGGGAAGATCACTGTACTAACATTGCTTATGTGTGTACCAGGCTTAAAGTGGTTTTAAACCCTTACAAACCACTTTGACCTACAGGTAAGCCTATATTAGGGCTTACCTGTAGATCCAAGAAATATCTCCTAAACCTACACGTTTAGGAGTTATTTGCAAAAACACAGGCACCACTGTCTACGGCGCATGCACTGAGCGCACGGCTGCTAACGGCTATATGTAAACATCCCTTGTAATAGAAAAAAACATGACAGGTCAAAAAAACCTCAGATCTCATATTTGAAAAAATGACATTGAAAAAAATGTGCCTTTAAGAGGTATGGGCGGAAGTAATGTTTTGACGTCGCTTCCGCCCTGCTATGGTATGGCGACGGGTGGGTGCCATCTTAGCCTTACTCATCTCCATACCAAGGAAGTGACAGGACCCGATCGCCTCCGCCGCTGCCGACGGCTCCGGTAAGCGGCGGAGGGCACGGGAGAGCGGGGGGGCACCTCTCTCGCGGCCGATAACGGTGATCTCGCAGTGAATCCGCCACAGAGACCACCATTATTGTTTTACTGCCGCCTGAAGAGATGGATACCTCAGTTGTGGCAGCAGCTGCTGCCGTTACCGAGATATCCCTCTTCAAAAAAGGGACATACATCGCCGTGCGGCGGTCGGCAAGTGGTTAAGGTCTGGAGACTGACTATGCCACTCCATGACCGTAATGTGCTTCTTCTTGTTGCCTTGGCTGTATGTTTATCCTGCTGAAAGACCCATCCACGACCCATCTTCTTCAGTGTTCTGGCTGAAGGAAAAAGGTTCTCATCCAAGATTTTACATTACATGGCCTATTGGTCCCTCAATGCAGTAAAGTTGGTCTGTACCTTTAGCAGAGGAACCGCCCCAAAGCATAATGTTTCCACCTTCGTGCTTCGACTGTAGAGATGGTGTTCTTCGGGTCAGCATTTTTTTTCCCTCCAAACGTGGAGAGTCGAGTTAATGCCAAAGAGCTAAATTTTTGGTCTCATCTGACCACAGCACTTTCTCCCAATCCTTCTCTGAATCATTTAGATGTTCACCTGCTTGACTGTACATGTGCCTTCTTGAGGGGGGGAAATTGCCTTGTTTAGAGAAAGAAAAATGCTGACTATGACCCCAAGAACACCATCCCTACAGTCAAGCACCAAGGTGGAAACATTATGCTTTGCCTCATTGAGGGGCCAATCAACGGGGCCATGTATTGTAGAATCTTGGATGAGAACCTTCTTCCCTCAGCCAGAACACTGAAGATTGTCATACTAGAAGACCCATCCATTTACCTGTGACCCAAAACATACCGCCAAGGCAACAAAGGAGTGGCTCAAGAAGAAGCACATTAAGGCCATTGAGTGGCCTAGCCAGTCCCTAGACCTTAATCCTATAGAAAATGTATGGAGGGAGCTGAAACCTTAAGGTTTTAGAGAAGATCCGTAAAGAAGAGTGGACCAAATTCCCTCCAGAGATGTGTGCAAACCTGTTCACGAACTACAAGAAACGTCTTACCTCTGTGCTTGCCAACAAGGGTTTCTCCACCAAGTACTAAGTCATGTTTTGCTGGGGATCAAAAACGTATTTTACTCACTGAACTGCAACTCCATTTATAACATTTGTATCATATTTTTATTCTGGATTTTTGGTTGACATTCTATCTCTATCATTTTAAAATACACCTATGATAGAAATTATAGACCCTTTGTTTCTTTTGTAAGTGGGCAAACTTACAAAATCAGCAGATGGATCAAATAATTATTTTCCCCACTGTATCTCGTGTTCAAAGGTGCTCCCACTGAAGTCTCCAGTGCCAAAACATCTGATTGCACTAGAAATGGGAGTCTTCATGTTGATTGTAGAAGGCTTAGTGAAACAAAGAGAAATATGCTCAAATGTGACAGGGTGCCTAAGGCTTTGTTCAGATCTAAGCATAGCAACGCATTGCGTTTTAGTGTGTTTTTTGGTGTGACAGCCCATTCAAAGGAAAGCACCAAAGAATCTCAAGTACCTAATTTTGGCACTCAGCCAAGTATTTTGGTGACGCACATTTTATGATAATTAATGATAAATAAGTTCTGCTACTGTCCGCGTTTGGGGTGCCATTTAAAAAATTATGGCAACGCAAGCACAGCACGCATTATTTGTGCATTTTCATGTGGCTCAGGTGTAAATGCAGCCTAAAGAGTTATTAAACCCAATAGGTAATATTTACATTATGTAGCCATGCTTGCATATAAACCGGTGTGATTCTTCTTGTTTCCATTCCCCTTTATTCTGCATGGGAATTTTTTTTTTTTTTTTATGCATATTAAACAACACTGCTATTTTTGCAGTGGCTACCATCAACTAAAGAGTTTCTAAGGCTCCACCACAGCATGCACACTTTTCTCCCTAAGGACATGAGTCTAGCAGACCAGCAGAAACACTCTGGCTTTCTAGTGCATGAGAAGTGGTGTTCCGGAGTCCTGGAATTTTGCATTTAAATGCATTGGTGTAAATGGGCCCTAAAGCCAGAGGGTCAGTATAACAGCCAGGCAGCTATCAATTTCTGAGGATCAGTAAATCCAGCCATCTATACTTCTGCCATAACAAGTCTTCCTTTACAGACCAGTCCGGCTGGATGGGGCTGCACAGTGCAAAAAGTGGTACTAAAGTTTAGGGCAGCATGCGCCCTGGGACAAATGCCGGGTACTTGGACTACTTGCAATCCAGGCCTTTGTCCCTGGGGCATACTGTCCAAAACAATGGTACCACTCGGTGCACCATCTAGCCGCAGCAGTTTTCAGCCTTCCATAGAGTTTCACAGTCTTCAAGCAGCAAAGTTGGATGGTGTGCCTTTTTCTTCCACCCACACCTAAACGCTGGCATCTTGTGCAGCTGGGCTAAACACAAAATGTCAGTGCAGGTCAGAAGCCCATCTGTGTACAGTTTGACCTGCACAAACCTTTTTCTATCCAGATAGCTGTTAATGGCTGTCAATGTCAACCTGTGGGGATCTCCAGACACTAAGGCCCATTTAAGGTTTAGAACTCTTGAACCTTTTCACTGCCATGAACTTGCAGTATGTGGAGACAGGTAACTGTTCCCAACTGGCCAGGCCAGTACACCAGATATCCATGGCAATGCTCCTTCTGCTACAAACTCGTGGCCACTGCAGGGACATGTCATTTTTACCAGCCCCTTCCTTTCTTGAAAGAAAACAGTGAGTGATTGTGTTTACTATTCTTCATTTTGTGAATTAATAGGGGACCTCTGTACAGAGCACCTCCTCACCATTCATCTGCAGTGCAGCTGAGGCTGCAGACAAAGGGACTGAGGACTCTGTCCTCAGTTCCTTTCGCTGTCTCAAAATCACTATCGTGAAAATCAAAGGGGAAAGTGGACATTCCTGACATTCCTGTGGTAGTAGAGGACCTTTAAATTGCCCAAAACTTCCAGATTTTTGTTATTTACTGTTTTTTATGTACCTGCATTCTTCACCATTTTGCAAAAAGGTGCAATTTTAAAATTTACAAATATTAGTTATTAACTCAATACAGCTTTAGCTTTTATATTTAGCAGGAATTTTATAAGTTGTGCGGTTTGTTTCCGCTAAAATAATGATTTTAGTGCATTATCGTTTTGATACATTTTTGCACAAATATTACAGGACCTAAAAAATCTGTAGCATCTTCTTTTTATTTGACCGGTCCTTTTTTCTTTTAAAAAATGGATGGTTTGAGGGTCTTTTACAAACTCTGAAAGCTGTAAGTGAAAAAGTAAAACAATTTATGGCCATTTATGTTTAAAAGTAGGGTGCAGGGCATGCAAGCGAAAAGGTTAATGTATTGTAAACATAATTAAGTTGATTGTCTCTTCCATTGGGCTTACAGGCTGAATGTACTGTGGCAAGTTCTGCTTTACCTGAAATGAACTGATCAAGGCGTAAACACAGAATGATAGACCATATGTAATCTGATTCAAAGCAGTTTACTGCTGCCCTATCTGTGAGTCACTTCTCTCCATAGACTGGACTGACATGACTAGGGTAGATCAGAGGTCATCCCTAAAACTGCCAAACAACCCTCCAAGAACTCCACCACCCTTCAACCCCAATAAAGCACTTAAAGTGGGAGTAAACTACCTTGTAGTATTTTTATCTATCGGTAAACCTATAATAAGGCTTACCTATAGGTACATGTTCATGCTGTTCCTTCAGAGCCCTGCTATAAACCGTGACATCCATGCTCGGCCATATTGTCAAATCCCTCAAATTTGGAAGGAAGATCGGGTAAAGATGCATACCAGCAAATTTTGACTTAAACTGCCCGGTGCCATTTCTTTTTTCTTTTTTTAAATCTGTTTACTACCGCTTTAACACGAAATGGAGTTAAATGGGCATCAGACCTTTTATTAAACTGCCTCTGGGACATTACCACTTGCTCACAGACCTTACAGGTCTACCACAACCTGGTCCCTATTATTAGACCACACACAGCCAGAGGACACCATACCAACTGATGGGTCCTCACAAGCAGGTTTTAATCCCATTCAATGGGTCCCAACTGCCAACCCTATCGCTATATTGCCTATAAAGTGCCTGCATATATAGCCAATACTAGGGAGTGAGGGAGGGACATTCATCCGATGGCTTCCAGGCTCTCATTGTTACAGTCCAACCCCTCCCTGCAGTTTAAAGCGGAGGTCCGCCCAAAAAAAAAAATTAAAAACCAGCAGCTACACATACTGCAGCTGCTGGCTTTTAATAATAGGACACTTACCTGTCCTGGAGTCCAGCGATGTCGACACTGCAGCTGATGTTTCCATTAGCTGTTGGGTGCTACTGCCGCCATTGCGGGTAAGGGTACCCGGCAGTGTAGCCTTTCAGCTTCACGCCGGGAACCCTACTGTGCATGCGCGAGGCCCGCTCCTCTTTCCTACTGGCACGGCGACAGGGGAAGGAGGAGGGAGCCCCAGCTGTGACGGGTATCCTGTCCCCCCTCCCCCTGAAAGATGCCAATTGTGACATCGGAGGGGGGGAGGAATCAGATGAGCGGAATTTCCACTTTTGGGTGGAACTCTGCTTTAATATCCTGTGCTTCTCCCCATCACCCTCTCTCATCAGCCAATCAAGTAAACCTCCTACATCTCCCTTTGAACACGTTAACTTTGTGCTTTCTGGTTTCCCTTCCACCCTGTCATGCCAGCCCTACGTTTCCTTCGTTCCTCATAGCTCTGGGCCTTCCTTTTTATAGAATCCCCATTTTTCATGATAACCCGGATTGTGTTAGGCTTCCTAATTCTAGAGCTGCATATGGCCTGATCTCTAACAGATTTTGTGATCCACAATGTGCCCAAATCTAACAGCAAATAAGAGAATAGAAGTGGTCATAAGAAGACTATGTATACACTGAAGGTGATCTTGTATCAGTCACCTTACATCCTGGGAGCTCATTCAAGCTCATATCTGTCATCTAAACGTTGCTTGTGAAGAATTTAAGCAAAACTTGTCTAAAACAACATTTCACTGAAAATAACAGTCTCATGTCTGGATACATATACTATGTCATTGCCTTCTAAAAGGCTAACAAGATACGGTATGAGTCCAGTTATTGACAGAGCTGTTTAACCACTTCCCGACCGTCGGCCGTCATATGACGGCCTCCGGTTTGCGGGGGTATATCTGAATGATGCCTGTAGCTACAGACATCATTCAGATATTGCCGGTTTCAGCCGGCGATTCCCTGCACCATAGGAACGATCATAGCGGCTGTTCCGCTGCTTGATCGTTCTTATGGGCGGCGGGAGGGGACGCCCCCCCCCTCCCGCCGCCCTCCGGTGCTTCTACCGACTCACCGCTTCCATCGGTGAGTCGGTCACAGGAACCGCCGGCACCGGATGATCACTATAGAGATTTCCGGCGGACCAGATGGTCGCCGGAGTCTCTATGATCGTTCGGAGGCCGGGCGCGATGTGATGACGTCACGCCCGGCCTCTGCATTCGAATAACGGCGCCGCCTCCGCTGGGAAGCGGTGATCGTTTTTTTTTTTTTTTTTTTAATTTTAGGCTTTCCAGCCTAGAGGTGAGATGTGGGGTCTTATTGACCCCATATCTCACTGTTAATAGGTCCGATCAGGTAATATTCCTATTACAAGGGATGTTTACATTCCTTGTAATAGGATCAAAAGTAATCAATTTTTTTTTTTTTTTTTAAACTGTCAAATTTAAAAAATAAAAGTCAAATTAACAATAATAAAAAAAAAAAAATGTTTAAAGCGCCCCTGTCCCCGTGAGCTCGTACGCAGAAGTGAACGCATACGTAAGCCCCGCCCACATATGAAAACGGTGTTCAAACCACACATGTGAGGTATCGCCGCGAACGTTAGAGCGAGAGCAATAATTCTAGCCCTAGACCTCCTCTGTAACTCAAAACATGTAACCAGTAAAAAATGTTAAAGCGTCGCCTATGGGGATTTTTAAATACCAAAGTTTGGCGCCATTCCACGAGCGCGTGCAATTTTGAAGCGTGACATGTTGGGTATCTATTTACTCGGCGTATCTTCATCTTTCACATTATGCAAAAAAAATTGGGCTAACTTTATTGTTTTTTTTTTTTTTAAGAATGAAATTGTTTTTTTTCTGAAAAAAACGTGTTCGAAAAATTGCTGCGCAAATACCGTGCGAGATAAAAAGTTGCAACGAGCGTCATTGTATTCTCTAGGGTCTTTGCTAAAAAAACATATATAATGTTTGGGGGTTCTATGTAATTTTCGAGCAAAAAAATTATGAATTTTACATGTAGGAGAGAAATGTCAGAATTGGCCTGGTTGCGAAGTGGTTAAACTGCATAAAACAAAGCGAAAGGCAAAATGTACAGAACTCCACCAGAAATGTCATTTCCTGGCAAACAGTTTCCAAGCAGATCTTCTGTAATTACAACACTGCGATTTATCAGGGCTACAGCAGGATGATCTTTCTATAATCTTTACCAAGGGGTAGCCAAGGGAGGATTTTTTTTTTCAGTAAATGTTAGTTAACCTTTGCTAGTCTTTCCAAGGGTTTCACTTGCACAACCCTGGCAAAAAAAAACAGTTTTTCTGAAACCATCGTATAGGTGTGTATATGTACATCTTTTGTCATTTTAAAGTTGTAGCAAAAGGGTACAATCACTGTGTGTTATCCCGGCAGGGATGGCTCCCGAGCCCCCCCTCGCTGGGAGTACACAATAGCTCCGTGTGAGGCATTCCTCCATCAGCCCGTGGTTGCAGGAAAGAAAACTGCCCCGATCTATAGCCGGCTTTAGGTTGTTTAGTGTTAAAATCATAACGTGATCTCTTTCAGAACTAATGCCATACGCTTCCTCATAGTTAAACTTTGTTGGGTTCTTTTTAGGTGCATGCCAAATTCCGCTATCCTTTCTATTATGAAATGTGTTGGTATGTCCTGGAGAGATATGTTTGCACTTTAACCAACCGCTGTTACCTTAACAAGGAGTATCAGAAGGAATCAATGCTATTTGGTAAGTGCACTGTGCTTTCTTAGATTGATAAATAACTGCTTTACCATTTCATTTACTTTACCGAACTTTATTAGATTGAACCTGATTGACTGACTGGATTAAAACTTGTTTACACATACTTTGTGTTCTTATTAATTCCTGTTTTATATTATTTATTTTTATTTGACCTTATGTTATAACTTATTTTTTATTTTACAGTATTTATGTTCTGTAAATTCATATGGTGTATTTGCAGAGTTCAAATTAAATATTATGGCCTTTAATGATATAACCATACAGTGTGCACATAATCTCTCTGATCAAATAAAGAACTTTAAAGATGGAAAACACAGAAAATTTTTAAAAAAAATTTGCAAACACTTTTTAGCTGTTCTCCTGCTTTATGATGGCACCACTGTATACACGAGTCCAGTGGCACACAGCCATTCATGGTACTTATAGACTGTTCACTGCACCTGGGTGGAGGAACTAGGCTTGGCATGAACAGACTCAGGCGGCCCTTGTAAGAGCCCCACTACTGCATCTGTGCATCAATGGTCTGTAAATGAATTTGTACATTATTGTCTAAAATATAAAAACATAACAGGAGGCTGAATAATGTGTATATCTTGGGATGAATAGATCCCAGACAGCCTGGCAGTCAGTATACCTAAAAAAAAATAATAATTTAAAAGGCATCTAACTTATTTCCGCCTTTCTCTCTGGGGAACAATGGAATTGCATCTTCACTGACTCCTTGAAGATTCCTGCTGTCTTACATTAGATTGACCAACATATATGGTATAATAAAGCCATCAGGTTACAGTAAAATATTCTCGCTACACCAGTTGTATTCTTGTGGTCTTTAAGAGGAGGTCCAGCCTCCTTCAGAAAAAATTAAAAGTCAGCAACTACAAATACTGTAGCTGCTGACTTGTAATATTAGGGCACTTACCTGTTCAGAGATCCCGCAAAGACAGCACCCCAGCTCTCAGGTGCTGCCGCCGCTGCCATTGCTTATAAGGGAAACTGGCAGTGAGGCCTTGCGAATTGTGGGGGAAGTGGGGTAAGGAGGAGGGGGGCCGAACTGACAAAAACAGGTACCTGCTCCGCCCCCCCGAAAGGTGCCAAAAGTGGTTGTGGCACCGGAGGGGGGGGGGGGGGGGGCAGATAAGTGGAGCTCTGCTTTTAACTATTGTCCTCTTTGCAGTGAAATCAAAGCATATCTAAACCAACATTTTGAAGTCAAATATGTTTCACATGCTACTGTAATTGCAAAAGGTTGAATTATATTGTATATGTCCTGCTTTCAATTAAATCATACTGTACTAGCAAGATTTATCCATAGACCCTTCCTGTCCGCGGGTGACAACTCTTACTCAGTTCAGCTGTAGCATTGCCACCCTTTCCTGTGTGCTCCCAAGGTGGACTAGAAGCAGGTTTGCCTATACCAAGTGCACTGCCATAGTTACCATAGTAAAACTATGATGTTCAGTGGCTGTTGAAGGCTCGCACATCCAAAATCCATACAAGGAGACTAAAGCAGTTGCATAGCACTGGGAGAAAACAAAGTTGAGGGATAACTATATTTTTGGAACAAAATAAGAATGCAGTCTTGTTTTTTACTCCACAGTATTAAGGTTTCCAATAATTTTGTTCTATTTTAAAAATTCATAGAAGTGTGTTTTTTATTTTTTTATTTTTTATTTTTTTTATCTTGTAGCTTTCTAGGATAGCTATAGCCTTGACTTTTTCAGGAATACCAAGAAAGCCAGCAAGTATTGAACGTTTTCGTTAATTCTTTGTTAGTGACGTGTTCTGGCCACAACCTTTTGGGTTACAGTCAGAACACTCAAATCTATTGTTTTAGTTTTGAAGAGACTTAGTTGACTTACCCACTACCTTTTTATCTTATGAGGTCTGTCTGCTTGTTGCAACCATTATGTATATACATATACCGTATACCACCATGTTAAATGTTTTTTGTATGCAGAAACATGAGTCAGATGCCCTTTTGGGGATCTAGGATGTCAACCTGCTACCATCTTTGGGGGTGTAAGAAGGGGGAGGAGGTCAACAAGCCACAAAATTGTTCACCTTTTACTGAATGTCAATTTTTTGTAGACTAACCTTTTGCATTGGATATTCAAGTTTCTACTTCAGAATGAAAGAGCAAGCTTTGTTGCGAAGTGCTGAAAATAATGTATACTTTATTAATGTTTGTCCTAGAATCAACAGGAAGGCCCAGTATAGACAGCTTGTCCTCAGACTCTTGGTTAGAAATGGAGGAAGAATCCTGTGATGCTCATACGCTGGATGAGAAAGATGACCATGGAGAAAAGATATCCAAGCTATCTGGTGATGAATCCTTGACACCTAATAGTACACAGTCTGATGGCAAAGAGTCAGCAGAAAAGAAACAAAAGGCCACATTAATGCACTATTTAAAAAGGACTCTATCTAATGACTCTGACGAAAGCTCCAGGTCTGTTGTGCACAGTGACTTCCCAAAAACCCCATCAGAATCTCCATCTACAGAGGTGACTTCCAGATGGACACACCTCACAGAGTTTGAACTAAAGGGCTTGAAAGCCCTCGTGGAGAAACTAGAATCTCTTCCTGAAAATAAGAAATGTGTTCCAGATGGAATAGAAAATCCACACGCTCTTCTGGAAGATATGAAGGTTGGTATAGTCATTTTGATACTAGATATGTAAACAAATGAATCATTATATAGTGTTAAACAAATGCTCTTTTTCATTTAATTTCAAGTCTAATGGTGGTGCAATTTTGATTCAGTTGTATCTTGGATATAGAGTAGTTCTGTCACAGAGGGAAAATATAAATCATTTGATAATCTGACATGCATTTGCTTCTGTTATCCTAATTCTGCAAACTCTTAAAGTTTACCTAAACTCCCAGAACAAAAATGTAATAAGTTGCGGCTTATCAGTGCTTAGATGTGATGGCTGCATTACATATTTTTTTTTTTTTTACTTTATTTTTATCTGGTAATTTTCACCTCCTGCAGATAACATTCTTCTTGTCTTCAATTTTTTTTAACGACTGTATCTGTGGTGCCAGCCATAGTTGTCAGAGAGGCTGGAGTTCAAATCTGTCTGCCTTTGTTCATCTCCATTACATGGTGGAATGATAGGACTAGTAGTTTACACCGTGGCAATGAGGATGTTTATACTTTCTGGGTAATGCAGAGGAAGTGAACAAACCCTGCATTTCTGGCAAAATGAACAAGTATTTTCTGTTCTTGCTGAAAATGTTCTTTTGCCTGAAAAGTGAAAAGCAATGCAACCACCAAATTGGTAAGCTGCAATGTGTTATATATTTGTGTTAGTCTTTAAGGTCTTAAACATTTTACAGCCATGATTCTGTCTGCAGTCTGGAGGCTTCCTTGATTCAAAAGCCAGTTAGCACACGCTCTATAGCCCCCTAACCTAACCTAACTTGGAACCTTCTCATCAAGGTGCTTACTTACCTCTCCATGATAAAGGCACCATCCTTTTGGTTTTTACCCATATCCATCTGAAGTCTTTTGTGGTGCTGGGTGTGAGCCTGTATGCTTAAAATAGGCCATACTGCTAGCATCTCTACTGTAGGGGTATTGCCCTATTCAGGTTTAGAGACTTGAAGACTAGTTGGTGCCAGCACCAGTGAGGGTAAACACAAAGGGTGTTTCATTGAGCGATAAGTCGGCATTTTGATGGTAAGATTATTAAACGTGTTCAATTGCAGAAGGAAATGATGCTCTGTGTAGTATAGAGCATAGTTTCTGTTGATACTACTTACTGTCCCATCACAGCTGAAATGTTATAACCTTCCATGCATTTACAGTGGAAATAAAACGTCTGCACACCCCTGTTAAAATGTCAGGTTTCTGTGATGTAAAAAAAATGAGACAAAGATAAATAATTTCAGAACTTTTTCCACCTTTTTAATGTGGCCTATAAACTGTACAACTCAGGTGAACAACAAATTGAACTCTTTTAGGTGGAGGGAAGTAGAAAGAAATAACTAAAATAATATGGTTGCATAAGTGTGCACACCCTTAAACTAATACTTTGAAGCACCTTTTGATTTTATTACAGCACTCAGTCTTTTTGGGTATGAGTCTATCAGCATGGTACATCTTGACTTGGCAATATTTGCCCACTCTTCTTTGCAAAAATACTCCAAATCTGTCATATTGCGAGGGCATCTCCTGTGCACAGCCCTCTTCAGATCACCCCACAGATTTTAAATTGGATTCAGGTCTGGGCTCTGGCTGGGCCATTACAAAACTTTAATCTTCTTCTGGGGAAGCCATTGCTTTATGGATTTGGATGTATGCTTTGGGTCGTTGTCATGCTAAAAGATGAAGTTCCTCTTCGTGTTCAGCTTTGTAGCAGAAGCCTGAAGGTTTTGTGCCAATATTGACTGGTATTTGGAACTGTTTATTCCCTCTACCTTAACTAAGGCCCCTGTTCCAGCTGAAGAATGCTTCACTGTGGGTATGGTGTTCTTTTAGTGATGTGCAGTATTGTTTTTTCACCAAACATACCTTTTGGAATTATGGCAAAAAAGTTCAACCTTGGTTTCATCAGACCATAACACATTTTCCCACATGCTTTTGGGAGACTTCTGATGTGTTTTTGCATAATTTAGCCGGGCTTGGATGTTTTTCTTCGTATGAAAAGGATTTTGTCTTACCACTCTAACCCATAGCCCAGACATATGAAGAATACGGGAGATTGCTGTCACATGTACCACACAGCCAGTACTTGCTAGATATTCCCGCTTCTCCTTTTAACAATGAGATTCCTCTGATGCTTTGGAAGCTCTCTGTGGACCATGGGTTTTGTTGTCTGATGCAACCAAGAAAATGTCAGAAAAGACCTACAGAACAGCTGAACTTTATTTGGGGTTAATCAGAGGCACTTTAAATGATGGCAGGTATGTACTGACTCCTATTTAACATGAGTTTGAATGTGATTGCTTAATTTTGAACACAGCTACATCCCCAGTTATAGGAGGGTGTGCACACTTATGCAACCACATTATTTTAGTTTATTACTCTTACTTCTTCCCCCCTAAAATATATCAGATTGTTGTTCAACTGAGTTGTACAGTTTATAGGTCACATTAAAGGTGGAAAAAGTTCTGAAATTATTTATCTTTGTCTCATTTTTTTTACATCACAGAAACCTGACATTTTAACAGGGGTGTGTAGACTTTTTACATCCACTGTATATAGCAGGCATGTCTTTACTCCTGTGATGCTTAGTACCACTATTGGGTTCTTTGTGCTAGTTTCCTTGTAGCCGTGTCTGAAATGAAATTCATGTAGAGACAGATGTGCTAGATTGGCACAGGCATATATTTCGGGAAGGAATGAAAGGGAGTATGGCAGGGGTGACGGACTTCACATGAGAACTATTACAGTACAACATAGCCTAAACTAGTGGTATGAGGCTAGCTAGCAACTCACAGCTACTTTCTTACTAGCAGATTCTGCCTCAGAGTGTGAACTTACCTTTCCACAGATGAAAAACATTTTTTAAATCTTTGCAGTGAATTCCTTGGGTTTATTTTCTTTTTTTGTTTTTCAATTAACTTTTATTAAACATAAAAGCAAATGAATAAACAAGGCAATAATACAGTGTTACATTGTTTTCCGCATAACAGTAATCGTACCAGTACAGATCTGTTGATAAGAAATGTCATTATTTAGCAGTATATATGAACTGTTATGCAGCAAATGGAGTGTATTGCGAATCTCTTCGCTGTCTAGATAGGGAAAGAGAAGATATAAGTAGTAAAAGTGGGTGAAATGGGAAAAGATGGGGGAGGTAGGGAGGACAGGGGGGGGGGGGGTTGGTGTGGCTCGACCATCAGCTCAGGGCGGATCCTGAAGTCTGTGCCAGTCCTCCAAGACTTTATTATGTGCATCAAGTCTATCCTGTAGCCTGGCTGTCATTTTTTCCATCAATTCTATATCCTTTATTCTAGTGTACAAGTCTGAACGTGAGGGTGGGGGCCTGTCGTTTCCAATGGAGAGCGATCAGGCACCGTGCGGCTGTCAGAACGTGGCTAAGTAGCTTTTTGGAATGTTTGGGAATTTTGTGGGGGTAATAATCCCAGCAGGAATTATTTTGGGGATTTAGGGATCTGTGTTCCCACTAGGTTTGAAAGTAGTTGTTGCGTTTCCCCCCAGAAAGGTGTTATCTTGGGACATGTCCAGTAAATGCGGTATAGGGTACCCTTATCCGCTAGACAGCGCCAACTTCTGTCCGACCTGGAGGGATATATAGCGTGTAGTTTATCTGGTGTCAGGTACCAAAAGTAGAGGATTTTGTAAGTGTTCTCTTTATAGAGCGTGCAAAAGGAGCTTTTTGCTGCCTGCGACCAGATCGTTTGCCAAGTGGTCTCCTGGATTTCCTCTCCTATGGCCGTCTCCCAGCGAAGCATGTATGCATGTTTTCCTTGACTGGAGAAGGAGTAATCATTTAACAACCGATATATGTCTGATATGAGACCTCGACGTGCTGATCCCTCCAGTATTATACTCTCGAACGGCGTAGGCGCTGAAAATTAGAGAGTCGGGGCGAAGGACTGGGAATAGTGTCTGATTTGTAAATACCCGTAGAACACCTGGCGCGGCAAGTCAAATTTTTTCTAGAGTTCGGCAAACAAGTGCAGTCTGCCTGTGCAGGGATGTACCAGGTGGCCGAAATGGAATAGATTGCGCGATGCCCAAGGTGAGGACATCTGGTGCGTGAGACCTGTAGGCATTCTGGGGTTATACAGAAAGGAGGTCAGAGGTGACCTCTCAGAATTCAAGTTATGCGTTCGGGCAAGCCTGCGCCAAAGCTTTTTAAGATGTAGCATGGGACCCAGAAGCCGGGTCGGTTCCACCTCCACGTTTGCGTTCCAGAGCAGGCTATTAGGGTGTATGGGGGCAAGCCATAGCTTTTCGATTTCAGTCCATCTGTTGTAGGTTCTTTGGGGAAACCAGGAGGTCAAGGCACGCAGTTGGGCAGCTTGGTAGTATCTGGTCAAGTCTGGGAATGCTAGTCCTCCGGCTGTTCGGGCTGCTGTCAATACTGACCGTGGGACTCTGTGTCTTTTATAGTTCCATACAAACCGGAGTAAGTCGGCTTGAAGTTTTCTTAGGTCTGTGTGGGGGATTGGTGTGGGTATTGTTTGAAAGAGGTATAGGAGTTTGGGGAGGATGGTCATCTTAATAGACGCCACCCTCCCCAAAAGGGAAATATTGTGGGTTTTCCATTTCTGTATGAGGTTCCTTATGGACCGAAACAGGGGTTGGAAGTTAGCTCGGTATAAAGTAGCATAGGACTGGGTTATCTGGACCCCTAAGTATTTCAGTGCCGTTGTCCTCCATTGATATGGCAAACAACTCTTTAAGTGTTGTACCTCTGCATTTGGGATATTGATGGGGAGGGCTTCTGATTTAGCTGCATTTATTTTATAACCAGATAGGGATAAAGATCTAGTTCGGCATGTAGATTGGGGAATGAAGTTCTGGGTTGGGTTAACATAAGTATGACGTCGTCCGCGAAGAGTGCTATTTTGAATTCCTGATCGCGTACCGGGACTCCTCGGACATCTGGGTTTCTGCGAATGGATGCCGCCAGGGGCTCAACACAAAGTGCAAAAAGTAGCGGTGAAAGTGGACACCCCTGGCGGGTCCCATTCGTTATTGGAAAGGTGGGAGACAAAGCGAAGGGGGTCTTGACCTGGGATGTTGGATTAATATATAAGTGCTAGATGGCCCATAGAAAGGGCCCTTTAAATCCCATATGTTTTAACGTGGCGAACAGGAAAGGCCAGCTGAGGCGGTCAAAGGCCTTTTCAGCGTCTAGCCCGAGAACCAGGGTTTCTAGGCCTTCTCTGTTCGCCACATCTATTAGGTCGATTATTCGTCTTGTGTTGTCCCCCGCTTGGCGCAGGGGGACAAACCCCACCTGATCTTTGTGTACCAGGGAGGGCAGTAGGGGTGCAACGGATCGTCGCCGATCCGTGATCCGAATGAGTCACCCTGTTCGGATCGGCACACCCCGCGATCTGCAGATCGCTCCGTGGCCTCGGCCTTAGGAAAGGCCGCGGCTTCGGCCTAGCTCCAGAGCGGCGGCCATCTTGGTACACCCGTCGGCCGTTTACAATGTGATCGCTCCGTCAAATGACGGAGCGATCACTTGTAAACTCTGCATTACACCCTGCCAATACTCTGCATTACACCCTGCCAATACTCTGCATTACCCTGCCAATACTCTGCATTACCCTGTCAATACCCGGCGATACCCAGCCAATATTACAGTGGGAAGATGGCGTGGATATTACAGTGGGGGAGATGGCGTGGACATTACAGTGGGGGAGATGGCGTGGATATTACAGTGGGGGAGATGGCGTGGATATTACAGTGGGGGAGATGGCGTGGATATTACAGTGGGGGAGATGGCGTGGATATTACAGTGGGGGAGATGGCGTGGATATTACAGTGGGGGAGATGGCGTGGAGATGACGTGGATATTACAGTGGGGACTATATGGTATATGGTGGTGGAATTTTCACAGGTTTTTGCAAATTCAATTATTATTTGCTGATCCGAAAAATGATCCGATCCATGATCCGAGGATCAATCCGATCTGTGAGTTTTTTGATCCGTGGCACCCCTAGAGGGCAGTATCAAGTTCAGGCGCATCGAGAGGAGTTTGATGAAGATTTTTAAATCAGCGTTCAAAAGTGCTATTGGCCTGTAGCTGGCGCATAATGAGTGGTCTTTTTCAGGTTTGGGGATCAGGGTGAGGAATGACCTTTGCATGTCTATGGGGATGGGAGTTTGCTGGAGAAAGGCATTATATAATTTACACATGTGGAAGAAGAATAGGGAGGAATGTTTTATAGTATTCATAGGGATGACCATCTGGGCCAGGGGACTTATGTGTGGGTAGGGTCTTGATAGTGGCCGAGAGTTCTTCTTCCGCGATGGACATGTTGAGGGATAGTAGGTCTGCGGGCTGGAGTTTCGGGATACCGCTCTGTTCCAAATAGTTGTGTAAGCGGTCATTCAGGTCAGGGGGGAGTGATGCATGTGGGATCTCTGGATCGCTATACAGAGCTGTATAAAACTCTTCAAAAGTGTTAGCTATGTCTTGGGGGTGGGAGAGAAGTTTGCCCGTCCTATCCTTAATCTGGTGGGGAGTAGATGTGTGGGAGCGCTCGGATAGTTTGTGGGTCAATAGGGAGTGGGCCTTGTTCCCCTTGTCATAATACTTGGGTTCATTTTCATGTTGTGCGTTTTGTGAAATCTAAGAGACTTTAGCTGGCCTTACACCTGTAAAATTTTGTTACACATTCTGACATAAAAATTTTTTTAACATAATTATATAAGAGTTTAAAGGGGATGATTCAATCGGTTTCATCCAGAGTGAGCAAAAAAAAAATCGAAGGACAAGGCTGAAAACATTTTGTAGAATCTAATGGGAATGAACAAACTTCTATTTGTTGAATTCGCTCCCGGCTAAGAACATTCGTAATTAGACTTATGCACTTGCACTTGTCAAAGGTAATCTGGATGTAGAACGTTGTACGAAAATTGAGGCAATGACAACATGGCACTCAAACAAACAATAAATCTTTCAAAATTAGTCCAAGAAGGCATGATCAAATGGTCAGACAAGCAGTTTTTTTTACTTTCTCGTCTGAGTGATTGAGCTAAACATTGAGCCAACATTTCGGAACACGTTGCTGGCACTCTTCTCCTTTTCTGTAAGCGTTGGTAAAGTCAAGAGAAACAAAATGTCACTCTGCGATTCTGGCAGTAACACACTGCAGTCTTAGGGCCAGTTCACACCACATGCAGTCCAGTGCGCAAAAAATGCATGGAAAGTAGGTTATATGGTTTCCAATTACACAGTTCACACCAGTGCAGTCAGTTCTAGAGATTTCCAGTCCTAGATAAAAAAAAAGTTGAACATTCTGCATTTTTCCTGCACTGGACTGTACTGGAATGTAGTAAAACGCACCACGGGACCCGCAGTATCCTGCGCAGTGTCGCCGCCCTGTTGCAGTAAAACTTTATTATAAGTTTAAGGGTTAATCACCACTAGGTGGCAACCATCCTTAAAAAGTGCAAAGTCCCAAAAATAAGTGCAAAGATGAATATTAATTTTCCTCCTTAATAAATTCATATGCAGTGTCCCCAAGGACAGAAATAATCCACGTTGTCACCAACAGTGCACTGCACCACCACCTCTGCAATTTTTTTTTTTTCAATTTGGATAGAGCAAGGGAAGCGTTATAACCCCTTTCAGATTTTTTTTCACCATCTGTGTCCCATTGCAGAGATTTCCCATCACTTCCTGTCCCATGACCAAACAGGAAGTGAGAGGAAATCCCTGCAAACTAAGGGAATTATTGGGGCCTCACAGTTTATCAGAACTAGTGTCCCCATTGGAAGATTTACCCTCTATTATTTTTCTGGGGACAACCCAAAATTTGGGATTTTCTTTTTACTTTCACTCTCAATAATAATGGCAAACGGGACAAATAAAGAGGGTGAATCTCCCGAACAGGGACACTGGCAGCAATAAAAACTGGCAGGGGTTCTAATTCCTCTCCCCTCTGTCTAAATCTAAAAAAAAAAAAAAAAGCTTTTCTTTATACTTTAATCTCTGCACTTCTTTTTGGGACTTTGTTTGCAGTACTTTTTTAAGGATGGTTGCCACCTAGTGGTGATTACCTCTCATTACATGTATTGTTTGTTTATGCTAAAAGAAAATAGGGTTTACCGTAATTTAATGATCCATTCCAGCATTTCATTTATGCACACTATTCTATGTATGTAGAATATAATACTAATATAGCTAATAATATATATGACAACAGAAACATGATATAGCTACAGATACCCCATATTGTTCATAACCTAGAGGAATGTGGGTTTGTAGTCCTCAGAGATGGCTAAGAACAATGTAATTGACAACCTCACAGGAAATTGTAATCTCACAAGATTTCTGGCAAGATCAACAGGTATTTTTTGAATTTATCAAACAGATGTAACAAAATGCTTTCAACAGACAAAACAAACCAAATATAAGTCTATTTTTGGGGTCTACATATACTTTAAAGTTTGTTACTCCAAAAAATGAAGCTGCAATATATGTGCATGTTTATGCATATTATTGTTAGAAAATCTACCCTTCAAAATTCTTCTTGATCCTTTTACTTTAAAAAAAAATAAAAATTCTGGTGATCCTGCTAGATCTGCTGGGTTCCTATTTCAAACTGACCAAGACGAGCACAGAAGCAGATCCACCCTGCCGTGGCCTGTTTGCATCCCTGTGATTAAGGATGTGCTCCGGCGTGTTTGCACAGCCCACATGCACAGCCCGCCAGGAAGTCAGCACTGTGCTGCGCTAATCACAGGCAGTGAGACATTGTCCTGATGCGCGGCTGCAGAGATCAGGAAATGTCTCACTGCCTGTGATTAGCGCAGCACAGTGCTGACTTCCTGGCGGGCTCTGCACGTGGGCTGTGCGAACACGCCGGAGCACATCCTTACCATGATCATGGCTGGGAATACGATACATGGAGTGCCTGTATTGCTTTTGGTCAGTTTGGCCATGCTCCCTCCTAGCTCATTTAAGTAAGGGGACAGTCTTCTTTACATATACATGGTGGGGAAGTTCAGTCTGTTTGCGCCCAGATCCATGCTTCAGACCCACATGGGTGTACACTCACGGATATGCATGCAGGTCCATGTCGCCAGCCGCCTGTCATTGATATCAACAAGATTCCTGCATAGGACACAGAATAGCTGTGCATCATGCGTGGGTGAAGATGGCCCCTTTTACACGTACCCAACAATCAGTAAGCCCCTGTAAATGTTCTCTAAAACTGCTTGAAGTATAATCTGCCCATGATTAATTCCCACTTACTCTGCCCTTCCATTTTCTGGTTTTGTAAGGCCCTGTTCACACTATAGTAGAGAGCTACCTTTTTCTGCATAATAAGTACTGTATGTGAATGAGGTTTTGCACCCTGCCACAAAATAAAAAAATATATATTAGTCATGTTTGTTAATTATAATGACAAAGTGATCGGAAGATCCTGAGGTCCATATCGGAATATTGAAATTTGTTGTCTGCAATGGCTACATTTATAGTCAGGGTGGTAAAATTAGGCTGTTGAGTCACGTTTTTCTGCCCTACATTTACTGTTAGGTTACCTTTTACAGATTTCCTGTAAAGCAGGGCTTGACAAATTTGCTTGGAATCTAGGAGCCAGCTAAAAAAGTTAAGAGCCAGGTTTTTTTTTTTTTTAACTTCTTGAGATCCGCGCTGTAGCCGTCGTTCTGCTTTGCCAAGCGGCCTGCGCGCCCCCTGCTCTGTGATCAGCGAGTCTGTGAGACTCGCTAGATCACCGATCCGAGTAAGGGGTCGATCCCGACCCTTTACCACGTGATCAGCTGTCAGCCAATGACAGCTGATCACGTGATGCGGCCGTACGAGCGGCCTGCACGCCCCCTGCTCTGTGATCAGCGAGTCTGTGAGACTCGCTAGATCACCGATCCGAGTAAGGGGTCGATCCCGACCCTTTACCACGTGATCAGCTGTCAGCCAATGACAGCTGATCACGTGATGTCAACACAGCCGGTAATCGGCTATTTTTTTCCTCGCCCTGACAGCACGAGGAGAAAAAAAGCCGATCAATAACGACCGACAATGGTTAATTTTTATATTGAAAAAAAGCTATCTTAAAATTTACATAGAAAGACGACTAGAACCAATGTCATACCAACGGCCACCACTAGATGGCGCCAAGATCTTAGAAGGAAGCTTGCAGAAAGCCGCGGCCACGATTACCGGCCTGCGTGGCGTGACGCAATCGCGTGGGGGGGGTCCGCACGGAGACAGGATACCCCAGATGTGCTGCCCCGGGCGCCAGGTCACTAATTCTAGTCGCCATGGCGCCCGGGGATTGTCGAGCCCTGCTGTAAAGGTGAACTAACATCGGATCCCCTCCCCCTAGATCTGCTGTATTTATCTCCCACAATCCTGAGCTGTCAGGGCTCCTGCAAGCCGCTCCATCGGTCCAGGGATTTAACATTTCCACTGCTTTATCTCCAGGATGTCACATGGACACCACTGACCAATCAGAATCTGTCTGGTCCGTTCTTGCAGCACTAGATGGAGAGGAGTAAAAGCCATGGGGTTTTAAAATACCTGGACCTGGAGTGGCTTGCAGAAGCCCTGACAGCTCAGGAACTGTGTGTGTGTGTGTGTGTGTGTGTGGGGGGGGGGTGGGGGGGCTCCCGGCCCCCCTCCTAAGTGAATGAGAATTGGGTACCCATTCACCTGGGGAAAAAGAGTCAATAAAAAAACACGACAGGTTTTTAAAGTAATTTATTAGGCAGCTCTGGTGGTCTTCTTCCGACTTCGGTGGTCTCTTCCGACTCCTCCGCTCTCTCCGGTTCTTCTCCCGCTCTCCGGCCTCTTCTCCCGCTCTCTGGTTCTTCTTCTGGGCTCCTTTGCTATGTTCTTCCAGCTCTTTTACTAGCGGTGGCCCGGTCTCCTCTGTCCTTCTTCCCTCTTCTCTCTTCTTCCGATGATGACACAGCGCTCTCTCCCGCTGTAATGGCTTGTGCGACGTGCGCAACGACTTATATACAGTGACCCCGCCCCCTTGTGACGTCAAGTCCTGGGGCATGCTGGGAGATTGTCGCTTCAATATAGATGGATATCCGACTTGGAGGCGACTTCCATTGAAATCAATGGGTACAAGTCGCCTAGAAGTCAGATTGAAGTCGTACAGGAACCTTTTTTGAAGTCGGAGCGACGGCTGTAGTGTACATTAAGATGGCTCCATTACCTAACATTGATTTTCTCAACAGCGCGACTTGGGGCGACCTGAAGTCGGATCCCGAGTTGCCCCTGTGTGAACCGTCTCTAAATCATCCCACAGCTCTACTCAGGGAATATTTAAAGGGTATCTAAACCCAAGAACAAGTATAGACCCTTTTACGATTTTCGGTTAGTCAGTATAGTTGTCCGAAAATGCAATATAAATACATTACAACACATGACATCACTTCCGATCGTACGAGAATTTTCGTAACTTTATTTAGCTATTCAATTTCCACTTGTGACTATTAACCGAAAACGGTCGTACAATATTTGGATCGTGTGTACAGGACATTAGATATGGTGTTTTCTTTCTTTCTACTTTCATTTATTTATTTTTACAGCAGCCTCTCCGGCGTGACAACTCAGCGGGACGGGGCGCTTAAAAAAAAAAAAAAAAAAAAAAAAAATGTTTTATTGCATTTTAGTGTAAATATGAGATCTGAGGTCTTTTTGACCCCAGACCTCATATTTAAGAGGTCCTGTCATGCTTTTTTGATATTACAAGGGATGTTTACATTCCTTGTAATAGGAATAAAAGTGACACCATTTTTTTTTTTTTAAATAAAAGGTAAAATAAATAAGCAAAAAAACATTTTTTTTAAGCGCCCCGTCCCGCCGAGCTCGCATGCAGAAGCGAACGCATACGTGAGTAGCGCCGCATATGAAAACGGTGTTCAAACCACACGTGAGGTATTGCCGCGATTGGTAGACCTCTGTAAGGCCCCTTTCACACCAGGGCGTTTTTCATGCGGTACAGCGCTAAAAATAGCGCCTGTTCACCGCATAAAAAAATCCGGCCCCCTTTAACTCCAGTGTGAAAGCCGGCGGGCTTTCACACTGGAGCGGTGCGCTAGCAGGACGGCAAAAAAAGTCCTGCTAGCAGCATCTTTGGAGCGGTATAGGAGCGGTGTGTTCACCGCTCCTTTACCGCTCCTTCCCATTGATTAGAATGGGACACCACGGTGAAACCGCGGCAATACCGCCGCAAAGCCCTGCTACGGCGGTGCTCTGCGGGGGGTCTTTAGCCCTTTTTCGGCCGCTCGCGGGGGGTAAAACCGCACCGCGAGCGGCCGAAAACCGCGGTTAAAACGACGGTAAAGCAGCGCTAAATATAGCGCTGCTTTACCGTCACCGTGGCTCCCCGCCCAAGTGTGAAAGGGGCCTAACTCAAAACATGCAATCTGTAGAATTTAAACGTCGCCTATGGAGATTTTGTTTTTGTCGCCATTCTACGAGCCGGCGCAATTTTGAAGCGTGACATGTTGGGTATCAATTTACTTGGCATAACATTATCTTTCACAATATAATAAAAAATGGGCTAACTTTACTGTTGACTTATTTTTTAATTTAAAAAAGTGTATTTTTTCCCAAAAAATTGCGCTTGTAAGACCGCTGCCCTAATACGGTGTGACAGAAAGTATTGCAACGACCGCTATTTTACTCTCTAGGGTGTTAGAAAAGAAAATGCATAATGTTTGGGGGTTCTAAGTAAATTTCTAGCAAAAAGAAATGTTTTTAACTTGTAAACAACAAATCTCAGAAAAAGACTCGGTCCTTAAGTGGTTAAGGACCTGTTCCCACATGGCAGCATTTGATGAGCACCAGGTGATTGGTTACTCTGATACCTACCAGTTTAGTTTCAGCGGAAGAGGAGAGAATAATTTGCTATATCCAGGAGTAGCAGATAATTCACAGGGCTGTGGTGGAAGAGTGAGTAAGCAACCTTTTGGTGGCTTGCTGTACACGTAGGATTTAGAAACCTGTCAAACTAAAAAGTCTGAAAGTTCGTCTCAAGCAAAGGTGTGATCTTGTGCCAGTTGAGATGGGTTGAGTTTTTCTTTGCAGGTTTCTCTAGTGCTGGCCTCTCTTGGGAGAAAACCGTAATTGTCCAGGAAAATTATTTTATTGTGGGCCACATCAGCATTATGGTTGCCCTCAAAGGGCTGGTTCTATCTGTAATGCCTGGTAACAGAAACCGGACGACAATCGGCCCGTGTGTACAGCAGCCTCTGCGGCTTCTGTAGAACGGGCATGCCAGAAAAACATCTACCAGTATGAAAATACCCCCCTCCCCCCTCTTAACATCGGATGTCAAGAGTTTCCCACCATCAGAAGTCAAGCGTCCCCCACCAACTTCACAGTGCACCTTGCTTAGCTTGTGCTTCTACCAGGAAGAAGCTGAGGGCGGAGCTGGGAAGCAGAACGTGCAGGGTCTGGAGGAGGGCTGGAGTCTGAATGCTGAGACGAGGGGATGCTGCAGCTGCACAAAGGTGCAGGATCTGTAGAAAGAGAGCTCTGTCGTCCTCTCTGCTCCCAAAAGCTAAAACCAGATGGAGGCAGAGATGAGGGGGGTGCCGCAGCTGCAGGAGAGGTGCGAACGCCACATGAACTGGCCTGAAGGGCCAGATTCAGCCTTGAGTTTGACACATGCGATCTAGATAAGGGATCTCCAAACTACGGCTCTCCAGCTGTTGCAGAATGGCACATACCATGAGGCATTGTAAAACTGACATTAACAGACATGACTAGGCATGATGGGACTTGTAGTTCCTGAACAACTGGAGGGCCATAGTTTGGAGACCCTTGAGATGATTGACCTTCCCCCTAAAAACTTTCAGGCTGGGATCGTGTCATGATTGAGTATGTAAATATTCCCCAATCCAGCCATTTTATAAGGCATTTTTTATTGTTCTAGGCCTGAATAGTAGCCCTCTCCTCCCAAAAAGCTACTTACCTGAGCTGGAAGAGGGGGAGATGTTCCTGTTCTTGTGTATGGAACAATACAGGCTGATTGTCAAAGACCTTGCCTGCCTAATGACCAGTGATGTAAGTAACTGAGTTAAAATAAACTGAGTTACCTAACGCAGTTACTTTAGAGGGTAACGAGTAATCTAACTGATTACTTTTCCCCTCATGGTAACTCAGTTCCCATTACTTTGGCTTAGTTACCCCAATTACATCTACCGCCACTAGATGGCAGTAGTGTAATTCCGGTGTCCTGCCGAAAAAGTTTCCCCGCCAGATAAGGACCCCCTGTACTGCGCAGGCGCAGGGCTTGCACAGTACGAAGGACTACGGAGCTTCCGAAAATTGCCGAACCTAAACAGCTCTGAGTGAACTCTACACCGTGCAGGTGCAGTTAACATATAATTGTACGAGGCGATGCCGCACGCTCCCGATGCTCGTGCTACTCTGCAAGGGGCGTCTATCGTGTAAGTAAGGGGCGGGTCTAGTATTACTGTAACCAAGGAACGCATTTATTATTATTGTTATATATCGAGCTTTGCTCATTAATTTAACATTCGCCCTCTTCTGTAGCCATCCGCCCCTTACACGATATAATAATAATAGACCCGCCACTTGCTTACACGCTATAACAGATCTGCTCCTTGGTTAGAGTAATAATAGAGCAGCCCCTTGGTTACACTTTATATAACAATAATAATAAATGCCCCCCTTGGTTACAGTAATACTAGACCCGCCCCTTAGTTACACGTATAGAATATTTTAAAAAAAAGTCAGTTACTTTGCTACGTAACTAATTACTTTTCCAATGTAGTAACTGAGTTACTAATGCAATTACTTTTTGGGAGAAGTAATTTGTAACTTAACTAATTACTTTTTTAAAGTAAGATGACCAACACTGCTAATGACCAGTTCAAGACATCCTGTATCACTGCTTGATTTTGCTGGATTGTGCATACTGCTGCGTCACAGTTTGGCCCCTTTCACACGTGCGGACCGTATGTCCGTTTTTCATCCATCCGTTTTCGGATGAAAAACGGACATACATGTACCCCTATGGGATAGCGGGTGTCAGCGGATGAGCATCCGCTGACACCCGATATCGTCCGCCTCCGCTATTGTCCGATTCTGCAGACGGAGGAAAACCCTATTTTTCCATCCGTCTGCAGAGCGGATCGGATGAACACGGACAGACGGTCCTTGTTCATCCGATCCCCCAAAGGGAAGAGCGGAGATCTGACAGGGCGGTCCCTGCACAGTGGGCAGGGACAGCCCTGTCATCCACCGGTTCAGCGGGGATCAGCTGAGCGATCCCCGCTGAGCAGCGGATCAATACGGATCCGTCCCGTGTGAAAGGACCCTTTGACTTCTTACCAATCAATTTAATGACAGCCCAGCTGTTTGGAACTAAGGGGCATGGGAGGATGTACCATATACCAATAAGTGAAACTGCATCAGATACTTGCGTGGTATAATAAGCCTGATTTCAGTAAAAATGTATACTGATGTCTTCTTGAGTTATTTCTATTTTTAGAACCTAATAATTTTGCAAAGGTTTTATTTTTCAGCACCAGTACTTTTATGGAATTAGTTTTCTGCCATAACTCATCACTGTGTGATAATGATGGGAAGAATATCTTTTATTGCTTTCCAGAGTATCTCTACTAGGGGAGGTCTAGCTGTAGCTGTGTATTACGTTTTTAGCATGACATAGCTAGTACCTGTATTGTTGCATAACTGTACAGAAGGGTAATATAAAGCTGTAGAAACTGCAATGTTTAGATATGCAAAGAATATGTAAATATATATTGGTCTCTCTCCGTTTTTGGAAACAACATTTCCCTACCTTTTTTAAATTGCGCTCGCTGCTTTCTGGTTTACTATAGTTGCTAAATGCCACCTGAATTTTGATGCACTCAAACGATAAGTTGGACTGTGCTTGATGCTTTTTTCGATTTCTATTATACAAGTATTTAAAACCAATAATGTCCATAAAAGAAAATGATCAGCAGATGTTTTGATGGAGTAAAGAAGATGGAGTTTTTGTAGGGATGAAGCAGAATTCCAGTAAGACTTTTGGTATGATCCTTTTGTTATTTTACATCTGTGGCTCAGTCCCTGCGGACTGGTCCCACCATGAAAATCAAAGTAGGCTACAGCTCTTGATTCCACTCTCATGAGTGGATTTTTTTTATATTGTATGGAGGATATGGCAATGCTTACTTTTGGAATTTCTGTGTCCTCATCACCATAGGGATAGTGTATGTGGAGAAACTAAAAATAAAACTCACTGCCTGAGGTGAAAGCTTTCCTCTGGTTTCATAGACAAAACTAGGAGATGCAGCAGGGAATTAAAGCGGTAATAAAAAATGTAATATATTGCAGCTTGCCAATTATCAGATTTGGTGGCTGCCTTCTTTTTTTTTTTTTTTGCTTTTTTCCTATGTTTTCACCTGGTGATCTGGCCAGTAACCCACTTTCTGTATGAGAGTGCTCCCACCTTGGATGAATAAGCACAGGGGCACCTTTGGACACCAGCATTGTCGGTTTGGGGGGGGGGGGGGTGATGGAACAAATTAAAGCCAAACTCCAGCTAATACTTCATAAACCGTTACAGAAGTTTTTTTCTTCCTTTTGGGATAACGGTTTTACAAAAATAAATACACGTTATTGGAAGCGCCCCTGCTAGTGTCAAATTGTTTGCATCTTTGTAACTGATACATTATGCTGGAGAGCTTGTTCTTTTGAAAAACAGAATTACTGACCAGATCACCAGGTGAAAATAGAAGAGACAACCCCGTCTGTGTCCCTCTCCCATGCACATCAAATCTTGTTTTAGTACTTTGTTTTACTATAAGGTAAATTTCTCTAAATCTTTAATACTGAATCTAGGTGTTCACCAGGGCATTAAACACTCATTACAACAACTTTTCCCCTACTGGACCGATAATGGAGTGCCTTACCTAGCTATTACTCTTGCATCTAAAACTGTTGAACTAGCTGACTCCAGTTATGTTCCTTTTATCAATAAGCTGTCTAAAGAACTTCTACATCTGTCCAAATTCGAATTATCTCGGTCAGGTAGGTTAGTTCCATTTTTTTAAATTGCTGATCCTTCTGCAAATTTTATATTTTTTTAGGAATCCTTTCCCTCAAGTCTCACCATTTATAGCCCTTACACTCATTGAGTGTTCCTATGGTCCAATTGATTAA
Source organism: Lithobates sylvaticus (assembly GCA_028564925.1). Lineage (NCBI taxonomy): Eukaryota > Metazoa > Chordata > Amphibia > Anura > Ranidae > Lithobates > Lithobates sylvaticus. Next base: position 196,084,538 of record CM053026.1, on the reverse strand, counting down.
ACATTGGAGAGTTGGCTGTATGGGCTTTTAACATCAGGGACTACTACCTAGCAGTCCAACTAGATCAGCTCAAGCATTGGATTAGGCCATTCACTGATGTCCTATGGACGTATATTGAAAATGCCTTTGTACCTGCCTCAGATCTTTTCACCCTTCTGCTGGCTGATCAATGGCATCCACTAACACTGGATCCCTATCCCTACAAGTTAAAGCATCAATATTGGTGTACTGAGAGCTACCTCTTGTTTCAGTGTACAGCAGGTAGTCACATTCGGTAATCTGCTACTGTGGTCAATTAGATCTTGGATGTTGGAGACCTTGTGCTCCTCCACCTAGCGTTTAAGGATGCCCCACAGATGCTCAATGGGGTTTAGCTTCTTTAGCAAGGCAGTGGTCATCTTGGAGGTGTGTTTAGGAGTCGTTATCATGTTGGAAAACTGCTCTGCGAGCCAGTCTCTGAAGGGAGGAGATTATGCTCTGCTTCAGTATGTCAGAGTACATGTTGGCATTCATGGTTCCCGCAATGAACTGTAGCTCCCCAGTGCCGGCAGCACTCATGCAGCCCCAGAGCATGACACTCCCACCACCATGCTTGACTGTAGGCACCACCATTCTTGCCTGTTTGCTGCCACACACGCTTGACACCATCTGAACCAAATAAGTTTATCTTGGTCTCGTTTGACCACAGGACATGGTTCCAGTAATCCATGTCCTTCACCTTCATCCATGTCTGCTTGTCTTTAGCAAACTGTTTTCGGGCTTTCCTGTGCACCATCTTTAGAAGAGGCTTCCTTCTGGGACGACAGCCATGCAGATCAATTTGATGCAGTGTGTGGCGTATGGTCTGAGCACTGACAGGCTGACCAACCCCTTCGACCTCTGCAGCAATGCTGGCAGCACTCAAGTCTATTTCCCAAAGACAACTTCTTTGGTCAACCATGGCGAGGCTTGTTCTGAGTGGCACCTGTCCTGTTAAACCACTGTATGGTCTTGGCCACCATGCTGCAGCTCAGTTCCAGGTTCTTGGCAATCTTCTTATAGCCTAGGCCATCTTTATGTAGAGCAACAATAATGTTTTTCAGATCCTCAGAGCTCTTTGCCATGAGGTGCCATGTTGACCTTCCAGTGACCAGTATGAGTGAATGAAAGCGATCACACCAAATTTAACACAGCTGCTCCCCATTCACACCTGAAACCTTGTAACAATAACGAGTCACATGACATTGGGGAGGGAAAATGGCTAACTGGGCCCAATTTGGACATTTTCACTTAGGGATGTACTCACTTTTGTTGAAAGCGGTTTAGACATTATTGGCTGTGTGTTGAGTTATTTTGAGGGGACAGCAAATTGACACAGTTATACGCTGTACACCCACTACATTACATTGTAGAAAAGTGTAATTTCTTCAGTGTTGTCACATAAAAAGATATAATAAATATTTACAAAAATGTGCAGGGTGTACTCACTTTTGTGGGATACTGTGTGTATCCCACCACTTTTCTACCAGCATCTTCCATGGCCATACGTTTTCTATAGGATTACGGTCTGGCGACTGGCTAGCCCACCTCATGACCTTAATGTGCTTCTTTTTGAGCTACTCCTTTGTTGCCTTGGTGGTATGTTTTGGGTCATTGTTATGCTGGAAGACTCATGCACGACCCATCTTCAGTGTTCTGGCTGAGGGAAGAAGGTTCTCATCCAAGATGCATGGCCCCCTCCATTGGCCCCTCAATGCGGCAAAGTCGGCCTGTACCTTTAGCAGAGAAACCGCCCCAAAGCATAATGTTTCCACTTCCATGCTTGACTGTAGGGATGGTGCTCTTAGGGTCTAGTCAGCATTTTTCTTCTTCAAAACATGGCAAGTTGAGTTAATGTTTAAAGAGCTCCATTTTGGTCTCATCTGACAACAGCACTTTCTCCCAATCCTTCTCTGAATCACTTAGATGTTCATTGGTGAACTTCAGACGAACCTGTACATGTGCCTTCTTGAGGAGGAGGTCCTTGCGGGCTCTGCAGGATTTTCAATCCATGGTGGCATATTGTGTTACCAATAGTTTGTTTGGTGACTGTGGTCCCAACTGCCTTGAAATCATTCACAAGCTCCTGCCATGTAGTTCTGGGCTGATCCCTCACTTTTTTCATTATCATCCCTACCCCATAAGGGCGAAATCTTGCATGGAGCTCCAGACCGAGGGCGATTGATGGTTATTTTGTATTTCTTTCATAATCGCTCCAACAGTTGCCTCCTTCTCACCAAGCTTTTGCTGATGGTCTTGTAGCCCATTCCAGTCTTGTGCAGGTCTACAATCTTGTCCCTGACAACCTTTGACAGCTCTTTGGTCTTGGCCATGATGGTAAGGTTTGAATGGAAGAAATATTCTGTGGACAGGTGTCTTTTTTTTTTTTTTTTTTTTATACACACATAATGAGTTGTTGTTAGGAGCACCTTCTTAGATTGACAAGACTAATCGGTGTACTACATGAGCACATACTGTAGCCAGTCTGTGGAAGCCAGAATTATTGTTGGTTGGAAGAGGATCAAATACTTATTTTACTCACTGAACATTTGTATCATGTGTTTTTTTCTGGATTTTTGGTTGATATTCTTTCTCTATCATTTTAAAATACACCCATGATAACACATATGTACCCTTCTTTTCTTTGTAAATGGGCAAAAATCTGCAGGGGATCAAATAATTATTGTCCCCACTGTACAAGCATGACTCCCAAAGGCAGAGGTATGATGGGATTTGTAGTTTCACAACAGATGAAGGGCCACAGGTTAAGCACCCATGCTTTAGTAGATGGTTAACACGCCACCTTTGTAATATTAATGGTAAGGCTGTATAGTGATGCATATACACATGTGTACTATGATGTTGGACGCTAATGAAACTTTTCATTGAACAGACTGTACTCAAGGAACACGCAGATGATGATCAGAATTTGGCCATTTCTGGAGTACCTGTCGTGTCTTGGCCCAAGAAACCTGCCAAGGTGAGTCTTAAATCAGATCTAAAATAATATACATTTTAAAGGGGTTTTCCTGTTTAAAGAAAAACTACCCTGACAACCCATTTCCTCCAACCTCTTTACCCATATAGGTGGTTCTAAAGGTATATTTAGTGACTGCGATGTCTGATAGTGATAATATTGGGGAACATTCCAGAAATGGCATGTTTAAGCATAGAGTTTAACAGATCGCATGAAGGGTTTTCATAAACCCTTCAAAAAGACCATGTAACATGATAAAAAAAATCGGGAAGATGCCATTGCTTTGTTTTCGATATGCAGGAGGTCTTCCTCTCATTATTTCCTCTTACTCAGTGAATGCATGACCTGGAACACCTGAGATGCATGTCAGATTCAGAGTGACGACTTGCTAAGTAATAAACCAATATAACTATGACTGCCCTTGAGCCTACACCCTAAAAAATAAAAGTTTGCAAAGGCATCTCAAATATTTTCTTTTCTGCCAAGAGACCACTTCAGGTCTCCTACTTGGGGGTTTAAACAATTTGTACAAGTCCACTAAGGGCTTTTTTTATTCGGTAATAACTTTTGTCTTACTTAAGACAGGCTTGGACAAATCACACCCAAATCTAGGAACCAGCTTTAAAAGCCTTGAACCCAGCACCACACAACCTGTGTAACACTATATAGGTAGCTGATGGACACATAGTTAAGCAACAGCTAAAAGGAAAACATTTGCGTTCATTTTTTAAAGACTTTATTTTAACAACTAAATTAACAATAAAAATACAAAACGGACTACTTTACCAGTAGAATAACCAAAGTTAAAATGGGACAAATATGGAGGATGCTCATTACATATGCAGGCTCTGCTTCTTACTTTCTAGTGCTACATAATGGTTGTAAATGACTGCTCTTCTTACACTGTAGGTCTATGAATGGGTTCATTGATGGAGAACAATGCAATTGCTGTATAGCAGATATCACAGCCAGTTGCCATTAATAGCAAGAGTCTTTTAGTCCCCTGACTCACTTTATACTTACCTTCTCAGTATTTCTCCATGCCTAGTTATTTCAGGAGCCAATGGTTGAGCTGCTAAGGTGTGAATAAGTGGGTTTGAGTAAGTGATAGTAAGAGATTGTCACTTTGCTTTGAATGGACAACGTGAAAGAGTTTATTTATGATGAGAGACACTAATTGAAAATTAAGTTTTACTTACACTTTTTGGCTATTTTACAAACTGCTATATTTAACACAAGAACAGACATAAAATGTAAAAAAAAAAAAAAGTTGTTATTTTTACATTTTCTTTTTATGGAATCACTGCATTAATAACTTGTACTGGAAAGGAATTCCAGGCAATATTGGGATCAGAAAGTTGGCAAAGGTTGATCTTGTTATACAGGGTCATAAAGACTAAGTAGTTGATTTACTAAAGGCAATTGCACCAGAGCTTAGTAAGAGCAGTTGCTCCAGAGCCTAGTAAATGAGCAGAAGCTCTGCTAACTTCCATCATCCAATCACATGCAAGAATGCTGTTTTTTTTTAAGTATTATTTATTTTTATCTTCCTTGCACATGATTTGGGTATAATTTGCCAAATGAAGCTTCACCTCATTTACTAAGCTCTGGGGTAACTGCACTTGCAAAATGCAGTCTATTTGCCTTTAGTAAATCAACCCCTGTGTGCCTCATATAAATGGAACCACCATTAGGTTGCTTGCTGTACTGGTCAAAGAAACCCTATTACTATTGAACATGTTCCATCAGTAAAACAAGATAGTATGAACTTACTTCTGCTACCAAATGCTACTCCATTTGTGAGAAATAGTCCCACAATGTCTGCTGGCAAACTGACCCTTATGCCGCGTACACACAAGTGGAATTTCCGTATGAAAAATCTTGGATGTTTTTTCCGACGGAATTCCGCTCAAGCTTGTCTTGCATACACATGGTCACACAAATATTCTCCTGAACTTTCGACCATCAAGAACGCGGTGACGTACAACACTACGATGAGCTGAGAAGATGAAGTTCAATGCTTCCGAGCATGCGTTGGATTGTTTCCGAGCATGCGTTGGATTGTTTCCGAGCATGCGTGATTTTTTGCGCGTTTGAATTGCATACAGACGATCGCATTTTCGGATAGGAACTTGTCCAGAACAAAAAATGGAGAACATGCTCTCAATCTTTTGCTGGCTGGAATTCCGCCAGCAAAAGACCAATGGAGCAAACACACGTTCACATTTTCCGACAAAAAGCTCTCATCAGAGTTTTGCTGGAGGCATTTCCGATCGTGTGTATGCGGCATTAGGGGTGTGTTCATCTCCTAGGTGGTCTGCAGCTCTCTCTGGTTCTATTTGCTGAGCACCACATCACTACAAGAGACAGTAGTGTCGTGGAGATCTGCAGAGAAACCACTACAAGAGATAGTAGTGATGTGGAGGTTAGTAGGAGGAACCTGTATAAGAGACAGTAGGGATGTGGAGGTCAGCAGAAGGATTCAGTATACTAGACCGTAGTGATGTAGAAGTTAACGGGAGGAACCAGTATAGTAGGCAGTAGTGATGTGGAGGTCAACAGGAGGAACCAGTATAGGAGACAGTAGGTATATGGAGGTCTGCAGAAGGATCCAGTATAGGAGATGGTAGTGATGTGGAGGTCAGCAGGAAGAACCAGTATAGGAGACAGTAGGTATGTAGAGGTCAGCAGAAGGATCCAGTATAGGAAACAGGCATGATGTGGAGGTCAGCTGGAGGAATCTGGATAGGAGACAGTATTGACATTGGGGATCAGCAGAGGGAGAAATATAAGAGATAGTAGCGATGTGTAGGTCAGCAGGAGGAACCAGTATAGGAGACAGTAGTGACAAAAGGGTCACCAGGAGGATTCGGTATGAACTGTGGGAGACCCAGAAGATCTACAGTTCTGGAAGGGTGATTTTTCCCAGCTTACTCTGCGAGACCATGTCTCTCGCAAATGGAGTGATAATGTAAGTATTTTATATTCTTCTTTTAAAGAGTATGCTGTGCTAGAACCTTTTACGCTAGTGACATGGTCACTTTCGATCAACCTTTTATGCTGATCATTTAGCATGGTTTATTACACTATCCTAAACATAAAATATGCAGTGGTGTTTTTAAAATGTCGAAGGACATTACTTCTGAATGGATCACCATTCTTTACCCCCTCCTTTCAAATCACAGGCATATGTAAATTTACTGCACTCTTTTAATGTGAAAGCATCATACTTCAAATAAAAAGTGTTTATGTGGTATTGGCCAGTTTTATGATTCTCATGGGCCTGCAAAGCACGCTTGGCTCACCTGCCATCCTTTTAATACCAGATGGAAATGGGCCTAGTTACACATTTTCACTCTTAGGTCAGAGTGCTTTGAAGCAGTAGCTAGATTTGTTTTTGCCCATTAAAGGCCTTCTAAAGCAACCTGGAGTATAGAATAATAATACATTTATAGTTCTAAAGGCAGGATGAAACCACAAGCGTGGTAGATAGGAAACCTAAAACTGAAAGCACAGTAAGTATGAATTTTGGATTTGTTTTCCCTAGCTGCCCTCAAAAAGACACTATCAGGATAAACATATGGGAGCTGCCTTTGCTGCTCTATTTGTTGAGGTGATGGTTCAGAAATATCTCTCTAAATGTTGATTCACTTCTTATGAGACTAACCAAGAGCAAGCATGCCAGAAACCATTTAGATACATAATATACATATGTACATGTTATTCCTGGTCAGTGTTACACTACTTTGTAATCAATTTGTATACAGAACTATGGATGATAAACAATAATAAATGGAACATCTACATAAAGTGCAATAGTGCAATCAAATATAACCATCTTTTTTTAAAGTGGTATTAAACCCAAAACCAAAAATGTAATATATTGTAGCCTAGCATTAATTAGATGCAGTGGCTGCATTTTTTTTCCTTTGCTAGCCCCCCCCCCCCTCTGTTTTCATCTGGTGATCTGGTCCGTTTCACTTCCTGTACTACAGTGCCCATATTTTGTTATTTCATTTTCCCCTTCATAACAAACTCAAATTGTGTCGTGATTGAGTACATCCAATCAGATGAGCACTTATCTTTTTGAAGGGCCCCTTACTCCTTTTTTTTTTTTTTTTTTTTATGCTCCAGGTGCCGATGTTGACATTCGTACATTCCCCATTAAGTAGGTTTATGGCATAATGTGCACTGCATACTAGCATATTATGACAGACTTCCCTTTCACAGAGCCCTCCAGTGCTGAGCTATCACTGCTCCCATCTCCACGTTCGACCAGTCTTCCTTCTGGGTTTGCATTCTCTGGCCAATTGAATGGCCCTCAGTGTGCCCTGGGTGCTGTGCCTGTGCAAGCGATGTCGGCAGCTGGAGCCGAATATGTACTAAATAGCTCAAGTTTAATAGATACTCACAGTACTGACCGGTAGGACTTGTTATAGGCTTACCTGTAGGTACAATTTCTTTAAAAAAGTTCGCTACTGCCATCGTTGCTCTAGCTGGCGTCACTGATCGACAAAAAAAAAAAAAAAAAAGACAGGTTGGTTGTACAGAACTCAATCGAGAAATTAACTTCTGTATAACCAGCCCGTCCATACATGGATTAAAATTTGGCTGGTCCCTGCTGAACCGGCCAAATATCGATCCATCTAATGCCCCGTACACATGATCCATTTATTGTACGACCGATTTTGCTTAAGTCACGGAAATTCTCGTACGACAGGAAAAAAAAAATCGGAAGTGGTGTTTGTATTGAATTTTCGGACGACAACAATACTGACTAACCGAAAATCGTACGATCAGGAATTGTACGAGGAAAATTATTGTGCATGTCCGATCGAATATACGATCCTTCCTCGGATGATCGTTTTCGTACGATATTCGGATTGTGTGTACGGGCCATAAGGCAAAACCTTTTTTTTTTATGTTTTGGTTAATGGGGAGGTGAACACCTGTCAGTTTGCTGTCTCTGTGCCCATAAGGAAGATCCACCCTCTCTATTTGTCCTGTTTACCATTATCATTTAAAGTAAAAGAAGATCCCAAATTTTGATTTGTCCCAAGAAAATCAATACTGGGGAAATCTTTCAATGGTGACCAGTCCCCCAAGAGATTCCCTTAATTTTCAGGGATTTCCTCTTACTTCCTGTTTGGCTATCGAACAGGAAGTGAAAGTAAATCTCCCCAATGGGACACAGGGGGCAAAATAAACTTTACTCACAGGGGTTAACCCTCCCTTACCTTCTTATCCAAAATGGGGGGGAAAAAAAAAGTTTTGCCTATAGTTCTACTTTAATCTATGCTTGTTTAACCACTTCCCACCCGGCCACTGCACATATACGGCCGGGTGGGAGCCGTCTACTTCTGACTGGACGTTCCGGAACGTCCTTCAGAAGTAGCGGGATCGCGCGGGCGCGCTCCCGCGCATCCGCGCGATCCCGATGCGCGCGTGTCCCCCGCACACGCCGCATCTCGGCACGGCAGGTGGGCAATGTATTTGCCCTCCTGATCCATGCGATGGCTGTGTCTAATCACAGCCATCGCAATGTCAACAAAGGGGGAAGGGCGGCAGATGACAGGAGATCGCGCCGCTGCGTGCCCGCGCAGCGGCGCGATCCCGATCTGCCTGTGTCCCCCAGAGACAGCTGAGCAGTGTGAGACAGGAGGGCCATCTGATTGGCCCTCCTGATCACATGACGACTGTGTCCAATCACAGTCGTCATGTAATGTAAATAGAGAGCAGTTGTAACTGCTCTCATCTCTTCCTCTCCTCACACAGAGCCTGTGCTGCAGCCAGGAGATCAGTGAGTTATATAGCTGTTTGTCTGCTGTTAACCCACTGATCACCTAGCTAGTGTCCCCAAAACACAGTGTCCCCAAAACACAGTGTCCCCAAAACAGTGTCCCCAAAACACAGTGTCCATCTGTCCGCCATCATCCGGCACATCTGCCCGCCATCATCCGGCACATCTGCCCGCCATCATCCGGCACATCTGCCCGCCATCATCCGGCACATCTGCCCGCCATCAGCCGCCCGCCACCCAACACATCAGCCCGCCACCATCAGGCACATCTGTCCGCCCGCCATCAGGCACATCTGTCCGCCCGCCATCAGGCACATCTGTCCGCCCGCCATCAGGCACATCTGTCCGCCCGCCATCATCCGGCACATCTGTCCGCCCGCCATCATCCGGCACATCTGTCCGCCCGCCATCATCCGGCACATCTGCCCGCCATCATCCGGCACATCTGCCCGCCATCATCCGGCACAGCTGCCGCCATCATCCGGCACAGCTGCCCGCCATCATCCGGCACAGCTGCCCGCCATCATCCGGCACAGCTGCCCGCCATCATCCGGCACATCTGCCCGCCATAATCCGCAAATCTTCCGGCCATCAGCCGCCCGCCACCAAACACATCAGCCCGCCACCATCAGGCACATCTGTCCGCCCGCCATCAGGCACATCTGTCCGCCCGCCATCAGGCACATCTGTCCGCCCGCCATCAGGCACATCTGTCCGCCCGCCATCAGGCACATCTGTCCGCCCGCCATCAGGCATATCTGACACCCGCCATCAGTCGCATCTGCCCGCCATCAGTCGCATCTGCCAGTCAACATGACTAAAAGGTCATACAGCGCAGAGGAGGCTTGCCAGATACTCCAAAGTATGTCAGACGAGAGTAGCGGGGAACTCTCTCTGTCAGACTCGGATAGCGACTATGAGCCAGTGGACAGCAGTGGCTCCGAGATGGAAACAGAGGATGATAGAATCCTAACAAAGAGAAGCAGGAGAAATGAGCAGGCGCAGGCATCCACCAGCAGCGCAGCACTCCAGGATGATATGCAGGCATCCACCAGCAGCACAGCACTCCAGGATGATATGCAGGCATCCACCAGCAGCGCAGCACTCCGGGATAGGCAGCCATCCACCAGCAGTTTGGCAACCTTCCTAGAAGATAGGCCAGATGCTAGCAATGGAGCATCACATCAACGAGGCAGTACTACCCTTCCAGATGTTCTACTGTATCCAACATGGCTGCCCGATACGTCAGTAGAACCTGTAATTCCCCTTTTTACAGCCCAGCCAGGCCCTCAGATACGGACGGAAAATGTAACCCCACTTTATTATTTTCACTTATTTTTTCCCAATGATCTCCTAACCTACATTGTGGAGCAATGTAATCTATATGCCAGCCAACATATAGCCAACAATCCAAGTTCTTCCTATGCCCGCCCTTTTGTTTGGAAACCCCTCACCATTGAAGAATTTAAAATTTTCCTTGGCCTAACCCTCAACATGGGGCTGACAAAAAAAAATGAACTCCATTCCTACTGGTCTACCCTACATATCCACCACATGCCGATCTATTCATCAATGATGCCCAGAACCCGTTATGAAATGATAATGCGATTTTTACATTTCAATAACAATGCCCAATGCCTCCCTCGAAATCATCCCAGTTATGATAAATTATTCAAAATTCGGCCCCTAATCAATTTTTTTTGCGCCAGCTTCAAACGACTGTTTACCCCAGATAAAAATATCTGTGTAGATGAGTCACTATTACACTTCACTGGAAGACTTGGAATCCAACAATACATGCCCAGTAAACGAGCCAGACGTGGGGTAAAATTTTATAAGGCGTGTGACAGGGCCACGGCCTACACATATGATTTCATAATTTATGAGGGAAAAGACAAAAAGCTAAACCCCCCTGGATGCCCTACCTACATGGGAACAAGTGGCAAAATTGTCTGGCAGCTGATCCAACCACTGCTTGGGAAAGGTTATCACCTATATGTAGACAATTTCTACACAAGTCTCCCACTTTTCCGCCATCTCTACCTAAAGCAGACTGTGGCCTGTGGGACAGCGCGGACCAACCGCAAAGGCTTCCCACAGACATTGGTCACCAAGAACTTGAAGACGGGTGAAAAGGCCAGTATGCGGACTGAAGAGGTACTAGCGCTGAAGTGGCGAGACAAAAAAAGAGACGTCTACATCCTTTCCACAATACACAACGACACCTTGGTGGAACTGCAGAGAAGAAGAGGCGCCGTCCAGAAGCCAAAATGTATCCACGAGTATAACCTATACATGGGGGGGGTGGATATGAACGACCAGATGATGCAGCCCTACTTGGCCACCAGGAGATCGCTTTTTTGGTACAAAAAAGTCGCCATTTATTTGATGCAACTAGCCATGTTCAATTCCTATATTATTTTTTCTAAGTGCACCCAAAGTTCCCTGACCTATCTCAGATTTCAAGAAGACGTCCTCACAGCCCTCATCTATCCCCATGGCCAACCCACTCAACTAATTCGCTCTGATGAAGTATCCAGACTCCATGAAAGGCACTTTCCTGAACTTCTCCCTCCTACCCAAACAGGTCGCAAACCCCAAAAAAAATGTCGTGTGTGTTCAAGTAGGGGAAATCGCCGCGACACCCGATACTACTGTCCCGACTGTCCCTCCCATCCAGGCCTCTGTATTGGAACGTGCTTTCGAAGCTATCATACTTCACTGCACTATTAGATGACTTTTTTCCAGTTTCCACTTTCTGCCATTTCTGTGAATGACCCGGACTATGCCTCTGCCAAACATCTTTCTGCCTTCAACGTGAATTGACCTCGGCCTGTTAAATGACCATTCTTTTTGCCTGCCTCCTGAACTGATCATTTGCCCTGCCACTGTACAGCACAGGGGTCTCACATGTGAGGGGCTCCAGAAAAGGTTTTCCGAGTGGAGAAAACATTTTTCTCCAGGTTTTGTTTTCTCGGATTAGGGTCTGGAGACTCGGAGGCTTCGTAGAGATTTGGGTGGGAAGAAGCCTCTACCCCTGTCCTCAGGTCTTACCTGACCAAGGCCTAATGTACAAAGTGCCACCTGCTGCCATCTGAACTGGTCATGCCTCTGCCTGCCACCTGAACTGGCCGTGCCTTTGCATGGGACCTGAACTGGCCGTGCCTATGCATGGCACCTGAACTGGCCATGCCTTTGCCTGGCACCTGAACTGGCCATGCCTTTGCCTGTTACCTGAACTAGCCATACCTATGCCTGTTACCTGAACTGAACTTTGACTGCTCTGGAACGGTATTCCTGCCTGCTAGAACCACAGGTGAGCCTTTTTTTTTACCCTTTGCTCAGCAGAATGTATTTTGGGGTGCAATTCTTGGTGTATACATGCTATGTGTTAGAAGCCTAAAGGTGCTACTTGCATGTTGGGCTTCTGTATGTGGCCAGGTAGTGGAAAAGTCTGACACATGGGGTATCGCCATACTCAGGACGAGTAGCAGAATGTATTTTGGGGTGTAATTTTGGCTATGTACATTCTACGTGTTATAAAGATCTTCTAAATTGACAACTTTGTAAGAAAAAAATTGGTTTTAATTTTCTTTCCACATTTTCCAAAAACTTGTGGAAAGAAATTACATGTTCAAAAGACTCATTATGCCTCATAGAATATACATTGGGGTGTTTTCTTTCCAAAATGGGGTCACTTTGTGGGTGATTCTATTGTCCTGGTGCTCCAGGGCCTTCAAAAATGTGATAGGTACTCAGGAAATGAAATGTGTAATTTATGCCTTTAGAACACCTGATGGTGCTACATGGATGTTGGGCCTCTGTATGTGGCCAAGCTGTGTAAAAGTCTCACACATTTGGGATCGCCATACTCAGGAGGAGTAGCAGAATGTATTTTGGGGTGTAATTTTTGCTATGTACTTGCTATGTGTTGGAAATATCTTATAAATGAACAACTTAGCGTAAAAAAAATGCGTTTTCATTTTTTTTCCACATTTTCCCAAAACTTCTGGAAAAAAATGAACCGTTCAAAAGACTCATTATGCCTCATAGATTATACGTTAGGGTGTTAGCTTTCCAAAATGGGGTCACTTTGTGGGCGTTTCCATTGTCCTGGTGCTCCAGGGCCTTCAAAAGTGTAATAGGTGGTTGAGAAATGAGATGTGTCATTTATGCTTGTAGAACGCCTGAAGGTGCTACTTCACTGGCGGGCCTCTGTATGTGGCCAGGCTGTGTAAAAGTCTCACACATTTGGTATCGCCATACTCAGGAGGAGTAGCAGAATGTATTTTGGGGTGCAATTTTTGCTATGTACATGCTATGTGTTGGAAATATCTTATAAATTAACAACTTAGCGTAAAAAAAATGCGTTTTCATTTTTTTTCCACATTTTCCCAAAACTTCTGGAAAAAAATGAACCGTTCAAAAGACTCATTATGCCTCATAGATTATACGTTAGGGTGTTAGCTTTCCAAAATGGGGTCACTTTGTGGGCGTTTCCATTGTCCTGGTGCTCCAGGGCCTTCAAAAGTGTAATAGGTGGTTGAGAAATGAGATGTGTCATTTATGCTTGTAGAACGCCTGAAGGTGCTATTTCAATATTGGGCCTCTGTATGTGGCCAGGCTGTGTAAAAGTCTCACACATTTGGTATCGCCATACTCAGGAGGAGTAGCAGAATGTATTTTGGGGTGCAATTTTTGCTATGTACATGCTATGTGTTGGAAATATCTTATAAATTAACAACTTAGCGTAAAAAAAATGCGTTTTCATTTTTTTTCCACATTTTCCCAAAACTTCTGGAAAAAAATGAACCGTTCAAAAGACTCATTATGCCTCATAGATTATACGTTGGGGTGTTAGCTTTCCAAAATGGGGTCACTTTGTGGGCGTTTCCATTGTCCTGGTGCTCCAGGGCCTTCAAAAGTGTAATAGGTGGTTGAGAAATGAGATGTGTCATTTATGCATGTAGAACGCCTGATGGTGCTATTTCAATATTGGGCCTCTGTAAGTGGCCAGGCTGTGTAAAAGTCCCACACATGTGGTATCGTAATACTCAGGAGGCGTAGCAGAATGTATTTTGGGGTGTCATTTGTGGTATACACATGCCATGTGAGAGAAATAACCTATTACAATGAACATTTTGTGGGGAAAAAATAAAAAATAAAAATTCTTCATTTTGCAAAGAATTGTGGGAAAAAAATTACAACATCAAAAACCTCACCATGCCTCTTACTAAATACCTTGGAATGTCTACTTTCAAAAAAGGGGTCATTTGGGGGGTATTTGTACTTTCCTGGCTTGTTTGGGTCGCAAGAAATGAGATAGGTCACCAGTACATCAGATGTGATCAATTTTGTATGATTCGCACCACCGCTTGTAGACTCTATAACTTTCACAAAGACCAAATAGTATCCACTAATTTGGGTTATTTTTACCAAAGATATGTAGCAATATAAATTGTGGCCAAAATTTATGAAGAAAAATTAATAATTTGCAAAATTTTATCACATAAACTAAGAAAAATTCGTTTTTTTTCAAAATTTTCCGTCTTTTTTCATTTATAGCGCAAAAAATAAAAAACCCAGAGGTGATCAAATACCACCAAAAGAAAGCTCTATTTGTGGGAAAAAAAGGACAAAAAAATCATTTGGGTACAGTGTTGCATGACTGAGTAATTGTGATTCAAAGTGTGAGAGCACCGAAAGCTGAAAATTGGTCTGGGCAGGAAGGGTGTTTAAGTGCACAGTAAGCAAGTGGTTAATGGGTGTTGTATGAATGCCCATTCACATGGTGTTACAAACACAGCGTTCAGATGCGTGTCTTTCATGCGTTTTTATGAAACACCATACAAATGGCTATTCAGACCTGTGTGTTTGTGGCTGCCACGTTTGGATTCCAAAAAAAAAAAATAAGTATGAAAATTCTGCGTATTTTTTTTTTTTTTAACATACTCACACATGTATGTGTGTCTGATCACAGGTACAGTCCAAGTAGATGCATGGACGCAATACAGATTTAAATGCGTCAAAACACATCTAAACTGAGACGTATTTTTTTTCTGTCAGCGGGAACCTGTGTGTGTGCAGGACTAACGCCCGTGTGAATTAAGCCTAGAAAAACATAGATGACCCACTAATGAGAGTGAGGGGTCTCAGTCTGCTGAGCGCCCATCTAATTAGATTCATAACGAACAAGAAGGTTTCTTGCACATTGTGGAGTTTGCTGCACGGCTGGACCTTTTTATGATTGTTTTCACATAAACTCGTGTAAACTGATACATTTTGTGTTATATAAACACTAGAATAGATTGATAGTTTGTGTTTCACTGGTCACTTTGTAAGAAGGTGTTTGCACATAGGGATTAATAAGGATTGTTTGTTTGTGCTTTTGTAGCTTTTCTATTTATTATTGTTTATTATCCATAGAGCATATACACATTTTTCTTTTAAAGTACTACAGATAACAATGATAAATACAGCAGCTGGGGGTGTAGAAGCACACAAACAACTCATATAATTAGTGACGGGCTAAGTAATAAAGCAAATATCGGCATGCCAGCTTCAAAATCTATAAACTAGTCACTGATGGCAGTTTGCCCATATCTATCTTAAAGGGGAGTTCCAACCTCTTAAAAGTAAAAGTCAGCTACAAATACAGTAGCTGCTGATTATTAATGTAAGCTTGGGTGCAGGCGCCGGCATTGCAACTAAGGTAAACCGGCAGTGAAGCCTCGCTGGGGTGGTGTAGGACAGAAGCCCTGCTGAAAAACAAAAACAAGGTATGAAACGCTCCCCCCCCAAAAAAAAAATAAATAAATAAAAGGAAATACGAGGGGAGTGGGGTGCTGGATTTGGATCACACCTACTTTTATTTTAGCCTGGAATTCTGCTTTAACAAGATCCTTTTTAAAAGTAGAACTCCAGGCTCAAAGTAAAGTTATGCACTGTTACAGGTTGCATGTTCTTATAAAATTACCAGTACTTTTTTCTTGATTGTATAGTTTATTTTATACTTTTCTTGCAGCCCCTCTTACATTTGTAAAAGGCTTAGTTATGCCGGGTTCCCAATTCTTTAGGGAGTCATTTGCAACTCTATGGAGAATTCTTGAGAGTGCTGGGATACAATGAGTCATGGGAATGGAGTGTTAGGCCCCTTTCACACGAGGCGGATCCGCTTCCACAGAGTCCGCCTCTGTCCGCCGGCTCAGCGGGAGATCTCTCCGTTGATCTCCGCTGAGCCGGCGGATGACAAGTCCCTCTCTGCTCACTGAGCGGGGAGGGGCTTGTCGAGCGCCACTGGTCTCTATGGAGAGATCGGATGAAAACATTTTCATCAGATCTCATACGATCTGCCAGCGACGGATCTGGACATAGAGCCATCTGTCTGCTTTTGGCGGATCGGACTGGGTCGGATGTCAGCGGACATGTCTCCGCTGACATCCGTCGCGCCATAGACCAACATGGAGTGCCCGTTCAGGTCCGCCGTCAAAACTGACAGGCGGACCTGAACAGTCCATTCATGTGAAAGGGGCCTTAGGCTCCATTCACACCTGAGCAATTTACTGGTGTTTTTCGGGTGTTTCTTTTACATGTTTTTGCAGCTTTTTACAATTGTTTTTAAAGCGTATTACAAGCATTTTACAGCTTCAGGCATTTTTGTTTAGCCAAAAGAAAGCACTATGGGGAGGAGAGGGATGGCAAATTAGGGGAGAAGAGCTGCTGTTTGGGCAGAAATTAAGCGACAAAACGCTCAAGTCAGGCATTTCTATTGAAATCTATGGGGCCAAAAATGCTTGTAAATTGCCAAAAAGAAGCTTGTGTACTTTTTTGAGTGACAGGCGTTTTGCTTTAGGCGACAGAATGCTCAGATGTGAAGAGGGGCCATTGAAATGAATGGGGTTTGGCTTGTTGAGTATTTTAGAGCTGGAATGGAATGGAGATGGCATTCCATGTCTCTGGGCTGTGGTGAAGAGCACTTTCCCAGGTTATATTACTCATCTTTGAGGTATTCTGGACAGTCTGCTGGTTATCCCTTCAACACTACGATGAGCCAAGAAAATGAAGTTTAATGCTTCCGAGCATGCATCGAATTGTTTCCGAGCATGCGTAGGAATTTTGCGTGTTGGAATTGGTACAGACGATCGGAATTTCCAAACGAAAAATTAAAAACATGCGCTCAATCTTTTGCTGGCAGAAATTCGGCCAGAAAAAGTCCGATGGAGCATACACACGGTCGCATTTTCCGACCAAAAGCTCTCATCGGTCTTTTGCTGGCCAAATTTCCGATCGTGTGTACGTGGCATTAGCTGCATTTCAGGCTGTATGTATGCATGTATGGGAACACTCCTTGGTAACAAAGTCAAAATGTATTTTGTTCTGCCTTCCATGTCCTCCAAAAATATATATATTTTTTCTGTTAATTTTTAATAGGATAGGGAAGGGTTAAGACCCGTTGCTGTTCTGGAGAAGTAACAGGAAACTCGAGAAAATCTCTCCAAAGTGCATGGAATTCCCATCTTGGAGCATTGTCATAGAAACCAGTGTCTCCATTGGAGGATGTTCCCTCACCTATTGCTCTGTGACAGTTTTAGATTTCCCCTCACGTTCCATCTCTATGACCGTGGCTACAAGTACAAATAGAGGGATGAATTTCCCTAATGGGGACACAGACAGCAATAAGAACCTGAAAAATGGTCTAACCCATCCCTGTGTTTGAGTTGCATTGATCAGCACAAGCTGAAGGCAGACTTTAAAAACAGTTGCTGTCTGTGGCCTGTTCACACCACACTAGTGCATTAAGGTAAAATGGAGGCATGCTCATTATATGGGAAGGAGGTGTGTGACCACCAGGGCTGGGACAAGGGGCGGGCAGAAGGGACGGCTGCCCTGGGTGCAGCGTATATTATAGGGATGGGGGCACCACAAGTTCCTTTTACTTTAAAGCTGACATGAGTAGTGACAGCAGCATCACTACTTCTGTCAGCCCATCGCTGGAAGCGGAAAGGAGAGGAATAGAGAGCCGGAAAAAGGTGCAGGCAGTGTTCTCTCCTCCTCCTAAGCTCGTACATAATGAAGAAGGGGGAGCAATTTGGCATCTTTGCCCTGAGCACCAGGTGATTTGTCCCGACACTGGTGACCACCAGCTGGAGTGCCTTAGAGAAGAGGCTGCAGGGGATCATTTGCACAGATGAAGGGAGCCTGCCAGAGCAAGCAGATAAGTATTACACCTTATTACTGTAAAAGAGCATTTAACCCTTGTAGCGAGGGGTGGTTCTACTGCAAAGGTGTTCGTTTATTTCTTGTGTCCAGTGTTGGACTTAAACAAGAACTATCATTTGTTTTCTCATGGTTTGTAATAAATTGCTAGGTGCTTCCTAAGATTAGCTATGAGGTTGGACTGGGCATACTAATCCCCCTCCCATCCCTTGTGTTTTCCCCACAACATAGCTAGGAGGAAGACCACTGCTTGTCTTGGGTCAGAGCTCTCATGACAAGCGGCGGCAAGAGCAATGCAGGGGAATGGGAGGCTGACACGCCCCCTTCTTTTTTTATCCAGGCAAAGTGCTAGGCGCTGAGAAATGTGACTGTTATAAAGCAGCCGCTTTCTTCCTAGCTATGTTGTCAGATGGCTGTAGGCAGAGAGGGGCACCCAATCTGACCTCATAGCTAGGACTAACTATACAAACTACTACATGTACTTTGTCCCATGGGGGACAGAAAATAATTAGATAAGGATCTTCTATAAGCTCTGCATCTCTTATCAATCCCCCTAGCTACTAACATGCCTTTTTTTATGGCAGAGATTACTAAGGCCAGAGCTGTCTGACTTATGGGACATCAGCCTGGCTTTATGGTCTCTGTACTGTGGGAGCAGCAAAATAGCGGCATCCAACAGGGAAATAACTGGGTCTCTGGGGACAGGTGGGCATAAAGTTTTTCATCATGGGTTATGTCTTGGTAAGCTGTTTTAGAAGATGACAATTCATTATTGCCATCAGTTTCTATCAACATTGGCAAAGGAAAGGGTTACTTTTTGGTTAAAGAGGGACTTTCAAAATTCCAAAAAAGTCACTTTTAGGAATTTTTACAAATGCCAATATGTTCAGTGGAAATAAGAGGTTCACAGTGACCTAACCCTCCACCTGGGGGAAGCAAAGAATAAAAATGCATTTTATTGTGTACGTAGTACAAATGCTTAGGGCCTTCCTGCATGTTATGCGGGTGGCTAAAAGCGTTCCAGGAAGTAAAGGCTGATGGCTTCACCTGCCCTTAGTAAAAATGGCCATCAGGATCAGAGCAGTAGGGAAGAAATAAGGTATGCAAAGCAATAAAAGGCATCAATTTCAATAAAGATCAGTTCCCATTCAATATAATGCATTTTAATTCTTTGCTTCCCCCATGGTGGAGGGTGATTCATTGTCAACCTCTTCTTCCCACTGGTTTGAAGGTCACTTTCCTGAGCTGCTTCCACTTTGCGTTTCAACCTGAATCAGCAGTGCCGCCGATTATGTACACACTGCTAGACAGGAAAGATTTCACTTTCGATTTCAACTTTATGGGAAGAAATTAAATTGGCCAAACAGGCAGGTTTTTTTTTAATGCAGAAGAGACCTGCTTTGTCTCCTCTGCATTAAAGTTACTTACCTGCCTGCCCTTGTACAGTGAGCTGCACAGGCACAGCTCGTTGTACAATCTTGCAAAAGCCAAAGTTGGTGAGAATCTCGGATTCTTGGCAGCTGAGAGACTTTACCCATCCACACAGTTCGTGCACACATTGTACAGTTCCACTGTAACCATTTAGGCCTCTTTCATACAGGTGTACCGAACCATACACCCGTGTGAAGAGCCACCTTTAGCTCCCCAGGATGCACAGGTATTTTATGCCTGTTGAAATCAATGACAGGCAACTGCCAGCACAGACCTCCATGCGCATCCTGGAGTGTATATCTGTGCGGTAAGGATGAGCTCAGGCGTGTTCGCATGGTCCACGTGCAGAGCCCTGCCAGGAAGTCGGCACAGCGCTGCGCCAACTTCCTGGCAGGCTCTGCACGTGGACCATGCGAACACGCCTGAGCTCATCCCTACTGTGCGGGTCTGATGTATGGATGAGAATGCAGTCTAAGGCCTTTTATATGAGTGGTTAAAATTTAGTGACTCTAGCACTGTACACGGACAGTTTGTGTCCAGATACAAACCGGCTTCAGCTAATCCAGCGTGTATACAGCCATAGCCCAGAGTGCTGTTGTGTACAGATGTGGCATAGCTGAAGGCCTGTGTCGCAGAATTCCAAGTGCTTTGTAGCTCAGTCGCTGAGCTATGGACGTTTTGCAGCATTTAGTTACAGAAGCTTCAGTAGCCACTCATGTTATCCAATGCAGCAGCTGATGACTATGACCAGCTCCTCGTTAGCCTTCACCTGTGGAATAGGCCTTTGGGGTCCTAAGTCTTGGCCTCAAATTTGGGGACCTTTACACCCCAATGTATAGATGCCCCCTGAGTGCTTACACTGGAGATGGAGGGAATCACTCCTCCATTCTGAGCCAGAGAGAGTACATTAGACTCCTTGAAGTGAACATTCCTTGTACTATTTTAAGAGGGACGTGTCCTAATGAACAGCCATTTAGGAGTTAAACTTTAAAGGTGGATTTCAGGGCCAAAGAAAATCTTTACCCTTACAATTGGTCTTCCACCTCAATGCAATGATTAATTGCTTGTTTAGTCTAAAGTGTGATGGATAGATTATATACTTACCATAGTCACTCCCGCTGGCTTCCTTCTCTTCATGCAACCATTCCCCGATGTCTCCTCTTTTCACTGCCAAACTGGCTGCCTCTCTGATGTCATCGTCTACAATGCAGGACCAGCAGTAATGCATTGTACAGTAAGACACCGAGGGCTTGACCCCCAGCCCAAGAACACCAGACAGTGGAGGATAGCTGCCTAGGGACCGAGGAGTAAGGCAAGCATATTACCTTATTCATAATCCCCCAAGCAAAATGAGTGTTCAACCCTTGGAGCAGAGCCCCACTCCACCCCAAGGGTTAGGGCCTTCCAGCTTTAATTATACATCACTGGTGATTATGTTGTAGCTGGTGGAGAAATCAAGTTGTATGTTCAAAGCAAAGTTCCACTCAAAAATGGAACTTCCGCTTTAAGGGAGGTGACCCCCTGACATGCCACATTTGGCATGTCATTATTTTTTTTTTGGGGGGGGGGGCAGTACCAGCTCCCACTTCCTCCCGGCGCAATTGCAGCACCGGAAGGGAGATCACCTCTCCCCCCTCCCTCTCGGCAATCATCTGAGACACGTCATAGGTCCCAGATGATTGCCTGGCCAGGTACGGCACGCACCCATAGAAGCCACAGCCAGGCACCCACAGTTACAATGCCGGCGCCGCAGAGAGGAGGGGGAGACGAGCAGGGCTTCGTTCCCCCGCGTCGCTGGACCCTGGAACAGGTGAGTATTATAATTATTAAAAGTCAACAGCCGCAGTATTTGTAGCTGCTGACTTTTAACTTTTTTTCTTAAGCAGAACTCCGCTTTAAAGATAATGGAGGCTGATTTACGCAAAAAGTTAATAATCTTCACTGAAAAAAAATTGTGTGAACTTTCCCTTGAAAGGAATATATTTAAATGACAGATTTTGTGCCCAAACAATATAAATCCACTTTGTGTGCACCAAATGACTTTGCAACCCCAGTTATTACCTTATGAAAGTAGTAGTGGCATCATCACTGCACTGTATATTGCCTGAGCGCAGAAATGTAGGAGGTGCCCAGCAGTCTCCATCCACCGCAGGCTGCCTGTAGAAAACTACAGGAGGGGCGGAGACCAGACCAGTCACCCTGCACAAGGAGAGAGAGAGAGCAGCAGTGATCCGTCTTTATGGGGTCCCGGGGGGTTTCTAGTTTTAGTACAGTTTCCTTGGTTTGGTATAAGAATACATCTGGGCAGAGAATGGGAAGTTCAATTCTGGATGCTGCCTGACCATACAGTCGGGTGATAGAGGATCATCCAGCTGTGCCACCATCACCTAACTTTACACCGGGGTTGGACAGGCAGAGTACAAACACACATTTGTGTGTATCAGAGTAGTGAACAGCGTTGGTAGAGCAGAGATTGGTGTCAGTAGGGCAGTGGACAGTGTCAGTAATTTTTTATCTTTATTTTTTACAATATTTTTTAGGAGCCCCATTGGGGGCTTTGTGAAATATCAAGGGTCTAAACAGACCCCTGATGTCTCACTTTTGAGACAGAGAAAGGGACTGTGGAGAAAGATTCCCCAGTCCCTTTCTCTGCAGCCTCAGTGGCACTGGACAGTAAACCAATGAGAAGTACTCTGTGCCAAGCATCTTCCTGCTCATTCACAAAGTGAAGCATAGTAAACATAGTTTACAAAGCTTCAGTTAAGAATGAACACAGTGAGTGATCAGTACTCACATTCAGAAAAGGAAGGGGCTAATAAAATTAAATATTTACAGGCTTCTTCTCCTGCTCTTCATCTTGAAACATCCCCTGCAGCAGCGGTGGGAGAGGAGAGGAGGGAAGCTGGCAGCACTGCATGGGGAGGGAAGAAAGGGGTTGCCAGGAAGCAGGGCAAATCGGCATTGCACAGGGTGTGCCCGGGCACACCCTAATTACCCCATGCGGTGCTGATGTCCTTGACCATACACGGGGGTGACGGGCAGGGTCTGGCAGTGAGTGGCAAGATGGATCACCCGAGCTGCTGCCTGACCATACAATGGAATGATGGACAGGGTCAGGCAGTGAGTGTCATGCTGGATGAGCCTTCCTGACCATAGACTGGGGTGACAGATGGGATCATTCTTTATGACCCCGGATTCTCCTTGACTACAGACTGGGGTGACCCTGACTCCTCCCTGACTGCAGGCTGGGGTGACCCTGACTCCTCCCTGACCATAGACTAGGGTGACAGATGGGATCACTCTGTATGACCTCGGTTCTTCCCTGACTATAGAGTGGGGTTACCCCAGATCCCTCCTGAGCACCCTCTCGGGTGACCACGGATCCCTACTGAGCACCCTCTCGGGTGACCACGGATCCCTACTGAGCACCCTCTCGGGTGACCACGGATCCCTCCTGAGCACCCTCTCGGGTGACCACGGATCCCTCCTGAGCACCCTCTCGGGTGACCACGGATCCCTCCTGAGCACCCTCTCGGGTGACCACGGATCCCTCCTGAGCACCCTCTCGGGTGACCACGGATCCCTCCTGAGCACCCTCTCGGGTGACCACGGATCCCTCCTGAGCACCCTCTCGGGTGACCACGGATCCCTCCTGAGCACCTGCTGGGGTGACCACGGATTCCTACTGCACACCCTCTGGGGTGACCACGGATCCCTCCTGAGCACCTGTGGGGTGACCACGGAATCCTCACAGACTATAGACTGGGGTGACGCCGGATCCCTCCTAACCATACCCTGGGATGATCCGGATCCTTCCTGACCATAGATTGGGGTGACCCCAGGTCCCTCCTAACCCTACCCTGGGGTGACCCCAGATCCCTCCTGATCATAGACTGGGGTGACCCCGGATCCCTCCTAACCCTACCCTGGGGTGACCCCGGATCCTTCCTGATCATAGACTGGGGTGACCCCAGATCCCTCCTAACCCTACCCTGGGGTGACCCCGAATCCCTCCTGATAGATTGGGGTGACCCCGGATCCCTCCTAACCCTACCCTGGGGGTGACACTGTGTGACCCCCGGATCGTGGTTGGGGGGGGTAATAGCGATGTCCCCCGCAGATCTGGCAGTCGGTATCCACGCTGGTACCTGGCCTTCCCCTCTCCTGGCAGCTCATATGCCCGGCCCCGTCGTGTGATTGGTGACCAGCAGGTGGCAAACCCTTTCCTGGGCCGTCCTCATGAATAATGATGGTGGTAGCACCCCTCCTCCCCTTTGTGTCTTCACCCTCCTCCTCCTCCCCCTCCCTCTCCCACTAGCCGTGCAGGCTGAGTCTGCAGTGTCCCCCGATCGATGTCACTGTGGGCCCGGATGACCAGACATGGCCCTGTCCCTGAGCAATGATGATGAGGAGTACGACTCGGATCAGGATCAGGTCGGTGTTCGGGGGGGAAGGGAAGGTCCCGATCGCTGTGCAGGAAACGGGTTTGTAGTAGAAATTTGGCGTGGAGGTGGGGGAGGGACTGAGCGATCAGCGATCTCCTCCATCGGGCTGCTAATCCCTACATAGAATAGGGCTCATCTTCAATCCTCTGTACCCCTATGATATATGGAGGGAGGGGGGTATCATCGGGGTGAACGTTGTCTGAGCCCCAGGTAAGCGCTCACTGTCACATCCGATCTATGGCTGCTGTCATGGAGCTCATACCTTTACATAATGCTGGGTGACATCAGAACATCCCCATCCCTTCCCCCGACACAGCACACTTCAGGTGCAACAATCACTAATACTCTGCATAGTAACCAATCAGCTCCTACCTTCAGCTGCTTCAGTTAAGCTTTAAACATGAAAGCTAGAAGCTGATTGGCTGCCATGCACAGCAGCTCCAGTCTTTGTAAATCTCTCCCATTGACTCGTACTGGGAAGTTCCGAGCCTCATATGGACATTGTACACTGGGGTTATTGCCCATGTCTACCCAATTTACCCTCTTATTTATTAATCACATGGACCAAGCACTTAATTAATAGAGGGCAGAAAAAGAAAACTTCAAACTGCTGCCAAGCTAAAGAAAAAGTTCACCCTAACACTAAGATCTGTAAATCTGCAGCAGGCATCCACGATCTAAGACCCAGTACGGTGCCACGCTGAGCTGTCAGCTGCGGCTTCGCTGTGGAGGTGGGTGCAGAGGACACAGTTGACAACGGGAGCCCCATAGTAAGTCTATGGGTGATGTTGTACCCTATTCATTTCACAGCTGTTGTCGGCTGTGTCCTCTGCAGAGCTTCCACCGCTGGCAACCAGATTGGAGCAGCTTCAAAAAAGTAATGTATACTGATTTCTTCTTTAGATAGATTAGTCTTAGATCATGGATGTCTGTAGATGTAGAGATTTCAGTGTTAGGATGGACATCCACTTTAAGCTTTTGCCACCCACCTAGCACACATGAGGCTGGGTTTTGGTGCCCACAATGCTGTACATATGTCTATGGATGGCCAAGGTTTCTGTGCTAAGAGCGCACTCCCATAGACCCCTCTCAGTGTCTCGGTATGATCAGGAGCTGGCAGGACAGGTTCCCTGTAATGTGACAGCCAATCACCGTGTTCACAAGATCAGGACATTCACCCACTCCCTGGTCCTACAGACCCACTTAACGGGATTCAGGACAGCAAGGGGTTAAAGCACTGTAGCTCATAAATCATGGGCATTTTTTAAAAACCAAATACTTTTACTTCCAGTCTACATGCATGCACACATCATTTTTTTTCTAGGTGGTTTCCTGACGATGACAGGAGTGGAACATGCCTGTGTGATGGGCATTACTACAGCCATTTGTAGTCTACATTGGCAGAGCATGTGACAGGGTGACAACACCAGAGAACAATTGGGAGACAGGGACAGAGCTTTTGTTGCTGTATAACAGGTTGTGCCTGCACAGGGATCTACATCGCAGGATCACCACTTATTATTTCAATGGAAGATGCAGATTTAAAAATACTGAAAATGTATATTTGAAATCACTTTAACGTTTTATAGCTTTTAAGAGATTTTAGTGATTGTTTACATATGCTTTTAGTGTTTTAAAAGCATCATCCTTCAAGTAGACTTTACTAAGAGTGGTGAAGGCATAATACCGCCGCGACTCTTCTAGTCTGAGAAAACCAATCAGAATCTGCTCTTAACGAACTGTTGGATAGGAGCAATCTGAAGCAGCAGGCAGTTCACATCCCATACATAAGGTCTAATCTGGCAAGGATCTGTGGCAGTTTTCAATATTGAGAACCCGCACCAGTTGCTTTTTCACTCCGAAAAGGGTGTTCTTACTGTTTGTTACAGCAAAGCAGGCCTGTACCTAGGGGGTGCTGGGGGGGGGGGGACTGTGCCCCCCCCCCCCCTAGATCTCAGAGAGCATCTAATTCATAAGACTTCATTGGGACAATTGATGTAAGGAGGGCACTGATGGGGACATAAAGGGGGCACTCTGATGGGGACATAAAGGGGGCACCCTGAGGGGGGGCAATTAATTTAAGGGGGCACTCTGATGAAACTCCTGATGTAAGGATGGACCCTGATAGTTACATAGTTAGTAAGGTTGAATAAAGACACCACTTTGATGGGGACGTTAAGGGGGGCGCTCTGGTGGGGACATTAAGGGGCGCTCTGATGGGGACATTAGGGGGGCGTGACAACACCAGAGAACAATTGGGAGACATAAAGACACCAGTCCATTCTGAGTGAGTGTGGGTGCATGTCTACAATTGTTCCTATTCCTATACATTGTGTCTCTTTAAGATGCTCATCTATTATTATTAATTTAAAGTGGTTGTATACCCGTTTTTTGCTATTTTTTTTTTTTTTGTAAACTACCTGCAAGACAAAGTCATAATGAGCTAGTATGACTAGCATACTAGCTCATTATGCATCACTTACCTTAGATCGGGGCCCCCGACGCCATCCTCTTCTCCCCCTCCAGCCGCAGCCATCTCTATTCCGGGTTTTGCCGCTGCGGCGCTGTGATTGGCCAGAGCAGCGAAGACGTCGCTCCGCGCATGCGCGCGGGACACTTCAACTGCAGTGAGCCGCAGTTCTGAATGGGGATTAACCCTTTAAATGCACCGTTGTCTACGGCGCGCATGCACCGTAGACAACATTGTAAAACGTTCTGTGCAAATATCTCCTAAACCGTGCAGGTTTAGGAGATATTTCTTGTACCTACAGGTAAGCCTTAATCTAGGCTTACCGGTAGGTACAAGTTGTAAGTGAGGGTATACAACCCCTTTAAGGTACCCATATAGCGCCGTCATTTTACACAGTGCTCCACACTGACATCAGTCCCTACCCTCAAGGAGCCCACAATCCAAGGCCCCCAACTCACATTCCTATACTAGGGCCAATTTTGGACAGAAGCCAATTTACCTACCAGCATGTCTTTGGAGTGTGGGAGGAAACTGGAGTAACCAGATGAAAACCCACATAGGCACAGGGAGAACATGCAAACTCCAGGCAGGCCCTATATACACCTGATATAAAGGGGCACAGGTTCTGTTTAATCATCCTAATCTAATGACAGCCTAAGGCCCCTTTCACACTTATACGACTTGTCCCACGATTTGGGACTGCAAAGTAGCATGACAAGTCGTTCCCCATGATTTCCAATGACAGCCATTCATATTCGTACAACTTCAAGTCGTTCCGACTTCAAAGTAGTCCCTGCACTACTTTGGTCCGATTTTTGATGCCACTTACACAGGCATTCCTTGAAATTGCGGCCGCGAATCGTGGCAAAATCGCGCAACTTTGAATTCTCACAAGTGTGAAAGGGGCCTAATGCATACTAGTGTTCCTCATTCACTCCTGCACTCCCTGTGACTGGTGGTACAGAAGCATGCCTAATGAACAGGGAATACTGTTATGTGCGATACTGTCCATCTCTGTCGCACTATATTGACAGTATGCCCATGACTTGAGTAGATCCGACTTTTGATATCAATTGTTTTTTGTTTTTTTGCTCATGATTTAGTAAATCATCTTCGATATCTCCAGCTGGATCATAGTAATGGAAGATGAATTTTTCTTCACCCATACAGTATGTGTGCTGTCATTGCAATTGATTGCTGAATGGTGGCACCTTCTAGGAATGGCCTCCTAACATTCATTTTGTGCCAATTTCTCAATGAAACCTTCTGCTGAATCTCCTTGATTTCCAGTTGTGTCCATTGCTTAGTGTCATGCCTTTTGATATATATGTACGTTTTACAGGTCTAAATACCTTCAGATCATTTCCCTGGTAAATATTTGTGAAATCTGAGGACAGGAGAGGAAGGAATAAGTAAAACCAACCAGAAACAAGTGATATCATTCAGAAACATGTATTTATTTATAAAACAAATGAATGCCAAACTGAATACTTTCTCTTTTGTCAAACTAAAGAAATCTATGCAGCCAAGCTGGTCAGACACAACTTGACTTGTAAGAGAACACTGACAGCTGTGTAGTTGGAGAGTATTCATCATATGATTTTAAGAAAAAGTGAAGCTGGACATAAACTAGGTGTACTGGAATGAAAGAATAGAACCTTACATGGCGTAAAACTCAGGAGCTGCTTCTTCTACAAAAAACAAAAAAAATCTCCCAACATTTGTCCTGTTGGAAGGTTTTATCACCCTTGGCCATTGGCAATAGCATTAAAAAATGTCCACAGCAATTTATTGGGATGACTAATATATATTTCTGTACAGTACATTTTTATTTTTATTTTAATGCTGTAGATATTTAATACAGCAGTAAGGGATAACTGTACTTTTGGACAAGCCATTGACCATTGGAACTGATGGTAGAAGCCTTTGCATAGACTTGACTGAGCTTGGGAGTGCATGTGCAGTAGAATCCTCAAAGACCTTGCTCATGGGCAGAGAAAACAGGCAACTGATCCCTGTTTGTACCACCTACTGTCAAGTTAACCTGCCCAGTGAATATCTTTGTATACATTGCTGCAGTCGCTTCGTAGTGTGACCAATTGTATACAGCATGTTGTAGTTGGTAGGCGGTGCCCCCTTAGTCAAGTCAATGGCACCACACAGTGCAGCTTCCAGTGGGCTATAGACTGAAGATCTACACGGAATGCAAGTAATTGTAGGATTTGGTGGGGTAGGGCAGGTATTTAAAGGATAACTGTAAGTATACTACTGTGCAAAAGTACTGTATCCTTCAACAAGGATTTATATATAATGGACCTTTTATGAGGACCTCCTCAAAGAGGGTGGTATGAATTTGAACACAGGGTTTATGGGAACTACGTTTGTTGAATTTTTTTTATTTTTTTTTTTATTCAATCATGACTCTGGCCTTTTCTGTGGAAAGACAATTATTCTGTTTTGGATTTAGAGTAAATAGGGTAAGTCTTGAAAAAGGACCATGTTTCTGTAGAGCAGAGGTTTGTTTTGGTGTCTGTCAATGTATGCAGGAGGTCCTGTGGGTTCTCGCTCATCTACCGGCCATCATCTCAGATTCCTGCATAGTTATAAGTGAATTGTGCAAAATGAGCTGGATACCTTTAGTGTGGTTTTCCTAGTTCTTACCAATGGTTGTTTTGTGTAGTAAATTTTATGAACTCCTTTTTTTTTTTTTTTTCTTCTTCTCTCAAAGCTTTATCCTGCTATAAGAGGAAGCCGTAGAATTGGGTATCTTGTAAACTCTCATCTTCTAAAGTAACTGGAAATCTTTTTTTTTTTTTTTTTTCTTGTACAGAACCGGGCAGTAGGAAGACCAAAAGGGAAAATTGCCACCTCTCCTGCAGTTAAATTATCTACTAACAGGACCAGCGCTGGTGCCCGTCGGAGACGGACGCGGTGTCGCAAGTGTGAAGCATGTTTACGTACAGAGTGTGGAGAATGCCACTTCTGCAAAGACATGAAGAAGTTTGGTGGTCCAGGGAGGATGAAACAGTCCTGTATAATGCGGCAGTGCATAGCTGTAGGTATCGGCCTGCTGTATATGGATGCTAACTTTTTATCCTTGTTCTTAAAATATATTTGATGTTTGTTCTGTAGATTATACTTGTAATTATCTTTTTTTAATCTTAATATTTCTTAGTGACTTTGTTTTAATTGCTCTTAAATGAATCCCGTACTGTTGGATGTATGGGATGCACCATAGTTTACTTCCTAAAAAAAAAAAAAAAAAAAAAGTTCTACATCTCGGGCTGCCATGCTGTTCAAGAGGCTTCATTAGTATCTGACATAAAGAAATATTGTCTGGATATCATTCTATTCTACAGGACTAGTCCATTGGTTACCAGATCACAAATCCAAAGCTGAATCTCAGGGCAGCCTTGCGCTGTTGTAGGTAATCGCCAAGTGAAGAGCAATTGGGAAATTATATGGTGTGTATTTCTGTAATAAATGGGCAAGTCCTGTATAATAGAATGACATTCACTGACTGTTTTTTCATATGACAGCTCAGAATATGAAGCTGCTAAATACCCCAGTCAGTGCCTGCAATAAGCTGTTTAATGTAACAGTGCATGGAAGGAATTGTATGCATTTGCTTTTTTTGAATCATTGACCTGTAATAAGCTTATTAAGTACTCTGATTTTCATGATTTGCAATATTGTTTTAGGCCAGTGTCAAAGAAAGAAAGTATTACAGCCAAGCACTCCGTTCAGCTTATAAAAATGTTTATTTGGGTGCCTCCTCTCTTATACTGATACGTGTTTTGTTTATGGAGGTAAACTAGAAATGAATACTTCACTTAATCCTTGCTTCCTCTCTGCCAGTGTTAACAACTGATCACACAAATCTGCTCCTGTTCTCCAGTTGTGTGGCCATTCCCTTGTCAATATAATCACATACAATGCAGGGCCATTGGTCCTGCATTGTATGTTAGGACTTCAAGGGCCCGCTCACATTCCAGGGTGGGAGAAGGGCACTGGCTGCTAGGGGAGCAAAAAATAATGTATTTCTCTCTCTTATGTCCCTCAAGCCCAAATTAGCAATTGGTTAACAGGCGAGATGGTAAAAACGACTGCCAAATGTAATTTTATAAGCTTAAAAAGGTTTCCACTCCACTTGCTATTAGCAAATGGTAATTTATCTGTCAGTCCTACTAATTTTAAAGCCCATTTGCAGGAATCGAGGAACAAAAAAACTTTGGGCCCCCCCCATGCACATGCACTGTTAGCATCTAGGGCAGTGATGGCGAACCTTGGCACCCCAGATGTTTTGGAACTACACTTCCCACGATGCTCATGCACTCTGCAGTGTAGTTGAGCATCATGGGAAATGTAGTTCCAAAACATCTGGAGTGCCAAGGTTTGCCATCACTGATCTAGGGGATGAAAAATAATATGTAATACTTGCCTTGCTCATCGCTCCAGTGCCATCATTCACTCTGGGTTGTGGGTGGTCCTTGATGCTGTCATTGTGTAACCCATGGCAGAGCATTTTAGAGAAGAGGTTTTAGGGGGCAAGAAGCACAGATGAAGCTGCCACTCATGCTAGAGCTAAGAATACAGTAAGTATTACACCTAATTCCTTACCCCGCAGGATTAATAAGCATTTTAACCTTGCGGTGTCCAGAAGTGGGGCTTTAACAATCCATCGACTATCGGCCTTCACAAATCTTCTCTGTTTTCTTGTTGACAATTGTATGTTAGCAACTGGTTAGCTTCTCCGTCTGTCTCCCATACTTTACTGTGCAAATGAAGGAATTTTATTGCATGGTACTGGCAACAAGTTTAGTTTTTCCTACTGACCATTTAATAAATATGGCCCATTGCCCAGTTTTGTTTCTAGAACCTCCTTGTTGCTATTGAGATTTCCTGCAAAAAAATAAACAGGGAAGGCTGCAACTACAGGAGCTTTTTTGTGTTCCTTTCCATTTTCAAGAGGCATACATATAGAGGAGGGATGTCATGTTAAGTATTCTGTGTATTGACGGGCTACAGAAAACGGCAGTTACAAACGTACTGTCAATATCTGCCAGTACATGGGTAACTTTCAAAGTCTGTAATGCTTGCCTTTCCACCAGCAATGGGATGTCTGTGAGCGCCCTCACTGGTGCCAATATTGTCGCCTGGTCTTCTTTTGGGTGTAGCATATTTGGCCTCCCTAATTGGCTGGACTGGGACAATGCAGTGCATGTGTGCAAGAGTTAATTCATCATGGCACAAACACATTCTGGTGACTACGCTGAACTGCACATGCATAGCTACCTGTACAATTAAAATACGTTTGCAAACAGGAAGGTAAGAAGGCTTTGTTGCAGAAGTGTAGAGTAATAGTATACTCTTCTGCAATCTAAAGCTTTCTTTCTAGCAATTTTTATTTATTTTTAGAAAAAAATATTTTTATTTTTTTTGGAAGGTGAATTCGTTCTTTTTTTTTTTTTTTTTTAAAAAGAGCCAGAATTTGAATATTCAGCTTTACTAACTGTGCAGGTTTACTCATCAAAGAATAATATTTGCCCCTTCTAAGCTTCTGTTAGAGGGCTTTCACACCGAGCTGCCCATAGCGTCGGTGGTAAAACGCTGCTATTTTTAACAGCATTTTACCGTTGGATTTGCGGAAAGGGTTAAAACCGCCCGCAATGCACCGCGTTTTGCCGGGGGTATAGCTGCGCTGCCCCATTGATTTCAATGGGGCAGTGTGGAGGAGCGGTAAACACACCACTCCAAAGAAGCTGCTGGCAAGACATTTCCTGACGCCCTGCCAGCGCACCTCTCCAGTGTGAAAGCCCTCGGAGCTTTCACACTGGAGACAATGGAGCAGCTGTTTGAGGGCGCCTGCTTATTGAGCCGTGGATGTCAGCGGACATGTGTCCACTGACACCTGCCGGACATGTGTCCGCTGACACCCGCCGACATCCGATCCGGGCCCCCAGAAACATCTGTTCCCCATCTATCCGGCGGGTTGGATGGAAGCGCAAAGGCAGTCCGTTTCAACCTGACTGCTCCATAGAGAAGAGCGGACTATGCAGAGTGGACGCGGACCTGTCATCCGCCTGCTCAGCGGAGAGATCCCATGCTGAGCAGGCCGATCCGCTGGATGGTGTCCGCCCCGTGTAAATGGCCCCTGAAAGGAAATTTCCCCACAGTGGCTGTAGCTACAGATGTTAGCGAGGACTTGTTTGCTGGTTAAGAATAGGTTAATACTTCAATGTCTGGGCGTAGATGTACGTTAAAGAGATGGGAGAGTGTGTTATCAGGAATTAAGTTTGGCAGTTTACAGGGCAGGAAATCTGCCTGGCCCTAGATATTCATTGTGTCAGAAAGAATAGGTAACAATATAAATTTCTTAGAAATAAACCTGCACAGTTATTTTTTTTTTTTTTTAAAGACTGAATATTCAAATTCAGATATTCAGTACAAAGATGGAAAAAAACTTTTTTACACGATTTATGGAGAAAATGCTCAGAAGCATGAGTCTTTTGGTGAAAAAGGAGAAGTCCTTTTTTTTTTACAAATAGATATTTTTGACTACACCCATCCTGAATAGTAGTAGTAGGCGAGTACCTCTCCCCTGATATATTATTAGCCCCCGCGACCCTTCATTTTTGGATAATGAGTCTTTTGATATTTGCTATATTCAAAGCTATTGGATGAAAATTTGAAGGCAGTTCATTTTCTTTATGCCAGTTCTCATTGTTTAAACTTTATGGTCTGTGCACAGGAGGGTGTTTTTATCTCTGTATGAGTTCAGTAATAAGGGAGCAGAGTAGCAGCAGGCTGTGCACACAGGCCCACGCAAATCTGGACTTCAGACAAGCCATACCAAAGGTCTTCAGGTTGGAAGCGTCTTGCTTGCAGCTCTGCTTCAGTTATTGGTCCAAACCACAATGGAAAAAATCTTAAGTGCATAGACATTTAACATGTCTACATTTAAAATGAATCATATATAATTGTATAGATGTCATTGTGATTTCTTCTTTTGCTTTTTTTTTTTGTCCCTTTTAGCCTGTTTTGCCTCATACAGCTGTCTGTTTAGTATGTGGAGAAGCAGGAAAGGAGGACTGTGTGGAAGGCCAGGAAGCAAAATTTAATGTCATGTTGATGGAATGCTCCATCTGCAATGAAATAATCCATCCAGGATGCCTTAAGGTAGGCAACATAAGTAGGCTTTGCACATTTAAGAATATTTGGACTCAGTGTCTAGAGGCTTGGCACTAATTCTTTATTTGCTGGGGTCGAAAGCTTAATTATCCTTTGTTTCAGTGGGTTTGTAGTGCTTTGCATTCCATAAATATACTGAGCTGGCATGCTGATGTAATATGCACAATTTAGATGGAATAAAGTTAATTAACAAAAATGACTGTGCTTTATAAATGTATAGTAAAATACAGCTCGAGTAATTAACTGATTACCACTGGTCTGCTTCCAAAAATACATCTTCCTATTAAATTCAAAGCTATAGTACAGTAGTTACAGTTCAATGCAGTTCTATTTCTGCAGGTTTATTAAATCCTACCATCTGCATTGCTGTTATGCATCTTTGCAGAGTTCTGGCAAGTAAATAGTTGGTTTGTTAAAAAACAAATGTTGTATGCAGAAGATCACTGAGAATCTATACAAGGTTAAGGTCATGTCAGTACCTTTTTATGCATGTTCCAATTTTAGTAAATCAACCCCCTTGTGTCCTTCAGATGGCTTTCACATCAAGCCACCTATAGCGTCGGCAGTAAAATGCAGCTATTTTCGGCAGCGTTTTACCGTCGGATTTGGGGCGCATTTCGGCCGCTAGCGGGGCTCTTTTACCCCCCGCTAGCCGCCAAGAAATGGTTAAAACCACCCACAATGCGGCGGTATTATACCGCTGCCCCATTGATTTCAATGGTGGAGGAGCGGTAAACACACCGCTCCAAAGAAGCTGCTGGCAGGACTTTTCCTGACGTTCTGCCAGTGCACCGCTCCAGTGTGAAAGCCCTCAGCTTTCACACTGCAGACAATGGAGCAGCAATGGAGGGCGGATTGCTGGCACTATTTCTAACGCTATAGCGCCTGCAAAACGCCAACGGTGTGAAAGGGGTCTTAGAGATATAATAACATATCCACGGTGCTAGAATCTTTCATTGTTCATCCCTGTGCACACAATGGAGTAGACGCTGGCTGATTTATGAATGTCTTACTGATGTATGTAGTGAATTTATTGACAGTCATCTTGTGTATGCTATTGACCCATTATCCGTAGTGGATGGGTTATGGGCAGAAATTAAGGATTCAATAGTAAATCTTTTAGCACACATCATCCTGTCACTTAATAAAATCTGTTGCAGGAAAGTGCGCCCTCATGGCCACTGTCACTGCCATTGTACAAGGACCCTCATTTATAATAACTTCTAATGGGGTAGTACAAAATTCCTAGTTGATCAACCTTTTCTTTCTGGCAGCACAATTCCTGTTTATTTGGCGGAGTTCCATTATTTAATAGTCTTTGCAGAATTTTTCAATAGCTTTTTCTGTAGCTATAATTAGTTTTTATGCAAGTGCCAACATCTGCTGTGCTGCTTCAAGTTATCTGATACAAAGAGCTAAATAATGCAGTAATCATGACTTCTGCCGTATGAAAGGACCTTCGTGATGCAGAAGATGATAGTGCTGAGCTTGAGGTTTGTTTTCAGCTGTTTTATCAAGATATTGGGTATTTTTTTTTTTTTTTTTTTTGCTCATTGTCCTACTATGAGGACAAAAAATGTAGTAAGTAACATATAAAAGGGTAGGAGAGAAGTATTCTCTCGCAATCCTTTTTTCTTTGCATACAGTGTTTAAAGCAGTCATATATGCTTACCATTGTCATATGTTAATCTGATCATTTTAAGTGCCTGTGCCGTGGGGTTTTGTCTGCGCCAGACTGCCCACGTCAGAGGGAAACCAAAAGCAGCTTGAATTCGGTTGGTGCAGTTTCGGAAGTCAGGCAGAGGTCAAATGCACCTGTCAGCAAACTCTGAATAATCTCAGAGGCATCGCAAATGGATCTCAAATATTCCTGAAAGGAAGCTCGATTTAGCCATTCATGCAAGCCCAAAACCTGTCAACACAGGCCCTTTATTGAATATGGATGGATTGGGTGAAAGTTTCATACCCATTGGTTAGATTACACTTGCCAACTGCTTTTCAGCCCAGGGTCACACTGACAGTGGGAATGAAATCGTGTGAGTTCAGCTGAACTCGCACAATTTCATTCCCGCATGTCAGTTCCGACTTGGGGGGCGATTTCAGAGACATCTGTGCAGGTTTCTGAGAGAGGCAGGGTGGCAACAACACAATGAGAAAATGCAAAGTATTCTCTGAATGGCACCTCTGCCCAGCAAGTGACCTCCTGTGTTCACTAAGCAGTGGAGCAGCCACTCAGCACAGGACCCAGAATCTAGCGGCAGCCACTGTAGTGGTGCCTACTATAGTGATTTCAATCTTTAATCAATCCAATGATGATATGATACATGCAAGACCAATGTAACTATGTCAAAATATGCATACCTAAAGTTCAGGTTAAAGGTTTACATACGTAGTAATAGTAACTGGTTTCTGACTGATTGCACACAAATCACAAATCCTAACGTGGTTTCACAATTACCTACTCTGACAAGCTTACTGAACTATATATGAAGCTTCTGTTGGGACTTGTGGTAGTTTAAGGAAAGGAGAGTATTGGCTTTGGGTGTCATTGACATGTGACAAAACTGTGTTGAGAAAACATAATTACCTGTTTCTACAGATAAAGGAATCTGATGGTGTGGTGAATGATGAACTTCCAAACTGCTGGGAATGTCCAAAATGCAACCATGCTGGGAAAACTGGGAAAGTGAGTATATGGTTACTGCATAAGATGCCATGTCATAAGATAGACTGGCATCTGGGAAAATTGCATAGGGGTGTACATCTGTTAACCTCATATGTGCTGTAGGACGGATAACTTTTTGGTTTTGAAGTTGTATTTAGGTTCCAGGAATATATTTGCTCATAGTAACAGTAAACCTACATTAGACCCTTTGTGAGTTCCATTTGTAGTCCTCAGTAGTGGAACCTTGTGTACCTCCAAAATAGTGGCTGTCTGGATATTTTGTAGGTGTCCAACTTAAAGTGTTTGTGAACCTATATAACCAAGTCTATGCTGGACCCTCTATTAGAGCCTGGCATAGCACACTGTAGGTGTCTTTTAAAACAACGAGCGTTGTAAATAATGTTTAGTGTGATATTCAGGCCAGTCACATGACTCGTGGCCACTGTATACCTCCGATGGATGGATACTGCAGGGGGGACCGTGATCTCCCTCTGACGTCAGCCAGGGAGATCACATGGCCGCTCAGCCTCTCCTGCATTAGCCCTGGAAACTGTCCGAGAGTCACATGACCGGCCTGAAACAGCTCTAAATCAGTATTTACTCGTCTTTATATCTTTATATCAGTATTTACTCGTCTTTATAAAAGGCATGTACAGTGTGCTATGGCAGGCTATAATCGAGGGGCTGGCACTGAGCATTAAGAAGACAGAGACACGGGCATGGAACTGACAGGCAGGAAGGAGGATGAGAGATGAGAGCAGAGCTGCGGATGACGGAGGGACGCAAAGTGACCACGGTGGTCAGGGTCCAGCAGCGCTGATATTCGTGGTCAGTATAGAGAGGGCATGCAGGAAGTGCCAGGTTCAGGCAGGTTTTTTTTTTTTTACAGTTTAGAGGAGGGCAGATTACACAGCACAAGTGCTATGCTGTTTAATCTGCTTTAAGGGACCAGGATATCAATTTTTTGCGGTTAACAAACACTTTAATGCTGGTCTCCACTCTTTGGTATTTCAAATTTAAGGACCAGTCACTGGAAACTTTGATTTTAGTAAACCTTTATTTTCGTAAAAAAATGGAAGTGTCTTCATAAATTTAAATATTGCGTAAATTTAAGCCATAAGTCTGTTCTGCTCATTTAACATAAATGCCCAATACGCAAGCAGTCTGCCTTCAGGGCATTTGTCCCTGGGCAATTGCTGCCCTAGGTGTTAGTACACCATACAGCTGCAGCAGCTGTCAGTCCCTCATAGAGATTCACAGGCTGCCGGCAGTGGGGTTGAACAGTGCGCCTGTGCCTTCTACCTGAACCTAAATGCCAAAGTCGAATGCATTAGGGGTAATGCACAGTGTACATGAGGCCTAACGTGTTGGAAAAGTCCTGGAAGCTGCACATCTCTGCAATACCCCATAAGGTGGTGTATGACAGCCTCAGCCCGGGTTCCAGCCAGGCCATGCCCCCAACACAATTCACTCTGCCCACGGAGCTTAGTCAAGTGTATCCTAAGTCTCTGCAATGCTTAACCACTGCCCCCATATTTCCTAAAATTTTGCAGGGCAACCTCTAGTTTCATTTGTTAATCTATTCAAGGGCAGCGTTTTAGTTTTTGTAGTTCTTGAAAGAAACGCACTTAACCATAAGCATAAGATATAAAGAGTTTTATGTTTTTTTCACTTTTTGGTCTACAAGCAAAAAAGAGGTCCAGGATTTAAGTATGCTTCCAACCTGCCTGGGTCCTTGCTTAAGGAGCAGAAGATGAATCGAGATAATAAAGAGCTGACAGAACTTGTAAAGAAGAAAGAAAGAGAGGAAACCCCCAGGCAGAATTTGGAAGAACAGCCCAAAAAGAAGGTCTTGGAGGGAATTGTAAAACGAAAACCTGAGGATGGCCCCTTTAAGAGGAAACGGCCACTGGAAAAAACTTCTGACCCTGCAGTCAGGAAGAGGGTGAGCTAGAAACAGAGTGAAATTGCAAGCTGACTGATGAGGATGGTTTATCGGTTTCGAATGGTTGTTGAAAGTAAAAAGCTGCTTCATTCTGTGATGTCTGTGGTCATGCATTTCACTAGACCACTGCTGGTTAGTTTCGGCCTCGTGTATGAAAGTGACCGGCCCATACTTGCATACACAAGGCTCCTGCAGACATGTGGATGCTATGTGCTGAGTACTCCATTCATGTTAATGTACAGTTCTGTGTCAGCTCCTGGCCTCTATAGCGGAGGTGGACTCTCCAGTAAAAATAAATGTTTGGTGTTACTTTAATAATGTCAGCCTGGTCCCCTTCCTACTAAACCCTGTCTACTTTACTGGCTAAAGTACACAGAAACATTACATACCTTTATTACAGAAATGTAGACTAAATATATGACCTGCTTTTGTTGCTCCCATTAGTGAGTAATGTTGATTCATACATGACCCCAAGTAGTGTAAGTTTGTTGCTATGAATTATATAGTTACTGTATTTGTTCTTTAGTGTACATCTTTAAAGGCTCATGCACACTGAGCTTTTTTTCCAGCTTGAAGAAGCTTATGCTTTTTTGGACTCTTGTGCTCATTTTTATTGAGCTGCTTCAAGCTCCTTTTGAGCTTTTTTGAGCATAAGTGTTTTTTTTTTTTTTTTTTCACAAACCCTCCAAGATAGAATTTTCTTAACCATGGTATAAACAAAACAAAAGCTGGCACAAACATTTTCTAGCTTCTTTGAGCTCTTTGGGGTACTAGCTCCTCTCAAAAACACGAGTTTGGTGGGGTTTTTTCCTGCCTGTAGGAGCATATGCCTGAAAACGCCTGAAAAAGCAATAGTGTGCATAGACACATTGGCTAACACGGAGGGGAGTTTCTAGTCAGAAAAAAAAAAAATAGAGCTCAAAAGCCTGTAGTAGCCGCTTCTTTGAGCCGCAGTGTGCATGGGCCCTAAGACTCGAAATTCTTGAATTAAAGTATATGTAAACCCTCTCCTTGTAAAACAACCCATTCAGTTTAAAATAGAAATGAAAGGCAAAACGTGTGTGTGTTTGTGTGTTTATATATATATATATATATATATATATATATATATATATATATATATAAAATCTCCCCCCCCCCCCTTTTTTTTTTTATAAGATAAGTGATCACATTACCTCTGTTCTCAGCTGCATAAGGAGCTGGGGGAGGAGAAGCTGCAGAACACTGAACTTTCTAGTGAAGGGCTGTGCAGTGGGGGGGAGTGTGAGCAGAAGCCCAACCATATGAGGAGACCATGATGAGTTCTCACGCTGTGCTCTCCTGCCTAGCTTGGTCAGTTTTTAATAAGAAAGCAGAGGGACAGGCAGGGACACCAGGAATTTCACACAAAGGAAGCAATACAAAGAGAATAGGATACTTTTTCAAACAAGTACATCCTACAATAGGCACATATCAGGAATATTAAATGTTGGCCTTACGTATTCTTTAATATTGTAATCATAGCTGTTAGTAGCAACACTGTAAACTAATTGGTGATGCTAGCAAAGGGAGATGTTAATTAGGTCTGTTTTTAAGTGTTTAACTAGGGGTTGTAGGTGCAATGTGTAACTTTCACATGTGCAGATTGTTACAACATATTTATGAATGAAGCATGCAGACACGCTTGCAGGCTTCAGTTACACTGGAGCTGCAGTTAATGCTCCTGAGACAGACGGAAACCCACAGCTGATCCCTGTTATCACCGCAGCAGAAAGGCCAAGCGCAGGGAGAAGACCCTAATGTGCACAAGTATTTTTGGGCATATGTTTTTATTATTTACCTGTAAGAAAGAGGTTTGCTTGCTGTAAATAATATATATAGTTGTAATGGTTGAAGGTAAAAGGCAAGTCTATAAGTTGAAGGACTAATTGAAAAAAAAACATACTTCCTGTGTGACTAAGATCCTGTGTCTACAGTTGTTTTGTTGCAATTCTGAGAGATAATGGGATACATTTAGAGCTCATATTGAATAATCTGAAAATCCTTATATTTAATACAATAAATAAAGGAAAGAGTAATACAAGCCATACACTGTTCAAATTTTGGTCGGCTGTGGGTGACCCTGTCTGCACGACTCGGCTCAACAAGCTTTGATTTGAAAAGCCAAAGAAGTTGGCCAGAAAGCTTCTGGTTGAACAGTGACTGCAGTCATCATTCAGGTATAATGACATCCAGGAGAGTGTTGATTGTCAGAAAACAATAGTCATCATGGGAGGCTTTTTTTGTTCTGCCCTGCTGGCCAGCCTTAAGGCCCAATACATGGAATGATTGCGGGCTGAACGAAAGAAAATCAGTCGCTTCTCCCATCCACGTTAACAGTGTGGATTGCGGAATCTCCATTGCTGGCTAATTGGTATTCAGGCACCCATGAGGCCACCCACAGCTTGGATTTTAGCAGGAATCGGACAAAATTTGAACCGTTTATGGGGACTTGGATAAGAAAACCACTATGGGTGTGCACACAGTAATATACATTATGTTTTTCATATTAGGACTGAATTGAAAATCTGTGTACAATGGTAGTTTACCCACTTGAAACTCTGGTGCTATTTTAAAACAAGTAGGGGCAGCAGCTTTTTGTCTGCTTGGAGATAGTCACCTTGCTACAGGCCCAGGGTTTTCCTTCTTCATGTCAGAGTCTCCAGGAGAACAATGAGAAACACAGTAGTGACGTCACCAAATGTTGCTCCAAATTCTCTTGAGACTAGCAGTCAGAGGCAGTGGTGCCTTAGATCACATCCTGTAGACTTATAGCTATGAAGCTTTAGGCACATGGGTGCTAGAAACCCTCACCTACCAGGAAGTGCGCCACTATTTTCCTGGAGGAACGACAGATAAAAGGTTAAAATGGAACTATAGGCAAAACCTTTTTTTTATTTTTTTTTAGTGGATAGTGTTTTTCTTCTTTTTTTTTTTTTTTTACCATGTGTGCCCCATTCAAGAGATTTACCTTTTTACTTCCTGTCCCATGGCCAAAACAGAAAGTGATAGGAAATCCCTGCAAATTAAGGGAATCCCTTGGCCATTTGGAACTAGTGTCCCGATTTGGAAGATTTCCCCTCCATTATTTTTCTGGGTTTTCGTTTACTTTCAATGCTAATGGTAAACAGGACAAATAGAGAGGGTGAATCTCCCTAATGGGGACACAGACATAGCAGTAAAAACTAACAGGTGTTCTAATCCCTCTTCACTCTATCCAAAGCTAAAGAAAAAGTTGTGCCCTTAGTTATACTTTACTTTTCAAGTTCAGTTTTAAGGGAGTCCATCTAGTTTAGAGGAAATCTCTGTAATCAGCATCAGGTTGGTGTAATGGTTGGCATTATTCATCTGTAGCTATAGTCTAATATGACAGCACTCCATTACCAGTATATGGGTTCTTGTTGCTAGGAAAATGCAGCTTGCTTTTGATATCAGTTTTAGATGCATCGGATATCATTCAGAATTCATTGCAGGTCCATTTGGCCTACATTTAACCTCCTTGTGAGCTGCTTTTGGATTCTTGTAGACTTGTATGGGAAGAGAAGCATGAACATTGATACAGGTTGCTGGTTACGATAGGAGGGGTGGAAAATGTTCCCATTGGAATACCAAATGGGGAATCCTAATAATTGGTCTACTATTTATAATCCTATAGTATATCATGTGCAAATGTTAAGAACGTTTCATAATTTTATGTAATTTTGTTTTTTATTGTCAACTAACATTGGGTTTTTTTCTTCCGCAGTTAAAACTAGTGAAAGAAGACAAGCTCTTCAAGAAAAAGGTACATTATATTATTATTCTGAAAATTACTGGCTTACATTGGTGATTATTCTTTTATACAGGATTTATATAGCGCCAACAGTTTGCGCAGCACTTTACAACATGAGGGCAGACAGTACAGTTACAATACAATTCAATACAGGAGGTATCAAAAGGCCCTGCTCATTAGAGCTTGCAGTCTAAAAGGGAGGGTCAAGTGATACAAAAGGTAATGGCTATAGGGGATGAGTTGATGAAGAAAATTAAAAGTACAGTTGTTAGGTGGAGGCAGGATAGGCTTCTCTGAAGAGAAAAGTTTTAAGGGATTGCCTAAAAGTGTATAGAGTAGGAGA
Source organism: Lithobates sylvaticus (assembly GCA_028564925.1). NCBI lineage: Eukaryota > Metazoa > Chordata > Amphibia > Anura > Ranidae > Lithobates > Lithobates sylvaticus. The sequence goes on along the minus strand of CM053026.1, from coordinate 196,042,247 downwards.
TAGTCGGACAGATTGGGGTAGGGAATGCCAAAGGATGGGAGAGGCTCGGGAGAAGTTCTGAAGGTGAGCATGGGAGGAGGTGACGAGGGAACTAGAGAGCAGGAAGTCTTGGGAGAAACTAAGAGAATTAGCTAGGGACCTTGGTCTATTGACACTTTAGTTTGGCTTTAATGGTCTTGCCAAAATGGTTACATTGGAGGCATGCTTTGGGTATAAACTGTTACAGTTACTAGAGTGCTTTTGTTGGCTCTCAAACAAACTGTCAAGCTATCTAATGGCTGGTGTCATTGTTGATCACATGTACAGCACCATGGCAACTGAAGATCAAACACAGGCTAAAGTGGCAGCTTCCTTGGCAGTAAGATCTTGTTCTCATTGGCATTTCTGCATTTTAGCTTAGTTTAGATTCAGCTAAATGCAGCATAAGTTGTTTGGGGAGTATAAACAATTTTTTATGCCTGCTTTTTTCTGAATTTAGGTGTTCCAGCCTTAAAATGAAGTATACTCACCTTGGCTACAGCAATGCGATGTCCTGGAGTGACGTTATCCCTGCCCAGCCAATGAAGGCGTCCGGCATTCGATACCCAGTAGCCAGCCACTCGGAAGATGTCAGCGGCCAGCTTCTGGATATCGAACGCCAGCTGCTTTCATTGGCTGGGTGAGGATGACGTCACTTCCGTTAATGCAATGGAGTTCTGTAGGCTGCAGCATTGCCAGATTTCTACAGTGAGCTACAAGTACAGGGCGTACAGGCAGGTAGGTCCTTTTAATAAAGAAGAGACAAAGCATGTCTCTTCTGCATTAACCATTCCGGCCTGTTTGCTCAATTTTATTACCTAAAGTTCCACTTTAAAAAGAAGGTTTAGGCACATTTAGGGGCGTTTAATCGTGTTTTTACATGTTTAAGTTTACCTTACAGATTTTCTGTAAATGTGAACCTACCCTTTAACCTGTAACTGACCGCCCACTGTCAAATGACGGCGGAGCGGTGCAGCTGTTGTGGCGGGCTGCCGTCATATGACGGCGCTAGCTTTTTGACCACTAGGGGGCGCACGCTCGTGCCTGCCGCGTCGCTGGGGACCCGATGCGCGTGCTCGGCGGCCACAATGTCCGCCAGGCACCCGCGATTGCCCGGTAACTGAGCAGGACGTGGATCTGTGTGTGTAAACACACAGATCCACGTCCTGTCAGAGGAGAGGAGACCGATGGTGTGTCCCTTGTACATAGGGACACCGATCGGTCCCCTCCCCCAGTCAGTCCCCTCCCCCCACAGTTAGAATCACTTACATAGGGAACGTGTTAACCCCTTCCCTGCCAGTCACATTTATACAGTAATCAATGCATTTTTATAGCACGGATGGCTGTATAAATGTGAATGGTCCCAAAAATGTGTCAAAAGTGTCCGATATGTCCGCCGCAATGTCGCAGTCACGATAAAAATCGCAGATCGCCGCCATTACTAGTAAAAAAAAAAATAATAAAAATGCTATAAATCTATCCCCTATTTTGTAGACGCTATAACTTTTGCGCAAACCAATCAATAGACGCTTATTGCGTTTTTTTTTTCTTTTTTAACCAAAAATATGTAGAAGACGTATTGGTCTAAACTGAGGAAAAAATTTGTTTAAAAAAAAAAAAAATTGGATATTTATTATAATAAAAAGTAAAAAATATTGCGTTTTTTCAAACTTGTCCCTCTTAATTTGTTTATAGCGCAAGAAATAAAAAACGCAGAGGTGATCAAATACCACCAAAATAAAGCTCTATTAAAAAAAAAAAAAAAAAAAAAAAAAAAAATAAAGCTCTATTTGTGGGGGAAAAATGATAAAAATTTTATTTGGGTACATCCTTGCATGACCGCGCAATTGTCATTCAAAATGCGACAGCGCTGAAAGCTGAAAACTGGCTTGGTCAGGAAGGGGGTGTTCGTACCTGGTAGGCAAGTGGTTAAGCTTCGTCTGTATGTTATTACACTGTGAACATTCACACTTGCCTATTGTACGAGAGAGGGTAGGTTGTGGAAGAATTCAGCATCGGTGATGATCTGCGAGTCTTCATGACAGTTGTAGCCTGTCACTCCCACTATATCCATAACCTGTTCTTGCTTTGTTGCCATGGTAACTGTCAAACAGCATAAAGGCGCACAGCAACATAGTACGCATTAAACATGATGTTTTCAAATTACCTTAGAAGGACCATTTTTCAACATCTGTTTACTAGCTACAGCGTATAAAGGGTTCTGTGCTGGGACCAATCCTATTTAATTTGTTCATAAACGACTTGGAGGATGGGGTAAACAGCTCAATCTCTGTATTTGTGGATGATACTAAGCTAAGCAGGGCAATAATTTCTCCGCAAGAAGATCTGAACAAATTAATGGGGTGGGCAACTACATGGCAAATGAGGTTTAATGTAGAAACATTTTAAATAATGCGTTTGGGTGGGAAAAATATGAATGCAATCTATACACTGGGGAGAACCTCTGGGGGAAGCTAGGATGGAAAAGGACCTGGGGGTCCTAGTAGATGACAGGCTCAGCAATGTCATGCAATGCCAAGCTGCTGTTAACAAAGCAAACAGAATATTGGCATGCATTAAAAAGGGGATTAATTCCAGAGATAAAACAATAATTCTCGAGCTCTACAAGACTCTGGTCCGGCCGCACCTAGAGTATGCTGTCCAGTTCTGGGCACCAGTCCTCAGGAAGGATGTACTGGAAATGGAGCGAGTGCAAAGAAGGGCAACAAAGCTAATAAAGTGTCTGGAGGATATTGGTTATGAGCAAAGGTTGCGAGCACTGAACTTATTCTCTCTGGAGAAGAGACGCTTGAGATGGGATATGATTTAAATTTACAAATACCGTACTGGTGACCCCACAATAGGGATAAAGCTTTTTTGCGAAAGGGAGTTTAACGAGACTCGTGGCCACTCATTAAAAGTAGAAGAAAAGAGGTTTAACCTTAAACTAGGTAGAGGGTTCTTTACTGTAAGAAAGAGAGGCAAGGATGTGGAATTCCCTTCCACAGGCGGTGGTCTCAGCGGTGTCATCGGGGAGCATCAATAGTTTCAAAAAACGATTAGATAAGCACACGAATGACCGCAACATACAGGGATATACAATGTAATTCTGACATATAATCACATACATAGGTTGGACTTGATGGACTTGTGTCTTTTCAACCTCACCTACTATGTAACGATGTAACTATGTATAGAAGTGTGAAGGATTTGCAGAAAAGGTATAAGGTTTAATTATGGTGTGTGTGTGTTCAGAGCTAATATTAACAGGCTGAAAATGTCTACAGGGCAAGTAGAAGAACTGGTTCTCCATCTTTTTGTTGCTGGATTGTTGTGTACACTGATGCTCCAACACCTTTGCTACTGATTGCTTCCATATTCATTTGTTTACATTTCTGTGCTGCAGTGTTAATTTCGTCGACTAAAACGACTAAAACAATTTAGTTGACTAAATGAATACTATTTTAGTCGACTAAAATACGACTAAAACTAAAATGGCATTTTAGTCAAAAGACTAAGCCCCCGTACACACACGGTTGGAAATTCCGACCACAAAATCTGTCTGATTTTTTCCGACGGATTTTGTCGACTGAAACTGGTGTTGTCGGAAAATCTGATCGTTCCGAACGTGGTGACGTTCGTTGCGTACTACGGAACTACGTAGAGGCTAGTAGCAAATAGCTTTGGTCTCTTAATTTGATCTGAGCATGCGTGGCACTTTGTCCGTCGGAATTCCCTACACACGATGGGAAAAAGTTAGATCGGATTTTGTTGTCGGAAAATTCGAAAGCCCGCTACAGCCCACACACGATCGGATTTTCCGACAACATAATCCGATCTGACTTTTTCCATCTGAATATCCGACCGTGTGTACTGGGCATTAGACTAAATTGAAATTTGACTTCAAAATTAACACTGGTCTGTAGTGCATGTTCATACCTCAATACCATAAATAATAACATATGAGATTTTTCACTCCAGCAGTATACAATGAGTTTGGAAATTGTAGAGAAATGTTAACTAATGCATTACAATTTAATTACAAACATTATATTTTAGATGACTAAAATTAGTTTTAGTGGACTAAAATGTACTGGAGTTTTTAATCGACTAAAATGTAGGACATTTTAGTCGACTCAAATGTACTGGAGATTTAGTCGACTAAATACAACTAAAACGAAAACAATTGCAGAAGACTAAAATGGGACTAAAACCATTTTAGTCCTAAGACTAAAACTAAATCGAAATTTGCTGCCAAAATGAACATGTCTGTGCTGTTCTTTGCATTTTGAATTGCACAGAGTTCTATGGCTTGCCTTGCATTGAGTTTATTACCGCGTTTCCCAGAAAATAAGACCGGGTCTTATATTATTTTTGACTACAAAAAACACACTAGCGCTTATTTTCAGGGGATGTCTAATTTATTTACGGTATGTACAAAAGAGTTCCTCCCCCTGTGAAATTCTGTAATCCCAAAAATAAACTTAAAGACCTTCTAAAATCATGTAAAAAGATTATATAATGTGCAGCGTGTCTCATCGTGTAACATTATTGTAGAAAGTACCTTTCTCAGCAGTGTGTAAATATTAGTAAGCTTTCTGCACAGAATGCCTGGAGATATGTACATACAACATCCAGATGGATAATGAGTCTCTTGCATAACTATATCCGGCTTGAGTTCCCTAATTCTTTACTTATAAGTTTCTAAATCCCAGATGGCCTTGTGCCTTAATGAAAGCCCCAGTAGAGACATTTTAGGTTGTCTTTAATTGGCCTGATATTAAGTAAGACTCTCAGCACAGTCTTGTGACATTGGAACATTTTTGGAGGCCACATTTCAGTGACTAGGCTTGTCATATGTTTATTTTTAACAATTGCCCAGCCAGGTAATGCTGATTATTGATATTACTGATTAAGTACGTGATAATTAGAGAAGTACAAATCAAGTTGTGACATTTTTGGAATTTTAGTATTTTGCAGTGTTCCTAAAATAATATTTCTGACTTGTATATTCTGTACGTAACCTCTAACTACCTGGTTGACTTACACTTGGACAAGACTTTAAAAATCCTCTGTACCCAAAGAGAAATGTTAAAATTTATCATCTGTCTTTTTTTTTTTTTTATTTTTTTTCAAACCCTTGTGGTCGTCTTTTTTTTTTTTTTAAGACAGTGTAGGCACATAATTCAGGATAATTTGGTGGTAAAGACAGGGGAACCAAGACCTTCACCTGAGCAATGCATGTGCTGTTGGACCTTGTTCAAAATGTGTGATCACTAAAAGGAGCATTTTAACGACATATAGCATATTTTTCATTGATGCCTGGATAAAGGAACCTGGAAAAAATACTTACCTGATAATGTATTATGAGTACACTTTCTTTTGTTTGACTTGGCGAAAATGCTTTAATATACATTTTATCGGATCAAAAAAACCTGAAAATGCACACTGCTCACTGTCTTTGGGTTCAGTACCTTGTGAGGGGATGACACAGAAACTAACATGCTGCCATTGAAGTCGTAGCGTAATCCGAAATCCTGATCTACGTCCCTGATCCAAGTCTGTGGCTTAAAAAGTATTGATTATTTGCATGACAGCCAAGCAGTTAGCATTTTCAGACATGTCAACAGAAGCACCTAGCATATTGCTGTTAGCATAGGAATCATTTCATGGTGATTTAGTGTGGGAAGCAGATTCTTTTTATCTGGGTAGCTGTACATATCAACTTTATTCTTAGGCCTCATACACACGAACGTTTTTACAGCGGCTTTTTTTAGCTTTTTTGGAAGCTTAAAAACGCCACTCTGTTATTTAATGGCCTCATACACACCAAGGCGTTTTTGAGCTGTAACAGGCATTGGCGTTTTTAAGCTCCAAAAAAAAAAAAAAACCCAGGACCAGCGCGTTCTGAGGCTCCAGCGCTAGAGCTGTAAAAATGCCAGATGTCGGTAAAAGGTGTTAAACGTGGTTTAACGATGCTTAACGTTGTATACACAGCGTTAAGCCTCGTCCGGCATTTCTCTGCCTCTATTCAAAATCCAATTATGGGAGCCCGTTGATTTAAATAGAAGTTGCACAAGAAGTCGGATCAAGAGGATCCGACTTGCGGTGCGACTTGTGTGCTGAGAATCTTGTAGGGGAACCCCCCCCAAAATGTTAAAAAATTGAGGTTCCCCCCAAGGCGATACCAGACCCTCCGGTCTAGTATGGATCTTAAGGGGAACCACGCCCCAAAAAACGGCGCAGGGGTCCCCCCAAGATCCATACCAGACCCTCATCCCAGCACGCAGCCCGGCAGGTCAGGAAAGGGGGGATATTTTATATATATATATATATATATATATATATATATATATATATAATATATATAGAGAGAGAGATATATATATATATATATATATATATATTTTTATATTTATTATTATTATTCTTCCCTAATAAATGATCACAATCACTGCCCTGCATACAGGGCTTATAGAGCTAGTGGTGGAGAGACAGCATTACATTGATTTTCCCAGGGAATGGCTGTGCAGGGTGGCATGTCAGCAAGAGACGAGTCTCTGGAGGACAGACAGAGTCAGACACAGCCAGAAAACTGACCATACTGGAATAAATGTGCTGTATTGCCAGTTTGAAAAGGTAAAGCATGGAATCTGGCAGGAATACCAAGGATTTTATACAAAGGAAGCAATGCAAAGAAAACAGGATACTTGTTAACGCAAGTACAGGGGAACGGCAGACACATATCAGGAATATGGAATTTTGGGGTAACATATTCTTTAAAGCTGTTTTAAGAAGTAGTAAGCTGGTATTTTCAACAATTTTCTGTGTAAAGTACATAGAAATATTAAATTTAATCGTTTTGGTGTATGTATCCTTACAATGAAATTCTTCCTGTGGTTTCAGAAGAGAACATGGAAGACACCAGAAGAACGAGCACTTATGGCCAAAACAAAGCGCATTAAACAGGAGCCAGATGACGATATGGGAGAATCTGTTCCCAAATCTAAGGAGAGTGACCAGTCCAGATCGAGTTCACCCACTGCTGGTCCCAGCACAGAGGGTCCAGAGTCTAAGGAAAAGAAGAAAATCAGAAGGAAAAGAAAAGTCTCTAATAAGGAACTAAGCAAAGAATTAAGCAAGGAGCTAAACCAAGAGATCCAGAAAACGGAAAATAGCCTGGCCAATGAGAACCATCATCCTATTAAATCTGAGCCAGAGAGTGAGGACGAGGAGCCCAAGAAATGTATGAACACCAATGGGGAGCGTATGCATCGGTTCAGCAAAGAACTGAATGGGACCCCAAAGGAGTTTAAGCACCAGTCTCTTCCAAGTCCAAGGACAATGCCAAGGGTCACCAATCGCCCTCCGCCATCTTTGTCACCTCCCAAATGTGTGCAGATGGAACGCCATGTAATAAGGCCTCCTCCAATCAGCCCTCCTCCAGACTCTCTACCTTTGGAGAATGGTGCAACCCATGTGATGCAGAGAGAGGTTTGGATGGCCATCTTTAGCTACCTCAGCCACAAAGATCTGTGCATCTGTATGAGAGTCTGCAAAACGTGGAATAGATGGTAAGCGGGCATTTGCTCTACATTTTACATTACTTGGATTTAAAGGCAGCCATAGAAATTTAAACCCACGCACCCTGTAAAATAACATGTTGCATACTCACCTGGGCAGAAAGTGAATTTTTTTCTGTTTTGGACAGCTCTAGGCAGCACTGCTATCCAGCAATACTGGGTGTGTCAGAGGACTTAGCTGTTCAGGACTGCAAAGATTTCACCCAGTGCCACAAAGTGCATCCAGCAGCAATCATTGGTGTACAGACAGCCACAGATTGCTGTGGCCACCACTGACCTGTCATTGAAGTGTACAGGACCCAGTGGCTCCCGCTAGCTGCTTGCAGGTGACAAAAATAGCTGCAGCATCCTTCAGATTCCTGCCGCTGTCATTCGCACTGGGGCTAGTTGTCCGTACAGATGTAGCCTAGAACAACATGGTCGTTTTTTACTTTGTGGTGTAAACCACCTGGCTTAGCTACAGTTGTGCTCAAAACTTTGCATACCCTGGCAGAAATTGTGAAATTTGGCTTTAAATATGACTGATTCTATCAAAAAAAAGGATAGTGATCATATTGTGCTCCTTGAAACAACCACATCATCTTTTTTTTTCAGCACAGCCTGTATTTTTTCTGGTTACCTGTGGGTTTTTCTTTGTATCCTGAACAATTCTTCTGGCAGACCTTGGCTTGGTATCAAGAGATCCCCAAATTTCCCACTTCCTACTAAGTGATTGAACAGTACTGACTGACATATTCAAAGCTTTGGATATCTTTTTATATCCTTTTCCATCTTTATAATGTTTCATTACCTTGTTACACAGGTCTTTTGATAGTTCTTTTCTGCTCCCTATGGCTCAGTATCTAGCCGGCTCAGTGCATTCACATGAGAGCTAACAAACTCATTGAATATTTATACACAGACACTAATTGAAATTTAAAAAGTCACAGATGTGGGAAATTAACTTTTAATTGCCATGTTAACCTGCGTGTGTCACCTTGTGTATCTGTACCAAGGGCAAACATTCCAGGGTATGTAAACTTTTGTTTAGGGCCATTTGTGTGATTTCTGTTGTTATGATTTAAAAAGGAGCCAAACAGCTATGTTGTGATAAATGGCTTCATATGATCACTATCCTTAAAGTGTAAGTTCACCTTTACGGAAAATCTGTAAGGTGAACTTACACTGGCCCCCTTGCCTTTCCCCCCGGTCCCACTGACCTGGAGTCCTGCATTGTAAAGCCGCTTTGTGTGACAGCACCGACAAATTAGAATGCCTCCTATACGTATATTTAACAAGATACATTTAGGAGATTAAAGGGGTGTTTCAGCAAAAAAAAAAAAAAATTTTTTTAAAGTCATCAGCTAAAAAAAAGGTAGCTGCTGACTTTTAATAAGTACACTTACCCTCCCAGGGCACCCGCGATGTTGGTCGTGGTGGCCGAGATGTCCCTCGGCGCTTTGGTCCCAGCACCGCCATCCTCAGTAATGGAAACTGGCAGCGAAGACTACGGCTTTTACTGCCCGTTTCCTACTGCGCATGCGTGACGCTTTGTGAATGGGGAACGCGATGTGTTGTGGGACACTCAGTTCCCATAACACACCGCGCCCCATTCACTAGAAGACGGCATAGGAGCAGAAGACAGAACAGCGTTGCGGAACAGGAAGAGGCAGATTAGGACGATCTGCCTATCAACAGCCATTTCTGGTAAGTATTAACGTTTTTATCAAGTTTTTTTTTTTTTTTTTTCGAGGGTGGCCCTCCACTTTAAACCGAGGGGATTTCTAAGCCCCAGACCAGTAAAGTTGTCGGAAAATCCGATCATTCTGAACGTGGTGACGTTTGTTGCCTACGACGGGACTACGTAGAGGCTAGTAGCCAATAGCTTTGGTCTTGTAATGTGATCTGAGCATGCGTAGCACTTTGTCCGGTCGGACTACCATACACACGATCGGATTTGGTGTGATCGGACCGTGTTGTCGGAAAATCTATCCAGCAGGAGATAGGACTTTGTCCGTCGGACAATACGACGTACACTGTCCGATGGTGCATACACACGGTCTGATTTTTCAACAACATTGTCCGATCGGACAGAATCCATGCGAAAATCCGACCGTGTGTATGGGGCTTTAGAGCGGGGGATCGCTGGACTCCAGGTCAATGGGACCAGGGGGGGGAAGGGGTCAAATGCAAGTTTATCTTACAGATTTTTCTGTAAAGGTGAACTTACCCTTTTAAATAAGACAGTTTTTTTGGCCTGATCCGTCATATTTTCAATATTGATGCCAAAATTTCACGATTTCTGGCAGGGCACGCAAACTTTCGAGCACAACTGTATGTAAACGTCAGGAAGTATAGACAGTATACTTTGCACATAAAGAAACTCTCTTATGTTTATTTTATGTCTATTTAGCAGTTTGCCTGAGGTTCAGCTTTAGACATATACATTAAGTTTTATTTAATTATTATACAGGATTTATATGGTGACAGGGAGGTCCCTGCTTGTGAGAGCTTACAATCTAAAATCTACAAATCTAAAATTTACAGCTGTTTTATCGCTGTCTCGCATAACCTAAAGGAGAAGTACAGCCAAAGCTTGTTTAGCTGTACTTCTGTGGCTCACAGAAGTGCAGTATGTTCTGCACTCCAGTGACCTGTTTTTAGCAGACAGCGGGCTGAAGTCCGCTGTTGGCTGACGTGGCAGAGCAAGTCCGGGCTCGGGCAAGATCACAACAATGAAGTCAGAATCCGCCCACATGCCTGGACCGGCACAGCGGGCCACTGAGAGCCTGAGCCAGCCACTTCCGCCCCCTCCACAGCCCAGCACTGACAGTTCTCTGCTCAGGGAGTCCTGAGAACCGAGCGATTGGCAGTGTTTGCTCGGTTCTCAGTGTTAGAGCCGGTGTTGTCGAATACTGTCCCCCATCAGATAGTGTCTGCCTTGTACTGCGCTTGCGCAGTACAGAGGACAAGGAGATGTCGAAAGTCTCCGAAGATGAACGGCACCTGCGCACTGAGTCCAGGTTCAAGCCCCACCATCCAAGTGGACATAGAGTTAGAGTTAGAATAAAAAATTGGCTAGCGAAGCGAGGCTGTGCCCGAAGCGCGGCGAACGAAGCATGGCGAGGGGCCCTCTTACTAAGTGCTACTGTTACATAGTTAGCTAGGCCGAAAAAAGACACAAGTCCATCCAGTTCAACCATAAAAATAAAATAAATAATAAAAATAAAATATAGCGTACAATCCAATAAACTCCATTCTATACCCACAGTTGATCCAGAGGAAGGCAAAAAAAAACCCAAAAGAGCATGCTCCAATCTGCTACAGCAGGGGAAAAAAAATCCCTTCCTGATCCCCCTAGAGGCAATCGGATTTTCCCTGGATCAACTTTACCTATAAATGTCAGTACCCAGTTATATTATGTACATTTAGGAAAGTATCCAGGCATTTCTTAAAGCAATCTACTGAGTTAGCCAGAACCACCTCTGGAGGGAGTCTATTCCATATTTTCACAGCTCTTACTGTGAAGAAACCTTTCCGTATACGTATTTGGTACGTATTCCGTATTTGGTATTTCCCTTGTCCTCTGTGTTGACCGTAAAGTGAATAACTCAACACCAAGTTCACTATATGGACCCCTTATATATTTGTACATGTTGATCATATCCCCCCTTATTCTCAAGAGTGAATAAATTCAGTTCCTCTAATCTTTCCTCATAGCTGAGCTCCTCCATGCCTCTTATCAGTTTGGTTGCCCTTCTCTGCACTTTCTCCAGTTCCCCCGATATCCTTTTTGAGAACTGGTGCCCAAAACTGAACTGCATATTTCAGATGAGGTCTTACTAATGATTTGAACAGGGGCAAAATGATATCTCTCTCTCTGGAGTCCATACTTCTCTTAATACAAGAAAGAACTTTGCTTGCTTTGGAAACCGCAGCTTGACATTGCATGCTAGTATTGAGCTTATGATCTACCAAAACCCCCAGATCCTTCTCCACTATGGATCCCCCCAAGTTGTACTCCCCCTAGCTTGTATGTATGATGCATGCATTTATATTCTTAGCCCCCAAGTGAATCATACTACGTTTCATACTACACTCTCTTCTACTCTTTACTCTAAATGTACTTACGTACTTGTACTTTCTCTTACAGTACTCTACTTACTCTTTTTTTTACTCTTACTACTCACTACTCCTCTACTTTTCTCTTACTCTTACTTTCTCTTCTCTGCTGACTTCTTTCTTCTGACTACTCACTTCTTGTACACTTTCTTGCTATCTACTATACTTAACTTACTCTTTCAACTCTTACTACTTACTGTACTCTTTTTACTACTTACTACTCTTACTTTTCTTCTTCTCTAATCTTCTGTACTACTTGTACTACTCATACTTACTTTGTACTTTACCTCCTTTACTCTACTACTTAACTCTTTACTTTTACTTACTTTACTTACTTTTACTCGATTTACTCATTTGACTTACTACTTACTTTATTCTTTTTCTCACTTACTTTCAACTTTCATACTAACTCACTTTATTTTACTACTTTACTTACTCTCTTACTTCTAACTCAATCTCCTTTTTACTTGTTATTTACTACTCCTTACAACTTTTTTCTACTCTTTTTCTACTCTTTCTCTTACTGTACTCTGTACTTTACTTAACTTCTTACTTGATTTTTTACTTGTACAATGTCTCTCTTACTTACTCTTTTCTTTACATCTGACTTAACTTAACTCTCTTACTTACCTTCTCTTGTACTACTCCTACTACTTACTTCTTCTTTACTTTAACTACTTACTGTACTTTACTTTCTTACCTTACTACTTACTACTACTACTCTATTGTTTACTACTCCCTTACTGCTTACTGTACTTATTATTCTTTCTTACTAAACTTCTTTCGTCTACTTACTCTTACTTACATTTCTTGTACTACTACTTTTTCTTACTTTACTCTAACTTTCTCTTTGTAACTTCTTGGTACTCATCTCTCGTACTACTACTTCACTCTGTCTCTTTACTTTCTTTAACTTTCATACTGTACTCCTACTTCTACTCATCTACTCTTTTTTTCAACTGTACTTACTCACTACCAACTACTTCTTTAACTTTTCTACTCTCTAACTACTTACCTTCTGGTACATTCTTTACTACTTTTACTACTCTCTACTTACTTAACTTAAACTTTACTTACTCTTCTCTCTTTACTGTACAGTACTTTACTTACTGACTTCTTCAGTTCTTTCTGAACTGTACTACCTTCTTTCTTCTTTTAACTTGTACTTCGTCCTGCTACTCTACTCACTAAACTCTACTACGAACTTTCTTCATCACTCTTACTTCTACCCTTTTGTACTTTACTCTTACTCTTTTACTAACTCTCTTACTAACTTTACTCCCTACTTTCTTATTTTTTACTTACTTCTACTTACTTCTTACTTACCACTTTACTTACTCTTTGACTTACTCTAATGTACTACTTCGTCGTGACTTCTACCTCATTTACTTACTTACTTACTTACTCTTCTTACTACTCATTACTTACTGCTTATTACTACTCTCTTGTTTTCTTTCTTAAACTGTACTACTTCTTACTTACTTCTTGTCTTCTTAACTTACTGTCTTTTGTTACACTAACTACATTTGTACCTGTACTTTTTACTTTGTACTCATACCTCTCTTCTGTACTTACTCACTACCTCGTTTTCCTATCTTTTTACTTACTTTTAACTCACCTACTTACTTTTCTACTACACTCTTTCTATTTACTACTTTCTTCTTTACTGATCTTTACTTACTACTGTACTTTACTTTTCACTTACAGTTGTACACTTTTTTTCTGTTTTCTGTACTACTCTTACTTCTAAACTACTTTTTTGTACTTTTATTCTCTCAACATTCTTACTACTACTCTTTTACTACTTCTGTACTTTCACTACTTTACGCTGTACTTCGTACTTTACTACATCACTCTTACTCTTACTCTACTACTCTCTTCTACCCTTTTTACACTTCACTTCTCTAACTTTTCTCTTAATTATAACTACTCTTTCTCCTTCTACTCTTACTTGTACTCTCTACTCTATTCTTCTTACTTTTCTGTACTTTTTATCTACTCTTCTACTATTAACTATACTTACTACTTACTTTTTCCTAAACCTTATAACTACTTTACGCTTACTACTTACTTCTCTTTGTACTCTTACTACTTTTTTTTTACTTCTACTTACTCTTCTCACTCTTATCTACTCTCCTTACTACTTCTTACTACTTAACTTGTACTCTTTCCTTTACTTCTACTACTTGTTACTACTCTTCTTACTGTACTAACTTTACTCTTCTTGTACTGTACTTCTCTTTCTACTCCTCTTACTCTACTACTTAACTCCTTTACTTACTTACTTACTCCTATCTACACTACTTTATTACTTTTTTTCTATGTACTACTCCCTCTCTACTTACTACTACTTTTCTTACTACTAACTTTACTTCTCTTACTTAAACGCTCACTACTACTCAAAAAAAAAAAAACTACTTTACTCTACTTACTTACTCTTTACTTTACTACTACTTCTCTCTACTCTACTAACTATTCCTTACTACATATTCTACTTACTCTTCTCTCTACTTGTACACTCTTCTGGACTGACTTACTTACTTACTAACTTACTTATTACTCTTAACTAGTACTTAAACTTACTTACTCTACTGGTACTCGTTCATGTACTTCTCTTACATTCTTTACTTTTAACTTCAAACTGCTTACTTACTACTCTTTCTTTCTCTACTTACTCTGCTCTACTACCTTCCTCAACTATCTCTACCTACTACTAACTTCTCTCACTCTCTTCTTTCTCTACTTTACTACATTCTACAACTACAACTACTACTACTTCTTCTTAAAACTTCTCTTTGCACTCTTACATACACACTGTCTATACTTCTTGTACTCTGTACACATGTACTTCTCTCAGTTACTCATTCACTTCTTCTCTACTTTTACTACTTACACTACTACTACTCTTCTATTCCTCTTTAACTGCTCCTTACTAAACTTGTACCTACTCTACTACGTTTAAATACTTAACTTGTTTACTACTGTACTCTACACTTTTTAACTACTCTTTAACTCCTTGTACTCCTTACAGTAAACTGGTACGTACTTGTACTCTCTTTTTTCACTTACTTACTTTTATCTCACTTCCTTCTAACTTTACTTACTACTGTACTTACTCTCTTTACTTTCTTCTGAGTACTACTCTCTTGTGTACTACTACTTACTTTACTTCTCTTACTTCTTTTTTTTTTTACCTACTCTGTACTGTACTTCTCTACTTACTTTTTATCTTCTACTCTTTCCTGTACTTGCTACTATGCTTGTCTTTGTACTTCTCTACTTACTGTTACTCTTGCTTCTTTTTGTTGACTACTCTAACTCTAACACATCACCTGAGCTACTGTTCTTCATTCTCTTTCTCACTACACTTGTGCTTTACTGATTCTCTTAGTACTTTGCCCTCTTTCTCTTACTTACTCTACTTACTTATTGTACTTACTCTCTCTATTCTACCCTTTTTAACTTCTCTCTACTTCTCTACTCTTCTCTACATTTACACTCTTTACTTTTTCTCTCTTTTTTATACTCTGTATACTTATTTCCTTCATCTTCGTATACTACTTCTACTACTATTTCTCCTTCTTCTACTACTTCTTTCTCTACTACCTTCTCTACTAACTTACTACTTTACTCTTTACTACTCTTTTTTATTCATCTTCTTCTTCTGTTACTACTTTACTTCTTTTATACTTGACGTCTCTTACTTACTTACTACTTACTGTTTACATTCTTTTTGACTTCTTTCTTACTTAGTACTTAAACTAACTACTTTTTACTCTTTACCAGCTCTTACTTTAGTACTTTTTCTTGACTCTACTTACACTCTATTTACACAACTCTCACTCTTTCTTACTTACTACAGTACTATTTTCTCTCTACTTGTCAACTGTAACTTTACTGCTACTTTCTCCAGTACTACTACTTACTACTCTACTTTACTGTTCTCTTACTTAACTTTACTCTCTCTTACTCTACTTCTTTTACTTCTATTCTCATTTTACTACTTTTACTACTTTCCTGTACTCTTACATGTACTACCTCTTACTACTTCATCTCGTTACTACTCTACTATTTTAACCTTACATTCTTACTACTTACTTTCTTCATCTTCGTATACGTTCTCTGTCACAACTTACTCTCTTCTACTCTTTAAAACCGTTCTTACTGCTTTCTTCTTCTACTTACCTTACCCTTACTCTTTTCAACTACTTACATGGTACTTAACTACGTTAACTTCTCCTCACTCTGTAATTGCAACTTCTACGTACTATTTACTGTTCCTCTTTACTTTCTCTACTCTTCGTAAACTTACTTCTTTTCTGACTTACTTTACTACTACTCTAACTCTCACACATCTTCTTTTTTCTTTTTACTTTGTTCTTTACTCTCTTATCTATTCTACTCTTTAAACTGTAGTACTTATTAACAATCTACACCTGGTTCTTCTCTACACTTCTAGCTTCTAATTCTTTACTTAACTTAACTACTTACTCTGGATACTTAACTGTACTTTAGAACTGTTACTTACATACTACTGTCCTTCTACTCTGTACTCTTTAACTACTACTTTTACTTACTACTTTCTTATCTCTACCTCCTGTAACTAACTTAACTTTAACTCTAACTATTTTCTAACTTAGCATCTACTCTACTTTTCTACTTCTGTACGTTGGACTTTTACTCACTTTCTACTTTACTTCCTTCTCTTCTACATTAGTACTTTTCTACTCTACCCTACTTCTCAACAGTACTTTTCTCTCTCTCACTTGACGGTTTACTTACTTACATCTACTTATTTTTTACTTTTACTCTCTTTAACTTGTCTCTTCGTCTTCTCTCTCTAACTACTCTCTTGACATAACTCTACTTTAACTAACTACTGACTTGTACTATACTTCTCTCTTTGCTTCACTCTACTCTAATTACTTAACATACTTACTAACTCCTTATCTTTTTTCTCAAGTACTATGTACTCAAATTACTACCAATTCGCTCTCTTACCTTACTTTACTTACTTCTACTCATGCTTATGACTACCATCCTATGTACACTTACTTACTTTTTCACTTCTTCTACTTTTATACACCACTCTTCTTTAACTACTTACTATTCTTCTTACGCAACTACACTTCTTTTTTGCCCCAACTCTGTGTACATATGTACTTTACTGTACTAACTATAATTCACTTCACTTCTTGACTATGTACATTCTTACATTTACCAAACTCTCTTCTCTTAAACTATTTTCTTTTACTTTACTGCTCTCTTTATACTTTTACTTTGATCTACTCTTCTGTACGCTTACTATCTCTTTCTAACTCTACTACCTTACTTACTCTCTTTACTTAACTCTTTTTACTTGACTTACCTACCTACTTATAACTACTCTTACTCCTTACATCTCTACATATTACTCTTTACTCTTTACTCTTACTTACTTACTTACTTTACTACTACTCTACGTTCCTATACTTAACATTTTAAGCTCTACTTTACTTCACTTGTATCTTATGACTACCATCCTACTCTCTCAGTACACTTACTTACTTTTTCACTTCTTCTACTTTTACTACACCACTCTTCTTTAACTACTTACTCTTGTTGTACTACTTGTAAACTTACGTGACAACTTTTCTTCTATAATATACTAACTTACTACACCTACTCTCTTCTAACGTTACTTTTACTTCCTCCTACTATACTTCTAGCTTTACTGCTGATACACACTCTCTTACAACATCGCTTTATACTATACTTACTTCTACTTTACTTGTACTTTTTTTCTGTACTCTCTTACTTTATCTCTCTTCTTTGAGTAACTCTTTCTTTTTTTCTACTTGTACAGTACTCTTTTATTTTCTATACTCTTTTTTACTTTACTCTTCATACTCTTCTTACTCAGTACTACTTTTACTTCTAAACTACTTCTTTACTATTACTTTTACTCTCTTTACTCTACTTACTTACTTGTACTCACTGCACTAACTTTTTCTCTTCTGTACTTCTGTACTTTCTTAACTTTACTAACTACATGTACTTTATATTACTTAGTACTTCTTCCTCTTTATCTACACTTTAACTTCTACTCTTATCTGTACTACTTACTCTTACTTACTGTCTACTACTTTTTTACTTTTTCTTTCTCTTCTTTACTCTATTACCTATTTTCATACATACCTACTTCTACTACTTAACTACTTCAGTAACTCTCTTACTACTTATCTACTTATTATATACTTGAGCTCTTCTTCTTACGCAACTACATGTACTTCTTTTTCTGTACTACTTTCATTACCTCTTTTAGCTTCTTTTTACTACTATCCTACTTCTACTATACTTAGTACTTACTCTTTTTTTTACTACTCTTTTTACTGTACTCTCTTTCTCTTCTACAGTACTAACACTGCACTCTACTTACTTACCATATCTCTTCTCTCTTACGTCTCTTTTTTTAACTTTTCTCTTATACTCTTAAACCTACTCATACCTCTTACTACTTTCTTGTACTCAAGTAACTTAACTATCTCTTATAATCTCTGATACTTTTACTCTTACTTTTACTGTACTTTCTTTACTTACCTGTCTACTTTCTTCTGTACTTCCTTCTCTAACTAACTTCTCTACTACTTATTACTTAACCCTAGTACTGTCACTTAATATACTCTCTTACTTTTTACTCTCTCTCTACTTTTCCTTCTTTACAGGTAACTTCTGTACTCTACCTTACACACTTTATGTTACTTATTACTTACTTACCATACTCTAACTCTTTCCAATTGTACTGTACTGTACACATCTTTCTCATTCTTACTCTTACTATTCTGACGTACTTACATTTCCCAATACTCTTACTTACTTACAAAACTTTTACTTATACTCCTAACTCTAACTGTACTTTTACTCATCGTCGTTCACTTATCTTAGTCTACTTTTCTTACCTTTACTTACTTACTTCTCTTCTCTCCTGACTTCTACACTACTCTGTGTACATATGTACTTTACTGTACTAACTATAATTCACTTCACTTCTTGACTATGTACATTCTTACATTTACCAAACTCTTACTACTCTTGTACTTCTCTACTTTCTTTACTAACTCTCAATACTTTGTATACTTGCTCTAACTACTACTCTTACTTTACGTTATACTACTTCATTACTCTTACTTTCCATTTACGTGTCTCTACTAAACTTTAACTAACTTCTTCTACTTTGTACTTACTCACTGTACTCTCTCTACTTTTTACGTACTTTTACATTCTTACTTCAACCTTTAACTCCTACATTTTTTCTATTTTTCTGTACTTTTTCTCTTATTCTTTTCTACTGTACTCTCTTTCTTATGGTACTTGACTTAACTCTTGTGTACCAACTTCGCCTTTCTACTACTACATCTATTTACTTCAATGCTACACCTCTACTTTTTCTCTTACTACCTTTACTTTTTTACTCACTACTTGTATTACTCATCTACTATCTAATTGTACTGTTACTTACAACTCTCTTTACTTTGTACTTTACGTCACACCTTCTCTCTTTTATCTACTGTACTTTCACTAACTACTCTAACCTGTACTTTGTACTTAACTACTTACTCATATACTTTACTGTACTCTTTCTTACTATCATACTGACTCCTTATCTACTGTTACTTACTTACTGTCCATAACTTACCTACATTACACTTAACTTACTTTTACTTTCTTTACCTCTTACTTTACTTACATTCTCTACTCTCCTTTCTGTACTTACTTACTTTCCGCTTTTACTTTTACTACTTCTTACTTACTTTACTTACTATACTGCTTTGTACTACTTTGCTGTACTAACTTCTAACTTTTACTTACTACTCTTTCTTCTCCTAACTCTACTTACTCACTACTCTACTGAACTACTCTCTCTGTACTACTTCCTCCTTAAAACTTTAAATAAAAATAACTGTAATTACTTGAACCTTTCTTACTTCTACTACTGACTTTACTTCTTGCTTACTCTTTACTGACTCTTTACTCTATGTCTTTTACTTCTTGTACCTCTTCTCTAACTACTTTTATACTTACTCCATCTGCTTACTTCTCTACCTACATACCTACTACTTTTTAACTCTACTCTTCTCTACTAATCCTACTACTACTTTTTTACTCACTCTCTTACTATACTCTCTCTTCTACTGTACTCTAGTTACTTACTTTCTTAACTTACTCTTTACTCTTTTACATGTACTACTGAACTGTTTCGTTACTTCTGTTAACTTCTTCACATAACTTCTACTTCTATGTTAACACTGCTTATTTATACTGTTTACATTCACTTCTTAAACTCACTTACTGTATCTCTATTCTTTTCTTACTTTTTACTTCAGTACCATTTCTTTTTTACTACTTACTGTACTACTTACTCTTACTTCTCTACTGTACTTCTCTACCTACTGTACTACTCTACTACTCTTACTAAGTGCTACTGTATGTCCACTTGGATGGTGGGGCTTGAACCTGGACTCAGTGCGCAGACGCCGTTCATCTTCGGAGACTTTCGGAGTCTCCTTGTCCTCCGTACTGCGCAAGCGCTGCGCCTGCACAGTACAGGGCGGACACAATCCGATGGGGGGGACAGTTTTTGGCAGAACACCGGCAGGAGGAGAGATGCAGAATAGGTTCGATGCTGCATTCACCTAGGTAAGTATGATTCTACAAAAAAAGGAAACCCCATACTTCTCTTTAAATACTAATTAATGATGCTACCTGGTGCAAGGTGTACCAGAAAGAAGCTGGCAGTGCAGTCCTGGGTAAATACAGCCACATCAGCATTTAAAGCCGATTCTCTCCGTTTCTGCATGGCTATTCTTAGATATTTCTCTATAAATAAACCTGGCCTTTTTTTTTTAGAATGACATAAAGCTTCTGTACATCACGTGCCTTGAGCACCAAGAAATGAAAATAATACAGTAGGTGTTATTTATTTGCAGACATTGAAAGAACAGCGATCACTAGAAAGTGGATGATGCATAATACACAGGACCTCGAATTCTCTATCATTCATCATCCTAGTCTTTTAAAATGTGCCAGTTTGAAATGAACCGGATATATCCAGAAAGTTTTCAACCAGAAAGTGAGATAGTTTCTGCTATCAGCAGAATAAGGGAAATGGGGGGGGGATGGGCACAACAATGGTGAAACAACTAATCTAATAGATAAGTGAAGAGAGGGCAGTGTACAGCTAGAGTAACAGAGTAGAAAAGCAAGTAGAGAATGTCACTTCACAGGCATTGCTCATCTACTTTATAGCAACCACTCTGTGGAAGTCCCCTAAGGACCTGCTTTTAAACATTAACCATAGAGCAAAAAAAAAAGGCCATGCTATCTGAACGGATTGATATTTAGTTTGTAAAGCTGTGTGTATCAGAAAAAAAAATCACAATTTTTTTTCATTTTTTATTGCATCTCATGCTTGCTAATTTCCCACAGCCACTTTGCAACCATTTCCCATTTGCGTGCATGCAAGTCAGTGATGGCTACATGACATTTCTGGGGGTGGGTTTGCTGATGGTGTCAAAAGTTGGCCATGCCTGTGTAATGTGTGCTGAAGGGGCCACTTGCCTCCATCAGAAACCCGTGTGACTGGGTGGCAGCACAGGAGCACTGTTGGGAGACCGGGACAGAACATTGGCTCCCCTATAGCAGGAAGTGCCTGATAAGGACCTTCGTGGCAGGATCACAAGGTGTTATTTGAACAAAAGCTGTGCAATTAAAAATATGAAAACATTTTTTTTCAATTATTTGAATGTGTTGAAGATTAAATTAGATTTTAGTGATTGGATTACATGCTCTTTTAACAGAAAATGGCCAGAGAAAAGAAGAGCTCATCATTTTGTGTGATGGGCATAGTAAAAAAAAAAAAAAATCCCTGTTCTGGTAGTTTTAGCCGGAAGAAGTTATTTGATGGTGGAGCCAGATCAAGTGCAGTTTGTTAAAAATACAGCATTGTTATGCAAAACATTAGCCTATGTGTTTCAAAGCATTCAGCTTCTTCCTGAGGACCAATGCAGTAAGCAAACTCAAACTCTATAGCTGCCCATACACTATGACTATGCAATTCTGGAAGGTGGGGAGTGGCAGCCACACTAGTAGCCAATCAGAATGAGTAGAATGATGACTCTTCAGCGTTCTGCTGTTTATTCCATTGTCCATTCAATAACTGGCAATTGTTCTTGACTTTGATGCACTGGAGGCTGAGAATCTGGATGTGTTATAAGACAGGAGTACCCGGGTTACATAAAGTGTTACAAGTTCTCTGGCACATGCATTACTTTTGTGTATTTAGCTGATTGCCTGGGGTTCAGCTCTATATTTTTAGTAAGTCTTTTTTTTTTTTTTTTGTCCAAAATCTCAAACATTTGGTATGAAGAAAAGAATTATGGGTAACCAGAACAGGTGATTCTTAATCAGTTCACAGCTATTCCTTCTCTTTAAAGAGGTGTTCCCCTTAAAAAAAATAAAAATAAAAAAAAATGAAAAGTCAGCAGCTACAAATACTGCAGCTGCTGACTTTTAATAATCGGACACTTACCTGTTCCAGGGTCCAGCGATGCGGGGGTTCGAAGCTTCGCTCGCCCCCCAATCTGCTCGGTGCCGGCATTGCAAATGTGGGCACCCTACTGTGGCTTCACAGCCGGGCACCCACAGCGCATGCACGAGCGGCGCTGTGCGCCGTGATACGCCGCACAGTCACCTGGGACCTGTCGCCTGTCCTAGATAACTGACTGCGCCGAGAGGAAGTGATGTCAGTGCCCGGGCCACTGAAGGAGGCAGACTACGAGCGACCACCTAACAACAGGCATTTAGAGGTGAGTTACATTTTTTTTTCCAATTATTTTTTTTTTCTTTCTTTAGGAATTTTAAGCATTTTTTTTTTTTTTTTGGTGGAAACACCACTTTAAAAGACTACCGGTATGGACTAAGCACGTCTCCCCCTTGCTTGTAACATATACTGTATATACCATAGTGCAGTGATGGCAAACCTTAGCACCCCAGATTGTTTGGAACTACATTTCCCATGATGCTCAACTACACTGCGGAGTGCATGAGCATCATGGGAAATGTAGTTCCAAAACATCTGGGGTGCCAAGGTTCGCCATCACTGCCATAGAGGCTCTCTTGGGCATATACCTTCTGTGCACCAGATTTCTCTTGCCTATTGTAAGCTGCCAAGTACAGCTTTCTATTGAGATGAATTAAATGATGTGGCTGTACACGGTTATGTGCCTCAGGGTTGCCTACAACACAACGCCTGGCTGTATGTTCTGAGTGCACACTGTTTATTCAGAGCATATGTCCATGCACATGCAGCTGTGCACACTGTGCGGTCCCGGATCGGCTGTGTGCATGAATCCTAATACATGAAACACAGAGACCACGATAAGAGCCAGGAACTTATGCAGTTCTGTATCATTTGTGGTCACACTTATGTGGTCTTTTTGCTAATATTCGTGTTCTCTCTGTGAAATACTCCTAGTAAACAATCTGTACAGTGATAGGAAACTAACTGTATTTCTCTCTTGCAGGTGCTGTGATAAAAGATTGTGGACGCGAATTGATTTAAACCACTGCAAATCTATAACTCCTCTTATGCTCAGTGGGATCATCAGGAGACAGCCTGTGTCCTTAGATTTAAGCTGGACGAATATATCAAAGAAACAACTAAGCTGGCTCATGAACCGGCTACCAGGTACTACATTGCCTATCTTGAGCCCAAATTACTTGGAACCACAAAACATTATATCATTTTTTTTTTTTTTTTTTTTTTTTTTTTTTAGCAGAGACCCTATAGAATAAAATGGTGGGTGTTACATTTTTTTATGTTATACGGTATTTGCACAGCGGTTTTTTCAAACGCATTTTTTTGGGGGAAAAAATGTTCATGCATAAAAAAAAAAAAAAAATATGCTACAGTTAGTCCAATTTTTTTTTTTTTTTTTGTATAATGTAAAAGATGTTACACTGAGTAAATAGATACCTAGCTTGCCACAATTTTAAAATTGTGTCTGCCTGTGGAATGGCGGCAAACTGGGGTGCCTAAAATTCTCCATAGACAAAGATGCTTTAAATGCCTTTACAGGTTACCAGTTTAGAGTTGCACAGAAGGTCTGGTGCTAGAATTATTGTTCTTGCTCTGACATTCGTGACATTACCTCACTTTCGTACTGCGATCACTGTTTACATATGCGTGTGGGAGTAACGCATGCATTTGTGTGTTAGGACAGGGGCCCCAAAAAAAAAAAAAAAATGTATATTATTTATTTTTTGTACTAACTTGCTATCACAAGGGATAAAAACAACATTAGACTATTATACCCCAAATCTCTCCTCTAGCCTCCCATGCAGCCGATCAGACACAGATCGGTCTGATCGGCTGCTTTCCTGGCCACTGGTGGCCAGGTAAACAAAGGGGTGGAACCGGAAGTGACAAACTACTTGTCGCTCCCAGTTACAGGGAGCACATTTGTTCCTCTCTCTCTCTATACAGGGCAGCCATTGCCGCCTGGCACCGCAATGGGACAGGATAGCCCAGGGAGGTAGTGGTGGGAGGTGTTGCTCTTGCCCTCCGCTTCAGGAGGGATCCCCTTCCACCACCCGCAGAAGTGATCGAGTGGCTAATCAGCCACTCGGATCACTTCTGCATGAAAGTGATTCACCGGCTCAAAAGAATGATACCAGGATGATGCCGGTAGGTGCCGGCATCTTAACTGTGGGCACCCGGCTGTGACAGCTTGCAGATTCACAGCCACGTGCCCACTGCACGAGCCACGCTGCGCATTAACTGATCCCAGTGATCTTCGCTTTGATTCCTGTCCCAATAACAGCCTAGCAAAGCGCTCTAACCCTTCATTATTTTAAGATAAAAAAAGAGTGAAGAGGTATACTATAGAGCAGTGATGGCGAACCTTGGCACCCCAGATGTTTTGGAACTACATTTCCCATGATGCTCATGCACTCTGCAGTGTAGGTGAGCATCATGGGAAATGTAGTTCCAAAACATCTGGGGTGCCAAGGTTCGCCATCACTGCTATAGTGTGTCACTGAGTATAATGACATCACATCCAAAATGGCGGTAGCCATCAACAGTCTCCAGGCTACACAATGGAGCTGTAATAAGTAAAAAAACAAGTCGTAAGATTATATATGCTTGTAATATTTTATGGGAAGATGGTCGTTAAAATGAATGGTCTAGCAACCATGTGAAGAGTAACAAGAATGTGGCAGAAAATGCTAAAAGGACCAGTAGGCCCAAAAGTGAAATTTTCCATTGGTGTACTCTGGTTTATCTGTGTATTCTGACAATAATAGTGAAATCTTCCTACCATTGTTCTGTCTGATCACATTGATTTCACACCGATGTTAGAAATAAAACGCATTGGATAGAAAACAGAAGTGTCGATGGGCTTTAATACAAGCCTGAAAACTTGGAGGGCACAGAGAACATGTGCAGTTGATTTGCATATTAATATTCTGCCAATCTGGGAAAAGGAGCTAAAATAGTTTTTTGGTACATACAGGGCTCTAAACTAATTTTCAATAAAAAAAAATTACAAAAAGCTTTTTTTTTTTTTTGCTTATGTCAGAGGTCTTTTGAAATATTTTTGTGTTGACAGACCCATGTAGTATGTGTTATTATTTAGCATTTATGCTGTTGTAGCTTTTGGAATGTTTGGTATTTCTCTTTAATGAAACTTGACCATTTTTCTTCTTCCTAATCTCCTCAGCTCTAAGGGATCTGAATTTATCAGGCTGTTCTTGGATTGCCGTATCTGCACTTTGTAGTTCCAGCTGTCCATTGCTGAGATGTCTCAATGTTCAATGGGTAGAAGGACTGAAAGATGCACAAATGAGGGATCTCTTGTCTCCTCCAACCGATAACAGACCAGGTATGGCTCCGACAGTTCTACTACTTCATTTAAAAGGATATTGACATACATTTGTAGTCAACTGTGTATAATTAATTGTAAAAAAAAAAAGTAATTCAAGTAGTTAGTAAGGTCTTGTGTCAGGATGCTGACTGGTTGCTCAAGTTGGCTTAAATGATTTACTGGATAACACGAGCTACTGAGTTTGTAGGATCTCATTGTTCTCGTCATAGACCCCTTTCACACTGGGGCGCTTTGCAGGTGCTACAGCGCTAAAAATAGCGTCTGCAAAGCGCCCTGAAAGAGCCTCTGCTGTGTCTCCAATGTGAAAGCCCCGAGGGCTTTCACACTGGAGCGGTGTGCTGGCAGAACGCAAAAAAAAGTCCTGCTAGCGGCATCTTTGGAGCAGTGAAGGATTGGTGTATACACCGCTCCTGCCCATTGAAATCAATAAGGGGAAGTGTGGCTATACCGCCGGCATAGCGCTGCTGCAGCAGCACTTTGCGGTGGTTTTAACCCTTTCTTGGTCGAATAGCGCCGCAAAATTGGCGGTAAAAATAGCAGCGTTTTACCGCCGATACACCTACCGCCCAGTGTGCCATGGTGCAATTTAACAGTTTTTTTCCTTTACTTGTAACATTTTGAAAGTGGGGCTAACTAAATATGTTAGCATATGGTGTAGACTGATTTAGTAATACAGCAATTACTACGATAGATTACAAAACTATTAAAGTGTCCTGTCGCTATATTAAAATACTGTAGCTGCTAACTTTTAATATTAGGATATGTCCAGGGTTCCCATGATGTCGTCACCTCAGCTGATTTTCGGATCGGCTCTCGGGAGCTGCCACTGCCAGTCATGGTAAGGGAAACCGGCAGTGAAGCTTTTCGGCTTCACAGCCAGGTCCCTACTGCGCTTGCGCGAAGCTCGCTGCACTTTCTAACTGGCCCAGTGGCGGAGGAAGGGGGCTGAACCTCCAAAGGAACGGCACCGCAGCACAGTCTCCTGCAAGTGGGGAAGGGACCTGTTTTTGACAGGTACCGGTTTCCCCCCGAAAGGTGCCAAATGTGGCATTGGCAGAGGGGTGGAAGCAGATAAGTGAAGGTTCCACTTTTGGGTGGAATTCTGCTTTAAAGTGGAGTTCCATTTTTTTATTTTTTTATTTTTTTTAAACATCCCTCCCAATGTTCACAATTTAATACAATACATTATGGAATAAATAATACTAGTAATGTTTTCAAAACTCACTCTGCTCCCCTCATCGAGCGTGCTCCCATCTTCAGTGTGGGCATCTGAAGCCCACTCATTGTTCCTTCCGGGATAAAGTACTACTGGCTGCCCAGCGTACAAAGCAACAACAGTCTGGTTGCCCTTTTTAAAAATGGCACTTATCTCTGCCTGGCATTGCGTAATTTCCAGTTTGGAAACACCGTGATGCTACAAGCGGAGAATGCCCATTGACTCCTGGGATTTATGACACTCCTATCCCAGGAGCGAATGGGCGGGCAGAAACTTTATGCTTGCCAAATAAGGTAAACAACAATAAAATAAAAAAGGTCAGATGAGTAATTTACATGCGATCATGAACGCGGTGGAACAAAGTTTAAAAAGCAGGTGGAACTCCGCTTTAATCACTTGCCATCTGCTTTCAGAAAATATAGAATGTTGTGAGAAGTGCCAGAACTTGCACAAAGTCCCTGGAGAGTAAAATGGCAGGAGTTGCAATTTTTTTATGGAAAAATCAAAGAAGGAAACTGCGCTAAGGCTCTGACCACACAAGTGTATCTACACCAGATACAAATTGATCTTTCAGGACCAATGGGTAGCAGCAACTAAAACTGTGTTATATAATATCAGCAACAAACATATAAGAAAACCAAAAAGCTGCGCTTTACCAATAGAGTGTGAAAAGATGGCGAACTATACTGGGCGACACAATAAAGGCTCAGGCTAATTAACCAATCTACCAAACATAAATATGAAAAAGGTGATAATATAACTCTCAGTGATGAGGTGTGATCAATAATTGTCACAATACATGAAATTGGCATTAAACGTACAAATTAGCTATAAGTGAAAAATATGAACAATGAACTGATTGAAGTCCAATAGTTATTGAATCAATGCAAAACACCCGTGCACTGTGATGAATGACTCATTGAAAATTATAAGTCCATTAATCCAAGGTTGAAAGTTGAAAATTCAAATTTGTGTGAAACAACATCCAAACCGCCACCACAATGAGTGAAATGACTGCTTACCAAAAGGCTATGATCCCCCGTCACAGAGGATCATAGAAGGCATGTGACACAATCGCTGAATTGGGGCCTCAGATGGTACTGTGGTCTTGGGATCCAGTAAGTGGTACAGACTAGGTATTCCTCCCAAACTCCAGAACTCCTATAGAGATGTGTATCATATGAAAGAAATAATGGCTTCCATAGTGCACACTTACATCAAGTAAGGAAAAACAAGGCCTTAATTCCAGTGTACCGGCCGGTTACACATGGAACAAACCCGAAATCCTAGACAATATGATGACTCGACACTAGGTGACAGCAGCACGCCGTTCCGTCCGTGCATACACGCGGTCACACAAAGCTGGTCGGAAATTGCGAACGTCAAGAATGCAGTGATTTACAAAAAATAAAGTTCAGTGCGGCTCTTCTGCTTGATTCCGAGCATGCGTGGAACTTTGTGCGTCGGAATTGTGTACACACGATCGGAATTTCCGACAAAAAGCAGCACAGTCTTCTGTCGGAAAATTTGAGAACCAGATCTCAAATTTTGTGCAACGGAAATTCCGATGAAAAATGTCCGATGGAGCCTACACACGGTCGGAATTTCTGACAGAAGGCTCCCATCAAACGTTTTCCATCGGAAAATCCGACCGTGTGTACGGGGCATAAGAGAGCAAAGACCTGCAGCACAGATAGTGGGACAAGAAAGTAATTGTGGCGTGGGTGGCTGGATAGGTATTTACTCTTTTTCTTCAGGGGAATTGTTTTATTTT
Organism: Lithobates sylvaticus; assembly: GCA_028564925.1. Lineage (NCBI taxonomy): Eukaryota > Metazoa > Chordata > Amphibia > Anura > Ranidae > Lithobates > Lithobates sylvaticus. The sequence goes on along the minus strand of CM053026.1, from coordinate 196,013,630 downwards.
TTTAATATAGTGACAGTAATTTTAAATAGTACTAAGGTTTTACTTTATACACAATATTTGCTTTCTTTTAGGTCAGATAGACAACCGTAGCAAATTGAGGAACATCACAGAGCTTCGTCTAGCAGGACTGGACATTACAGATGCCACACTGCGCCTGATGATTCGACACATGCCTCTTCTTTCCAAACTGGACCTGAGTTACTGTAACCACGTGACTGATCAGTCCATTAACCTGCTCACTGCAGTGGGTACATCTACCAGGGATTCTCTGTCAGAAATTAATTTATCAGGTAAATAGTTCCACAGATCTGAAATAAGGTGACCGCTTTTGTATATGTCTTCAGACACACAAGCCCTGTGCTTTTAAACTAAGAAAAAAAAAGGGGGGCGGGTCACCCAAAAGTGATATTTTAGTTCTAGTGGAGTCTGGTGGGCTGCATGGCTATTTTGTATGTCTTTAATACTTTCAGGATAATACTTTTAAGGACCTCATTGACAAGTGTTTATAGACCCTTTTTAACCAGTTAAAGACTGACCCATAGCAGTTTTACTGCTACAGCGCAGCTCTCCTGTGCAGAATTACATATATATACACATGTGTGTGTGTGTGTGTGTGTGTGTGTATATATATATATATATATATATATATATATATATATATATATACATACACGTGATTCTGCACTTCCACCTGCAGGGGGCGTGCACGTGCTGTTGACGGGCCGCTTCTGCTGTGATCATTCACAGCAGAAGCTGATCTGAGGGTGCTGGGCACTGGATGTCCTCCGCAATCCACCAATCGTCTGTAAAATGCACAGAACGGGGATCTGCCTATGTTAACAAGGCAGATCTTCATTCTGATAGGGAGGAAGGGATGGATTTTGTGTTCACGCAAAGCAGGGAACAAAATAGATCTCATCCCTTAGTAAAAGCACTTAGCACAGTACACAAAAACACAGGCTAGGCACCCAGTTAAACTTTTAATCGTCCTAGATGTTTAACCCCTTCCCAGCCAGTGTCAATAGTACAGTGACAGTGCGTATTGTTAGCACTGATCATTTTATTAGTATCACCGGGTCCCGCACAGTGTGAAAAGCGTCAGTGTCCGATCGTCCACCACAATATCACAGTCTCGCTATAAGTCGTTGATTGCTGTGGTATATATATATATATATATATATATATATATATATATATATATATATATATATATATATATATATATATATATATATATATATATATATATTCCAGAAATAACATTTACGTAAATCAGTCAATATACGCCTTTTGGGATTTATTTTTATACCAAAAACGTACCAGAATACATATTGGCCTAAATTTATGAAGACGCTTTTTTTTGGACATCTTTTATAGCAGAAAGTAAAAAATATATATATTTTTTTTCAAAATTCTCAGCCCTTTTTTGTTTATAGCGCAAAAAATAAAAACCACAGTTGTGATAAAATACCAGCAAAACAAAGCTCTATTTGTGGGGAAAAAATTACAAATTTTATTTGGGTACAGTGCCGTATGATTGCGCAATTGTCAGTTAAAGTAGCTTAGGGCCGTATCGCGAAAAATGGCCTTGTCAAGTGGTTAATGACTTGTTCTCTCTGATAGGTCCTGCCTTGCAACTTGCCCTGAAAGCATTTCTGGTTTTCCAAACCCTAGCTGACTGGACTAAGGCCATCAGAATGGATCTAGTTACCATTCAAACCCTTGTATAGTGTTTGGAACTTATGACAATCTTGAATTACTGCTTTGACAAGTTGGTAGGGATCGCCTCTTAGTGAACCTAATGGGGACTCTTTGTTTAAAGTGTTGATTTGAGGAACCGGGTGCAAAAATGACTTCTTTTGCGTTCGATTCAATAGATAGCGTCTCTTTGGAGCTGCATTGAACACCTTTCTTCTGGACTTCCAAATCCTGCCCCTCAAATATTTTTTTTAGATGAAGGGGCTTTTGCTGATTTTTGGACATCCACCATTTCAGATTTCCAGGGGCTACCAGTTAGAATTACGCTCTCTGCCCCCTTTTCTGTTTACGTCTTTCAACCTACCTATGAAATTGCACAGATCTCCATGCAGCCTTTGCAGGTCTTCTGGAGCAGGGGGTCCTCTCCCCAGTACCTGTGGAGGAATGGTTTCAGGGGTTCTACTCCAACCTGTTGACAGTTCAGGAACCTGGGGGGGTGGGGGGGATCCTCTGTTCGGGGAGTAGTTTGCTCAGGTTCTGGCCTACAGCATAGCTTGCACTGTCCAGACCTTGCAAGGTTCGGTTAGGTCATGAAGCTTCTGGAGTCCTCGCTTGATCTGACTCATCGCTTGGGATATATAACTGAGACTTATTGTTGACACAGCTCAAGCCAGAGTTTCTTTCCCAAGACAAACTTCAAACTTTCCACTCCAAGACTTGCACTCTTCAGTCCAGGGGTCACCCAACGCCTTGCGTTTGCATGAGAGGTCTGGGGCTGATTGTATCCCAGTTACAGTTCCAATTACCCAGTATTACCTTTGACCCTGACAGCACAACATGCTGTCATCCTAGGCAAAGATGATCCAGTCCTTGAACAGACTGATTTCACCAGACACCTGAAGTCCAGGTTGTCTTCAGCCTGGTGGCTTAGGAATCCTGCTCTGGAAAGAGAGGGTGAATCTCCCTAATGGGGGGCACAGACAGCAATAAAAACTGAGAAGCGTTTAAATCCCTCTCCACTCTAAAACTAAAAAAAAAGTTTTGCCTTTAGTTATACTACTAAAGGGGTATGAAAACCCCAAACCAAAAATGTATTAAATTGCAGCTTACCAATTCTTATTGGCTGCGTGCTTTAGTTTTCTCTTTTTTATTTATTTATCTTTCCTTTATTTTCATCTGGGCATCCTGCCGTAGGTCCTATTTTTCAGCTTACCTTAAGGCCCCTTTCACACTGGGGCGTTTTTCATGCGGTACAGCGCTAAAAATAGCGCCTGTTCACCGCCTGAAAAAAATCCGGCCCCTTTAACTCCAGTGTGAAAGCCGGCGGGCTTTCACACTGGAGCGGTGCTGCTAGCAGCATCTTTGGAGCGGTATAGGAGCGGTATGTTCACCGCTCCTTCCCATTGATTTGAATGGGAAACCGCGGTAAAACCACGGCAATACCGCCGCTACGGCGGCGCTCTGCGGGGGTGTTTAACCTTTTTTTTTTTTTTTCGGCCGCTCGCGGGGGGTAAAACCGCACCGCGAGCGGCCGAATACCGCGGTTAAAACGACGGTAAAGCACGCTAAATATAGCGCTGCTTTACCGTCACCGCGGCTCCCCGCCCCAGTGTGAAAGGGGCCTAACAGACCAAGTTATCTAGACAAAGTAGCAGTTAGGTTTGAGACAAACCATTTACTACTGACAGATGGGCTTCAAAATGGTCAGCCTTTATGTAAAATCTTTATAAGCAGTTAAGGCAAACAGTGTTTTTAATTTTAGGATAAAGTGCTAGCTGGGGCTCAGCTGAAATTTGTTAGCCCTGTCCACAGAATCGTAATGCTGCTGTCCCAAAAGTGTCTGCATTACTACATCATCCAGAATGCAGACACCCTAAGACAGGAAGTGTTATTGGCAGGATGACCAGGTGAATTAAAGCGAAAAAAAACATTGCAGCTACATCATCTAAGAATTGGTTAGCTGCAATATCCACTTTAACTCTGTTAGATTTACCCCCTCCCCCCTCATGACCAGGCCATTTTGTGCGATATGGCACTGCGTTACTTTAACTGACAATTGCGCGGTCATGCAACACTGTACCCGGATCAAATGTATGTCATTTTTTCCCCCACAAATAGAGCTTTCTTTTGGTGGTATTTGATCACCACTGCATTTTTTTTATTTTTTTTTATTATTTTGCGCTATAAACATAAGAAAACTGACCGTTTTTGAAGGGGAAAAAAAAAAAAACAATATTTTTTACTTTCTGCTATATAACAAAAATACAAAAAAAAGTAAAAAAATCTAATTTCTTCATAAATTTAGGTCAGTATTTATTCTGTTACATATTTTTGATTAAAAAAAATTCCCATTATGCGTATATTCGTTATACTAGTAATGGTGGGGATCAGCGAGACTGCGATATTGCGGTGGACAATCAGACACCAACTGGCACTTTGGACACTTTTTGTGGGAACCAGTGACACTATTACAGTGATCAGTGCTAAAACTATGCACTGTCACTGTACTAATGACACTCACTGGGAAGGGGTTAAACATCTAGGCCTATCAATGTCTTACCTGTGTGCCTAGCCAGTGTTTTGTGTAAACTGTGTGCTGCTTTTACTAAGGGAAGTGATAGATTTTATTATAAAATTATACAAAATCCATCACTTTTCCCCCTGTGAGAATGGAGCTCTGCCGTGTTTACATAGGCAGAGCTCTTTCCTATGTCATTGCTAACCCCCCCACCAGTCTTGTGAATAATCACAGTAGAAGTGGCATGTACGCCCCCCTAGGTGGAAATGCAGAATCGCGTATATATTCGTGAGTCTAAACCGAACGGCCACCCTGTAGCAGTACATTCGCTATGGGGGTGGTTTGGAAGTGGAAATATAACATTTTTGGGTTTAATACAGCCTTAAGGTTCTTCAGGCAGCTCTACGAGCTGCAGGCAATCCCTAGCTCTGTTGTTTTTTTTCCATGTGGGCCTGTTAATGTTTCATTGCTGTTGTCCACCCCTCAGTTGGACTGCTCTTGGTTGCCCCAACAGTCTCCGAATTCCTGTGTCCCTCAAAGATCGAGAAAAAGAAAATGGGATTTTTGTTCTTACCATAAAATACATTTATTGGAGTGAGGGACAAACCATCCCAACCATCTGTATTTATGATCATGCTCTTGTTACTGAGGTCCCAACCATCTGTATTTGTGATTTATGCTTTTGGTAATGCTTTTCCACAAAACTGAGGCTTGCTGGGAGTAGGCCAAGCTGAGCACAATTTTTTATTTTTTTTGCCAGTCTCCAAATTTTCCAGTAGGGCAGCAGTGATACCCAATGGTCTCTGAATCCCTATGCCTCTCAATGAACTTTAAGAAAAATTGAATTTGATTGATTTTGCTGTACAATAAATGACAAAATGACTACAGGTGCCAAGCACTTATGACTGTGAAGAACAAAGCCAGTTAAGTCTGGAGTGTCTAGACCAGGGGTGTCAAACTGGTGGCTCTCCAGCTGTTGCGAAACTACAAGTCCCATGAGACATTGCAAGGCTGACGGTTACAAGCATGACTCCCACAGGCAGAGGCATGATGGGACTTGTAGTTTTGCAACAGCTGGAATTGCCACAATTTGCTCTAAAAATGCAAATTATGCTACTTGTGTATTATTGTACTTTTTTTTTTTTTTTTAAATGCATATTTATTCTCTATTGCCTATCTTAAATCACCACTTTATCTTTCTTTCCAGACTGCAATAATGTTACAGACCAGTGCCTGACTTACTTTAAACGCTGTGGCAACATCTGTCTGATTGACCTCAGGTACTGCAAGCAGGTCACCAAGGAAAGCTGCGAACAGTTCATTGCCGAAATGTCAGTAATTGTACAGTTTGGACAAACAGAAGAAAAGCTTCTTCAAAAGATTAGCTAATGTAATAGGAAAAAAAAATAAAAAAACTTTCCTTCAAGCTGCACCTGAAAGACAATTTTGGCCTTAAAAGTAGAGAGGTTTGAGGTTCACCTCTGAAATGTCACATTTTCATCCAATGGTTTCTCCAGCACCGCAAACACCAGCTGTTAAAGGTTGACACTGGAATAAGGGTTTGACCTTTTCAAGGACTTTTTTTTTTTGACAAATCCAAGGGCATGCGCTTGGTAATGTTTATTGTATTGGCTCTTAAACTGTTCAACTTCCGAGCTTTGTGTGTCTTTAGAAGTGGACCATACAGAACACGGAAGCCTTCCAAAAGCTGGTGAAAAAAAATACTTTGTCATACATTATGCAGAAATATTTTTCTACACATCTATTTGAAAGTTATATTTGCAGTGTATGATACCAGTGTTCTTTTCTGGGGGATATAAAATATAGGTATAAGGAGGACTGCCAATTTTTCCATGTACAGTTACTGAAGGCAGCGATACCTTTATTAATAAGCCCACATCGTGACCACTTCTAAAGCATGTTTAAATTGGCTTTTTTTTTTTTTTTTTATTTAATTTTTTTTACATGAGACATGTGCATGCTGAGCAAACATGTATGTTTATTTGTTTGACACGCATCCTCTCTGCACACAAAGATCCAGCATCGCATGATGATTTGTGGCCTGTTGAACAAACTTCTTGTAATGCAGGGCAAACTGACCAGGCAGTCTCCACTAATGTGCCATTGGACAACCCGTCCAAAACGTAAGGCCCGACAGTAACATACTTGCCTTCAGAAGTGCCATTGTTGTAAGGTGTTTTTCTTGTAACCAGTTTAACTTCTAGTTTAACTGTTCACAGGACAGAAAAAAACATGTTTACCATCATTTCCTGGCTACAGATTGTTAAAAAAAAAAAAAAATTAGAGCCAGATCAGGTACAAAGAAGAACTTGGGTCTCTTCAATCACCACTTGTAAATCTCCTTTAGTAAAAGAGATGCCCCTTGCACTGGAAACTTAAGAATGGGGTCATCATTATAACGGGAGATTGAACAGGTAAATGCATTTACACCAATGCATTACAAGTCTATCCCACTCCTAACCCACGGAGTCAGATGTATACTTTTTTAATGTAAGTAATGTTGTTGGATTTAAAGTGTATCATGTTTATTTATGGACACATTTATTAAATTGTTTTACTAAATGGTCTGTCTTTTATTGTGAAACTGGCATTCAGGATGATGATTAAGGGCTTATGTTATATCTTGAGTACCAAGAGTTTAACACCTACTTAAAGCCCATTTCTGGCCAAAACGTAACCCTCTAACCCAGTGGTCATCAACCCTGTCCTCAGGGCCCACTAACAGGCCAGGTTTGCAAGATAACAGAAATACATCACAGGTGATATAATTTGCTGCTCAGTGATTGCAGTATTCTAGTCTGCATTTCCCCAAGGTAATACATAAAACCTGGCCTGTTAGTGAGCCCTGAGGACAGGGTTGCAATAAAGATATTTGCCAGCACACCATGGAGCGACACAAATAGCGTCCAAAAGGGTGGTTTATTGCATGATCACAATATGGGAATAGTGCAACGTTCCAGGAACGTGTGCGATGGGAAAATGAAGTACTACTGAGGACAGGGTTGGTGACCCCTGCTCTAACCCATTCAGCATTTTTTTATTTATTTTTTTTATATCTGTTTCTCTAGTGAACATAATTTGCAGGTGCTGGGGACTGGAAATCCAGCACTGCAGATGTGCTCACACAGTCAACCTGTCCCCTTGCACTGACATCATGACTTCAGTTCACCTTCTTGACCCTGGAATGTACCTGCCACTAGACAGCAATTGAAGTGTCTGTGTGTAGACTACCAGAGGAAGAAGGACCCTGCCTCCTGTGCTCAAAAGAGAGAAGACTTGGGACTGCAATACCACATGACCATCCTGACATGGCACATATCTAACAGTATAGTTACTGTATAACAGTTAAAGGAGAGGTATAGTCAAAGCTCTTTTTTTTTTTTTTTATATATACTTCAGCTATGAATCACAGGAGTGCAGTTCGTTCTGTACTCCTGTGTCCCACTGTCGGCAGACATCACAGACCCGGTCCAGGCTCTGAAAAGATCCTGACCATGGTTGGGATCTGCCCAGAAACCTGGACTGGTAATGGCTCAGCCTCTCAGCAATCCGCTGAGAGCCTAAGACCCCATACACACTATACAACTTCTGTCTGATTTCCTTTAGATTTATCTAAACCATGTAGTGCAAAGGGCCTGCCTGATTGTATACAAATTGAAACTCTTAAGGTTTGACCTTGTATTATATGGTTTTGGTAAATCTAAAGGAAATTGTATAGTGTGTATCCGCCTTAAACCAGCCGCTTCCTACTCCTCCACAGACCAGCACATCCAACCTCCCCAGGACAATAGCAAAAATTCCCAGCAAGATTTACCAGAAATGCTATTTTTAGAGTTCTTCCAGGACAGCCATGTGAGGGATGATTTGTTCCACTTACTTTAGGAAGCATAAGCAAACACCCCTCCCACCCCCTAGGCCCTCAGGTGAGTTTGGAGTAGACTACCACCACAGGAAACAGAGTGAAAAAATGTCAAACACAAACCATAGGAGGATAGCCCAAGGGGTGGGAACTGGACAACTGTGTCTTGAAAGATTCCTAGAAATACCAGCCCAATCTGCATTTGTCAGCAGTATACATTCCAGGTCTAGATAATAAACAAGTGGATTACTTATCCAGAGTTAGCAGAGACCACCACAAGTGGTCTCTCCTGCCAGAGATATTCAGACAGGTGACAAACTGGGCCTACTTGCCAGAGATAGATCTCTTTGCAATACCAAAGAATGCAAAGTTGATTTTTGTTCAAGATTTATATGTACATATGCAGTCTGGTCAGATGCACAGAGGATGGAGTGGAACTTCCACTTGGCTTATGCCTTACCATCAACTCTCATAATCTTCATGATCTACTGGGAAAGAAGGTGCTAGTCCTAGCAATAATTCCAGATTGGCCAAATCCACCATGGTATCTGTTTCTGCTACAGCAGAGTGTCTGGAACCCTTTAACCTTACCAACCCTTCCGACTCACCTGACTCAGGCCACATTTGCCATCCTGCTCCAGAGAAGCTCCTTCTGTGGTGGACACACTTCTAAAATTGAGGAAAAACCGCACTATTTAAACAGTTTCAACTGTTTTAGGTTGCCCAAGGTTTTTTATCATTACACAATGTGCTAGAGTTCCTACAGAAAGGTATTGATAGGTGCCTCAGTACCTTTTAAAAGGGCACGTTTTGGCTATCTCTGCTGTCTCAACAACCTGGTGAGCATCAAACGAGTTGATGTGCTCCAATCCTTTAAGGCAGAGTAAAGAGATTAAAACCACCAAGAAAACTCCTCTTTCTAAAGTGGTATCTTCCACTAGTTTTGGACTTCCTTTCTGAAAAGTTTTCTCCTGAAGCAGGGGGTTTTAGGCTGACCTTGTTTGTGCTGGAGACTGCGTTGGACTACTGGATCAGTCACTGGTCGATTAATGGTAATTGAACCTCTTGGGTTTGGGCTGCTGCCTTTTGGGTACGGCTTTATGGATATTTCCATAGGTTGACTTGGAAAAATAGGAAGAAAAGAGCGCCGGTGTCGAAAGGAATACAAATTTAAAGGTAGGTTAAGATGTGTTTATTGATGAGTATATCAAGCCAACACATTTTGGGGGAAATGACCCCCCCCCCCCCCTTCTTCAGGGCGGTCACTGCATGCTATTAAATGTATATTTGCAAAGTATCAGAGAGCTGACTGACAGCTGCTATTGCAGGTGCAGCTTTTAACCTACCTTCAAATTCATGTTCCTTTGTTCATACTTTTTTTCAAATCTTACACTGCAAACTGCCTTCTAGTTGCAATGACTTTGGGAAGGAGGGTTTCAGAAAAGGGTGGTTCTAATTCCAATGTTAGGATTTACACCAAAGGTGACTTTGGACTTTTATTTAAAGCAGGACATAATCCTTTCTAGTACTAGGAGCAAGTAAGCAGTGGGAAACTCCTTTCAGGTCATCTGTTTGTATTGCCAGCTGGTGCAAATAAAAGGGAAAAAGGCTTCCAGTTGGGTGATCGCATACTGATTGGCCAAGACAATCTCCATGGGAAACAGTTTCAAAGGTGTGGCAGTGCCAGATGGAGTAGCAGCAGATTGTCTCCAGAGATCAATTGTAGGGTGGTGTCAGGGCTGGGCTCAGCCCTTCCTTCTCGGAGCTGGTCGCTCAGCTGTCGGCTAATTGCCAGCTCCTATCTCTCCACAGTGACTCACCTGTTGATAATATCCTGCTCGTCAGTCCTGCCTACTTAAGCTGTCCAGCCCAGATGATCTCTGCCTTCGCCTTGGTCAACATCAGAGATTATCGCCTGCGTTCCTGTTAAAGACTTGCTTGGCTGACATTCCTTCTGGCTCCAGATCCTGCTTGCTGTTCCACTACGCAGATCTCTCGCTTCCTGACTTTCTGGCTTGTCTGACTATTCGTTCCGGTTACCGAACTTTGGCTATGTTTTTACTACGTTTGTTCTATTTACTTTTATTATTAAACAAGTGTGATTTAACTGTACCTCTGTCTCGGTCAGATTCATGGTTTCTGATAGGTGGCTTCTTGGTCTTTATACCATACCTTTTAAAGCGCATTATTGTGTTGAACCAGCTTCCCATGCGACTGTTGCTTTTGGTCGGCGAGCACTTTCTTCTGTCACCTCTACTGATTAAAATATTCACATTCCCAGCCTATTTTGTTAAGTTATTTCCCATGTGTATGCTGACATGTAGTCATCAGGAAATTATTTTTACGCCAACCATCAAAAAATATTTTTCCTCTACCGTTGAGCTCCATGGCAGCACAGTATCCCTCCCCATTGAAGTCAGCTGGTGATGTAATGCTGTGTCTGGGGAGGGGTACAAATTTATAAATGGTCCTATGGAGTAAAGGAGGATACTACCCATGTGCATGCTGTGATGGAGCCCATCTTGAAAGGAAAATTATAGCAAGTATGAAAAAAGTTTGATTTTTACAGTGAATACATAAATTGTATTATCTATAGTTCACCTCTGTGAGCATCAAATCACCTCCCATATGTTATGGCTCAGAGAAGGTATACTTCTCCATAGATAAAGTACAGCGAGTCAGTATTGTTAGCATGGGACAGGGAGTGTGTTACTCTCCCTGTCTCATGCTATGTAAAAATAAAAGGAAAAAAAGCCTGAGCAAAGAAAATTATCACAACCACTGCATCTAGGGGCTGGTAAGCTGTAATAGATTTGATTTTTGCTCTTGGCTTCAGATACTATATCACTACCTAAAATGATAGTGGTAGATTCCATTCTGTAAAAAATAATAAAAGACCATTTCCTTTTGTTGTATAAATAAGCACCACTATTTATGAACAATTTACTCCGCTGTGTTGGCCTCAACACGCATCTGACAGACCCAAAAATATTGCTCAGAAATGGAATCTTATTAACACAATAAAAGGGAGCAACAGCAAGTGCTTCATTATGATTTGTACAGTAAGGAATCTGCATTGTTTTAGATGATCACAGGGTTTCAAAGCGATTTTGAAAGTATCTCTTCTTGAAGGGTATATTATAGCCTCGTGTGCCACCATTTAAAGATTATGAATAGTTATATTGCCATTTTATCATCAATACCAACAGTAGTTGGTATGCACAGCTCTGTGTAGAGTTTCTCTTTTGCAATAAAGTATTCTTCTAGCAAACCTCTCAAAGTACTGTGTGTCTTCTGTAATTCAAAAAAAAAAATCTTCCTCCTTAAGTACACACAATAAGAATAGCGGACGAACAAGCATCCTTTTTTTACATCAGTCTCATATCAAAAATGAAGCGGTTACTAAACTTGCCAAAATACTCGTATGACAGAATACAACTTCCGAAGTGATGCAACGTGTTGTATCGTAATTTGTTCTTGTGTTTATGAGCATGCATGGTGTTACTCTTCAGATTTATTTTTTATTTTTATTTTTCAGACGAATACTATACTGATTAAAACTAAAATAATACAAGAAATTTTCGTGTTTGTCCCTTCAGATAAACGGTCGAGATTAGCTCTTGAAAGCAGCATTTTAAGTCTGACTTTATAATATGTGTGTACTAAGCTTTAGACCAGGGATATGCAATTAGCGGACCTCCAGCTGTTGCAAAACTACAAGTCCCATCATGCTTCTGCCTTTGGGTGTCATGCTTGTGGCTGCTTGCTATGCCTCATTGGACTTGTATTTCTGCGACAGCAGGAGGTCCGCTAATTGCATATCCCTGGTTTAGAGAATTTTAAATGCTCCACTTTAAGATTTGAAAATCAGTAGTAATGTAATGTGGATATTTACTTTAATAAATGTGTTTTTAGCCTTCCATTCCACAAGTAAATATTTTATTTCTTAGAATGAGAGCATTCATTCCAGATTCATAAACACACACCAGCATGCAGTTGTCTGAACACTTCTCATGTATACATCCTAACTGTATTACAAAACATCTCTAACAACATATCACTCAGAAGCTATAAAGAAAACCATTTTTCCTTTTTTACACACTTTGAGCCCCAAGACGAAGAGCCAAGTCACACATTTTATTTGGTCTGGATATTTAAGATTTGAAGACGTGAACAGCCCGCACCACGTACTGTCGGCAGATTGGACACTCGCTCATCCGCTTGCCACATTTGGTACACGTTACCATATGGCCACACTCCAGGAGAACGCAATCGATTAAAGCATCCATGCAAATACGGCAGAGGTTATCGTCATTACCAGTCAGCTGCAGCCGATCTCGGTCTGAAAGAGACAGATATGTTAGAAAGTGTATCCAGGAGGAGGTAGGGAGAGCTGCTAATATAAAAAATTATGATGGGCACAAAACACATATTACTTCAAGAACTAGTGTTATAATGTGTAAGAGTATCCATGGGCATGAAAGAATGCTTTGTTCTTGCTAGGCAACCATCTCATGTCTGGGTGGTTCTGAAACCCCTCCCAACCACTATTATCCCTCCCCTTCCACTGTTTTACACGTTTTTTTAAAATTTAATTTTCATATAAGCTTTGAGAAAGATACATAGCAAAAAAAAAAACACAACAGCTATTACCCATCCCAATTCTTAAGCTAGCCATTGAATCTGTCCCTGCTGAACCGGCTGAGATTTGATTCCTGTATGGGCAGGCTGATTGGATCAACCTGGGTACAACCAGTGCGTCCGATTATTAGCATGTAATTATTGCTAGCGGCCATAGCTGCCAGCAATAATCACTGTGCTCTCCCGGCAGAGATGGCTCCCTGCAACCCCCCTTAGTCTTCCCCAACCCAAATCTATAAAGCCACTTTTCTGTGTACCATTGGTTTTAATTTTTTGTAATAAATTCGTTTTTTTTTCCATATAATTTGTGCATTGAGTTGTTGGCACCGCAATAATCCCTTTCTTCTCTGCTCCCTATTTCACTCAAATTTTTGGGATGAGGTGCCTTATCTACTAGGACACATTAGCCACCATCTTTGTTCTCCTTATAAGCCACTTTTCTAATACAAAAGCTAGTATTTCATGCCTGCACACATGAAGACAAGCCCAGGGGGGGGAAAAAAAACGAGAAGATACATCCCTCTCCTTTATTTCCCTTTCTATATCCCACAAAGTCCTGCAGCCAGTTGGTTTTGGACAGTGCAGATTTACTCTATGGGGAAAGCGAAATGCAGGTCTCTGGTGTTCACGTTTTAAGATAAAATGTAGCTAACCTTGGTCAGGTTTGAATTCCAGATGTTCCACTGAAAAAGAAAAAAAAGGAAATTTAAGATAACTACAAATACGATTATATAAATAACACCATTATTTTTTTAAGCTGATTTGTATATAGAACGCACAAACTATATATAGATGTAGATTATGTACAGGGTATTTTCAATTACACATGAAAGCCAATGCAAAACCTTGTTCTGAAACAATACCAGTGCAGCTACTGGATAAGAATTCCTTCCTAGATGACTCTCTAGGTGGCAGCAGTGACAATGGATCAGTTTGCTAATTCACTCACTCACATAGTGAGACTATAAATCTGCAGTAAAAGGCCACATGTACTCTCGCCATAACTTTAGGTATATCTAAAGAATGCCTTTAGCACACAGAGATAAAAAGAAGAAGCAAAGGAAGGAACAGCTGTGCACAGGGTATCTCCTATGAGAAGTGTGCTCAAAGTTCTTTCCTATATGTGCCACTGCATCAGACGAGAGCAGCCTTTTTTTTTTTTTTCCAATCAGTGCCATAACAAAATGCCCAAAAATTGGCAACAAGCTGGCAGGTGGATCAAGCCACGGATTGTTGTTGTGCAGCTTTGGGCACCATATAGGCCAGCTGCCGGCATTTTAACAACTGTCTCAACCAACCTCATCAGTTGATAAATAAGGAGCACGTTGGGTGCCTGCACAGCATCCTTGTTTTCTCCTTTTTTATCACTACTGGGGTCATGTTAGCTGCACAAGGAAGAAAAACCAAGAGAGAAAAGATACATTGGAATACTATACTTAGTATAGTAGAATACTATACCAGATACTCAGTATCAGTGTACAAAATGTATATTTTTATTGTAAAACTAAACCTCTAATGTATGTGCTACATGTGTTCATGCTGCCGCATTGCATAAGCTTATTAGTTTATTTTTTCACATTTTAAACTGGGGTGTCTCAAGATTAGGTGCATCATTTTAAAGGGTGTCTGAACTGAAAAAAGGTTGAGAAACACTGGACAAGACCATCACTGTGGATAAACTGTACTACTGCTATCTAATTTAGATGCAAGTTTAGCATGAAGATTTTCTTAAAAAACATATTACTTTGCATAGCACAAGACAGTTTTTTTTTTAGTTTATTGAAATAAGGCTGATACATCAATACACGATATATAGAGATAGAATAAATCCTGACGCGAGATGTGTGTTGATGTCAAAATAGAATAAAGCATACCATGTTTCTTCTAAGACTTGTACAGAGTGTGCAACCAAGCCAACAAAGGAAATATAACAAAAGTCACTGTGCAGTAATTTTTTTTATATTTACCATTTAAATTAAAAAAATAAAATTTTTAAAACTTGGCAGGGTGACCTTGGGCCTCATATTTTATTCAATATACTGTAAGGGTAGAATCTGATTTACGAAGCACTTCCAAGCATTAATTTTTAAAAAGTTTCGTGGAAATTCACAGTAACACCACTATTTTTCTGGCATAAAAGAAAAAAACCTAAGAATGTTTTATGGAATTTTGAGAAATGAAAGTATGGAATCTGTGACCAAAAGTTTTTTTTTTCACAGGCCCAAACCATATGTAGCATATTATCATCTGCTTTTTGACATCTGTGACAACGAGTACTTTGACCAATTTAGAGTGAGAAGAGGTAAAATAGGCTCTATGAAAGTAGCTTAATCCTCTTTTAGTCTTTGCCTACAAAAAATAATGCAGAGCTAAACTGATAATCCCCTCACGTACAGGACTTTCTGTTCTCCTCATTCTCTCTGTACAGCCGGTTGACTTTCTCCACGAGCTCCCACTTTTCACAGCAGCCTGAGTAGTTGACAAAGTTGCGAGCCAGGATTTCTTTCAGCTGTCGGATCGTAAGCGCCTCAATTTCATCCAGCGTTGATAAGTCAGACAGCGAGGCTCTCGCCTGTTTTCGCGGGGGATCATTAGCCTAAAGAAAAAAAAAAATGTCTGGATAGTATGTATTTAATTTATGTACCCTTTTCACATTCTGTTGCTACCTGCAATAGCTAATGTTTATAGAGTTCCTTTCTGCCAGTGCCTACATCCCTGATGTATAATATAGGAAGATATACTGCTCTGAAAGACAGCACGGCCCTCCACTGCATTTCCTCAGAACCACAAATATGATCTTTTACACCCCTCCTTTAACCACTTGCCTACCAGGCACCAACACCCCCCTCCCATCCAGACCAATTTTCAGCTTTCGGTGCTCTCACGCTTTGACTGACAATTACTCAGTCATGCAACACTGTACCCAAATGAATTTTTTTGTCCTTTTTTTCCCACAAATAGAGCTTTCTTTTGGTGGTATTTGATCACCTCTGGGTTTTTTATTTTTTGCGCTATAATTGAAAAAATACCGAAAATTTTGAAAAAAAAACGCATTTTCTTTGTTTCTGTGATAAAATTTAGCAAATTATTAATTTTTCTTCATAAATTTTGGCCACAATTTATACTGCCACATATCTTTGGTAAAAATAACCCAAATTAGCGGATATTATTTGGCCTTTGTGAAAGTTACAGACTCTACAAGCTGTGGTGCGAATCATACAAAATTGATCACATCTGATGTACTGGTGACCTATCTCATTTCTTGTGACCCGAACAAGCCAGGAAAGTACAAATACCCCCCAAATGACCCCTTTTTTGAAAGTAGACATTCCAAGGTATTTAGTAAGAGGCGTGGTGAGCTTTTTGATGTTGTCATTTTTTTTTTTCCCACAATTCTTTGCAAAATGAATTATTTTTTTATTTTTTATTTTTTTTCTACAAAATTGTCATTGTAATAGGTTATTTCTCTCACATGGCATGTGTATACCACAAATGACACCCCAAAATAAATTCTGCTACTCCTCCTGATTATTACGATACCACATGTGTGGGACTTTTCCACAGCCTGACCACATAGAGAGGCCCAACATGCAGGGAGCGCCATCACGTGTTCTGGGAGCATAAATTACACATCTAAATTGTTGACTACCTATTACACTTTTGAAGGCCCTGGAGCACCAGGACAATGACACGTGACACTGACGTGGCACTGATGACAGATGGTACTAATACGGGGCACTGATGACACGTGACACTGACAGATGGCACTAATATGTGGCACTGATGAGAGATGGCACTCATACATGGCACTGATATCACGTGGCACTAATATGTGGCACTGATGCGAGATGGCACTAATACGTGGCACTGATGCGAGATGGCACTAATACGTGGCACTGATGACAGACGGCACTAATACGTGGCACTGATGACACTGATACGTGGCATTGATGACAGGTGACACTGATAACAGATGGCACGTGACACTGACAGGTGGCACTGATGACAGATGGCACTAATATGTGGCACTGATGGCAGATGGCACTGGCAGATGGCACTGGGGATGGCACTGGGGATGGATCTGGCAGATGGCACTGGGGATGGCACTGGCAGATGGCACTGGGGATGACACTGGGGATGACACTGGCAGATGGCACTGGGGATGGATCTGGCAGATGGCACTGGCAGATGGCACTGGCAGATGGCACTGGCGATGGCACTGGCGATGGCACTGGGGATGGCACTGGGGATGGCACTGGGGATGGCACTGGCAGATGGCACTGGCAGATGGCACTGGGGATGGCACTGGCAGATGGCACTGGGGATGTCACTTTATTTATTTATTTTTTTTTTAAAAAAACTTTTTAAAAAAAACGGCTGCAGCCGTTCATCTCCCCCTCCTCACACGCTGTCTCTGTGTGAGGAGGAGGAGCGGCGCTGAGAGATGATCTCATATATGTTTACATATGAGATCATCTCTCATTGGCCAGGGCGATCGCACTGTAAACGGCCGCTGTTATTGGCCGTTTACAGCGATCTGTGATTGGCCGTGTCCGAGGGACACGGCCAACACAGAATTTCCCTGCTGCGCGCTCGTGAGCGCGCACAGGGAACGAGGAAAGGGGAGGCCGTCATATGACGGCCTCCCGGGATTTGGCATCCGCGATGTGGCCGTCATTCGGCTACGGCCGGATGCGAAGTGGTTAAGCCACTGACTTTCATGTGAGGGAAGAATTATTTCCCGCAAAAAAAAAAAAAGTATATATATACAGTATCTCACAAAAAGTGAGTACACCCCCTCACATTTTTGTAAATATTTTATTATATCTTTTCATGTGACAACACTTATGAAATTACTCTTTGCTAAAATGGTAGTGAGTGTACAGATTGTATAGTAATGTAAATTTGCTGTCCCCTCAAAATAACTTAACACATCAATGTCTAAACCACTGGCAACAAAAGTGAGTACACCCCTAAGTGAAAATTTCCAAATTGGGCCCAATTAACCATCCCCCCCGCTCTCACTCTCTCATACTGGTCACTGGAAGTTCAACATGGCACCTCATGGCAAAGAACAAAAAAGAATTGTTGCTCTACATAAAGATAGCCTGGGCTATAAAAAGATTGCCAAGACCCTGAAACTGAGCTGCAGCATGATGGCCATACAGCGGTTTACCAGCACAGGTTCCACTCAGAACAGGCCTCGCCAAAGAAGTTGAGTGCACGTGCTCAGCGTCATATCCAGAGGTTGTCTTTGGGAAAATAGACGTATGAGTGCTGCCAGCATTGCTGCAGACGATGAAGGGGTGGGGGGGGGGTCAGCCTGTCAGTGCTGTCAGACCATACACCACACACTGCATCAAATTGGTCTGCATGGCTGTCATCCCAGAATGAAGCCTCTTCTAAAGATGATGCACAAGAAAGCCTGCAAACAGTTTGCTGAAGACAATCAGACTAAGGACATGGATTACTGGAACCATGTCCTGTGGTCTGATGAGATCAAGATAAACTTATTTGGTTCAAATGGTGTCAATCGTGTATGGCAGCAACCAGGTAAGGAGTACAAAGACAAGTGTGTCTTGCCTACAGTCAGGCATGGTCTGGGGCTGCTTGAGTGTTCTTGGCACTGGGGAGCTACAGTTCATTGAGGGTACCATGAATGCCAACATGTACTGTGACATACTGAAGCAGAGCATGATCTCCTCCCATCGTAGACTTGGCCTCAGGGCAGTATCACAACATAACGAACCCAAACACACCTTAGCCCTCAGGGGTGTACTCACTTTTGTTGCCAGCGGTTTAGACATTAATGGCTGTGTGTTGAGTTATTTTGAGGGGACAGCAAATTTACACTGTTATACACGCTGTACACTCACTACTTTATATTGTAGCAAAGTGTAATTTCTCAGTGTTGTCACATGAAAAGATAGAATAAAATATTTACAAAACTGTGAGGGGTGTACTCACTTTTGTTAGACACTGTATATAAAATTATTCTCTCTAGGGGAATTGGGAATCTAGCACCCCCCCCATGCATGTAGGTCAGTTAAAAGGCACTTACTTGAGTTTCCAGGGCTTCTGTATCTGACGCTACTGATATGTTTTCACTTGTTCCCTGAAAACACACACATAACAAACAAGTGACAATCAAATCCTTTTTTATAGGTCTGTTAACTTTATAATCGACTGGCAATTTCCCATTCCACTTGTCTACAAACATTTTGTGGTTTCAGAATCAGATGCTGCCTGTAGCACCACAGCCTATTTTCTAAAGCAGAAGATAGCTGGGAGGGTTATAAAGAATCCCATCACTCGATAATATTACAGCACAGGCAGATCGAATCACTAGAAACCACAGAAGGTGAAGAGATAATTACAGGTCTCTACATTAACAATTCAACTTCTTTCAGGCAAGGCTTATATACAGTCATATTTCTGCCTTTATACACTAGTATGAATAACACAGTGACATAACATGTCATGGATTCCAAACATATCCCTTTCGATTTTAATGCAGTCAGGGGGTGCATACAGGGGCGGACTGACAACTCATGGGGCCCCCGGGCAATAGGAGATTATGGGGCCCCCGGGCAATAGGAGATTATGGGGCCCCCGGGCAATAGGAGATTATGGGGCCCCCAGGCAATCAGAGATTATGGGGCCACACAGTATACAATCACACAGTATACACACAGTATACACATACATGTACACACCGTATACACAGACATGTTTCTATTGGCTGAGAAGGTACTGGAGAGGTGGGACAGCTATAATCTCTGGATTTTTAGACCAAAAGGATGTTGGTAAGGGACATTTCAGAAACAGATGTAAAAAAACACAGATTTTTACATACTGTCCCTGGTTTTACTGAGGCTGGCAACCCTGATGGGGCCCCCTAGTGGCCTGGGGCCCTCGGGAAGTGCCCGAGTGGCCGAATGGTCAGTCCGCCCCTGGGTGCATACCATATGCTTATAGTGTCACATTACTACACTGCAGTAAATGAGCTTAAAAACAAGGTATCCCTTACCCCTGTAGCTATAGACACTTTAGAGCACTTCCTCCTCATAGCAGAAGCACTGCAGTTACAGAGGAGAGTGAGGATTTGCTTTAAAGTGGTTGCAAAGGCTCAAGTTTTTTTTTACCTTCATGCATTCTATACAGCCCCCCCCCCCCAATACTTACCTGAGCCCCATCTCAATCCGGCAATGTGCACCAGATCAGTGGCTCTCTGCTCCCTCATTGGCTGAGACAGCAGCGAGAATTGGCTCCTACTACTGTCAATCAGTGAGCAAATGAGGAGAGAGTGGAGGCGGGGCTAGGCCACGTTCTGTGTCTGAATGCTCAGACAGAGTAGAGGCTTGGGCACCCCTATAGCAAGCGGCCAACTATGGGGGGCAGGAGAGAGGAGCCAGGAGCGCCTCCTGGGGACCCAAAAGGAGGATCGGGGCTGCTCTGTGCAAATCCACTGCACAGAGCAGGTCTGTATGTTTGTTATTAAAAAAAAAAAATCTGCCTTTAATATCACTTTAAAGCTCACTTACTGTGTCTTAAAGAAGGCCCTGCGTAAAAAAAAAAAAAAAAAAAAAAAAAAAGGCATAATGACATCACTGGCACCTTCAGGAAGTGGTCAGAAGCTAAGGTCTGGAGGTATTTTCTTCTTACTGGTTTGTCTTTTAAAGTGTATGTGAAACCAAGACATTTTTTTTTTTTTCCTGACAGAATATAGAAGGTTTAAAAACCTTTTAGACCCCTTTCACACTGAGGCGCTTTACAGGCGCTACAGCGCTAAAAATAGCGCCTGTAAAGAGCCTCTCCTGTCACTCCAGTGTGAAAGCCAGAGGGCTTCCACACTGGATCGGTGCGCTGGCAGGATGCTAGAAAAAAGTCCTGCAAGCATTATCTTTGCAGCGGGTCTATTTTAACTCTTTTTCACCCACTAGCGAGGGTTAAAACCACCCCGCTAGCGTCCGGAAACCCCTGCAAAAACGGCGGTAAAGTGCTGCTAAAAAAATAGCGACACTTTACCAGCCTACGCCCCAGTGTGAAAGGGGCCTTAGATTTATTTTTCTCTGTGTCTTGGTTCAGAAAATCAAGAGGATGCAAGAAGAAATGTCTCCAAAACGAGAGGAATTCCCCTCTTCAGCTAACCAAACATGGAGCTGATAGAAGAAGCCGGGAGGAAAACTGGCAGCATGAAAAGCAGCTGCATCCAATCAGATGCAGCCACTGTTTGGGTATTCTGACAGCTGTGGGGCTGAATGAAAGAAATTGTACAGTGCATGGTTCACTTAACCCTTCCAAAAAATATTGTAAAAAAGTTCTGCATTTACTTTAATTAGTGTTTTTTTTTTTATTCTGGGGGAGGAATCTAATAGGTAGACCTTGATTTTCCCTGCGAAGTCCTTACTAGGAATAAGTAATTACTTATGCTATGAAATATGGAAATCACCTCAGCCCATATTAATGCTTCATTGTCCTTACAAGCCCTTCCTTTGTATAATTAAAAATGGTCAAGCAATATATCCATTCGTATCAAGAGAGTGTATGCTTTATGTTTGTGTATAGAAACTGCTCAAAGGAGTTTATTACATTATTGCTCTATGATCACCGGACACTTTATTAGGTACACCTTGCTAGTATTGGGTTGGACCTCCTTTTGCCCTCAGAATCACGTTAATTCTTCGTGGCATAGATTCAACAAGGTGTTGAAAACATTCCTCAGAGCATTTGGTCCATATTGACATGATAGCACCACACAGTTTCTGCAGATTTGTTGGCTGCATATCGATGATGCGAATCTCCTGTTCCAACACATCCCAAAGGTGCTCTATTGGATTGAGATCTGGTGACTGTGGAGACCATTGGAGTACAGTGACCTCATTGTCATGTTCTAGAAACCAGTGGTGAGATGATTTGAGCTTTGTGACATGGTGCATTATCCTTCTTGAAGTAGCCATCAGAAGATGGGTACACTGTAGTCATAAAGGGATGGACATGGTCAGCAACAATACTTGGGTAGCCCGTGGCATTTAAACAATGCTCAATTTGTACTAAGGGGCCCAAAGTGTGCCATGAAAATATCCCACACACCATTACACCACCACCACCACCACCAGCAGCCTGAACCCTTGATACAAGGCAGGATTTATCCATGTTTACTCCAAGTTTTGACTCTACTATCTGAATGTTATAGCTGAAATTAAGACTCATCAGACCAGACAACATTTTTCCAATCTTCTATTGTCCAATTTTGGTGAGCCTAAGCGAATTGTAGCCTCAGTTTCCTGTTCTTAGCTGACAAGAGGGACACCCGGTATGTGTTGTGAATTCAAAGATGGTATTCTCCATAACTTGGTTGTAACGAGTGCTTATTTGAGTTACTGTTGCCTTTCTATCATCTCAAACCAGTCTGCTTATTCTCCTCTGACCTCAACAAGGCATTTTCATCCACACAACTGCCACTCACTGGATATTTTCTCTTTTTTAGACCATTCTCTGTAAACCCTTGAGATGGTGTGGGTAAATCCCAGTAAATCAGCAGTTTAAGAAATACTCAGACCAGCCCATTTGGCACCAACAACCATGTCACATTCCAAGTCACTTAAATCCAATTTCTTCCTCATTCTGATGCTTGGTTTGAACTTCAACAAGTCATCCTCACAACGTCTAGATGCTTAAATGCATCGAGTTGCTTCCATGTGATTGGCCGATTAGCAATTCGTGTTACCAAGCAATTGAACAGGTGTACATAATAAAGTGGCCAGTGAGAGTATTTTTCACAACATAGGCTGTAGCATATACAGGGTCAAATGTTAATAAAGATGTTATTGTATATGTTGCAAGATACTGTACATCATACCACTGAATATTCCATATTGTGTTTTTTTGACACAAGGGCAAGACTATCAAAAAGCCCATGGGGTATGTAAAGGGGTTTCTTTGAAATGCATTATAGAACTGGGAACCTAAAAGGTACAGAATTCACTGGTTATATTGCTATTAACTATCACATTTATAATGTATTTATAACAAAGAATTGTTATAAAGTATCTTCAGTCAACTGATGTAGAAAACATAGCTGCAGGATCATACAAATGGTAAAGTGAAATATATACTGGAAATGTATGGTACATGTTACATCTATACAGAAACATTAGCATGGTTTCACCAAGTTAGACAACTATTATTTGCAGAATTACTAGGTGAAAAAAGCCTAGAAAAAAACAAAAACAAATGCAGCCACCATATCTGAGGACTCTTGAGAACTGCAATATAGAAGCTGCAATACATTACATTTTTGTTGTTGGACTTGGATGCGCTTTTATAGTCTGACACTTGCCATCTGTTAACTGACCAACCTTACATGTGGTTTCCCAGGTTCTAAGAGTGCGGCATGTGAGGTCAGGCAGTTAACAAAAGAGCAACTATGAAACTTGGGAACAGATGAAAGCTAAAAGTTAAAGTGATTGTAAAGGCTTGTTTTTAACAAACATGTTATACTTACCTCCTGTG
Source organism: Lithobates sylvaticus (assembly GCA_028564925.1). Taxonomy (NCBI): domain Eukaryota; kingdom Metazoa; phylum Chordata; class Amphibia; order Anura; family Ranidae; genus Lithobates; species Lithobates sylvaticus. Next base: position 195,990,378 of record CM053026.1, on the reverse strand, counting down.
TGCAGTTGGTTTTGCACAGAGCAGCCTGCATCCTCCTCTTCTCGGGTCCCTCTTTGCTGTTCCTGGTTCCTCCTTCTATTGAGTGACCCTCAGCCAGCAGCCTGCTACAGGGGACACCCGAGTTGAGTCAGAGCTTCGTGTATTCATTCAGACATGGATCACCGATCTGGCTCTGCCCCTCTCTCCCCTGATTGGCTGACTGATTTTAATTGACAGCCGCGGGAGCCAATGGCACCCCTGCGGTCTCAGCCAATCAGGAGGACACTAAGACACTCGTGGACATCTCTGGAGAGAGAAGGGGCTCAGGTAAGCAATTAGGGGGTGCTGGGGACACTGCTACACACAGAAGGTTTTTATCTTAATGCATAAAATGCATTAAGATAAAAAAAACTTCTGACTTTACAATTCCTTTAAAGTCCTGTCTAAAGAGGAGAGTCACAAGACACCTGGAATCTCTTCTACGAGCCAGAGAACCATCATATAAGGCAGTCTCACTGGATAGGAGGATTGCAATTATCATGGCTTAGTCATAAAAGGAAAAAACTAGGGAAATGTAATCAACATCACTGTTAAGTCCTCTCTGTTTTTTTTTTTTTTTTTTGGTCTGGGAAGGAAGGGGGCGAAAGTGCCCAGTATTGTAGTGGTTAAAGCGGTTGTATAGCCACACAAAAAAACAAAAAAAAAAAACCTGTAAAGCAAAAAAGGCATAATGAGCTAGTATGCACTGCATACTAGCTCATTATGAAATACTTACCTTAGAACGAGGGGTCAGCATCTGATCCCGGTCACCGCTGAGGGAGCTGACATGTTACCCTAGGCATGACTTACGGGTCTGTGGCCCTGTCACTCACAGCGCCGGAGCTGCGGACCCAGAAGTCACGCCGAGGGTAACATGTCAGCTCACGTCAATGCGGCAAGGACCGGCCGGACCTTCACAGCGCATGCGCCGCTGATGTCAGCGTTTGCATACAAAGTGAATATCTCCTAAACCGGACAGGTTTAAAAGATATTCATTTTACATACAGGTAAGCCTGATTACAGGCTTACCTGTAGGTAAAAATGTAACAAAAGGGTATACAACCAATTTAATGCATTCTATTATATTAAGATAAAAAGCCTTCTGTGTACAGCAGCCCCCTTTAATACTTACCTGAGCCCCATCTCTGTCCATGAATGTCTCAGCTGTCTGAGCTTCTCCTTCCTGATTGGCTGAGACACAGCAGCGGTGCCATTGGCTCCCGCTGCTGTCAAAGTCAGCTAGCCAATCAGAAGAGAGAAGGGCTGGGGCTCCGTGTCTGAATGGACACACGGAGCTGTGACTCAGCTTGGGTGCCCCCATAGCAAGCTTTTGGCCGTGGGGGCACTGAATAGGAGAGAGAGGCCAGGAGCAGCAAAGAGGGACCTGAGAAGAGGAGGATCTGGGCTGCTCTGTGCAAATTCACTACAACAGAGCAGGTAAGTATAAAATGTTTGTTATTTTTATAGGGGGGAATAAAATGAGCCTTTATAACCACCTTAATTCTATTTTTGGGTGAAATGTGTCAGAGAGGGAGGATCCAGGAGGGGCTTTGTTCTCAATCACCTGGTTCAATAAAAGGTGTAATTTTTATTGAACGCTGGACAAGCAGGCAGAGTGCGACTGCTTCTTTTCAAGAGAAAACCAGGCCCTGATAAAAAAAAAAAAGGAAAGGACAGCAAACCCGTGTTGTACCTTCAAAGCTTGTGACGTCATTGCGGCACCGGCCATTCATACAGCTGGGGCACGCATACCCCGAAAGAAGATTTGGTGAAGATGGAAGCGACGAATAGCCGTGACAGCGCTGCAGGGGAAATCTGTGCACACTAGCACATTATGTCATAACGCTGAAGGGGCCGATTTTTTATTTTTTTTGTTTACTACCACTTTAAGCTTTGACAACAAAACCTAGGAGCTAATTAATATGCACAGCTGCACCAGTTTAAGTAAATTTCCCCACTGTCTCAGTGCAATGCCACAACACCCGCCCCTATACATCTGTCAAAATTAGGATGTGTGACTGTTTGCATATATCTGCTGCTTCCCCTTCAGTAACAGACTGCTTGCATGCAGCTCCAGTCACATAAACAAAACTGTTCATGAGCTCTTATGCATAGTGTAGTGTCAGTTCTTAGACCTTTAAAATTTAAAATAGAGTACTGGTTTACCTTATGCTCGCTTTCGATCCCCTGATATAAACTGAAGTGTCACGCTCAATAAAGGATAGTAAATGAGAACCTTCACAGACAAGGGATGATTATAAAGCTTTCTAAGCAATCTTATACACAGACTTAGTCAATTTGACATAAAATAAAAGTGGATTAATTCCATTTAATTCTGCTCCACATTTAAAAAGATACGTTCACCTTAAAAAAAATAAATGCACATATTTTAGCAGGTAAAAAAATGTGCATTTATAATATATTTTTTTTATATTGCAGCCTGTAAAGCATTGAACCCGCGATCAGCAGATTGTGGATGCAATCCCAGGATCCTGCAGACTCAGTCAGCTGCCTGCTCATACCTCCCATACTGGTAGACAGTTACTGAATCGCAGAAAGAATCAATGAAATACAAGAGCGCTAACCAGCTACCTCTCATTGAAAACTACAAGAACTGCAGCGGCTGGCGGTAATTACATGCCTGTGTTGGCAAAACCCTGCACAGCTGCGTGGTTTTCAAAAAGTGACAGCGGGTGTGGGGAGAAGATCCCCCACCCACTCTCACACAGGGGGAGGTGGGACTATAGGGGAATGTTACATGTTAGAACCCACATATAGGCGTAACATGTAACATGCTCCTAAAGGTGAACTTAGCCTTTACACGGGTGCCCAAATTCATACATAACTCAAGAGCCAATCACCCAAATTAGAAGTTAGTTAGCAGTTGGAGGGGGGGGGGGGGACACTAAAGCCCCATACACACGGTCGGACTTTTTCATGGATTCTGTCCGATCGGACAATGTTGTTGAAAAATCAGACCGTGTGTATGCACCATCGGACAGTGTTCGTCGGTTTGTCCGACGGACAAAGTCTTATCTCCTGCTGGAAAGATTTGCCGTCAACCCGGTCCGATCACACCAAACCCGATCGTGTGTACGGTTGTCCGACCGGACAAAGTGCTACGCATGCTCAGATCACATTACAAGACCAAAGCTATTGGCTACTAGCCTCTACGTTGTCCCGTCGTAGGCAACAAACGTCACCACGTTCAGAATGATCGGATTTTCCGACAACTTTGTCCGACCGTGTGTACGCAAAACCAACATCGGACAAAGTACGACGGACATGATCCGACGGACCTGGTCTGCGGATTGTCCGACCGTGTGTATGGGGCTTAAAAGTATTTGTCAAAAATTGTAACATTATACCATTGAATATAAATGGAAAAAAGTTAAAATGAATCTGTGATTTACCCACACTAGACAAAATAATATTCACTTCAATTGTGGCTCCACCGGCAACACATATTCCTTTTCCATTGCTACCCTTCTGTTTCTTGGCAGAGCTGGTGCTTGGCGACTGACCACTCAGGCACACAGTGCTGTCGAATGGTGTTGAGTCTCAGCTCTGTGTACGCTCCAAGTAAAAACTTAGCTTATACAGGGACTTGGATCGGATGCCGGCGGGTGTGACAGCGGACACATGTCCGCTGACAACCACCTCCCCCATAGAGAACAATGGGTGCTCCGATCGGGACCACCTGAAAAAACGGACAGGCGGACCCGATCAGTCCGCTGGTGTGAAAGGGGCCTAATTTTCAACAGCCAAAAGAAAACATTGATGACGAACCTTGGCACTCCAGATGTTTTGGAACTACATTTCCCATGATGCTCAACGACAATGCAGAGTGCATGAGCATCATGGGAAATGTAGTTCCAAAACATCTGGGGTGTCAAGGTTCGCCATGACTGGTGTAGGGGAACAAGGTTAGTATAAACAAATGGTATGGCCTGACCGGTTTACTTTGCGGTGGTATTGAAATTATAAATCATTTATCCCCAATCATTCCCTTGGTCTCCTCATCACATAAGTGCTCAGTACCAGACCTCAGATCATTCCTTACCCCATTTTTAGGTGACCAATGCATGTGCTTTCCCAGCTTTTTTAAACCTTGGATTTCTAGTGCCTTGTTTAAAGCACTGTACAGATGCCCCCTGATCATACAAGGACTGCCTATAGATTTATAGAAGTGAACAAAGCTATAGTAGACTCCATGATGGTCACAGCTGATCTGGGATCTGTTACTGTGCACTTATATGTACTGAGGGAAATTATGGTTTATAATTTCCCTTCTGCTTTAATTGTAACAGAACAGATAACTGGGCTCGGGGTACCTTGCAAATCTTGATCAAGCCAGCACACAAAAATGTCTCAAACTATCCCCATAGTTCATATTAAAGCTGGCCACACATTATACAATTTTCTTGTTCAATTTCATTTAGATTTAGCTTCAACTATGTAGTGCAAGGTCCTGCCATACAAATTGAAAGTGTTTAGGTTTGACCTCATACGATATGGCTTTGCTAACTCTAAAGGAAAATTGTACAAGACAATTGTAGACTGTATGGCCAGCCTAGGCCAATGTTGCATAACTATAATTGCTCCATTATCAGGCTATTTTTATAAGCAATTATATAGATGAAACACTGGAACAGTTGTTGCAGTTTACAATGCAGCTTTATATTAATCTGCAGACTAATTCATGATATGTTTTAATTTGTGAATGGTGCCATTTTTGATACACCCATGAAGTTGCAATCCCAAGTACCTGGGATGTAGAAGCACTTCCCATGCTCCCAGTTCTTTCAGATAGTTCTCCCTGAGATGAGGATAAGGAAGATGAAGGCGCTGATAAAGCAGAAAAAAAAGAAAAGGCAGATGTCTGTGATCGTGCAGAACCGTCCATATTAACATCCATCTCCTCTTCAGGACACGAGCCATGGTGGCAAAGTACCAGTTCCACCAAGTCTTCCTTCTCCCTGCAGCTGTCAGTGGGGATGTTTCTTAGAGTCAGATACTGTCGCAGATCCTTTACTTTTAGTTTCATTAATTGAGGCCTTTGAAATGCAGTTTCTTGTAGTAGATGACAGGTACTACAACGCCTGAGGTTCTCATGAAGTGTCGAGCAAACTGAACAGAAATCTTTCTTGCAGTAACAGCAGACATGCTGAAAAAAATTTAAATAGAAAAGCATTCCATCATAATGGGGATGTGAATGTCAGAATATACATTACACTACATATACATACAGATATATTAAAGGGTACATAAACCTCAACAATTAACTTCCCCTAAGAACAAGTGTCCTCTTTGGAAGGTCTTCTTTCACCTTCTGCTGCAATGGCAACCATAAAATTTAGGATTCCCTATCACTTTTCACTACAATGACAATGGTCACAAGGACAAATAGGAGTGAATTAACTCAGGGGGGACACAGACAGCAATACAAGCTTATCAGGTGGTTCTAAGCCTTTCCTTCTCTATCCAAAATTGTCCAATAGACTTTAATAGGTGTAAAGACAAGTGACACTTTGGAGCTGATACATGGGCCTCCAAATGCAAATCTTTTTTCAGGGCTTATCTACAATTGTATTGAATGTTTTTTGACTATTTATGCATATCTGCACACTGCACTCAATATGAGCAACTCTCAGGGTGATGAATGGGCTAACCTCATGTCCACATACATGGCTTGGGGATCGATCCGTTTAGATCACCCAACATCTATGATCATGTATGGGCTGTTGTCCTTGTGTATGTTTTTCCTTTAATTTTGTTTCTGCTCCCTCTATATGCACACAGCTATATGGCCATATACATACTGTGTACTACTAAGACACAGGGCTGTAGCGTGTCCATATAATAAACCCCGAGCTAAACATGAACAATATTAACAATGTACCATCTGAAACAATTTACAATGTAACCATATACCAATTGTGGATATTGCCATCTGAAGAGATTCCATGTCCTCTGTTCTCTCAACATGTTCAATATGCTCTTGTTGTATACTAACATGTTTACAATTACAAGCTATGACCCACATACTCAGTGGGAATGTGACAATAAAGGTAACCATGGAGACACGTTCTCCCATCTGCCACACCATATAGGCAGCAAACATAAGGGAATCTTCCCTCACTTCAGGGTTCCCCCTGTAGTTTGAGTGGGCGTCTGAGTCCCTGGATGGCGCCCCTGCCCCTTCCCCCACCCCGGTGGATACGTGCGGTAGTGGGGTGTTCCCCCATACGTGACTTCACAGCAAGGGTAAGGAGGAGCGCCCACCATCCAAGCTCCTCCAATCCCGTTCCCTCGGGGTGGCTTGGGCGGGCTCGAGCTCCCTGACAGGGAACCACTCCCCTTGCTGGCGGTGTCCCGGAACGCAATCGGACCTTTCCTGATCACTGCGCATGCGCGTGGCCACGTGCATGCGCGTGATGCGGGATGTCGCGCCAGTGCGACGATTGCGTAGCTGATGCGACCCCGGAAGGACCTCCCGGACGCCGGGGAGGCCACTCCAGACGGCACACGATGCCGTCATGGCCCCCACGGACAGTTGGGCCTTGCAGGTATGGGAATGGTTAATGGGAGGGGATGCCCCTTCATACCCCCTCCCCTTCCTTCCCCCTTTTCCCTCCTCCCATCTATCCGCCCCTGTTTCCCCGTCCCTCCCCTCTCCCAGGGACGCCCTGAGAGGGCCCTAATTGACACCACATGGTGTCTCAATATGCACACCTGTCTTTAATTGGGTACAACCCATAAATACCACATGGAGAGGTTCAGCAAACATATCTCCATGTGATGATCCAAGAACCACGCCATACAAACACAGTGAGTATAATCCCCTCTAGCTCTATGCCTTTTCTCAGGGACAACCAACTTCAGACATAGTGTATGACCCTGTTTCTATCTCCAGACCGTGTATCCCGCCTTTGGAACTCGCAACCCATACAGCGTACTCTGGCTTGCAACATATGGGCTTTAAAACGCACCTCGCAGCCTGAGCAAGATACACCAACTTCATTAGGTAATCCTATATTGCCATATGGTATCTGACACACTTGCATGGCTTCCCTGTTCATGTCTCCATTTGTTTCACACTCACACATACCCACACCCCCACATGGCCCCAACTCACATCCCCCCACTCCACACCTAATGGCACCCATCGCATACCCCCACTCATTTCACACCCATACTATCTGGCATTTTCTCCACTCCCTTCAAATTGGCCCTCTCGTCCTAGCGACTTATAGTATCACTAGTACAGCACCAAACTGAGCATCAGCTCTTTGACTGACATCACAACAAGCCACTTTGGCACTTCACTCCACCCATCTTCTCACCCCCTCTTCTCCTCTCTCCATTCCTCCCCCTTCCCCCCTATCACTATTCCCCCTTCCTCACCTTGTCCTCAACATTTCCCTTCTCCCCTTCCACCGTTCTATCCTGTCACACCCTCCCCCCCTCACCTCCACCCATGTGGATGCTGCAGCATCCCAACGTCCATCCATACATGTGCATGCCATGTATTGCCTTCCCCACTCTTCCCCTCCCCCCCCCTTTCCTCCCCCATCCTTCCCTCCCCCATCCTTCCCCTCCCTCCCTTTCTCCCTTCCTCCCTTTCCTCATTCCACTTGTTTTCGCCTCCCCCTTTTTCCTCACACCCTCTTCCCCTCACACTTCACTTCCCACCTGTCACACATTCCCCCCCCTCCCCCCCTTTTCCCTCCCACCTTTCCCCCCCTTTCCCCTCTTTTCCTCACAAACCCCCCCCCCTCTCCCCTTCACACTCCACTTCCCACCTGTCACCCATCACCCTCCCCCGCTCTCCCCCCCCTCCCTTCTCCTCTTCGGTCTCTTACCTCCTTTTCTTTAGCCATGAGCTCAGATACAGTAACATACAAATCGGCACCATTGGAAATACACGGAAATGGCATAACTACAATTTTATTTCTCCCTACCACTGTTTCAAATGTATCAGACATTGTTTATTCGTAATGGCAACCCCTTATGACATACATCTAAGTATATGATCTTGGATTCTACGACAGGTGTGCAGAACGGGGGAACTCAAGGAACCCCCATTCCCATTTCCTTCCCCACACTCCTTCCCTCCTCCCCTCCCATCCCCTCCCCTGCCTGCTTGGCCCACGTACGGACCCGTGGGAAGCCTACTCATTGGATGTGACCCCTCGCAAGTCCCGTTGTCGGATCACCTCGCCTGCCGCGCGCCCGCTGGGGGGCGTTGTAGCGGGACGCTACCTAGGACTCGGAGCACACCGACCCAGAGGGAACCCCATCACACACAAGGAGTAATCTACAAGAAGTTTACACACTGGGTAAATATTTTCATAGTACAATATGATAATATGCTACACTCCCTGATGTGAAAGGCCAATTAGAGACAAATATATGTAAATTAAGTATTGTTACAATATGTTGTTCTTACCCTTTCTCTTCCAAACAGACAAAATCACCTCTGAGGAAGACCCTCCACCAAAACAGGTCGAAACGCGTCAGGTTCACTTTTACCCCCAACATTTGGTTATGTAAACTATACTGTTGTAAAAGTCTTTTGTCTGTTAGTGTAAATCCTCTTGAAAAATTTCTGTATTGTTTTACTCATTTGGGACCCATGTCTCCTATTTTTACCTATATGTCACATGTGACATCTTTAATCCAATAAAGATTCATATTTAGAATATAACATTACCTTTCAGAGAACTTATTTCTTAAACGCTGCCTAAAAACCCCACCAATTCCTCTTGGGGGGATTCCTTCCTTTTTTGTAAAGACAAGTGCAGGGTAAAAATCAAATTTACACCTGCAGGCTTATAAAAAAATAAAATTTATATATATAATATATATATATATATATATATATATATATATATATATATATATATATATAAATGCTGCGCTATCACCAATAGTTTATCTGTGAGTAATAAATAACCACTGTCTTTGAACTGATGTTGTATGCGTTTTCAGCAATCATCAAAAAAAGGAGTCCATATAATTGTGAATGTGGTATTCCTATTCAACTTGTGATATAGATCACTCCTAGGTACAGTGCCTTGCGAAAGTATTCGGCCCCCTTGAACTTTTCAACCTTTTGCCACATTTCAGCCTTCAAACATAAAGATATAAAATTTTTATTTTTTGTGAAGAATCACCAACAAGTGGGACACAATTGTGAAGTGGAACGAAATCTATTGGATATTTTAAACTTTTTTAGCAAATAAAAAACTGAAAAGTGGTGCGTGCAAAATTATTCGGCCCCTTTACTTTCAGTGCAGCAAACTCACTCCAGAAGTTCAGCGAGGATCTCTGAATGATCCAATGTTGTCCTAAATGACTGATGGTGATAAATAGAATCCACCTGTGTGTAATCAAGTCTCTGTATAAATGCACCTGCTCTGTGATAGTCTCAGGGTTCTGTTGAAAGTGCAGAGAGCATCGTGAAGACCAAGGAACACACCAGGCAGGTCTGTAATACTGTTGTGGAGAAGTTTAAAGCCGGATTTGGATACAAAAAGATGTCCCAAGCTTTAAACATCCCAAGGAGCACTGTGCAAGCGATCATTTTGAAATGGAAGGAGTATCAGACCACTGCAAATCTACCAAAGACCTGGCTGTCCCCTCTAAACTTTCAGCTCAGACAAGGAGAAGACTGATCAGAGATGCAGCCAAGAAGCCCATGATCACTCTGGATGAACTGCAGAGTTCTACAGCTGAGGTGGGAGAGTCGGTCCATAGGACAACAATCAGTCGTACACTGCACAAATCTGGCCTTTATGGAAGTGTGGCAAGAAGAAACCCATTTCTCAAAGATATCCATAAAAAGTCTTGTCTAAAGTTTGCCACAAGCCACCTGGGAGACACACCAAACATGTGGAAGAAGGTGCTCTGGTCCGATGAAACCAAAATCAAACTTTTTGGCCACAATGCAAAACGATATGTTTGGCGTAAAAGCAACACAGCTCATCACCCTCAACACACCATCCCCACTGTCAAACATGGTGGTGGCAGCATCATGGTTTGGGCCTGCTTTTCTTCAGCAGGGACAGGGAAGATGGTTAAAATTGAGGGGAAGATGGATGCAGCCAAATACAGGACCATTCTGGATGAAAACCTGTTGGAGTCTGCAAAAGACCTGAAAGTGGGACGGAGATTTATCTTCCAACAAGACAATGATCCCAAACATACAGCAAAATCTACAAAGGAATGGTTCACAAATAAACGTATCCAGGTGTTAGAATGGCCAAGTCAAAGTCCAGACCTGAATCCAATCGAGAATCTGTTGAAAGAGCTGAAAACTGCTGTTCACAAGCGCTCTCCATCCAACCTCACTGAGCTTGAGCTGTTTTGCAAGGAAGAATGGGCAAGAATTTCAGTCTCTCGATGTGCAAAACTGATAGAGACATACCCCAAGCGACTTGCAGCTGTAATCGCAGCAAAAGGTGGCTCTACAAAGTATTAACGCAAGGGGGCCGAATAATTTTGCACGCCCCACTTTTCATTTTTTTATTAGTTAAAAAAGTTTCAACAATCCAATAGATTTCGTTCCACTTCACAATTGTGTCCCACTTGTTGGTGATTCCTCACAAAAAACTAAAATGTTATATCTTTATGTTTGAAGCCTGAAATGTGGCAAAAGGTTGAAAAGTTCAAGGGGGGCGAATACTTTCGCAAGGCACTGTATATTCTGCAAATTAATCCCAAACTCACTGTATTGACCCCCACATGTGCTCCAACAATAAACAGACTCCTTTCCTTCTTAATCAGGAAGGACTCTGGCTCTTGGAGAACCTCAGCAGCTCATTTATATCTTAACACTGATTGAGCCAAGGGCAGATCATCTGTCCTTAACTGTAGGCAACCGCTGGATGTGCGAATAAATGCCAAACGGCAGTGGACAGTCTCCAGCTCTCTGCACAGGGAGCCCAGAGATCCGAGTGACTGATTGGTGGTCTTAGCCAGTAGGGGACAGATGCAGCATTGGACCGATGCACACCCCCCCTAGCTAAGTATGATTATGAAAAAAAAAACAAAAAAACACACTTCTCTTTTAAATGTGTGGTCTAATGGCATAACTGCCTCAAGAGTACTTGTCCCAAGTCACTGACCCAGACAAACTATGCAGATCAGACACTCTCTCTTCCATTTAACTTTACTTACTGCATGCTTATTCTAGGCCAGTGACTCAGGAAGTACTGAAACCAAAGACTCTCAGGCAGCTAGCATTTTCACAAGACGTTCAGCACTGGTATTCTACACATTTCAGTTTTTTTTTAAGCTTTTTCCCGACAGGTGTTAATTGAGATGTATTTCCCTATCTTGGTTGTTGGCTCCAAGACTGTGCTGCTTTTAGATTAGTGGATAATTCCTTGGAAAAGTATGTGATGCATACGGTATATGCAGGTTTTAACACAACCAAATGGAGTTTTTAGCTTGGTAAACTGCAAAATCAAAAATGGTTTAGCTCATGCGAATGCGATTTCTAATTCTCACCTTGGTATTCCAATATACAGCCATGGACTTTAAAGAAAAAAGTACACCTTTGGAACATGTAACATGTCCCAGCTCTTGCCTCTTCTCCCCTCCAATCCCCTCCTCCCCTGTGAAAATGGGCAGGGGGGGGGGGGGGAATCTTCTCCCCACATTGGCTGTCACAAATTGAAAACAGCGCAGATGTGCAGAGCTCCGCCCACATGGCTTCCTGTGAATGAATGCCTACAAGTATCGTCAGCCATTGCAGCTGATGGCTTGTAGTTCTCAATGAGCTGTGAGGGCACTGGCAAACGACTCCGGCAAATCACAGCGCCAGAGCCGCAATACCCACAAAGAAGATGGAGGCTCCATACATAAGGGGACAGTGGTGACATCGCAGGCTCCTGTGTCAGGTAAGTGACACATAATGGGCTACTATGCGATGCTTTACCTTTGCAGGGAAACAAAAGAGGAAGTAAACCCATCAGGGTTTACTTCCTCTTTAAATCAGCAATACATTAACTATACCTTTTTCTACAAAGATTTCCCCAGGGTCTGCCTAACTAAATAGTAGCAACTAACAATTTTTTTTTTTTTAAAGCCCGTGGTTTGTGAACACACTCCAAAAACTCCACCTGGTGCCAAAAAAATGCACACACATAGAGAGTGATACACAAAACATGCAACAGGCGTACACATAGTCCTCCGAAATCGAAGAACCCTGCCCCGATCCCCCTGGGCGTTAGGTTTCAGACAGGGACAGGGGTACTTACACTTGGTTCATCTGGCCAAAACCAGACAGACCCCATTCTTTGGAGGGTCTGCCGAAAAAAGACTCACCCAAGTACTAGGTGCCCCCCCCCCCCCCCCCCGCGAAGGGAGACCCCTAGAGAGAGGGCGAACTAAGCCAGAAGGCCATGTCCACCTCCTCCCAAGACTTTCAGGGCAGGCCCAAGGACCTACACCCTACCAGTCACATGTGCAAAACCATGTACAAACAAAAAGAAGACTAAAAAGTGACAAACAAAGGGCAATAAATAAAGTGGGGGGGGGAGTGGAGAGAGGAAGTGAAAGTGACCATTGTGCAATACAATGTTTGCCGCTTACATCATCACCAAGTTACTGTTTAGGTCCCTCTGTAGGAATTAGTGCACAGGTACTAGCACAATTTTGTTAAATTATACCTAAAAATTAAAAGGAACTTATTTCCATTTTTAATAATGGGAGGGTTAAGACCACTGCCAGGTGTGTGTGTGTGTGTGTGTGTCAGGTGTGTGTGTGTGTGTGTGTGTGTTTTTTTTTTTTTCTTCTTTTGCCATCTGTGTCTCATTAGTAAGATTTCCCTTCACTTTCTGCTCTGGAGACTCAAGGCAATATCCATCTTTCCTCTTTATATGGTGGGAAATCTCCTCTTAACAGTTGTCATGGGAACAACCGTCACCATTGGAAGATTTCCCACCAATTCCTGCTCTGGTGGCAACTCAAATTTTGGATTCACCCTCATTCACCCTGGTGAAATGGGGGCAATTAGAAATCTCCTCAACGGGGCACCACAGTTAGAACCAGGCAGTGGTTCTAACCCCTCATAACCTAATCTAAAAGAAAAAAAGGTTATAGTTTAGTTTTTAGTTATACTAGTTAGTTGCCACACACACACACACACACACACACACACACTCACACACACACTCTGCTTCTACCTCCAAGAGCGGTGATTAACAGCAGCCCTGCTTGTCAATCAGGGGATATGAGGTCCTCTCTGTCGAGGGACAGAGAGGACCTCATATCCATGACTACTTGGGTTATGCCACCACCTACAGGTTAATGGACCCTGGCAGAAAAAAAAAAAAAAAAAATGCAAGAACCCAGGCATAACTCCCAGACAGCTAAGCTTTAATTTTGTATAATGCAATGAAACAGTCAAGATGGAAAGGATCTCAGTGTCCTTTGATGTACCCAAAGAAAGGGATTTTACTTAGCATGTTCCAGCACTGAAAATGACCAGTGGACAACACAGCAACAAGGCTAAACATGCCCAAAAACAGAATAGAAACCCTCTACAAAGTCACCAGCAAGACCTTTTACCTACAACTGGCATGCACAAAGGCGTGACAATCGACCAGGTAGAACTTGGTATTCAAAGCCAGGTAGATGCTTTACAAAACTTTAAACAGAAGCTTGATGCTGAATTGCCCAGGAAGCACCGTCACTCCTGGTGGAATGGGCCTTGACCAGAAAGGGAAGAACCTTGATACCATAAGCCTGAAAAATAAGCGGACAAACCCACCAAAAAAAAAAAAATAGTGAACAGAAGTAGCCTGACCCTTGCGAGCACCCTCAGGAACAAAAAAAAAAAACTGGGAATTTAATTGTCCAAAATTAAGTGGTAGACTTCAGATAAACTCAAACAGTTCCCCTAATGGCAAGCCATGTAGACAGACAGACCAGGTTAGGATACACCAGCTGAATCACCCAAAGTTTCAGGATGTTGATTGGCAACTTCTGCTCCGAGGATCATATTACCCGAGCCAACAGGTTCTCCAGAACATCCCCCTTGCCCAACAGGTTGGCATTTGTTGTCAGCATCTTCCAATTCATCAGGGGAAGAATTTTCTGGTATCCAGCATCTGCGTGGATATCCACCATTCCAAGGTTGACTTGTTCCTGGGAGTTCGATGCATTGGCAAATCCAAGGACCTCTGATGTTTGACCCATATTGACAGGATATGGAGCTGAAGAGCTCTGAAGTGAAAATTGGCATTGGGGACCGCATTAGGCATGACTTATCTTCCCCTGCACCTTCATGCAGACCTGATTTGAGAGATTTTCAAACAACCTCAGGACGCCACCTGGGACCGAAGAGACAGGCATTTATCGAGATGTCCAGACAAGAACGCCAGAGGTTGTGTCAGAACCATGGCCGCATTCTGAAGGATTGACACCCAATCGAACATTTTCAGGACCTGTGACATCTGCTGGATATTGGACAACAGTTTCTGAACCAATTGCACCTTTAGAAGCAGGTCAACCAAGTACTCTACAACAGGGATACCCATGGGTTCTAAACAACCCCAGAAAGGGAGTCAACAGCTTGACACTTTGGAGGCTGTGGACAGGCTGAAAGGCAATGCCTCAACCCAAAGTGGCAATCCTACTTTCAAATCGCAGAAACCCTTGGCGAAGCCAAAATTAGGATGTGTAATTATGCATCCTTGATGTCTACTAATGCCAGGGAATGCCCTTGATGCAGCAAAGTAACCACAGATTAAGTGGATGCCATCCTGAGTTTCTGCACTTTCAGGAACTTGTTAAGAACCTTGAGGTCTAGAATAGGCTGGACGTCTCTGGGAACTTTACCAAGGTTGAATAGAAGCCGTGATACCTCTCCCCCTCCAGTATGGATTGGATGATCCCCAGGGACAGCAGGCTTTCCAGAGCTGCAAAGAAGATCATTCTATTTTGTGGATCTGAAGAAACCTTTAGGCGCATAAAGCATTGAGGGGGAAAGCTGTAACCTCTGGACGTTCGAAGTACATAGGGCCATGAAGGCCTATAGACCTCTACCTACCCACATCAGTTGATTCACTATGAGTAGGACTTTCCTCTGGGGCTGGAGGAGTTAGGAATCTAGTTCATCTTACAGACCTGGAACGCAGGCTTTGCTTAGTGCCAGATGCTTGTAATTTTATTATAATCACCTACGGATAAAAACATCCAAGGGTAGTGCAACTGATGTTTTTTGCAGAGAAGTTCTGCCAAAAAACACTTGAGCCATAGGATCCTTCTCGTGTGGATGAATAAGGTGCACAAATGCGAAAGCTACTTTATGGAGTCTTCTAAAAAAGGTATCAATTAAGAAACTCAAGGCTCTCAAAAAATCTTCTGAGAACTGCGGTATGACTCTCTGGAACAGATCATACACTTTGCAAAGTCCAACTGCAGCGCCCCTCCCACCAGAGAGGATGCATTAAAGAAGGCCTTTCATCTGTGGCATCTTTATAGACCAAGAACCTCATCCACCGTGTACTGTGCATGGGTCCCCCCTAACTGACAGACGGATTTAGGAGCCCACCCCTCGTCCTTCCATTACAGCAGGCACGCCCCACAGAGCTTTTAGGAACTTTACTCCCCCACCAGGAGATCATTACCATGGACCTCTACAGCACCTTGCCAGCAAATGTATCTGGTATGCTGTATCCTGAAGACCACCACCCATAGGATCTAGTGCCCACCGGCAGCATTACAGGCTTTCCCTACTCTTGCAGGGTTCAGGTACAGTCCCCTCTTGGTCTACTGGCTGTAGTGACTAATCCGGATAAAGCCCTAAAAATATGCCAGGAAATGGGTGAACTAAAGCCCACAGAAGAAAGTTTCAGGGACACATAGGTAGGCACGTTCCTCACCTAAAGTCAAACGCTATCAACGTCTATTACTTGAGCTGGAATGTGCCTGGTCAATGCCTGCCATTTGGCCACTGTCCATGAAGTCCTCTCTGTCCTGTGATGTACGATTAACAAAAAGGTATAACAATTTTATTAAATTTTTTTGCAGATTTAACAAAAATTTGCTATTCTCATTACAATACAGTTTTTTAAAATAAAGTAGTTGTAGTAGTTGTCCTTTTGGAGGAAATTATTAAAGTGAATCTCAAGCCAAGACTTTTATTTAAGTTTGGATATATTGGCAAGTGGTTAAAACCCTTGTCAGGTTTTCATTATTATCTGCTTCTCCGTTTGAGAGATACCCTCTCGATTTGTCAAGGTAACCATTATCACTGGGGCCAACAGCGAGGAAAAAAAATGAGCTGCCACAAGAACAGGAATAGAGGGGAATAGAGGGGAAATCTTGTTATGACTGAATTTGTCACTTTAGGAGAGATTTTCTCTCACTTTCTTTTGTGTCTAGAGAACAGGAAATCTCCCCACATATGTAAAGGAAGACCAACGGGGATTTTCACTATTCCCCACATTACCAAAAAACAAAAAGAAATGTTTTGGCTTTAGTCAAACTTCAAATATCTGAAATGAATGCTGTAGTAAATAGATAAATATATTTTTTTGATAGTGATAGGTCTTGCCAGTAAATACTTGCCTCATATTTCGGCATACAACTGCAGTTCTGTAATTTGTTCCATTGTCCACGTGCTGCAAAGGACATTTAGAAGTTCTAAAACCTTATTATGAAAACTCAACATGAATTTCTTTTGAGTGCGACTCTGCGGGGTACATTTGGAATAATGAAGAGTGGGATTTCAGACAAATGCACTAAGCACAAAACAATATAGAAAGTAGCAGGGGCGTGCAGCTGTTCCTACATGCCTCTTCATCTCACAGGAAGCCACAATCATTTCTACCTAATGGATGCATACAATCAAAGGTAAATCATCCTGTACGGAAAAGAAAAAGGGTTTATTTAGGGCTTTATTTTCTTCGATTATTGTCAGACACCAGACAAGTGTTGTTCAGGGACCTCCATAAAACAGATTGATTTTCAATGGAGGAAATGGCTGGTCATAATTTACTACAGCTTTCTGGTTTGTACTTATTGCAGAACCAGTCTTGAACCATTGTCTCTCCTCCCTTGAAACACAAGACAAATAGTTTGCAATTTTGCCATGATTTGTTTAGTACTGTGAAATAAACATGAAATATTTGATAAATTAACTTATCACCAAAAAACTTCAGAGATTTAGAGTATGCACAAGTAGACTATTCACACCAATTCCTGATAATAAAGAAGCTGACCATTTAAATGTATTTGTTTATTATAGGTACTTGTATAGTGCCATCAATTTATGCTGCTCTTTACATATATATTATACACTCACATGAGTCCCTGCCCTCAAGAAGCTTACAATCTAAAGGTCCTTAAAGTGGTGTTGCCACCAAAAAAAAAAAAAAAAAAAAAAATTGCCTTAAAAATCATTAAAAAAAAATATATATTTTTACTCACCTCTAAATGCCTGTTGCTAGGGGGTCCCTCGTAGTCGGCCACCTTTAGTGCCCGGGCACTGACATCACTTCCCCTCGGCATCACACAGTCATCTGGGACCTGTCACGTGTCCCAGATGACTGAGCATCGTATCACGGCGCACAGCGCCGCTCACGCATGCGCAGTGGGTGCCTGGCTGTGAAGCCACAACCGGGTGCCCACAGTAAGAATTCCGGCGCCGTGAGCGGAGAACAAGGGGGGCTTCGTTCCCCCGCATCGCTGGACCCTGGGACAGGTAAGTGTCCGATTATTAAAAGTCAGCAGCTGCAGTATTTGTAGCTGCTGACTTTTAAAAAAACTTTTTTAGTGGGCACTCCTCTTTAACGCACATTCATACAGTGAGGGAAAAGGGTATGTGACCCCCTGCTGATTTTTTATGTTTGCCTAGTCTATAATTTTAAATGGTAGGTTTATTTTACAGTGAGAGAAGAGCAAAAAAATCCAGAAAAACGCATTTCAAAGAAGTTTTAAATTGAATTGCATTTTAATGAGTGAAATAAGTGCAAAACATGACTTAGTACTTGGTAGCAAAACCATTGTTGGCAATCACAGAAGTCAGACAGTTCTTTTAGTTGGCCACCAGGTTTGCACACATCTCAGGAGGGATTTTGTCCCACTCCTCTTTGCAGATCCTCTCCAAGTCATTAAGGTTTCGTCATTAATGTGCTTCTTCTTGAGCCACTCCTTTGTTGTCTTGGTCGTGTGTTTTGGGTCATTGTCATTCTGAAATACCCATCCACGACCCAATTTCCATGCCCTGGTTGAGGGAAGGAGGTTCTGACCCAAGATGTGACGGTACATGGCCCTGTCCATCATCCCTTTGATGCATCGAAGTTGTCCTGTCCCCTTGGCAGAAAAACACCCCCAAAGCATAATGTTTCCACCTCCATGTTTGAGGGTGGGAATGGTGTTTTTGGGGTCATTGGCAGCATTCTTCCTCCAGCGAGTTGATTTTGATCTCATTTGACTACAACAATTTCACCCAGTTCTCCTCTGAATCATTTAGATGTTCATTAGCAACTTCAGACAGGCCTGTACATGTGCTTTCTTGAGCAGGAGGACCTTGTGAGTGCTGCAGGATTTCAGTCCTTCACAGCGTAGTGTTTTCTTGGTGACTATGGTCCCAGCTGTCTTGAGATCATTGACAAGATTCTCCCGTGTAGTCCTGGGCTGATTCCTCACCGTTCTCATCATCATTGAAACTCCATGAGGTGAGATCTTGCATGGAGCCCCAGACTGAGGGAGATTGACAGTTATTTTGTGTTTCTTCCATCTGCGAATAATTGCACCAACTGTTGTTACCCTCTCACCAAGCTGCTTGGCGATGGTCTTGTAGCCCATTCCAGCCTTGTGTAGGTCTACAATCTTGTCCCTGACATCTTTGGACAGCTCTTTGGTCTTGGCCGTGGTGGAGAGATTGGAATCTGATTGATTGCTTCTGTGGACAGGAGTGTTTTATACAGGTAACAAGCTGAGATTAGGAGCACACCGTTAATAGAGTGCTCCTAATCTCAGCTCGTTACCTGTATAGAAGACACCTGGGAGCCAGAAATCTTGCAGATTGATAGGGGATCAAATACTTCATACGTTTCACTCATTAACTAGTTGCCACTCGCCCCGCCATCAAATGACGGCGGGAAGCTGCGGCTCTTGTTCTGGGAGGCAGCCCAGAACGGCCGCTCTAGCGTGCCCGCGGGAGCTAGCCTATCGCAGTCGTGCCGCATTGCTAGGAAACGTTGCGACCCCGATCTCTGTGTCCGCGGCTCTTTAACCATGTGATCGCCTGTGTCCGGTCACTTGTAAACACGCAGATGCCGGTAATCAGAGCTCCTCGCCTCACACTGACAGAGCGTGTGGCGAGGAGAGACGATCAGCGGCATCTCCTCACAGGATATATCTATTTATCTTGCAGGCTCACCACTTGCAACTGCATGTATTCGACACACATATGGGGGTGTGATGTGGTGTGGCGGTCGAACACTTCTTGGCTGTTCCCCTGGGACAACATTATATTCCTCCCCTTTTTTCAAAATAGTAATGTAGAGAAATTAGCCTGAAGCCCAACTGTGGCCTCCGGCAATGTCATTTTTGAAAAATAATAGTGTCTACTCGTCAAGAGCCAACGCTACACAATGGTTACCAGAACTAATAAAAAAACATGAATCTCCTCAGCAGTGACACAGATAGCAATAAAACCCGGACAGAGGTCCAAACACTAGGGTCAATATGGGTATAAAAGCAAAATTACTCTATAACCAAGAGTTTTCATTGTGGAATGATTGTCAGGACACACATTAAAATGAAGAACTCCATATAGATAGTGTCCCTAGGAACACAGAAACACAGGAGCAATCACATTTTTGGTGTCAGAGTGAGACTGAGCTACTAGGTACACCACTATCATAGGTGTGCACCAAGAACCTACTTCCATGGGTTCTAAACAAAGGGAAGATTCTGGTTCTCCAGGAGAAACGAGGTGTAAGAAAAAGTGGTCAGAAGCACAACTACCACATGTAAAGGCCCCAAAACACATTCCACGTGTCAGCTTATATACTTTTACACCATCTGAAAATCTACCACTACAGTACGTAATCAGTTAACTCATTGGTGTTAAAACAGTCACTAAAGTATATGTAAACCCTCACCTTGTAAAACTACTCATTCAGTTTAAAATAGAAATGAAAGGCAAAACATTTGTGTATATTGTAGATATAAAAACATTATAAATACATTTTTCTTTTCCCTTTTTTTAAGTGATCATATTCCCTCTGTTCTCAGTTGCAGAAGAGCTAGGGGGAAGAGAAATAGCAGCTCACTTATCTTCCCACTGAAAGGAGCACATGGAAGGGTGACGCATGTCAAACATAACCAAATAAATTCCCAGCTCAACCTACCGACCAGCCTGCAACAAACCAAATTATCCTGTCTAATAGTATGCATTAAAAACAGGGGTTTTGTTTGCACACATTTGCAAATACATGCATAAGCTGCAGAGCCACTCCATGGCACCCCAGTATTATCTGCAGTCCTAACTCTATACATTTTTGAGAGCCTCCAAAGTAGAAGCACATGCATAAAAATGGATAGAGGGCAGGTGAGCCTGGAGGGAACCCACCCCTCCTTAAAGGCACAGGGACGCATTGGACACTCGGGACATTGCACGCTGTGCTCTCTTGCCTAGTGTGGTCAGTTTTTAATAGGAAAGCAGTGGGACTGGCAGGAACACCAGGGATTTCACACAAAGGAATACAATGACAACAGAGTAATTTTTCATACATGGTCATGGTACAGCAGGCACTTATCAGGAATATGAAATGTTGGGTTTACATATTCTTTAATATATATATATATATATATATATATATATATATATATATATATATATATATATATAATAAATTGAGGTGAGAAATCATCTTTCATCATCGCATACCATCTTTATGGCACAATATACTGTACACAATCTCAGGTCCTTGACAGGCTGCAGTCAGCTCAAAGAATGGCTCGTGTACATGTCATTTTGCATTAAACATGAGCTTACCTTCTTTCTAAAAACAGAAAAGCCCAGGCCGCATGCTTTACACACAATGGTGGAGGATGAAGACGGATATGGTGAAAAATCTGTGTTCTGTGCAAATCTAAAGGGACCTGCTCCGCCTCCAAATGCTGACTGCTGCCCTCGCACAGCACCAGTGCCCATGACTTCATTCAGTAGCCCGCAGCAAGACGCCCACATGGAGCTGGCCCCCGCCTGCAACAGCCAAAGACAAAAACAGGTGGTTATTGACAAAACTGTACATGTACAACATTACAAATATTATAGGTTACTTCAATTCATATTACAAATTAGCACTGCGGAGAATGCATAATGTCAGAAAATGTTAAAATTAAAAATGTTAAAAGTTAAAAATGTGAAAATAAAAAATTACATTTTTAGAATCCAGGTTATTAAATTATGTTTGGTAGTTTTGCACACTGGGTGACCCCGCCCCTTTGTTAAATTTAGCGATGGGCTCAATGACAGCTCCTTCTTGGCACTATTAAGTATAGAAAAAAAAGAGCTGGCAATTACATTTAAAAGCTGACAATGACAGTCAGCATCGGCAAGTGAGGGAGCCTGTCTATACAGACTGCTCCCTCACTGAGCTATACTGCTCTTCTTCGGTCCTCTCCTTGCACACACTGCCGCCCCCGCCCCCAAAGAGGACCTATCACATATCTGCTATCACATAGGGGACTACTAGTCCCTATGTGATAGCAATAAAATAAGTAACAAAAAAATTGAGCCTCCCCACATATGCAGACATACTAGAGCTGCATGATTAATCATTAAAAAAAATCTGGATTCAACCCCCCTCTCCATCTGAACTGACATTTCGTTGATTCTATATAAACAGTGCAGACAGAGCTGGCAAAAAAAAAGGATATTCCTCAGGGCAGAGAGATAGAGAAGAGATACAATGTATCTCTCGGTTCTTTAGATCAAAAAGGGATGAACTTCAGTATGTAAATGAGGTCAGTTTAACCAATTAAAGACTAAACCTTTTTCTGACACTTATTGCTAACAAGTAAAAATATGCATTTTTTGCTAGAAAATTACTTAGAACCCCCAAAACACACACATACATTTATATATATATATATATATATATATTATATATATATATATATATATATATATATATATATATATATATATATATATAGCAGAGACCCTAGAGAATAAAATGGCAGACGTTGCAATATGTAATGTCATGCTGTATTTGCACAGCAGTCTTTCAAACGCAATTTTTGGGGGAAAAAATATACTTTAATGAATTTAAAAAAAAAATAAACAGTAAAGTTAGCCCAATGTTTTTGTATAATGTATAAGATGATGTTACGCCACGAGAATCATGATCTTTATTCTAAGCAAAAAAATTGTGATTCTCATTTTATCCAGAATCGTGCAGCTCTAATGTAAACCAAAAATTTCACTCAAGTGGTTAAGACCCTTTTCACACTGGAGGCATTTTTCAGGCGCTTTAGCGCTAAAAATAGCACCTGTAAAGCACCTGACAAATGCCTCATCTGCAATCCCAGTGTGAAAGCCTGAGGGCTTTCACACTGGGGCGCTGCACTGGCAGGACGTCAACAAAAAGTCCCGCAGGCAGCTTCTTTTCTCGGCAGCGCTGATTCGCGGGCGCTTTTAACCCTTTATTCGGGCACTTGCGGGGGTTAAAAGCACCCGGCTAGCAGCGGAAAAGCGCCTCTAAAAAAATGGTAAAGCACCGCTAAAACCAGCTGCGCTTTATAGCCACGCCCCCGCGCTGTCATTGTGAAAGGGCTCTTAGTGGATGTAAAAACTAAAGAAAAACTGATCCGTTTTTTCTTTGAAAAAAAAAAAAACATGACTGAACTGATGAAACAAACTGAAGGCCTGTGTGAAAGGGGCCTAAATGCGTTTAAAATTCAACTAGTATAAATACCATAAGACTGGGAGACAGAGGCACAGTATTTGCTGCCAAGCAATTGTCCTGTATTCATGTGTGCTAACAAGAACAAACTACCAGAATGGAGCAAAATGGAGCAGAAAGAGGTCATCTGCCTGTTGCTGCTCCTTCACTGCCCAATCGCAGGTTGGGGCAAGGAAGTGACCCATCTAGGTTTAAATTTACAGTTAAAGGCTCTTTTTTTTTTTTCGGAAGCACCGCAACACAGATGGTTTTAACCCTTTCTTCGGGCCGCTAGCTGGGGTTAAACGCGCCCCGCTAGCGTCCGAAAAGCTAACGCAATGCGGCCCCAGTGTGAAAGTAGCCTTTGGCAAGTAAAACAGTTCTCTATGTGTTTCATCTGTGGATTTAAATCGGAACTAAACCCTCCTATTCTTCGCAACCAAGAAAGCTACCATCTGAGCCTCTGTTTGACCTGCAGTTGCCATATGATCAGTTATGACGCCAGTCAGTTGATGACTTGCAGTTCTGTACAGAGCACATTCAGCTGTGACAGTTATCTTTCATAGCATGCCTTGAATGTAACTGTTTTGGGAATCAAAGTGTCATTAAATCCACATAACTAAAAACGGTCAGTACATGTTGTATTATATGCTGTTCATACTCACTCCATTACTATGGAATTAGTTTTCTGTTTTCTGCAAAAATCCTAGTTGATCCTGCCGTTCACAGTCCCTCCCTCCTTGTCTGTGTCCCTTCTGCAGCATGGGATTGTGTAGACCAGCCGTTGCCACTTTTACAGAGCATGCTCCCTTTTCAGTTCCCTTCTATGTTGTTAATTTTCTCCTTTTTTAACCCCCCTGGTGGTATTCCCAAGTGTGGATATGAGGGGGGGGGGGGGGGGATTTTCAGTACCAAAAGAGGTAACCCCGAGCCACACTCAGGATCACATTGCAGGATCCAGGTACAGCTTACTTTTTTTTAACATAAAGTTTATTTATTTGTAACAAAACATAACATTTCCAAGTTACAGTACATTTAGACAGATCTTACACATCAAGGTAAAATATAGTATTCTCATAGGATACGTATCAGCATAACAGAAAGTGATCCTGAGGCCTCAGCGCCCTATAGGCGCCCGCATATGCATAGGAGTCCTAAGTGATTGAGTCGTTTCCAGGGGGGGGGGGGATGGTCGGTGCCCACATCTATACAAATTTTATCGTTTCATTTCTCCCTTTTCCTTTTCTAGACTTCCCGAATGGCTAGTAGCAACGTAGGATACCCTATTGGCCTAATCTTCCCATGGTTCCTCGCACCTCAGTCAAGGGTCAGGTGTTTGGCTTCCACCCAGGCTGCCCAAATCCTGTCAAACTTTTGTGGGCAGTTTCTATTAAGATACGTTAATTTGTATAGCGGGAGGACCTTGTTGACCAGTGATAGCCATAGCTGTTTCGTGGGCGGTACCGCCTGATTCCAAGTAAGGAATATAGCCTTTCTAGCATACATCGAGGCGTAAAAAACAAACAATTTCTTCTTTTGAGGGGCTTCAAGAAAGTCACACACCCCTAGTAGAAGGGGAATAGGGCTATTGGGGACTCTTAGTTTCCCGATGGAATTTATATCGTCTAAGACCAGTGACCAAAACCCTTTTATCAATGAGCAAGCCCAGACCATATGGAAGAAGTCCGCATCCCCCTCTCCGCATC
Source organism: Lithobates sylvaticus (assembly GCA_028564925.1). NCBI lineage: Eukaryota > Metazoa > Chordata > Amphibia > Anura > Ranidae > Lithobates > Lithobates sylvaticus. The sequence goes on along the minus strand of CM053026.1, from coordinate 195,965,732 downwards.
TGGGGCACGTCGCTACTCTGGATGGATAGATTTTGGACAAGCGCAGCGGGGAGTAGTAGGCTCGGTGCAGAAACTTTAGTTGGGCAAATCTGTCTCTAGCTGAAATTGTCAATTTCAGGAACTGCTGGATCCCCTCCTCCCAGTCGTCATTCGCTAGTTCGGGTATATCTCTATGCCAGGTCTCATATAGTTGGGAAACCTTGGAGGTGTCCATCAGGGCTAACATGTTATAGACAGTAGATAGTGTTTTTGCTTTCTCCGGGGATCGGAGCTCTGCTGGGTACAGCTTACTTACCTTGTCCCCAGGATCCCGCAATGTCCCCCCGCTGTGTGTGCGAGCCATCCTCTGCTCGATTCATCACAGTGCTGAGCTCCATTCCCTGCGAGCGTCGCAACGCATGGGGACGGAGAGCGGCGCCAAATTCAAAAAGTGAAAAACACACTATACATACAGTACACTGTAATCTTACAGATTACATTACTGTATCAAATAATTTCCCATCCCCTTTGTCCCTAGTGCTTTGTCCAGTGCCCTGCATGCAGTTTTATATTATAAATACTGTTCTTTCTGCCTGGAAACTGGAGATTGTCCATAGCAACCAAAACCGTCCCTTTACATCAAAAGCCATTTTAGACCAGCTAGAAAACAGCGATAATAAATTAGAATCACTTGCAGAATTGAGCGATAGTGATTTGTGGGGAAATCCGTCATCAAACACTGAAAGTGACGACAGCGACAATTCAGCAACTGAGCAAATTTCAGTGTTTTTGATTTGATTACATTATTGAATAATTTTTATTATCATTATATTATTTGTAATAATTATTTATAGTTATTTATTATATTATAAATTTATGATTTTGTGTTTCAAACTTTATCATACTTGGGATGTCTACTAGACTCTTGTTTGGACAGATTTAAGTGCGTTATTCCTAAGAATGACAGGCCTAAAATATAAAACGCCAAATTTCCATGCAAAACATTGTGCCGCTTTGAGCATCAAAAATCTGAAATAATCATAACGCCAGGGAGGTTAAATCTGTGCCGCCCACATGACTATAGAGTCACACATGTAGGTGTATACACTGGGATAAAATGACAGCCCACTCCCTCCCTCCTTCTCCATGCCCACTAAACAGCTAAACACAATGGGGGTGGATTATTACATGTTGACTGATGGAGGCTTCACCAAACTGTAATTCTAAGCACATAACAAATAGTAGACAAGGTCTGGAGGGGTGTGAAACCTCCCCTTAGATATCCCACACCATGTTTTTGCACAAAATTAGTAAACATCTGAGTTCAAATACATATTTGCATGACAATTTAAAACATTTATTTGATATTATGCATATAAAAAATTAACTAATGCAGGCACCATATTTAAGGAGGTGTAAGCTGCAATACAATAACAAATGACAATACAATTTCAGTTTTAAGTTTATATATTATCACAAAGAGTATTGCATTTGGTAGGGTTGCACCATTACCATTTTTTTACTGGCAAGTACGAGTACCGATACTTTCGCTCAGGTATCGCTGATACCAAGTACTGATACCTTTGCGGTGCGATCTGAGCCCATACAAAATGAATGGGCTCAAATCGCACTGCAGAAAATCCCCCACTGCTCCTGTTTGAACCCAGTATAGAAAGACAGGGAAGGCCAGGGAAGCGCCACCATCTAAGTGCAGCAATGGGGATTTTTTTTTAATAAATTAAATAACAACTCGCATGTTAAAAGTATATATCTTGCATATCAAATCCAAATCTGCACGGTATTGGCGTCCCTATCCTGCGGGACCCGCCAATGATGAAAAACCATGGCCACTTGCCATGACTGGGGGAGATGTATAGGCCTGTATAGGCTAAAATTACTTACGCCTTATATCCAAGTGTGCGCTCCAAGCTGGTTTACAGGGTTCTTACATCACCTCCAGCCCTGTGAGAACGGCAAGTGGCCATGGTTTTCCATCATTGGCGGGTCCCACGGAATGGAGACACTATGACCATGCAGATTTGGATTTGACATGCTAGATATGTACTTATAACACGTGAGATGTTAGAACATTTTATAATAAACTGTTTGCCCATTGCTACACTTAGATGGCACTTCCCTGTCTTTCTATACTGGGTTCACACAGGAGCGGTGGGGGAAACTGCATGATATCTCACCGCATTCTGGTTCAAATCGCATGGGATTCTTTGCAGTGTGATTTGAGCCCATAATTTTGTATGAGCTCAAATGGCCCATTTCAGATTTCGGTGCATTTGCACTCGTGCAAAATACTCAGTATTGGTGCAACCCACGTATATGGAAAACTGCAAATTGCTTATAAATATAATGACATTTTTCCAGCAAAACACCACCCATTTACAGTACAAACAGCAACTAGAGAAGTATCAAAGCTTCTGGAACAAAGTGATTTGGATTGAAGAGATCAAATTTAATGGGGATGCGTGATAAGGTTGCTATCCATCCACATCCGGAGCTAGTCCCCAGCAAACAAACAAACACTGTGACCGCATGTGCTTTGTTTCTTCTATATGTGAATTGAGCAGCTGCATGCCAGCCACCTGTCATACCTGTATTACAGTACTCTAATTCTCCTCCTCTACTCTGTGCTACAGATCTGATAGGTGGCATATAAAAGAACAAAAAAATGTGAGCAGTTGCAGCATTATTACAAAGAGAACTACCAGTAGAATAGCAAATGCAAAGCCAATGTCTAGTGAATACAATTCAGAGAGAGGTGGAATTTTTACTGGGAGGTGGTTTTATCATAGAGGGCGTAATTTCTTTGGAGGCATTCTGGGCATTGCACACTCCTGAATCCTGCACGCCGTGCGCTCCCCATTCTTGACCCAGGACAGGGTGGGCCTCCCATTTTATTTAACCAAACCCCTTTAAGCTCCTCCCACCTTTTATACATTTGGCCACAGCCACCATTCGCCAGTCTCTGCAGAATGTACAAAGGGTGCCCCAGGTCTTTCTCAGTCTCAGCAACACCCCTGTATCCTTCGCTGCTGCTGTAGTCATCTTAGAGATGGTATTGCTGGAGTCACGCATGTGTGGCAATCCTCTCAGGCTGCCTTTCCTATGCACTTATTCATGGTTATTTTGTGGGTGTAGCACACAACCTAAAAGTAGAACTATAGGCAAAACTTTTTTTTGCATTTTGGAGACGAAAGGGTTATAATCCGTCAGTTTTTTTTCCCCCCCCATCTGTGTCCCATTGCAGAGATTTCTTTTCACTTCCTGACTCAAATAGGAAGTGAGAGGAAATCACTGCAAATAAATGGAATTCCTTGGGGACCCCCAGGTCACCAGAACTAGTGTCCCCATTGGAAAATGTCCCCTCTTTTCTGGGGACAACCTGAAATGTGGGATTTTCTTTTACTTTAACTTTCAATGATAATGGTAAACAGGACAAATAAAGAGGGGGAATATCCCTAACAGGGGTGAAGACAACAATAAAAACCTGACAGGTGTTCTAATCCCTCTTCACTCTATCCAAAGCAAAACAAGTTTTAGCTTTAGTTTTATACTCTAAATACACAAACTGAGCTGGCTTTTGTTGGTATGGTTCGTGCGGGTTGGTTCCTAAATTTCATATTGAAAAATCGAATAACCAAAGTGTGTGAGCTACAGCAACACAGGGAATTTTGTCAAAATTGATGGCAAAAAGAATGCAGCTTACTCAAAAATATTGGAGGAAAATTTTCAGTCATCAGCCCAGAAGCTGTGCATAGGAGGAACTTTGATTTTGTAACACGACAATGCTCCGAAACATAAGGTCAAGTCGTCACTTCCTTTTCTACAGCAAAAAAAAAAAAAAAAAAAAGTGAAGGTTCTGGGAGTGGCCATCAAAATCTTCTGACCCCCAAGTCATTGAACCACTCTTGGAAGATCTCAAACATGCAGTTAATGCAAGACAAGCAAAGAATCACAGTACCCAGGGCATTTTACCAAGAAGAATGGGCAGCATTAACACACAAGACGAAAAATAGTCTCATTCACAGCAACCCCAAGAGACGGCAAGCTGTCACGGATACTAAAGGGTCCAATAGCAACTTGTCCTACAACTCCCATCTGAAGGGAAGCAAAACCAAGCTGTATAATCCAAATCAGAGGAAACCATTTGCATTATGCAGGATTATTATTATTATTATTATTATATGCGATTTATATAGCGCCAACAGTTTACGCAGCGCTTTACAATGTAGAGAGGGAACAGCACAATTACAGTACAGTTCAATACAGAAGGGACAGGAGGGCCCTGCTCGTAGAGCTTACATTCAAAAGAGAGGGGTGGTGGTACAAAATGTAATAGATATAATAGGATATATAGGATATAATGGATCTTCTCATGTTTATGCATTTCCCTGCTGTGAGCACGGATCACCCATCCCCCTGATACAGTGGATCAGGGATCTGACAGTTCTTTACACATTTTATGTCCCAAGGATATTTTGTGTAGCATTACATTATTTTAGATTTTTACAGAATCCAACCTGGAAAGTGTGCAGATGGAAGTTGCAGAGAGACATGCAACTTCAGAGGGTCTGGCATTTTTGTTTTAAAAACTCCTTCATGTACAATATTTTTTGCCATAAACACGCCTGGAACAAAAGCCTGCATCAAAGAGTTCAGTGTGACATTTAGAACCAGCTATTTCTCCAGCTAACCGTTTTCTGCATTTCTTTGTTGTCAACATCGCTATGATAAAAATAGGAAAGGCTCCTTGACACCACTTTAGATACATCTGATTATTTCCATGGAGCAATCAGCAGTCCCCTGGAGAATAAAACTGCCTCCCATAAAGCATAAGATGCACATCATATGACACATAATAGAAAGCAACACTATACACAAACATGAAGGCTGTAAAACAGGTCTGCAGAAGTAGTAATAAACACAGAGCCTGTTAGATTGGTGCTGTAGAAGCCGTAATCAGTTTACAGTAATACTAATGGACTTCACACTGCCTCTAGTGGCCTGCTGTCAAACTTTGCAAGAAACTAAAGCTTAAAAAGGACAAGTTTCCTTTTTAGAAAAGAAAAAAAAAAAATGCAATTTTCTTTTTTTTTGCAATGAAAAAAAAAATGTGCATTTATTATTTATTATTTTTTTGGAGCCTGTAAAGCATTGTACCAGCAATCAGTAGATTGCTGGTACCATGCAGGTCTCCTACAGATCTGCTGGTGTATCTGTGTGTCCGCACATCCCAGGCAAGCAGATACAATCTGACAGGAAGAGAGAATGAACTACCAGTGTGCCCCACAGTGCCATGGTAGTTCATTGAAAAATTACAAGATGACAGGCCTAAAGGTTGCCGGACCTTGTAGTTTTCCATTCACAGAACACTGTGAATGAGTGATGCCGCCAGGCTGGGTGGTGGTGGTGGTGGGGGGGGGACCCTTCTTGCTGTTAAATCGGGGGAATCCGGGAGGTGAGGGGGCTGGTCCATTCATAACATGTTACACCCTAAATAGGGATGTAACATGTTCTACGAAAGGTGAACTTATACCCAAAAGCAAACATATATTATATTGCAGGATACCAATTCTTAGATTTGATGCTTGTGTTAGTTCTCTTTTTTAGGCTCTTTCCTTTATCTTCACCTGGTAAACCTGCCAGTAAGTCTCTTTTTCTGGTACAATGATTTTTATTGAAATATAAAAAAGAGAGAACAGTCGTAAAATTCCCACGCAGGGGATATGAACAATGGACACAATGTATAAATTCTAGGGGTGCACCTAATGGGTTTTTTGGTGCCGAAACCGATACCAAAAATTAAAAATACACTAGGCCGAAAACCGATACCGAAAATGACTGATACCGAAAATGACTGTTTTTAAAAAATATTTTTATACAGAAGATGGTCAGAGACTGGGGATATGGTACAGGAGATGGTCAGAGACTGGGGACATGGTACAGGAGATGGTCAGAGACTGGGGATATGGTACAGGAGATGGTCAGAGACTGGGGACATGGTACAGGAGATGGTCAGAGACTGGGGACACAATACCAGAGATCAATGCAGACTCACAAGTGCCCGTCAGATGCAGCCTGCCAGTGTACCCAGTGTAGCCAGCCTGCCAGTGTCCCCAGTTCAGCCAGCCCAGCCTGCCAGTGTCCCCAGTGCAGGCAGCCTGCCAGTGTCCCCAGTGGAGGCAGACCAGCCTGCCAGTGTCCCCAGTGGAGGCAGACCAGCCTGCCAGTGTCCCCAGTGCAGCCAGCCCAGCCTGCCAGTGTCCCCAGTGCAGCCAGCCCAGCCTGTGCAGGGGAAGAGAGGAAAGAGAGAGGAGAGCCGACGCCTGTTTGATTAGAGCGCCGGGAACATCACAGCTTTCATTTCAATAACTGTGTCTTCCCCGCCAAGTGTGCCGTCATATACAGCCCCTCCCCCTTGTCCGGGGAACTTTTATAGACAGATCACCCGTCCAATCCTGAGACGGGTGATCTGTCTATCATTTTTGGCCCCATTATCGGCCATTTTTCTATTTCAGCAAATTGCTGAAAAGGCCATTTTCGGCCGATATGTTTTGGCGCATCCCTAATAAATTCATGACAAAACACGGAAAAAATAAAAATGTGCCAGGGAGTGTAGACTATTAACCAACAATGATGTTCCAACCAAAGCCAGGGGTCAACACAGAGTGCCTGAGCCCTAGGGCTCAGGGGCTGGGGTGAGTGAGGGGAATGGACCTGTCTGCTCATAATTGGGGTAAACGGGACCAAAATTGAACAAAAAAAGGGAATAAAAATAAAAATTAATTGAGGAAGAGGGTGAGAAAAAAGGGGGTAGTGGCAGGGTGATGAGAGGAGGAGTGAGGAAAGAGAGGAAGTATAGTAAGAGAGGAAAGGGGGAGAAAAGCGAGGAAAGAAAGGGACGTTCCCCCAGGCTGGGAGGTGAAGGTTAAAAGGGGTATGTATTAAGGTGAAAAACCTTCTGTAGTAACAGCCCTTCCCTTTTACTTACCTGAACCCGATCATACCAGCAAAGGGGACAAGCACAGCAGCTCCAGCCGCTGTCTTGGTTCCTCATTGTATAGATTGATAGCAGCGGGAGCCATTGGCTCCTGCTGCTGTCCATCAAATCCAGTGACACAGGAGGTGGGGCCAAGTCCTGCTGTCTGTGTCAATGGATGCAGCAGCAGGACTCGGAAGCGCACCCGCACGAGTGCGACTTTCCATGGGGGCACTCGAGTAGCGGAAGAGCCAGGAGCGCTGCTAGGGGAACCCAGAAGAGGAGGATCTGGCCGCTCTGTGCAAAAACCTATGCACAGAGGAGGTAAGTGTAACATGTTTGTTATTTAAAAAAAATAAAATAAAAAATAAATGAAAAAACCTTTACAACCCCTTTAATAAGAGAGGCCTAAGCTGGTCGGGTGTAAGGTTGGAAGACCATATGACCAGTACGGGGCCCACACCAGTACGGGGCCCACACCTTGGGAAACGTAGCATGAGAGTCGTGGAGGATACTGGATCTTTTCATTGATCATAAGGGTCATCATTCACCTCTGCAAACATAACAGCTAGCCTTTTTTTAGGCCCTAGCTATTGCACACTTGGCTGAAATAAATAGGTAAGTGTCCAATTTCTGCTGGTAGAAGAGGCCCCGGATCGGACAATAGAACCAGGTTTGGCATCCTTGCGGATAGATACGTGGAAGAGAGTGAAGCCCCTTGACCAAAATCCCACAAGGCGGCCCACCAAATATGGATTTCGTCTCTTTGCTGACCACACCCCCAGAAGCATCTATCACCATAGTATAGGTTTGACTTAGCAATGCAATCTGGGACCCAGTACCAGTGAAGGCTGCCTTCAGTGTGGCCGTGTTAAGCACTTTACTATACCAGGCTTTGCTCCAATCTGCAAGGTCAATAGGGGACAATTCTCTCTCCCACTTAAAAGCGGAGCTCCACCCTAAAGTGGAACTTCCGCTCATCGGATTCCTCCCCCTTTCCGGTGTCACAATTGGCACCTTTCGGGGGGGGGGGGGGTACAGGATACCTGTCTTTGACCAGGTATCCTTTCCCACGTCCGGGAGTCTGGCCGCGGCCGCCAACAAAAAAAAAAAACTGAATGGATTCCCCCATCCATGCACTGATCATTTCATTATTTATCACAGGTAATATAGCGCTGTCAATTTACGCAGCGCTTTACATATATATATTTTACATTCACATCAGTCCCTGCCCTAAATGAGCTTACAATCTAAGGTCCCTAACTCCCATTCATACACACATACTAGGGCCAATTTAGACAGGAGACAAATTAAGCTACCAGCATGTCTTTGGAGCGTAGGAGGAAATCAAGAGTACCCGGGAGGAAACCCACACAAGCATAGGGAGAACATGCAAACTCAGTGCAGATAGTGCCATGGTTGGGATGCAAACCGACAACCCTAGTGGTGACAGGCAGAAGTGCTAACCACTTAGCTATTGTGCTGCCCTGATCCATTATTTTTCCAATCAGCCCCGAAAAAACTGAATGGATTAACCCGTCCACTGAAGCAAGGTGTATGGAGAAATCCTCCTCGCTGAGCTACTGTATAATGATAGAGGGGACTCTCTGCTATCAGAATAAACTTATCTAACAAACATTTTTCAACATGGCCATGAGAAGAAGGACAGACTGCCGAACAGCACGCTCTGAGGACTCGTTGGGGTATGGTAAGATCAGCTTGCTCCTCATTTTACAAGATATTCAGATACTGAAGATCATCCTGAGTGCATGGACTTGGCACCATTGATAATACAGGATCCGTACCTGCTATATACAAGCTTTCCCCTCCCCCTCTCTCTGTTTATACTGCAGCAGTATATCAGCACTATGGATGGCATGCAATGAACAGTGCATTTTATCACACTAGTGCTCACAATACTGCCAGCTACATACTGGCTTTACCAACTATCATCTGTCAACTGTGATTTAATGCTTGGCCATATACCAGACTTTGCGGCCCAGGCTGCTGCATGAATTAAGGGCTATTAGCTCCATTTACCTAAGTGTTGCATACCTATGTGATCTATGCAGTAGGAGAATAAGGAGGACCCCCGGGGGTCTATGTGAGATACACACTTCAGCAATACTATGTTGCATTGCACCGATCTGTGTATTTCACACAGATACATTTTAGTACAGACGTTTTTTTTTTTTTTAAAACAGATTCTTTTTATTAACAAAAAGAAAACCATTTTCATTGAACAAAAAAGAAAACATAACATATGATGTTGTAGAGGACATTGTTTTGGTGATGTAACATAGGTTGTGATATACTGTGTGTTGTCTACATGAGTTACTATAATATTTATTTAATTGATACATTATGGCACCATTATTATAAATACATGCTTTTAAACCTACTCAAAGAAGCCTTGTTTTTTGTGTCATTAACGGCCCGGTCACTCCCTGCGGGAGCTATATACCATAAGGGGGTGTCCGCTTCTTTTCTTTTTTTGTATATGGCCACAGATGGGTGGAGATTCAGACGGTCCCTACTGAACCAGACAAATTTCGATCCATCTGAGGTTCTATTGTCTATGAGCATAATGGTGCCAAGATCTGTACTGCCAACCTGTGTTTATCAAGTGGTGACTGGTTCTCTTTAAATGACAACGTAGCCATTGGTGATTAGGTATAATATTTATACACACACACACACACACACACACAAATATATATATATATATATATATATATATATATATATTATTTTTTTTTTTTTTTTGAGTGTATCATATATAGATAGAGATATTTGTGTGTCTTTGTGTATACAACACACAATGATTTCATACATAGACTTGCTCAGTACAGACAGCTCATTCCCTATTGGTAGCAGATGGGTGTCGGGTGTACAAGCACAGTCCGGATAGAATGAGCTGTGCCCGGCCTGATTATGGAGTCACACCTGGAGATGACATAATATGTGACAACACACAGACTGCCCCGGTCCTTATCATCATCCTCCTCCTCCTCCTCCTCATCACAGAAACCCCTGCACATCTCCTCCAGCAGCCCCGTTACCTTCATGACCCCGTCCGCTCTTCTCTCTCCCTCCGCCCCGACCTCTGACAGACAACCATCAGTCGCCGCCGCCGCCGCCGATAATGTAAATTCCAGTGATAGATGACATCACCGTCACGTGACCGGACCTCTATGTGACATCACCGCGCCATGTGATCCCATGCCCTGGAAAGAGAGGGAAGCCTGAACTCGTAGGGAGGGTGCTCCTTGTGTGAGCTCCTCATGAGGCCGGCTTTTATGGCACCCTGGAGTGTGTCTGTAATGACCAGAGAAGGGGGAGTGCTCTCCCAGGAGCAGACAGACCCTTGTCATTTTCAACAATGGCTACAGAAAGTAATGGTGTGTGAGTGATATGAGGGTGTCACTACCATGTACTGTGACAGCAAATAAATCAGCCCCTTTAAAGCAGAACTAAGGCTAGGTTCACACTAGAAAGTGGTGTGAGAAATCCATGTTCTGTGCCAGTTTGCCACACCACATTCCAACCGCACTGCCCTTGTGATCTTCAGCGGGTGTCAGTGCAAAGTTAAAGCAGTTGTATTGCCCCCTTGGTGATTTATACCTACCTTTTCCTGTAGGTAATATAAATATCTCCTAGGAGATATTCACCCTGCATGCCGCCTCTGACGTCAGCGGCACATGTCACCGGAAGGCCTGGCTTTCCGAGCCAGAACTTCTGAGCTTCTTGCCGTTGTTCTGTCAAAACAGCCAAAATCTCCGACCACATTACTTCCGGTGACTCTCCAATGGTAATTGCAGATTTAGACAATTTGGCTGTTTTCACAGAACGCCGGCAGCATATACACTACAGTACACAATATAATAAGTAAACATTTTTTGTCTGCCCACTAGTAACCAACAAGGCGGTGACAACTTTTCTATTCCATACCCGGCGACCTGTGAAAACTCATTGTGTACCTGCCATAGTGTATACCCTGCGTACCCTGTGTATACCCTGCCAGTGTTCTGTGAAAACAGCCAACTCATCGCGTACCTACCGTAGTGTATACGCTGCCGGTGTTCTGTGAAAACAGCCAAGTCATGGAAATCTGCAATTACTGGTGCTGGAGAGTCACCGGAAGTGGCGGAATTGGAGATTTTGACAGAACATGGCAGCCCAGCCAGTCACAGTGCCGAAGCACGTGATCCCAGAAGAAGGGACGGGAGAAGATGTCAGCCTAGGTTTACAACCTCTTTAATGACGTATTTTAGAAAATCAAAGACATGATTTCTTTTACAAAAGATTTATGGAGAATTTCAGTGGTATAGAGTTTAGTCGGTTTATGCAGGTCCAATAGACACTCATAGGGCTAGACCGGAAAGAGCAGGTTAAAAAAAATACACATACATCAATCGGGCAAAATAAAACAGTTCCATGACCAAAACGGGAACTAGGAAAATCCCTCCAAAGTGAGGGAGTCCTGGGGTGTCTACAGAACTAGTGTCCCCCTATGAAGATTTTCCCCTCTATTCCTGTTCTTGTGTCAACCCAAAATTTGTGATTTTCTTTCACTTTCACTTTTGATGATAATGGTAAACAGGACAAATAGAGGGTGAATCTCCTTAACCACTTGCTTACTGGGCACTTAAACACCCTTCCTGCCCAGACCAATTTTCAGCTTTCGGTGCTCTCACACTTTGAATGACAATTACTCAGTTATGCCATACTGTACCCAAATTAATTTTTTGTCCTTTTTTTCCCACAAATAGAGCTTTCTTTTGGTGGTATTTGATCACCTCTGGTTTTTTTATTTTTTGCGCTATAAGTGAAAAAAGACCGAAAATTTTGAAAAAAAATGCATTTTTCTTTGTTTCTGTGATAAAATTTAGTAAATTATAAATTTTTCTTCATAAATTTTGGCCACAATTTATACTGCTACATATCTTTGGTAAAAATAACCCAAATTAGTGGATATTATTTGGTCTCTGTGAAAGTTACAGACTCTACAAGCTGTGGTGCAAATCATACAAAATTGATCACATCTGATGTACTGGTGGCCTATCTCATTTCTTGTGACCCGAACAAGCCAGGAAAGTACAAATACCCCCCAAAATGACCCCTTTTTTGAAAGTAGACATTCCAAGGTATTTAGTAAGAGGCATTGTGAGCTTTTTGATGTTGTCATTTTTTCCCACAATTCTTTGCAAAATGAATTATTTTTTTTCACAAAATTGTCATTGTAATAGGTTATTTCTCTCACATGGAATGTGTATACCACAAATGACACCCCAAAATAAATTCTGCTACTCCTCCTGAGTATTACGATACCACATGTGTGGGACTTTTACACAGCCTGGCCACTTAGAGAGGCCCAACATGCAGGGAGTGCCATCACGTGTTCTAGGAGCATAAATTACACATCTAACTTGTTGACTACCTAGTACACTTTTGAAGGCCCTGGAGCACCAGGACAATGACACGTGACACTGACATGGCAATGATGACAGGTGGCACTGATACGTGGCACTGATGACACGTGACACTGATGTGGCACTGATGACAGATGGCACTAGTATGGGGCACTGATGACAGATGGCACTAATACGTGGCACTGATGAGAGATGGCACCGATACGTGGAACTGATGACACGTGACACTGATGACAGATGGCACTGATACGTGGCATTGATGACACGTGACACTAATATGTGGCACTGATGACACTGATATGGCACTGATGACAGATGGCACTGACGTGACACTGATGACAGATGGCACTTATACATGGCACTGGGGACAGGTGGGGACAGATGGCAGCGGGCACAGATGGGGACAGATGGCAGCGGGCACAGATGGGGACAGATGGCAGCGGACACAGATGGGGACAGATGGCAGTGGACACAGATGGGGACAGATGGCAGCGGGGACAGATGGCAGCGGGGACAGATCGCACATTTCGTTTTTTTTTTTTTTTTTACTTACGGCTGCTGCAGCCATTCATCTCTCTCTCCTCACACGCTGTCTCTGTGTAAGGAGGGAGAGCGGCGCTGACAGATGATCTCATATGTTTACATATGAGATCATCTCTCATTGGACACGCCGATCTCGCTGTAAACGGCCGCTGTGATTGGCCGTTTACAGCGATCTGTGACAGGCTGTGTCCGACGGACACGGCCAGCACAGAACTTCCTCGATGTGCGCTCTCAGGAGCGCGCATTAGGGAAGTAAACAGGAGGACGTCCAGGGACATCCTCCCGGCAGGGAGCGTCCGCGCTGCAGCCGTCTTTCGGCTATAGCACGGGCGCGAAGAGGTTAAAGGAGGCACAGACAGCAATAAAACCTGACAGGGGTTTCTAATCACTACCCAAAACAAAAAAAATGTTGCCTTTAGTAATAATTTAAAGTATTACGAAAGTTGTTTTTTTTTTCTTAAAAAATAACACACCTTATATTTACCTGCTCTGTGAAATGTTTTTGCAGAGAGCAGCCTGGGATCCTCTTCTTCTTGTGTCCCTCTTTGGTGCTCCCTGCCCCTCCCTCTTGCCGAGTGCCTACACAGCAAGTAGCTTGCTATGGGGGCACCAGAGCCGAGCCGCAGATCCGTGTATCTATTCAGACACAGAGCCTAGGTTCGGCAACGCTCCCTCTCTCTCCTGATTGGCTGACTGACTTTGATTGACAGCAGTGGGAGCTAATGGCGCCACTGCTGTGTCTCGGCCAATCAGGAGGGAGAGTCCCGGACAGCCGAGGCACACATCGCTGGATAGAGATGGGGCTCAGGTAAATATTGGGGGGCTGCTGCCCACAGAATGTTTTTTTATCTTAATGCATAGAATGCATTAAAGTGAAAAACCTTCTGTTACTCGGCAGCCCCCCCCGAGCCCTGTGTTTCCCACAACAGCTCCGGCCGGTGTCTCGTGTCCTGATTGTATAGATTGATAGCAGCGCAGCCATTGGCTCCCGTTGCTGTCAATCAAATTCAATGACGGGGGGGGTGGGCAGGACACAGGAGTGTGCCCGCATGGATATCCAGGAAGGAGAGCGCTTCTACGATGGGGCACTCGAGAAGAGAAGGAGCGCCGCTGAAGGATCCCAGAAGAGGAGGATTGGGGCCACTCTTTGCAAAACCAACTGCACAGCGGAGGTGAGTATAACATGTTTTTTTTTTTTTAAACCCTGAACCTTTACAACCCCTTTAAGAGAAAAAACCTTCTGCCTATACAACCACTTTAAAGCAGAACTAAAGTCAGAAATATTCACCTAATCTCCAACAGATCTAAAAGGTCACTCTTCTCCCCAATTTCTTTCGGGTGCCAGTCATCAGCTGCCTTGATTGGCCGGTGTGGAATGAAGTCAATCCCGTGTATGCACTTGAGTCATTCATCCTAGCACAAATGTAATTTGAGCTGTGCATATGCAATTCAGTGTACATTTTACTGAGGAGTGCAAACAGGCAGTAAAGCCCCTTTCACACTGAGGAGTTTTTCAGGCGATACATCGCTAAAAATAGCGCCTGTATAGCGCCTGAAAAAATCGGCTCCTTTCACTCCAGTGTGAAAGACGGAGGGCTTTCACACTGGAGCGGTGCGCTAGCAGGGCGGTAAAAAAGTCCTGCTAGCAGCATCTTTGGAGCGGTGAAGAAACTGTGTGCTCCTACCCATTGAAATCAATGGGGCAGTGCAGCTTTGCGGGCGGTTTTAACCCTTTTCTGGCCGCTAGTGGGGGTTAAAACTGCCCGTTAGTGGCCGAATAGCGCCACTAAAACGACGGTTTTTAGCGCCACTTTACCGCCAACGCCCGCACTGCCCCAGTGTGAAAGGGGCCTAAAGAGCCTGCCTGTTTGCATTTTTTCAAGCCTTTAGTTCTGCTTTAGGGGCCAGTTCACACCATAGAAACATGTTCTGGATGCTTTTCTCCATGCACGTTTTTGACCTTAACCACTTTCAGACCGGACCAATTTGCAGCCAAAGGACCAGGCCCCTTTTTGCGATTCGGCACTGCGTCGCTTTAACTGACAATTGCGCGGTCGTGCGACGTGGCTCCCAAACAAAATTGACGTCCTTTTTTTCCCACAAATAGAGCTTTCTTTTGGTGGTATTTGATCGCCCCTGCGGTTTTTATTTTTTGCGCTATAAACAAAAAAGAGCGACAATTTTGAAAAAAAAAAAAAAAACATTATTTTTTGCTATAATAAATATCCCCCAAAAATATATAAAAACACATTTTTTTTTTTTTCCTCAGTTTAGGCCGATACGTATTCTTCTACATATTTTTGGTAAAAAAATCACAATAAGCGATAATTGATTGGTTTGCGCAGAAGTTATAGCGTTTACAAGATAGGGGATAGTTTTAAAGCATTTTTATTAATATTTTTTTTTTTTTATTAGTAATGGCGCGATCAGCGATTTTTATTGTGACTGCGACATTATGGCGGACACATCGGACATTTTTGGGACCATTGTCATTTATACAGCAATCAATGCTATTTAAATGCATTGATTCCTGTATAAATTACACTGGCAGTGAAGGGGTTAACCACAAGGGGGTAGTGTAGGGGTTAAGTATGCCTAGGGGTGTGTTTCTTACTGTGGGGGGCGTGGCTGTCAGCTAGTGAATGCTGATCTCTGCTCCAATCACAGGGAGCAGAGATCGGCATCACTAGTTGCTAGGCAGAACGGGGAGATGCTGTTTATCTCGGCATCTCCCCGTTCAGCCTTCCCGTGAGACGATCTCGCTCCCGGCGGCACGGACAGGCATTAAGGAGGGACTTATATATACGCCCTCCTGCCTGTACGTGCCATTCTGCTGACGTATATCTGTGTGCGCCGGTCGGGAAGTGGTTAAATAAGTACGTGTGTTCCAGTGCGTTTTTGGTGCATTGCAGTGAGTTTTTGATGCATTTTACCACATTCCAGTACAGTTCTGTGCAGCATGTTCTACTTTTTTTTTCTGAAACTGGACCGCACTGCACTGGTGTGAACTATGCCATTGAAAACCATATAACCTACTTTCCATGTGTTTTTGATGCCGAAACCCCCCCCCCCCCCCCCACTGGACTGCATGTGGTGTGAACTGGCCCTAAGGGCACGGCCTGCTTTTCAGCTGACAGACGGAGGGTGAAACCTGATAGGAAAGTTGAGGCACTAGTTCCCAATAAGATTTGCCTCTTCTTGTAATTACCAGCAGGCAGATTATATAGCCAATAGCATGCTCTCTATTGGCTAGGGATCTGCCTGCTGTTAATCCTAAGGGGAGCGGACATGATCAGGAACTAGTGCCTCAACTTCCTCGTATGGCTCCACCCACCCAATTTCAAAAATCTTCAGTTTCTGCACTGTCTATGTGACAGCTGCAGCAGGAGGTTGAGTTGCTCCAAGGATAGAGTGTCCATATAGACAGTCAGGTCTCATTGCACTCCCCAGATTCATTATTCTGTTTATACATGAATGCTTGTCATGTTTGTCTGTCGCTTGTGCTGACATTTGTTTTTGCGGAGGCACCTTGAAATTCTAAAGAGTGCCTAAGACACTCTTTATGAATTCCCTGTATACACGAATCAGGCATAACATTCCCACCACCCACTATAACCCATCAAGGCATGAACTTCACTAGCCCTCTGAAGGTATGCTGTGATATCCGGCACCGAACCGTCAGTAAGTCCTGTAAGAGGGACCTCCATGGATCAGACCTGTTTTTCCAGCACATACCACAGATGCTTGAGTGGGCTGAGAACTGAAGAATTTGGAGGCCAAGTCAACACCGCTAACTTGTTGTGTTCCTCAAACCATTCATTAATTTATCAGACCAGGCCATCTTCTTCCATTGCTCCTGTGGTCTGGTTCTGATGCTCACATGCTCATTTTAGGCACTTTTGACTGTGCACATGGGTCAGCATGAGCATCCTGACTGGTCTGCAGTTACGCAGCCCCATGCACAACAAACTGATGCACTGATGTGTTCTGACACCTTTCTACTGGAATCAGCAATTTGATCAACAGTAACTCTTCTATAGGATTGCATTACACGGACCAACCTTTGCACCCCATGTGTATCATTGTGCTTTAAACCCCTTACAACCACTTTAACCTACAGGTAAGCCTAGATTAAGGCTTACCTGTAGGTGCAAGAAATATCTCCCAAACCTAAAATGTTTAGGGGATATATTTGCAAGAATATGCTATGCATACTAGCTCATTATGCCTTTGCCTTGCAGGGTGTATTTTTTTTTTTTTTTAAAGGCTTTACTTCCTCTTTAACCCTGTCTCAGGTTTTCTTTCCTTCAACCACTTTTGGTTGGTCCTGACCATTGCAGACTGGCAACATCCTACAAGAACTGCAGTTTTGGAGATGTTCTGACCCAGTTGTCTAGCTGTTACAATTTGGCCCCTGTTAAAGTCGCTCAGATCTTTACGTTTCCCCTTTTTTTTTGTGCTTCCAGACATCAATTTCAGGTACAACATGTTCACTTGCTGCCTAATCTATCCCACCCACTTCCAGGTGACAATGTCATGGCTGATCAGTGTATGTCAGTGGCGGCTGGTGCCCCATTATTTAAGGGGGGGGGGGGGTTGGCAAGCAAACCACCCCCCCGTTCAGTCGGTCTGTCAGTCAAACCCCCCACCCCCTTGTCGCTCGCCCGTCCATCTGCACATCAGCCCCACACTTACCCCATCTAGGTTGCGGGCAGCTTCGGTGGCCTCCCCTGTGTCTCCTCCTCCTCCTCTGCGGTCAATGTGGTCGCTTCTCCTCTTGGCCATTTGGGTCTTAAGATCCGCTTAATGATTGCCCGGTAGGGGAAGCAGGAAGATAATAGCGAATATTAATTCGCTATTGTCACACAAATGGGTGGGGGAGCAGCCGCCACTGGTGTATGTTCTCTGCATTGCACAGTACACCTTGGGGGAGATTTACTAAAACTGGAGAGTGCAAAAATCTGATGCAGCTGTGCATGGTAGCCAATCAGCTTGTTCAATTAACCACTGAAGGACCGAGCCTCTTTCTGAGATTTGTTGTTAATAAGTTAAAAACTGTTTTTTTTTATAGAAAATTACTTAGAACCCCCAAACTTTATACATTTTTTTTCTAACACCCTAGAGAATAAAATGGCGGTCGTTGCAATACTTTACGTATTTGCACAGCGGTCTTACAAGCGCACTTTTTTTTTATTAAACAATAAGACAACAGTAAAGTTAGCCCAATTTTGTTTAATATTGTGAAAGATAATGTTAAGCCAAGTAAATTGATACCCAACATGTCACACTTCAAAATTACGCCCGTTGATTTCTTGTTTTCTTGTTAAAAAAAAAAAACGAAGTTACTTACGGTAACGTTCTTTCCGGGAGTCTTTCAGGACAGCCACCTGAGAGACCTTGGCTCCTCCCCTCTGTAGGAAACACCTGCGCCAGCTTGCTATAAATTTCCTCCTCCCCTGCTGCTCCTCAGTTCTTTGAAGAGCACCTCCAGTTTGCTGGGGAGACACAAGAAACATATGATACACATATAATAATTTATATCACATTTCCTGTAAGGAAACCTCATACTTGATATACATTTGGGTGGGTACCCGGCTGTCCTGAAAGACTCCCGGAAAGAACGTTACCGTAAGTAACTTCGTTTTTCCCCTATCGTCTTTCAGGACAGCCACCTGAGAGGATAACCGAGCACTTACCCCTAGGGCGGGACCACAGCTTGTAAGACCTTACGTCCAAAGGTCTGATCTTTAGCTGACCATAAGTCCACTCTATAGTGTCTTACAAAAGTGGCAAAGCTGGACCATGTTGCCGCTTTACAAATCTGTTCCGGCGTCGCTCCAGCTCTCTCTGCCTGTGACGCTGCCATTGCCCTTGTGGAGTGTGCCCTGATTCCTTCTGGGATCTGCAAACCCCCTATTTTGTAAGCCTGCTCTATGGCTTCCCTTAACCATCTGGCTATTGTACTTCTTGAAGCCTTGTGCCCTTGCCTGGCTCCAGTGTATAAAATAAATAAAGACTCCGTCTTTCTGATTGACTTTGTTGCCTCTAAATAATGCAGGATGCATCTCCTGACATCTAAACTATGAAATTTCACTTCCTTCTCCTGAGAAGGATTCGGACAGAATGATGGTAATACAATTTCTTGACCTCTGTGAAATTTTGAGGCCACTTTAGGTAGAAACCCCGGATCCATTTTGAAGACTATACGATCCGGAAAGATCTGGCAAAATGGGGGTCTGATAGATAGGGCTTCCATCTCACAGACCCTTTTTGCTGTAGTAATTGCTACCAAGAAGATTGCTTTAAGTGTCAGCATCTTCAGGCTGCAATCCTTTAATGGTTCAAAGGGATCTGCTGTCAGAGTTTGTAACACCAATGACAGGTCCCATTTGGGAAAGGCTGTGTTTTGTGGCGGCCTTTGTCTGCTCACGGATCTAAAGAGTCTGATTATCCAGGGGTTTGAGGCTAAACTCCTCTCCTGGTAAACTGACAGTGCTGACACTTGACTCTTTAACGTGCTGAGGCTTAGTCCTTTGTCTACACAACTCTGTAGAAACTCTAGGACTGCTACTGAGCTTTGTGTTTTAAAGTTGTTCTCTGTACACCAACGATTAAAACATTTCCATACCTTCTGGTAGATGTTACGTGTCTCAACCTTCCTGCTTTTCAGCAGTGTGTCTATCAGACGGTCTGAGAACCCTTTAGCTCTTAATAGCTGTTCCTCAGATACCAGGCGGCTAGTTTCCACTTTCCCACCTGTGGACAGTGCACTGGGCCCTGGGCTAGCAGATCCTCTTGGATTGGTAGAAACCAAGGAGGCTCTATGGCTAGTTCTTTGAGCATAGAGAACCACGGTCTCCTGGGCCAGTGAGGTGCTATAAGGATTAATGACGTGTCTTCTGTACGAAATTTCCTTATCACTGCGGGTAGTAGTACTGGTGGGGGAAAAGCATAACATCTGCTGAACGCCCACTTCTGCGCCAATGCGTCTACCCCGAGTGCTCCCTCCTCCCTTTTTAGGGAGAAGAAGGCTTGGACTTTCCTGCTTTCTCTGGAAGCAAATAAGTCCACCTGAGGTATTCCCAATTTTTTGGTAATCTGGTTGAATACCTCTTGTTTTAGCACCCATTCTCCTTCTCTTACTTTCTTCCTGCTGAGAAAGTCTGCCACTCTGTTTAAGTCTCCTTTTAGGTGTACTGCTGAAAAGGAGAGTATGTTTTTCTCTCCCCATCTCAGGATCTCTTCTGCTAGGGCCCACAGAACTCCGCTTCTGGTTCCCCCTTGCTTGCTTATGTAAGCTATTACTGACGAGTTGTCTGATCTGATCTGTACATGATGTCCTTTTAATTCCTTCTGGAAGGACTGGAGTGCGAACCATACCGCTTTCAGTTCCTTCCAGTTGGACGATCTTGTCCGTTCTTCCCTCCCCCAAGCACCTTGTGCTAACTGGGAGTCCAGGTGTGCTCCCCACCCTACACCGCTTGCGTCTGTGGTTAGGATTCGGGAGATAGGTAGGATCCATAGCCGTCCTATGTCTAAATTTTCTGTCTTTCTCCACCACCATAAGGACTTTTTTACCTTTGCTGGTATTGATACCTGCAAATCCAGAGACTCCTGCCTGTGATCCCATATCTTTAATAGGAACATTTGCAGTGGTCGGAAATGCAGGTTTGCCCACTGAACTGCTGGGATTGCAGATGTTAGCAACCCTAGTGTTGACATTATTTTTCTTATAGAACAGGGTATACTGGTCTGTATTGCCTTTATTTCTCTTTGAATCTTTGTTATCTTTTCCTCGGTTAGAAAAACTCTTTGCTGAACCGAGTCTATTACATAACCCAGGTATTTTAACTGTTGCGTGGGTTGTAGACTTGATTTTTCTACATTCACCAACCAACCTAGACTCTCTAGGAATACCCGAGTGTACTCGAGGTTTTCTAATAACCTTCCGGGTGTCCTTGCAAAAAGAAGAAGGTCGTCTAAATAGGCAATAATGGATATGCCTTTTAGTCGTAGTGGTGCCAAAGCTTCTGCCAGAACCTTGGTAAAGATTCTTGGCGAAGATGATAGGCCAAAGGGCAGAGCCTGAAACTGAAGATGTACAGTTTCTTTTCCTGTTTCTATTGCTAGCCTTAGAAACTTCTGGTGATTTGGGTGTATGGGTATGTGCAGGTATGCATCCTTTAAATCCAGCGACGCCATATAACAGTTTGGCGGCAACAGGGCCTTCACTGAATATATGGAGTCCATCCTGAACCTTTTGTAGGTTATGGATAGATTTAGTGGTTTGAGGTTGAGGATCGGCCTGACCTTTCCTGAGGGTTTCTGTACTCCAAATATATGGGAGTAGAAGCCCTGACCTCTTTCTGCCCCTGGTACCCTGATGATTACACCCTGTCTCCTGAGGCCCTTTATGGATCTCATTAACCCTCTGGCTTTTTCCTTGTTGTTTGGCAGCTTGGTGATGTACAGTCTGTTTGGGGGGAATTTTGAGAATTCTAGGGAATACCCGTCTCTTATCGTCCTTAAGATGTATTGACTGGAGGATATTTTTTCCCATTGTGAGATGAAGGCCCCCAGTCTTCCTCCCACTGAGAGGACTTCATTCCTTATTGCGGGTCTGCTCAGGAGGGCGAAATATTGCTCCTCCTTTGCTATTCCCTCGCTGACCCCAAGGTTTCTTTTGATTAGTTGCCTTGGGTACTGAAAACCGGGACTTGGTGTCCCTCTTTTGCCTCTTTCTATTTTGTGGAGGCTGGGCCCAGGGTGCTTTCCGTTTCAGCGGAAAAGCCTTCTTTTTGTCCGCTGTACGGTCTAACACTTTCTCTAAGCCTGGCCCAAATAACAGGTCTCCCGTAAACGGGATCCCGCATAACTTGGCTTTGGATGCAGCATCCCCTTGCCAAGTCTTTAGCCATAGGGCCCTTCTGGTAGAATTGGCTAGAGCCGAGGATCTGGCTGCCATGCGTACCAGCTCTGCTGATGCATCTGCTATGTATGCAATGCCTTTGAGAAGAGTGGGAAAAGAGGACAAAATCTGCTCCTTCGCAGTACCTTCCTCAATATGTGCCTGTATACGGTTCAGCCAAAACTCTACATTTCTGGCTACCACCGTGACCGCCATGGCTGGCTTTAGGCTTCCCACTGTGGAGTCCCATGACCTCTTTAATAGGGTATCCATTCTTTTGTCCATTGCTTCAGAAAGGACCCCCATATCCTCAAAAGCTAGATCGGTGTGCCTGGAGACTTGTGAGAAGGCAGCGTCTAGTTTTGGGATTTTGTTCCATACTGATGACTCATCATCTGAAAATGGGAACCGTCTCTTTAAGGCTTTAGAGAAGAATGGTTTCCTTTCAGGTTCCTGCCATTCTTTCTTAATTGCCTCTACTAAGACGTCATGAACAGGAAAATTTTTCTTTTCTTGTTCTCCTAAACCCTCATACATCTGATCATGCAGGGATAAAGGTTTCTTTTCCGTCTGTATACCCAGCGTGGTATGAATGGCTCCCAACAGCTGGTCTACCTCTTCTAATGAGAGTTTGTATCTGGAGGGTTTTCTGGAATCCCCTTCCAGTGTTTCACCCTCAGATTCTTGGGAGCCGGACGCTGTGCTGTCAGGCTCGTCCTCTGCCTCCTCTCTAGGAGTAACTGAAGGACCGGCACTAGTGGAGGGTAGTGCCTGTGCTTTTCCTAGTACCGGTAGTACTGGTGGGGGGGCAGTTTGCAGTTGAGGGATCTGGAACCCTTCAAAAAGGGTTTTAAAGGCTACAAAGGTACTTGATAGCTCCTTGACAGATGCCGCTAAATCACTGCCCTGCTCTGTGGAATGTTCTTGCACCAACTTGTGAATACATTCCTTACATAATGCTTTCCCCCAGGAATCTTTTAGTGTGTTTTTACAAGAAGGGCACCTCCTTTTTGAGTTATGAGAGGGCTTGGACTTGTCAGGTTTCTGAAAAGACATAAAGAGAAACCCCACACATATTAATACTGACATAAGCTTCCTGCAACATGCAGGTGCACAGCGTCTTTCATATGGGCTTACCACACTAGGGGCCCAATGAAAAATAACCCTCTGACACAGGAGGGACCTACCCACCCCCCCCTTGCTGAACCCTTGAGGGGGAGGGGGATGGGTGGTTGATATAGGCCAGGGGAGGTCCTCCCCAGGTTCCCCTTACCTTTACATGGCTGGAGCTGGTCTCTGTCGTAGCAGTCTGGTCTCTACCTTCTGCGTCCGACATGCTTGTGTCACCACCGGAGCTTTAGCTGACACTACAGCATGTGTAGCTCCTCTCCTAGCCCATGCCTGGCCTCCTTTTCATGATTCGCGGCCGGAACCGGAAACCGCAAACCCGGAAGTACACGCCCCTTTTGTCGGATGTGACGTCGCCCGTCACTGACAACGCCGGTCTCCTATACCCAGCGTGTTCCGCGCTGAGAGCGCCACACGCCGCTGGAGGTATGGAACGGCAGGACCTGTACCTGTGCTCCGCACTCGGAGCTGAGAAGGAAACCCCCCTGACCTCCGCTTGCACTCAGGGATGCAGGGGCGGCAGTCTCCCCAGGTTAGTTACCTGGTCTGTTTGTCCAGAAGGAGCCGCTGCTGCTTCGTTTGTGGACATGTATCTTTTGCCTGAGCCCATACCCCCTGGTAATCCTGACTCTTTCTGGCTGGTTCCAAAAAGGTGTCTCCCCTCCTGGAGGAAACACAAATAACTGAGGAGCAGCAGGGGAGGAGGAAATTTATAGCAAGCTGGCGCAGGTGTTTCCTACAGAGGGGAGGAGCCAAGGTCTCTCAGGTGGCTGTCCTGAAAGACGATAGGGGAAAAATTACGCCCACTCGTGGAATGGCAACAAACTTTTACCCTTAAAAATCTCCATAGGCGACGTTTATAAAATTCTACAGGTTGCATGTTTTAAGTTACAGAAGAGGTCGATGGCTAGAATTATTGCTCTCGCTCTACCGATCGCGATGATACCTCACATGTGTGGTTTGAACACCGTTTTCATACGCAGGCGCTACTCATGTATGCGTTCGCTTCTGCGCGCAAACTCGTCGGGACGGGGCACGTTTGAAACTTTATTTTTTTCTTATTTATTTTACCTTTTATTTTTAGGACCTCTTAAATATGAGATCTGGGGTGAAAAAGACCTCAGATCTCATATTTAGACTAAAATGCAATAAAAATAAATAAATAAATAAAATAAAAATAAATTGTCATTTTAAAAAAATGTCCCTTTAAGAGCTATGGGTGACGTTTTAACTTTGCTTCCGCCCAGCAATTGTATGGAGACGGGTGGGTGCCATTTTCCCCTCACTCGTCTCCATACCTGACAGGAGAACAGACGCGATCGCCTCCGGTAAGCAACGGGGGGCACCGAATCGCGGCGGGTGCCCTCTCCCGCCACCAATAAAAGTGATATCGCGGCGAATCCGCTGCAGAGACCACTTATCTTGTAGCAGACTGCCCGCTGAAGAAGGGGATACCGGGGTTATTGTAGCTAGCTGCTGCCATAACAATGATATCCTCCTTCAAACAGCTGACGTAAAACTGCGGTGGGCGCTCCGTATGTGGTTAAAGGGGTTGTAAACCCTCGTGTTTTTTCACCTTAATGCATCCTTCTGGCGAAAAACCTTCTGTCATGGAGAACCCCCCCTATTTTACTTACATGATCCCGATTTTTCTCACCAAGGGGACAAGCACACCAGCTCTAGCTGGTGTCTCTTGTCCTGATTGGATGGATTGATGGGTGGCCATTGGCTCTCACGGCTGTCAATCAAATCCAATGCTGGGGGGCAGGGCCGAGTCCTGCTGTCTGTGTCAATAGACGCAGCAGCAGGTCACAGGAGCGCGCCCACACGTGTGTCCCGAAGAAGAGCGCTTCTCCAAAGGGGCAATAGAGAAGAGGAGGAGCAATGAGCGCCGCTAAGGGGCACCAGAAGAGGAGGATCGGGGCCATTCTGTGCACAACCAACTGCACAGAGGAAGTTTGACATGTTTTTTTTTTTTTTTTTTAAGAGGGTTTAGTAAACCTTTAAAGCGTAAACATTCCCCTCTGGGTGTACATTGTAAGGATTTTAACAAACTACCTTTTGTTATTTTGAAGAAATCCCTGTGTGTTTTTGTGTCCATGTGGAAAGTTAATCTAATGGGAGTGGTTTCATAATTATCAACCAGCTGCAGCACCTGCAGGGCTCTAATGAGGAAAAGTGCAGGGTCTTCATCCCTTTAGATGCGATTTCCTACTGTGAGTATCTCACCAAAAAGGACATTTTTGTTTCAGGGAATGCCTGAAATCTGACTTGAATCTTAATGCAGACTTCTGGGAAAATCAGTGAGCCAATCACACAATCAGGAAATTATGTTTCTGGGGGTAATTCTGTACAGAACACCTCCAGGCAGCCACGTTGCATTTACATAAAATTACAGAGCTGCAGATTAAAAAAAGATAGGTCATTTTTAATAACATTTAAAGCGGAGTTCCACCCAAAAGTGGAACTTCCACTTATCCGATTCCTCCCCCGCTCCGGTGCCACATTTGTCACCTTTCGGGGGGGGGGGGGGTGCCTGTTTTTTACAGGTACCCTATACCAGGCCTCAACAAACCCTGGTCGCCCGGGCGCAATTGCGCCTAGAATTGGGGTCCTGGCGCCTGGGGCGACACAGCTGCGGTACTGTGTCAACCTGTGGACACCGACCCCCGCCGCGCGATTGCATCAGGCCGCGCCGGCCAGAAATTTAGGCCGCGGCTTTGCGGCCTTCTGAAATCCTTCTATGGCGCCATCTTGTGGTGGCCGTTGGTATTGCAACACCTCTAACAATGCTAATGCAATGTTAACCACTGGGCACTTTTCAGCCTTCAGTGCTCTGGCACTTTGAATGACAATTTCTCAGTCATGCAATACTGTACCCAAATGAATTTTTTGTCCTTTTTTTCCACACAAATAGAGAGCTTTCTTTTGGTGGTAGGTTCTGGGAGGACGTCCTACGGTGCCCAGTGCCACCTGTCAGTCGTTGTCGTTAAAAAAAAAAAAAACCTGGCTCCTAACTTTTTTAGCTGGCTCCTAGATTTTTGCGCTATAAATCAAAAAATACTGAAAATTCGGTAAAAAAAAAAAAAAATTCTTTGTTTCTATTAAAATGTATTGGCAGAGTATTGCACAGTGCTGGCAGTGTAGCTGTCACTGACCAGCGCTGTGGGCACTACACATCCAGCCCACAGCGCTGGTCCCATCTCTCCCCCTCTCAGCTTCTCCCCTCTCACTGTACTGATCGATACAGAGAGGGGAGGGAGGAACCAGCGTCATGACGTGACGCCGGTTTGTGTACATGTTATCGCACCGTCATTTGACAGAGCGATCACGTGGTAAACGGCCGCTATCGGCGTCCGTTTACCGCAATGCGCCGGGTCCTCGGGACCTGGCGGTCACGGATGTTCCCGAGTGCGCGCCCCAGGGGGCGTGCAGGAGCAAGGTTCTGGGAGGACGTCCTACGGTGCCCAGTGCCACCTGTCAGTCGTTGTCGTTAAAAAAAAAAAAAACCTGGCTCCTAACTTTTTTAGCTGGCTCCTAGATTCCAAGCAAATTTGTCGAGCCCTGCCCTATACTTGCTTAAGGCAGACAGGGCTGCGGCAAATCACATCAGCAGCTCTGTCCCCCCTCCCCTTCAGTCAGACCCGTGAGTGCAGAGCAGTAGGGACCCAGTCATGAAGCCGCAAGGCTAATGGTGGCAGCAGCACCCGACCAGCCGGTGGAAACAGCAGCTGCAGTACCGAAATCACAGGACTCCAGGACAAGACTTAATGTTAAAAGTCAGCATCTACAGTATGTGTAGCTGCTGACTTTTCATTTTAATATGGGAGTGCTGAACTCCGCTTTAATCGCAATATGACTTCTGTCGCAACTTATATATGTTATACTATTTTTTTTTTCATATTTGCTGTTTTTTCCACAAAAGTGGAGTTACCCTTAAAGCTTTGACCAAAAAAACCCTGGAAGCTGATTGGTTTCTATGCACAGCTGCACTAGATTTTGCACTCTCCAGTTTTAGTAACTGAACCCCACCATGTCTTCTTCTGCACCCTATATTGCATTCACTATCCTCTCCTGCACCAGATACACATTGCTGCAACTGCTGTACGTCCTCCCTCGCACACCTTATTCGGTACCACGTTCTTTTCCTGTCTGCTCTCCTCAACCAAACTCACTGCTGCAGAGTACAGAACACGCACACTGCATGCATTGCAACACGCTTCCGGTTCTAGAACACGCCCTCATAAACTTGCCCCACCCCTCCATGTAACCTATCACATGACACCTGAAGTCCATACCCCTTTTCTTGAACGATGCAGTTCCGGCTTCCGCCGTGTTCCTATTGGTTGGTGGGATGACGCGGGATGTTGTAAAGCCATAACGCTGTTTAGGATAAGGAGGCGGCAGGCTGTGTTGTGTATCTGAGGAAAACATGGCTAGCGTACATGAGAGCCTTTACTTCAACCCCATGATGACCAATGGAGTGGTGCATGCCAATGTGTTTGGTATTAAGGACTGGGTGACGCCGTACAAGATCTCTGTGCTGGTACTGCTGAGTGAGATGACCAAGAACATGGAGATCAGTGCGCTGGAGAAGAGGAGGCTCAATAAGCACATCCTGCCCCTTCTCCAGGTGAGCACACATCGTCATTCCAACCTACATACTAGAAAGAACTGCTTTCAGCCATGTCCTATACACAGAGGGAGGACCATGCAGCCAACATAGGCCGTGGCCTGGAATGACATCCACAGATAATGTTATAGGTTGCCTGTAGATCTCATCAGAGGGCCAGTTCAGTGTCCTTCACACTTTAGAGAAGCCAGATTGTGGGGTAGGAAGATACTTTGGCATTAGTGATTGGAAACCGTGACCCAGGTTTGGTGGTCAATAGTGATGAGCTCAGGCATTCGTACTAGCGTCTGAACCCATGTGTGCAAGCTGGCCAGGAAGGTGTCGCCCGCGTGGCCCAATCATCTGCAGCATTCTGCACCTGTAGCATGTATACAAGAGGCAGCTGCAGGGTTGGAAATGCTGCAGAAGATTGGCCCATACAGGTGAGAGCTTCCTGGTCAGCTCGCACATGTGGGTTCAGATCCTAGTCCGAACACGCCTGAGCTCATCACCGGTGGTCAATGGGTGTAAAAAAATAAAAACTTTGGGTCTGTGGTGGGGGAGGGAGAATAATGCCTATCGTTGAACGGGATCATAACCCATCATTATCATAACAGAGGAAAATTGGTCCTAAATGCTGCAGCAGTTCTTAGTGGAAGCAATAGTGCCCAATCATTGGTATCTGTGGGAGTAATTGTTCCCCAGTGTTTAGTTTAGAGAGAGAAATAGTGGTGCGCCAGTGGAAGGAATATGTGCCCCCCCCCCCTGTCGCTGGTGCCAGTGGCAGTAATAAATGTTGTCGTCGTACGCCCCCCATCCCCCCCTCCCCCCCCTGTCGCTGGTGCCAGTGGGAGGAATAAGTGCACCACCCCGTCGCTGGTGCCAGTGGGAGGAATAAGTGCACCACTCCGTCGCTGGTGCCAGTGGGAGGAATAAGTGCACCCCCCCAGTCGCTGGTGCCAGTGGGAGGAATAAGTGCACCCCCCCAGTCGCTGGTGCCAGTGGGAGGAATAAGTGCACCCCCCCAGTCGCTGGTGCCAGTGGGAGGAATAAGTGCACCCCCCCAGTCGCTGGTGCCAGTGGGAGGAATAAGTGCACCCCCCCCAGTCGCTGGTGCCAGTGGGAGGAATAAGTGCACCCCCCCCAGTCGCTGGTGCCAGTGGGAGGAATAAGTGCACCCCCCCCAGTCGCTGGTGCCAGTGGGAGGAATAAGTGCACCTCCCCGTCGCTGGTGCCAGTGGGAGGAATAAGTGCACCTCCCCTTCTCTGGTGCCAGTGGGAGGAATAAGTGTCCCTCTGTCGCTGGTGCCAGTGGGAGGAATAAGTGCACCACCCCGTCGCTGGTGCCAGTGGGAGGAATAAGTGCACCCCCCAGTCGCTGGTGTCAGTGGGAGGAATAAGTGCACCTCCCCGTCGCTGGTGCCAGTGGGAGGAATAAGTGCACCTCCCCTTCTCTGGTGCCAGTGGGAGGAATAAGTGCACCTCCCCTTCTCTGGTGCCAGTGGGAGGAATAAGTGTCCCTCCGTCGCTGGTGCCAGTGAGGGAAATTGTTACCAGCGCCCCACTATTGATGATAGTGGAAGGAATAGTGCCCCATTGGTGTTAGTGGCATTTTGTTGGTGTCTGTGCTAGGAATAGTGCCCCATCATTGATTTCAGTGGGAGAAAATTGTTCCTTTCGATGTTTGTTTCAGAAGGATGAATAGTTGGTGTCAGTGGTAGGAATAGTGCTCAATCATTGCTATCAAATGGAGTAATGATGGGGAGCCGCCGTTCCTCAAGAAATGGGAAAGGGAGTTAGGCACACAAATTTGCACAGGGTCAATTAAGAAAATATTTAAACTTACCCACAGTTCAGCAGTAGATGTTAAAACCGCAGAAATCAATTACAAGTGTCTGTCCGGTTGGTATTTGACCCCGGACAAAATAAATAGATTCCAGCCAGGAGCCTCAGCTGACTGTTGGAGAGGTTGTAAAAAGAGGGGAACTATGGGTCACTTATGGTGGGATTGTCCAAAAATTAAAAAATTCTGGAATTCTATCTTAAAATTTATCGAGGCGATAACTAATGTCGTGGTAAAAGAAGACCCCTGGGTAGTGTTGATGCATGCCACATCGGAAGGATCTAGGCAATACAAAGGATCACTAGTTCCGCACTTGCTTAACGCAGCGAAACAAGTGATCCCTAGAAGATGGAGGGACCGCGAGAGCCCGCCCCTCTGGGAATGGGTTGACGCGGTAGAAAGTACCTATACTTTGGAGTGTCTGGAAAACTGTGCGGTAGAGGAAAGGGAGGGCACGAGGAATAAATGGGAGGGATGGAAAAAGTTTAAGAAGTCCTGGAGCTATGCCGAAGCCTTTAGGAAATAGCAAGAGAGACCGTTGGTAGGCAACAAACTCATACAAAAATAAAAAACAAAAGTCAATCTTCAGAGGCCACTGCCTGAGCGACTTCAGCGGGGGGAGGGGGGGATTTCTTGGGAATCCACCTTCACATGAGGGAGCTTAAGAGAGAATGAAATGGAAAGTCCTCTTATGTATTTTTGCAAAAGGTGTAAACAAGTGAAATAAATCAGTGGAAAAAAAAAAAGGGTGCGAATTCCACAATGATGTGAAGACAAAGAGGGACGCAGTTGAGGGTGCATCTGATTCAGTCCCAAAAAGGTTCTCTCTGAGGTGGAAAGAAAAAAAAAAAATGGAGTAATGATGCCCCATAAATAGTGTCAGTGGGAGGAGTTGTGCCCCTTCATTGGAGGAAATTGCTCCTCCTCTTTTTTTTTTTTTCAGAGGGAGCAACAGTGCCCCATCAATGGTGTTAAAGGAATAGTGCCGCAAGGACTTCATGCTTTCTGCAGCACACGTTTGCGGATCGCTTTTCTAGACTGCCAACCTGTCTGCCAGTGCAGTCTAATTGGCTCCTTAATGCATTTGTACTTCATATATGTAGCGGACTCCCAGAGACTCAATTCTTAGAAGGACAGAGAGGGCAATCTGTAACAAAGACCTGAAGCGCCGAACTGTATGTTGTCTACCGGGCGCTCGGGTTCGGCACATCACGGATCTGGTGGACAGATTACTGGGAGGGGCTGGGGAAGACCCGGCTGTCATGGTGCATGTTGGCACCAATGACAAAGTCAGAGGCAGATGGAGTGTCCTAATAAACGATTTTAGGGAATTGGGAGCTAAATTGAGGAAAAGGACCTCCAAGGTAGTATTCTCAGGAATACTACCGGTACATCGAGCCACACCAGAAAGGCAGAGGGAGATTAGGGAAGTAAACAAGTGGCTGAAGAGCTGGTGTAGAAAGGAGGGGTTTGGGTTCCTGGAGGACTGGGACGACTTCTCAGTCGATAACCGGTACTATAGAAGGGACGGACTGCACCTAAATGAGGAGGGTGCAGATCAGCTGGGAATAAGGATGGCCAAAAAGTTAGAGGGGTTTTTAAACTAGGCGATGGGGGGGAGGGGCCAGAGATAGGAATAGTCAGCGTGGAACATATTCCAGAGGGTAATATTAGGGGCATTAGTGGTAGGGTAACTAAAGCACATAAACCCAAGGTAAATATAGTAGCAAGTCCTAGTTGCAATCTCGGAACACCCAAGAGGGTAGTATGTGACTGGTCAAAATATAGTAATGCATTAAAGTGTTTGTTCACCAATGCCAGAAGTCTGCCAAGCAAAATAGGTGAGTTGGAAGCTCTGGTGCATCAGGAGAGCTATGATGTAATCGGTATTGCTGAAACTTGGCTGCAGTCCTCACATGACTGGGCTATAAATATTCCTGGCTTTGCACTCTTTCGGAAAGACAGAGTTAAAAGGAAAGGTGGAGGGGTCTGTCTGTATGTGAGAAGTGATCTCAAAGCGAGTGTGAAAGAGGACCTGGGGGATGGAGAGTGTGATGAGTCTGAAGCATTATGGGTGGAACTGCATACAGATGTGCGTAGTTCAAAGTTAATCATTGGAGTTTGTTATAGACCACCCAATGTTAATGAGGAGGTGGAGACTCAGCTCCTTGCTCAAATAGAAAGGGCTGCAAGGGCTGGGACAGTGATAATAATGGGGGATTTTAACTACCCAGAAATTGACTGGAATAATGGCACTGCTGGGACAGTTAAAGGACAAAAATTTATAAACCTATTACAGGACAATTTTATGGTCCAGTTCATTGAGGCCCCAACCAGGAATGATGCTCTGCTGGATCTGGTAATCTCAAACCATGCAGAGCATATTACTAATGTTCAGATAAAGGAGCATCTGGGTAGCAGTGACCATAACATGATTTCATTTGATGTTAGCTGTAAGCAAAAATCACATACAGGAAAGATAAAAACACTTAATTTCAAGAGGGCAAATTTTCCAAGGATGAGGGCTGCTCTCCAGAACTTAGACTGGGAGAGAATATTGGCAACAATGGGCACAGAACAGAAATGGGGATTCTTCAAAAAGACTGTTTGTGAACTCACTGCAAAGTATATTCCCATGGGCAATAAATTTAAAAGGCTAAAAATAAAACCTATGTGGCTCACGGCCAAAGTTAAAAAAGCTATAAACTATAAGAAAAGAGCTTTTAAAAAATATAAAAAATGAAGGATCACTAGTGTCATTTAAATGTTACAAAGAACATAACAGAATATGTAAAAAGGAAATCAAGGATGCAAAAATTCAAAACGAAAGACAGATTGCAAAAGATAGTAGGACAAACCCCAAAAAATTCTTCAAATATATTAATAGTAAAAAGGTCAAGTCTGAGCATGTAGGCCCTTTACAAAATAATCTAGAGTGGGTGACTGGGGACAAAGAGAAGGCTAATTTATTAAATACTTTCTTCAGCTCTGTGTATACAAAGGAGCATGGGGGAGCTCATGTCCACAATGGGGGTGGTAGTGACACAGCCCTAAATCCACAATGGCTCAAAAGTGATATGGTCCAGAAATATTTAGACAGAATAAAGGTGGATAAAGCACCTGGACCTGATGGCATCCACCCACGGATCCTAAAAGAATTGAGCTCTGTAATTTCAAAGCCATTGTATCTAATTTTTAGGGAATCATTAATGACAGGAATAGTACCACTGGATTGGCGCAGGGCGAACGTGGTGCCTATATTTAAAAAGGGAACAAAGTCTTTACCAAGTAACTATAGACCTGTTAGTTTAACTTCTATAGTTGGGAAGATACTGGAGAGATTATTAAAAGACCACATAGACGAGTTCTTGCAGGAAAAAAATATTTTAAGCAACAGACAGCATGGGTTCATGAAAGACAGAAGTTGTCAGACAAACCTCATTTCTTTTTATGAGGTGGTAAGTAAAACCTTGGACAGAGGCGTGGCTGTGGACGTGGTATACTTGGATTTTGCAAAAGCGTTCGATACAGTTCCCCACACAAGGCTCATGTGTAAGGTAAGGTCTACAGGTTTGGAAATATCGGTTTGTAAATGGATAGAAAACTGGCTAAAAGACAGAATTCAGAGAGTCGTGGTTAATGATTCTTACTCTGAATGGGCTAAGGTTATCAGTGGTGTACCCCAAGGTTCAGTGCTGGGACCCTTACTTTTTAATATCTTTATAAATGATATTGGGTCTGGGATCAAAAGTAACATTTCTGTCTTTGCAGATGACACCAAGCTATGCAGTGGAATCACGTCCTTACAGGAGGTCTCCAATTTACAAGCTGACCTCAATGCTCTGTCAAATTGGGCGACTATGTGGCAGATGAGGTTTAATGTTGATAAATGTAAAGTTATGCACTTGGGGTCTAAGAATATGCATGCATCATACATGCTAGGGGGAGTACAACTGGGGGAATCCGTAGTGGAGAAGGATCTGGGGGTTTTGGTAGATCATAAACTCAATAATAGCATGCAATGTCAAGCTGCGGTTTCCAAAGCCAGCAAAGTCCTTTCTTGTATTAAGAGAGGTATGGACTCCAGAGAGAGAGATATCATTTTGCCCCTGTTCAAATCATTAGTAAGACCTCATCTGGAATATGCAGTTCAGTTTTGGGCACCAGTTCTCAAAAAGGATATTGGGGAACTGGAGAAAGTGCAGAGAAGGGCAACCAAACTGATAAGAGGCATGGAGGAGCTCAGCTATGAGGAAAGATTAGAGGAACTGAATTTATTCACCCTTGATAAGAGGAGATTAAGGGGGGATATGATCAACATGTATAAATATATAAGGGGTCCATATAGTGAACTTGGTGTTGAGTTATTCACTTTACGGTCAACAAAGAGGACAAGGGGGCACTCTTTACGTCTAGAGGAGAAGAGATTTCATCTCCAAATAAGGAAAGGTTTCTTCACAGTAAGAGCTGTGAAAATGTGGAATAGACTCCCTGCAGATGTGGTTCTAGCCAGCTCAGTAGATTGCTTTAAGAAAGGCCTGGATACCTTCCTAAATGTACATAATATAACTGGGTACTGACATTTATAGGTAAAGTTGATCCAGGGAAAATCCGATTGCCTCTCGGGGGATCAGGAAGGAATTTTTTTCCCCTGCTTTAGCAAATTGGAGCATGCTCTGCTGGGGTTTTTTTTGCCTTCCTCTGGATCAACTGTGGGTATAGAATGGGGTATATGGGATTGTATGATATATATATATATATATATATATATATATATATATATATGTATGTATGTATGTATATATATGTATGTATATATATATATATATATATATATATTTTTTTTTTTTTTTTTTGTTTAATTTGTGGTTGAACTGGATGGACTTGTGTCTTTTTTCAACCTAACTAACTATGTAACTATGTAACCTAGTGGTGACCCCGAAAGTCAGGGAGAGCTGACATTCCTCCTTAGGGTGCATGTTACTAGGAATGGTGGGTGTAGGGGCAGTCACTTTTTAAAAATAAACAAAGTTTTTTATTTCTCTTAACAGTAACAGGGGGAGAGAGGGGTAGGGCACAGGACACCCTCAGGCAAATGTCCTGTGCCCTACCCCTGCTGATTGGCTGGCTGAGAAAAGCACATTCACTCATTACCTGAATTCACTGTAATCTATCATTCTAATGCTAAAGGCAACAGTGCCACCCATTGACAGAAGAGAGAATCACAGTTCAACTCAAGCTTAGGAGAAAACCATTTGATCAAACTACAAATTAGCCAGGCTAGTTACTACCTAGCACAACTCAATTTACTAGCAGCCCTGTATAGGACAAGAATTCCAATGTAATATTCCCAACGCACACATTCCTGTAGAGATGGCTGTATTTGTAAGTGGGTGCTGAAGCGACCACTGGTTGGAACCGTGTATAGTCAAAGAAAGTAATGTCACCAGCACACCAGGATCCCCAAAAATGGGCCGAAAACTTTAATCACAGTAGAAAGCTATATTTCGGATGCCTGATGAAGAGGTCCTGCAAGGCTCAGAAACGTTGCTTTCTGCTGTGATTATGTGATCGCTGATTAAAGTTTTGGACCCATTTTTGGGGATCCTGATGTGCTGGTGACCTTACTTTCTCTGTTTTAGGACAAGGGTGCTACATATACAGTGTTTACCTATCATCGTTCTTTACACCTAGACCAGAACTGCAGAGAAGGGTGACCATTTGTTTACTACTTTTGCATTCTCATTTACTTGTATAGGGAATGGAACAGTTGTGGACAGGAAAGGGCAGTACAAAACAGTTGGCTTAAAGAATACATTGTCTAAACCTGTCCTTGATCGTATATAAATGTTCCCTACTAATTGGAAAATACATTCATATTTAAAAACCTTTTTCACAAAATTTAAAAGATTTTTCTCTTTGCAGGGTCCTGATATGTCGCTGTCCAAACTGCTGAAAATTATTGAAGACTGCTGTCCAAATATGGCAAGTTCAGTGCAAATCAGGTACACTATTACAAAGCAACACATCTAACAGTTGCTTTGTGGAAATAAATTGTAAAGAGCTTTAAAAGTTAGTCTTGAAATGGACATTTTGTTGTGTTGAGCAATATATGACCGGTATTATACCATGATCTCTTAAATACCTCTACATGTTCCCTACAGGATAAAGCTGATGGCTGAAGGAGAGTTAAAAGACATGGAACAGTTCTTTGATGAACTCTCGGATTCATTCTCAGGAACAGAGCCTGATGTGCACAAAACAAGTGTTGTCGGTAGGTCCAATAGAATTAAAGTGATTGCAAACAATACTAAATAGGGGGCACGTGTTTTATAAGTAAGCTGACACAAGCATGGTCAGTTACCCCAAAAAAGCATGCACCACAAGGTGCCTGGACACCATCTCTACTATTGTACTGCTGTACACCACACTGTCATTTATAATGCCCTTCTACTTTTGAGACCAGGTAGTCAGCTTATAAAGATAAAAAAGTAGACCTCCAGAACGGGTTTTTGTTTTTTTATGTGTTGGGTACCAAAAGTTGCCTGTAATAAGGTGTATTCTGTCTCTAGGATCACTACCTACAGTTTCTCACTGATGCTATACCTCCAGCATTGTGACAGACGAGCTGCAGCATTCCTACCCAGAAACCACTCGCCACCCCTTCTCTCCTTGTCCATTGGGGGAGATTTTTTTTTTAAAACTGGTGCAGCTGTGCAGAGTAATCAATTTCAGCTTGTTTAATTCAGCTTTGACAATAACCCCCCGTTCACATCGGCATGATTTGACATGTCAAATCGCAGCCTATTGCCGGCAATGGCACTGCCCCATTCGGTGCGATGCTGACTTTGCGGCGCCGCACCGATTTCCAAAAGTAGTTCATGTGCGACTTTTAGCAACTTCAGGGGCGATTTTAATAGACATCTATGCATGAATCAGCACGATTTCAAACCTGCCTTCAGTGTGAACGTACCCTTCAACCTAGAAGCTGATTGAATACTATGCACAGCTGCACGAGATTCTGTGTTAGTAAATCTCCCTGTTTTTGTATTTTGTGAATGATCTGCAGAACACAGAGGATTAGGGCTCTTTCACACGAACGGACCGTATGTCCGTTTGTCCGTTTTTCATCTTTCCGTTTTCGGATGCAAAACGGACATACATGTATCCCTATGGGATAGCGGGTGTCATGAACATCCGCTGACACCCGATCTCGTCCGTGCCCGCTATGGTCCGTTTCTGCAGACGGAGGAAAACCCTATTTTTCCATCCGTCTGCAGAGCGGATCGGATGACGACGGACTCTACGGTCCGTCGTCACACGATCTACCATAGGGGAGAGCGGCGCTGTGACAGGTCCGTCCCTGCACAGTGTGCAGAGACGGACCTGTCATCTTCCTGCTCAGCGGAGATCGCTCCGGCGATCCCCACTGAGCAAGCGGATATCCACAGGCGGATCTGCACTGATCCGCCCCGTGTGAAAGAGCCCTTATGTGAATGGACATGAGAGAGGAGGGAAAGCTAGTGTGGCTTTTTGGGTACAAGAACTGCCATTAAAAAAAAAAAAAAAAAAAAAAGTTTCCTGTGGACTTCAAAGGTGGAGCTTGTTTACTGGCCCTTTACAATTGAATGGCTGCTTGATTAAACTGTCTCCCTGAACTGTTCACTAAAGCTTATATACACTCAAAATCAAATATGGTGCAGCTTATTAATATATATATATATATAAAAAAATATAATATATATATATATATATATATATAATATATATATATATATATATATATATATATATATATTGTACCTCGTAATCCTGAAAATGGCACACTTCCTGTCCTTTCATGGCCACGCTTACTTCTCCACTGTATTTATGGAGGCAGCTGTGGTTATCACACAGGCTTGACTTTAAACATGTATGGCTTATTTCCATTACATGGTGAATTGATGAAAGATAAAGATTGTTTTTGGGTCACAGAAAGTGATAAAGACACTGCATTTCTGGCAAGATCAACAAATATTTTCTTAAAGTAGAAAACCAGGCTGTACCTAACTAATCTTAAATGTTCCCTCCCACCTCCTAACAACTATATTTACTGAGCTGGGTAAGAAAGATGCGTATACATACCTGTTTTTATAATCTGGTCACTTGATCTTCCGTGTCAGCCAGCGCAGCGGCAGAGGAGAGAGCGCTTTGGAATGGTAACGTCATCTATAGGCTTACTATGGCCCATCCATTGTTAGGACTCTTTCCTCTCCCCTGAAGCTGTCGTTAGCTGACACAGGGAAAAACGGTCACGTGTCCGGAGCAGCCTGAAAATGGGTAGGTATGCAGAATGTTTTGACACAGCTTAGTATAAGTATTAGGAGGTGGATGGGAGCATTTTCAAGATTATTTAGATACATCCCAGAAGTCTACTTCAACCTGCTGAAAATGTTCCTACCCTGAAAATTCAAAACTAAAAGGGAAGAGAGACAAATGTGTTACAATGCTCCTCTTTACCTGAAGTACCAGGTATATCTGTTTGCTTCTGATGGCCACATTAAAGTGAATGTTACTTTCCCTTGCATGGGCAAAACATTGAATCACTTTACAGTTGCAGGCAAGGAAAGTGTTGGGGAGCAATAAGGTAGCTGATATACTAATCCAGATACTCCATGCAAGTTATTTGTTATGTAATGAACATCCACTGAAGCCATGGCTGTTACTATTGTATGTAAAACATGTGCTTTATGTTGAGTTTCATCTTCAAAACCATTTTGATGTATATAATTCCTGTTTATAGGGCTGTTCCTTCGTCACATGATCTTGGCCTACAACAAACTTTCCTTTAGTCAGGTATACAAGCTGCATACCTCATTGCATCGGTACTACCACAATAATAAGGCCAAGACTTTACCAAAGCCAGAAAATGAGGAGGCGGAAATGGATCTCTGTAACAGTGATGAAGAGGGTGAAGAAGTAGATGAAGGTGGAAAGATGTCAAAAGAAGACCTTGATTTTGCTATTGGGTAATATTTTTAAAATATATGTATGTAATTTTTCCCCTATCGTCTTTCAGGACAGCCACCTGAGAGAGACCTTGGCTCCTCCCCTCTGTAGGAAACACCTGCGCCAGCTTGCTATAAATTTCCTCCTCCCCTGCTGCTCCTCAGTTATTTGTGTTTCCTCCAGGAGGGGAGACACCTTTTTGGAACCAGCCAGAAAGAGTCAGGATTACCAGGGGGTATGGGCTCAGGCAAAAGATACATGTCCACAAACGAAGCAGCAGCGGCTCCTTCTGGACAAACAGACCAGGTAACTAACCTGGGGAGACTGCCGCCCCTGCATCCCTGAGTGCAAGCGGAGGTCAGGGGGGTTTCCTTCTCAGCTCCGAGTGCGGAGCACAGGTACAGGTCCTGCCGTTCCATACCTCCAGCGGCGTGTGGCGCTCTCAGCGCGGAACACGCTGGGTATAGGAGACCGGCGTTGTCAGTGACGGGCGACGTCACATCCGACAAAAGGGGCGTGTACTTCCGGGTTCGCGGTTTCCGGTTCCGGCCGCGAATCATGAAAAGGAGGCCAGGCATGGGCTAGGAGAGGAGCTACACATGCTGTAGTGTCAGCTAAAGCTCCGGTGGTGACACAAGCATGTCGGACGCAGAAGGTAGAGACCAGACTGCTACGACAGAGACCAGCTCCAGCCATGTAAAGGTAAGGGGAACCTGGGGAGGACCTCCCCTGGCCTATATCAACCACCCATCCCCCTCCCCCTCAAGGGTTCAGCAAGGGGGGGGGTGGGTAGGTCCCTCCTGTGTCAGAGGGTTATTTTTCATTGGGCCCCTAGTGTGGTAAGCCCATATGAAAGACGCTGTGCACCTGCATGTTGCAGGAAGCTTATGTCAGTATTAATATGTGTGGGGTTTCTCTTTATGTCTTTTCAGAAACCTGACAAGTCCAAGCCCTCTCATAACTCAAAAAGGAGGTGCCCTTCTTGTAAAAACACACTAAAAGATTCCTGGGGGAAAGCATTATGTAAGGAATGTATTCACAAGTTGGTGCAAGAACATTCCACAGAGCAGGGCAGTGATTTAGCGGCATCTGTCAAGGAGCTATCAAGTACCTTTGTAGCTTTTAAAACCCTTTTTGAAGGGTTCCAGATCCCTCAACTGCAAACTGCCCCCCCACCAGTACTACCGGTACTAGGAAAAGCACAGGCACTACCCTCCACTAGTGCCGGTCCTTCAGTTACTCCTAGAGAGGAGGCAGAGGACGAGCCTGACAGCACAGCGTCCGGCTCCCAAGAATCTGAGGGTGAAACACTGGAAGGGGATTCCAGAAAACCCTCCAGATACAAACTCTCATTAGAAGAGGTAGACCAGCTGTTGGGAGCCATTCATACCACGCTGGGTATACAGACGGAAAAGAAACCTTTATCCCTGCATGATCAGATGTATGAGGGTTTAGGAGAACAAGAAAAGAAAAATTTTCCTGTTCATGACGTCTTAGTAGAGGCAATTAAGAAAGAATGGCAGGAACCTGAAAGGAAACCATTCTTCTCTAAAGCCTTAAAGAGACGGTTCCCATTTTCAGATGATGAGTCATCAGTATGGAACAAAATCCCAAAACTAGACGCTGCCTTCTCACAAGTCTCCAGGCACACCGATCTAGCTTTTGAGGATATGGGGGTCCTTTCTGAAGCAATGGACAAAAGAATGGATACCCTATTAAAGAGGTCATGGGACTCCACAGTGGGAAGCCTAAAGCCAGCCATGGCGGTCACGGTGGTAGCCAGAAATGTAGAGTTTTGGCTGAACCGTATACAGGCACATATTGAGGAAGGTACTGCGAAGGAGCAGATTTTGTCCTCCTTTCCCACTCTTCTCAAAGGCATTGCATACATAGCAGATGCATCAGCAGAGCTGGTACGCATGGCAGCCAGATCCTCGGCTCTAGCCAATTCTACCAGAAGGGCCCTATGGCTAAAGACTTGGCAAGGGGATGCTGCATCCAAAGCCAAGTTATGCGGGATCCCGTTTACGGGAGACCTGTTATTTGGGCCAGGGTTAGAGAAAGTGTTAGACCGTACAGCGGACAAAAAGAAGGCTTTTCCGCTGAAACGGAAAGCACCCTGGGCCCAGCCTCCACAAAATAGAAAGAGGCAAAAGAGGGACACCAAGTCCCGGTTTTCAGTACCCAAGGCAACTAATCAAAAGAAACCTTGGGGTCAGCGAGGGAATAGCAAAGGAGGAGCAATATTTCGCCCTCCTGAGCAGACCCGCAATAAGGACTGAAGTCCTCTCAGTGGGAGGAAGACTGGGGGCCTTCATCTCACAATGGGAAAAAATATCCTCCAGTCAATACATCTTAAGGACGATAAGAGACGGGTATTCCCTAGAATTCTCAAAATTCCCCCCAAGCAGACTGTACATCACCAAGCTGCCAAACAACAAGGAAAAAGCCAGAGGGTTAATGAGATCCATAGAGGACCTCAAGAAACAGGGTGTAATCATCAGGGTACCAGGGGCAGAAAGAGGTCAGGGCTTCTACTCCCATATATTTGGAGTACAGAAACCCTCAGGAAAGGTCAGGCCGATCCTCAACCTCAAACCACTAAATCTATCCATAACCTACAAAAGGTTCAGGATGGACTCCATATATTCAGTGAAGGCCCTGTTGCCTCCAAACTGTTATATGGCGTCGCTGGATTTAAAGGATGCATACCTGCACATACCCATACACCCAAATCACCAGAAGTTTCTAAGGCTAGCAATAGAAACAGGAAAAGAAACTGTACATCTTCAGTTTCAGGCTCTGCCCTTTGGCCTATCATCTTCGCCAAGAATCTTTACCAAGGTTCTGGCAGAAGCTTTGGCACCACTACGACTAAAAGGCATATCCATTATTGCCTATTTAGACGACCTTCTTCTTTTTGCAAGGACACCCGAAAGGTTATTAGAAAACCTCGAGTACACTCGGGTATTCCTAGAGAGTCTAGGTTGGTTGGTGAATGTAGAAAAATCAAGTCTACAACCCACGCAACAGTTAAAATACCTGGGTTATGTAATAGACTCGGTTCAGCAAAGAGTTTTTCTACCCGAGGAAAAGATAACAGATTCAAAGAGAAATAAAGGCAATACAGACCAGTATACCCTGTTCTATAAGAAAAATAATGTCAACACTAGGGTTGCTAACATCTGCAATCCCAGCAGTTCAGTGGGCAAACCTGCATTTCCGACCACTGCAAATGTTCCTATTAAAGATATGGGATCACAGGCAGGAGTCTCTGGATTTGCAGGTATCAATACCAGCAAAGGTAAAAAAGTCCTTATGGTGGTGGAGAAAGACAGAAAATTTAGACATAGGACGGCTATGGATCCTACCTATCTCCCGAATCCTAACCACAGACGCAAGCGGTGTAGGGTGGGGAGCACACCTGGACTCCCAGTTAGCACAAGGTGCTTGGGGGAGGGAAGAACGGACAAGATCGTCCAACTGGAAAGAACTGAAAGCGGTATGGTTCGCACTCCAGTCCTTCCAGAAGGAATTAAAAGGACATCATGTACAGATCAGATCAGACAACTCGTCAGTAATAGCTTACATAAGCAAGCAAGGGGAACCAGAAGCGGAGTTCTGTGGGCCCTAGCAGAAGAGATCCTGAGATGGGGAGAGAAAAACATACTCTCCTTTTCAGCAGTACACCTAAAAGGAGACTTAAACAGAGTGGCAGACTTTCTCAGCAGGAAGAAAGTAAGAGAAGGAGAATGGGTGCTAAAACAAGAGGTATTCAACCAGATTACCAAAAAATGGGGAATACCTCAGGTGGACTTATTTGCTTCCAGAGAAAGCAGGAAAGTCCAAGCCTTCTTCTCCCTAAAAAGGGAGGAGGGAGCACTCGGGGTAGACGCATTGGCGCAGAAGTGGGCGTTCAGCAGATGTTATGCTTTTCCCCCACCAGTACTACTACCCGCAGTAATAAGGAAATTTCGTACAGAAGACACGTCATTAATCCTTATAGCACCTCACTGGCCCAGGAGACCGTGGTTCTCTATGCTCAAAGAACTAGCCATAGAGCCTCCTTGGTTTCTACCAATCCAAGAGGATCTGCTAGCCCAGGGCCCAGTGCACTGTCCACAGGTGGGAAAGTGGAAACTAGCCGCCTGGTATCTGAGGAGCAGCTATTAAGAGCTAAAGGGTTCTCAAACCGTCTGATAGACACACTGCTGAAAAGCAGGAAGGTTGAGACACGTAACATCTACCAGAAGGTATGGAAATGTTTTAATCGTTGGTGTACAGAGAACAACTTTAAAACACAAAGCTCAGTAGCAGTCCTAGAGTTTCTACAGAGTGGTGTAGACAAAGGACTAAGCCTCAGCACGTTAAAGAGTCAAGTGTCAGCACTGTCAGTTTACCAGGAGAGGAGTTTAGCCTCAAACCCCTGGATAATCAGACTCTTTAGATCCGTGAGCAGACAAAGGCCGCCACAAAACACAGCCTTTCCCAAGTGGGACCTGTCATTGGTGTTACAAACTCTGACAGCAGATCCCTTTGAACCATTAAAGGATTGCAGCCTGAAGATGCTGACACTTAAAGCAATCTTCTTGGTAGCAATTACTACAGCAAAAAGGGTCTGTGAGATGGAAGCCCTATCTATCAGACCCCCATTTTGCCAGATCTTTCCGGATCGTATAGTCTTCAAAATGGATCCAGGGTTTCTACCTAAAGTGGCCTCAAAATTTCACAGAGGTCAAGAAATTGTATTACCATCATTCTGTCCGAATCCTTCTCAGGAGAAGGAAGTGAAATTTCATAGTTTAGATGTCAGGAGATGCATCCTGCACTATTTAGAGGCAACAAAGTCAATCAGAAAGACGGAGTCTTTATTTATTTTATACACTGGAGCCAGGCAAGGGCACAAGGCTTCAAGAAGTACAATAGCCAGATGGTTAAGGGAAGCCATAGAGCAGGCTTACAAAATAGGGGGTATGCAGATCCCAGAAGGAATCAGGGCACACTCCACAAGGGCAATGGCAGCGTCACAGGCAGAGAGAGCTGGAGCGACGCCGGAACAGATTTGTAAAGCGGCAACATGGTCCAGCTTTGCCACTTTTGTAAGACACTATAGAGTGGACTTATGGTCAGCTAAAGATCAGACCTTTGGACGTAAGGTCTTACAAGCTGTGGTCCCGCCCTAGGGGTAAGTGCTCGGTTATCCTCTCAGGTGGCTGTCCTGAAAGACGATAGGGGAAAAAC
Source organism: Lithobates sylvaticus (assembly GCA_028564925.1). Lineage (NCBI taxonomy): Eukaryota > Metazoa > Chordata > Amphibia > Anura > Ranidae > Lithobates > Lithobates sylvaticus. The sequence continues at coordinate 195,922,064 of CM053026.1, read as the reverse complement.
GAAGTTACTTACGGTAACGTTCTTTCCGGGAGTCTTTCAGGACAGCCGGGTACCCACCCAAATGTATATCAAGTATGAGGTTTCCTTACAGGAAATGTGATATAAATTATTATATGTGTATCATATGTTTCTTGTGTCTCCCCAGCAAACTGGAGGTGCTCTTCAAAGAACTGAGGAGCAGCAGGGGAGGAGGAAATTTATAGCAAGCTGGCGCAGGTGTTTCCTACAGAGGGGAGGAGCCAAGGTCTCTCTCAGGTGGCTGTCCTGAAAGACTCCCGGAAAGAACGTTACCGTAAGTAACTTCGTTTTTCTTTGTGGTGGGGGGGGGGGGGGTTCTTGGGGAGGATATTTTACATCACATCACATTGTGTGTCTGCCCATGCGATGAGCAAATCAAGAAGAGCAATGAGACCCAGCAATCAAAAATAGATTGTCAGAAATGTCCGGCTGTAGAATCCAGAATCAAACGCATCAATGTTTTAAAATAGACACGTGCTTTCCTCTGTACTAGAAAGTTGAGCTGCACAATTAATCGTTAAAAAATCGTGATCTCGATTCAACCCCCCTGACGATCTCTATTGCAGAGTTTGCCTATTCTTTCATGTAACAAGTGGAGACTTATCTGCTCACTCAGCTGTCAAAAGAAAACATCCGCAGTCTGCCAAGTTTCAACATGAAACATTGTAACTAACTCTTCCTTCTTAGATCAAAGTGAAACTTCTGTATGTAAAGAAAAAATCCAGGCAGTCTGGCAAGTTTTTAACAGCGTGTAAATGCAGGAAGTTTAACCACTAACCACTAAGTCCAAATCTTTTTCTGACACTTGTTTCTTAAGTTAAAATTACTTGGAACCCCCAAATAAAAAAAAAAAAAAAAATATATATATTTATATTATAGTATAAGCAGAGATTCTAGGGAATAAAATGTCAATTGCTGCAATATTTTATGTCACACTGTATTTGCCCAGCGGTCTTTCAAACACAATTTTTGGGAAAAAAAAATACACTTCAATGAATAAAAAAAAAAAAAAAAACGAAATGGTAAAGTTAGCCAAATTTTTTTTTTTCTTTGTTTTAATGTGAAAGATGATGTCACCCCGCAAGAATCGTGATTCTCATTTTAGCCAGAATCGTGCAGCTCTACTAGAAAGTATCCTTGTGCTAGTGTATCCATACAGGGTCTAAAGTCCCATGGTAGAAGAATATAATTGAGGCAGTAAAGGGTCCATGGTACAATTCCAACAAAAATGCCTAATGATAATTTATTTAAAATCTATTGACAGGATAACATTTGAAAGCTAGAGCCCTCCTTTTTGAATGTCCTGAAAACATTAGGAGGGAAGTGGTTCTTTGCAGAGTTGTGAATAAACCAACGCAGACTTGGAAGTGAGCGGTCAAACCTTTTAATCTTTTACAGGGTGGGCAATCGTACACTATTTTGCACATCAGGCATTGATAATATTTCTAGTTTGCTTTTGGTCCTAGGCATAGTTATGCTTTTCTCTAATACATCTCAACTAAGGCTTAGGCTTTATTAAAGGAGAAGTCCAGACAAAGACCAAAAAACAGTGGCTACATGTCCTTTTTGGATGCATCCTTTGGCAGTAGATCCTTTGATCCACATCAGATTTTGGCCTGCAGTGTTTCTAAAAGACAAAGCTAACCATTGCAGGTGGTGTGTTCTGTGTCAAATGTGGCTAACACCATAATTTGTTTTTTCAGAACTTAACTGACATTGTACTGTTGCCTGCCTGTAGGGTTTTTGCCTTCTAAAATGCTTAACAGATGTTTTGTGCATTGGTACAGATGTGATGAGACACTGACTGTCTGACTGACAGATTTGTTCGATCAGAATGACGGTTGGAAGCTTCGTCGTTCTGAGTGGACGTACTCATACGTCCCTCAGAATGGGGGCCTGCTCACGGCTGCGCTATTCTATGATCAGAGCCAGGATGGGATCGGGATATGGGTGATTGGCCCTCCCGATCACGTGACGGCTGTGTCCAATCACAGCCTTCACAGTGTAAACCGAGACATGGTCTCTGTGACAGTTCTCTACACTGAGCTCAGTGAGAGCTCAGTGGGGGGAGGGGTGTGTGGGGGAGCGGGGTAATCTGCAACCTCTGACAGCTCTATGTGTAAGGATGATTTTACACACAGACCTGTCACAGATCCCCACACAGTACACCAAGCACCACTGTCCTTGTCACTGCCCCCATCACATCTGTACCAGTGCACAAAACATCTGTCAGTGTCCCCATGAACATCTGTACAAAGTGCAAAACACATCTGCAATAGTGTTCCATTGTGACATCAACATCTGTCATAGTGTACAAAAACATTTTGTTGGTGTACCAGTGTCCCACCAATAAATAAAACCTTTAAAGCACCTCACTTTTTGACAGGGACATGAGGTATAGTGAAGGGTAACGGTCCGGGTAGTATACAGTAGGTAGAAGAGCAAGAGGATAGCCACAGGATTAAGTGAAGCGGATATTTCTCAAGCGGAGCTCCTGAGTTTTGCGCTCCTCACACCATGCCGATCCAGGCCACGCCCCGGCGGTCTGTTTTCATCCGATCTCCCCATAGAGGAGAGCAGGGGTTCTGACAGGTCCATCCCGGCACAGTGAGCGGAGAAGGACCTGTCATCGCCCATCTGAAAGAGCCCTTTAGGTTCTCAAGAAATGAGAGAGGCCATCAGGTGTGATCAATTTTCAGTGATTGGTACTATAACTTTCACACAGACTAAATGATATACACTGATTTGGGTTATTTTTGCCAAAGAAATGTAGCAGTATGAATTTCTGAAGAAAAATTACTTATTTGCAAAATTTTGTATCAAACTAAACGCTTTATTTTTTTTATTTAAATGTTTTTTTATTATTTTCTGTATTTCATTTGTAGCGCAAAAAATAAACCCCAGTGGTGAATAAATACCACCAAAAGAAAGCTATATCTGTGTGAAAAAAATGATAAACATTTTGATTTAGGTACAGTGTGATTTCTCGTTCAGGGCCGGTTCAGACTGCTGCGATGTCAGAGATCGGATATGATTCGCACCGCACTGCAGTGCAAATCATATGCGATTTCAGCCATACAGATAGTATGGCTGAATTCGCATCGCATTCGGCCCAAACTCGTACAGGACCTTTTTTTTTGGTCCGCAGCAGAATCGGATCGCATGGGTGTTCTCACCATGCGATCCGATTCCTGTCCGAGTTTGCAGATCGCACTGCGATATGCGAACTGATTTGGGGGTGTCATTAACATTTAACTGACACTCCCAGCAGCTCGCATAGGGCAGTGTGAACTTCTGCCGGGAGACATGCGATGCCGGAACCTGCAGTAGATTCGCAGCGTTCCCGCATCGCAGCAGTCTGAACCGGCCCTCAAAGTGTGACAGTGCTGAAAATTGGCCTGGGTAGGAAGGGGGTGAAAGTGCCCGGTATTAAAGTGGTTAATTACATTTTGTTTTCACAAGGGAAAAAATTTGAAATGTACAGGTAATGGGAACTGAGTTTTATCTGTTCAGGTATCGTTTTTTAGCCAAGGAAGCTGCCATCTTGGAAGGAAGCTGCCATCTTGGCCTCTGTCATCAACTGCCATGTTGATGCACATGTGATCAGTTATGAGACCAGATGTTTGATAATGTGACTGTTACATTTCCCAGCATGTGCCGGAAATTTAACTTTTTTTTTTTTTAAACTGTTTAATGGATTTACCTCAGCTTTAGGCCCCTTCCACAGTTGTGTGACTTGGGAACTGCAAAGTCACATGACAAGTCATACTCCCAACGATTACCAATGAGTACCATTCATATCTGTGTGACTGTCCCTGTACTACGTTGATGCGAGTTACACAGGTGAAGCGAGCGGGCTCACTGTTTCTAACAGCATGTCAAACAAGTCCATCACTCTTAACCGCCGCGGTGCTGCACACTTATAATGCTCCTCCCGCTGATCATACCGACAAGCTGCTCCTTAATGCGGTGTGCTGACGGCTTTCCTCCATAGATGGAGCACTGTTTCGCTTTTAGCCGCCTCGTCAAGGGAGGGAGGAGAGGACTGGACTGGGGCTGGATGCCGCATTTTCGGTGCCGTTATAGGCGTGATTTCCTTTTCGGCATTTTGCCGAAAAGGCCATTTTTTGGCCGATATGTTTCGGCGGCCGAAATTTCGGTGCATCCCTAATTTTATATATTTTATTACATTTACAAGACAAGGGAGACATTTGACTATAGGGTGTTTAATTGCAAACTTTCGCAAATATAATAGAACTTCTGGTACAGCATTTTAGGTTTGGAATAAAAACAAAATGTCATTACATATAAAGCAGTGTTGCCAACCTCCCGTGTTTTTACAGGCAGCTCGTAAAAATAGGGCACTTTTCTCCTGCCTGTAAATGCCCGTAGCCTGAGAAAAGTGACAGTAAAAAAAAAATTAAAAAAAAAGGCTGCGTTTTGCCTCGGGGTAAGAACTGCGCATGCGCAGCTCCAGAGATAGCTGAGACAATACGATCCTGTCTGTTCCTCTACCCACCACCTGCGTCTCAGCCAATTGGCAGTCCCAGCTCTACTGTATCCCTTCCGCAGCCCGCCACATCTGAAATTAAATGCTGGAAGTGGGGATGTATTTTATCGGGGCAGGCGGTTTGAGCTGTTCCCTACGCTTTACTGAAGTAGGAGATGTCCGAGAGCCAAGACAACCAATCCCGTCTGCACCTGTGACAATTGCTCTCAAGTCTCAGCCAATTGGCAGTCACAGCTTTACTGTATCCCGCAGCCCGCCACATTTAAAAATGAAGATGCGGGCCAGCTGGAAGTGGGGATGTATTGTATCGGGACGGGCGGGAGTCTGAACTGTATACTGGGCTTTACTGAAGTAGGTGAATCGGGCAAAAAGATTGGAGTGCCAGCAGATGTGGGTTGGGAAGGGTTAGCAGCCTCTTTATTCTGTTTGCTGGGCAGGCTGAGGCTCTCTCTGGATTTGTAGTGCAGTCTCTCTGTGGGGTCACAGCAGTCTGGGGGGCAATGTGCAACAGACTCAGTCTCTCTCGATCTCAACAGAAATTAAGGGGAAATCTCTCCCAGTTTGGCATAGGTGACAAAATACTGATGGGTTACAGTAATCCGCCTTTACTGAAAATAAGAAATATGTTTTTTTTGCCTTAATACATACCTTAAATCATATTGTACTTGTTTGTAGCCTAAATACTGAACTTTGCAATTAAAACTGTAATACTTGGATGTGCCAGTAAATTTTGGGTGTTGTGTCAGTAAATTTCAATCTGGTAGGTTGGCAACACTGATATAAAGTTGTTGAATATCAGTGTAGGCGTTTTATGTGCAGTAATGTTTTTTATATACTTTTTATCCATGTTTCCACCAAAGATTAACACTTTTTTTTTTTTTTTCATCTGAGTCAAATCTAAAAATGAATGTAAAGCTTTGGTGAAAGTTGGGTGGATTGGCTGAAACAAAATACATGCATCACAATTTTACTGGTTTAGCAGTGATGGGCTGAATTTCGATCTGCATATGGGCAGGCTGGTTGTGCAAACGTTGATCTTCTAGTCGACTTCTGTGCGACCAGCCTGTCAGTTTATTTCCGAATGATCATTGGTACCGGCTATAGCCAGCAACACTGATCAGTGTGTTCTGATAATAAAACCAAAACCACCTCCTGCACTTGGGTGCGGTGCTTTAAAAGCTCAATACACTGGCCACTTCCCCAGCTTCCAAATACAGGGGCAGCGAGGCATGTCCGCACTATCAGGCTTGTGGTTATCCTATCCTGCAACACTTCAAAACAACAAATGGAGGGCACACCAGCCTAGTGCATTGCCATCAAACAGTTTTTATTAATAAATGAAACAAATGATATACATTCATTTTCATGTGTGTATCTTTAAATAACAGACGAGACTGCCTCCCAGATCCACACTGCTCCACACACAGCATGGGAAGACCATTCAGCGTCCCATGCGGCGTGCGTGTTTTTAAGGGTTAATCCTTTTCTTCAGAGCACGCTCCTGTGAACTGATACTCTTGCAGTGCGCATGCATGAATATCTACAGAAGTGCATGTGTTCAAAAGTGAGAAATTTGGCTAGTGTGTATGTTCTGTTTGTAGACATTAAGAGGGTAATACTGGGTGATGCTCTGGCAGGTTTCTGTGTGTGATGCCATACATCGCTCTGCTTTTTATCTGTGTCTATATAATATTTACATTAGCATTGTATTAAACAAAAAAGACTTAATTCTTAATGGCAGAGAATTGTTTTTGTACACAACAGAGAAGAAGATCTGGCATGCAGTGGACCTTTGTCTCAAAAACAGGCAGAATATTTCCTTTCTCAGCAGGTATGGTGTAAAAGGAATGGCGTATGAAAAGGAACGCCTGTCAAAATTTCTTTTGTGAACCATTCTGGTTAATAATGGTTTTACTTTCAATTTGTGTTGTGTTGTTGTTGTTTTTTTTTTTTTTTTTTTTTTTTTTTAAATATATTTTTACAGTGGTCTTGCAGCCTGTCTCCCCCCCCCCCCCCCCCCCGATTTCTTTCTTCTTTCTTTTTCTTCCTTCTTCTTCATATCTGAACTCCAGGGACTATTTTTGCATAGTTGCATTGGTCTAGCTTGGACCAGTTTCACTATCCATGTGCCATACCTGGCCAATCCCTGCGGAAGCTGGAAATCACTGTAGTAGTCACCACTAGAGGTCACTTGCTTGGCACAGAAAACACTTTGAATTTTCTCAAATTGTTGAACATTCTCTAAATGAGATGGAGAAGTGAGGCAGTGATTTCATGATCTCCACTTCTTCCAATCGGAGAAAGCTTTGCATTCGTTGAGGCAATCCAAATTGTTCTATGCCAAGAAAGCGAATGTCTGACAGACTCGCAATTCCAGCACGAGTACACCGATCAAAGTTGGTTGTTTGCTTGGCACCTTGTCCATTGAGAACGTCTTGCATTCTTTTCATAGTATACAATGTGTTCTGTTACTATAAGAATTGTGGATAAGCCTCATGCCCCCCCCCCCCCTCCCCCCTCGTGTGACAGAATACCTTGCATCCTGTAAAAAGATGCAAGACATTTTCTCAACAAGCGACGTGATGAGTGTGTGAACTGCTATAACTGCTCTCCAGCGTTGGATGTTTGCTTACTATACTGTATAAGGTGAATTAGTTCGGTTTTACAGAATGCTGCAGCTTTCACAGATCACACACTTCATTTGGACTAATTTTAATTTTATTTTTATTGTACACCTGCCCACATACTCTCGTTGACGAAGTTCAGCTTTAACATTTGTCCGTCTACATCTAATTAGAACTTATCTTTCCTGACTTATGATTGGCTGTCCTAGATGCCTGGATACGAGAGGCTTTCTTTGTGGGAAAAAAATAAAATCTGTAGGAGTTCCCATTTTAGATCCTGTACATTTTGAAATGCACATAGCCTCTATTTTCCTCTGTGCTTATATCCTTTACATTGGCTTTATGCTAGAAAATATTAGACTGTTATTAGCTATGGGAATGTACAGATGGGCTTACATGTGCTGGAAGGAATCGGGGAATCTTCTCTCAGAAATATAAGGTCACCATGTCACAAAAAACAGGTTGCTGATGGACATCATGTGAATATACCTACATGAATACTGGGCAGTTCTGATTTGGACATAGCTCAGGCACCCCCAATACATTCCTTTATTCAAATAATTTCTGTTCAGTGTTTTTTACATGGTTTACAAACCAAAACCTACTTTTTATGATACCAGCAAATAAATCCCCCATTGTTATTGGCCTATCACTCTGGTGGGCAACCTGACCGGCCAATAGACATTTGTGGCAGATGGGAGAGGCGGAAAGATTGCGCACTGCCAGGAGGTGCAAGAGCTTTGACCAATCAGATCAGCTTGGAATTTGATAGAGGGGAGGAACTGAAAGCCGTTGTGGGTCTGTGCAGACACCGGCACTTTATACTCATCAGCTTTCTTTCTTTCTGCTTGGCAAAGTGAATCGCTCAGAAACCGTTCACTGTAGTCTTGAAATAACAAAGTTAATTGGTATCTGCATGGCTGATCGTTCCTTACAATATCCACTCACCAGTATTTGTTTTCTAGGCCTCATTTCTGAAGAATGATGAAAGTAAGGCTCTGTCGCCAGTCTTGCTACAGAAAGAGCTCAATAACTTGCTGAAGTTCAATCCAGACTTTGCAGAAGCTGTAAGTCCTGTATTTTTGTGTGTTGTGATTTATATAAATGATACACCAAGTATAAAGAAAAGTTGCTCATGTCAAGCTGTTGGCTCCTGGAGCTGCAGGATGTATTTTCAGATGGAAAATCCACTTCTAAGAAAATATTTTATACTTAAAGGGGGATTCCACCCTAAAGTGGAACTCCCCCTTTTCGGAACCCACCCCCCCTCCGGTGTCACATTTGGCACCTTTCAGGGGGGAGGGGGGTGCAGATACCTGTCTAAGACAGGTATCTGCACCCACTCTCGGGCATAAACTCCCACGGGAGTTTACGTCACTTCCTGTCCCGGCAGACAGCGCTGAACATTCTCATTGCGCCGCGCGACTCGCGCATGCGCAGTAGGGAGTCGGGAAGTGAAGCCACTTCCTGATTCCCTCACCGAGAATGGCGCCGGCTACAGCAGAGAGCCGACCGATCGATCGGCCTCTGCTGCCGACACCGCTGGACCCTGGAACAGGTAAGTGTCCATTTTTTAAAAGTCAGCAGCTGCAGTATTTGTAGCTGCTGGCTTTTAAAAAAAAAATTTCAGTACAGTCCCGCTTTAAAGCATTTTTCTGTCTTCCAATTTTTTTTTTTTTTTTTAATTCTTTATTTGTGAGATAATCAGTTAACATACAAATATAAACTTTGAAACAAAGGACATCAACCATCTGTTAACTTTAACATTTTTATCCCTCGACTTGAGAGTTGTTAGATAGTTATGAACCACTGGAACTTAGGTCGAGTGTTCCCCGATATCCATCTCTGTCTTCCAATTTTTAACGTTTTGGGTTTTTGTTTTTTCTTATCTCATCTTTCAGCATTATTTAAGCTATTTGAATAGCTTGCGTGTCCAGGATGTATTCAGTTCAACACACAGCTTGCTGCATTACTTTGACCGCTTGATTCTCACTGGTGCAGAGAGTAAAAGTAATGGGGATGAAGGTTATGGGAGGAGCCTGCGGTATGCAGCACTCAACCTGGCTTCCCTCCATTGTCGCTTCGGCCACTAGTATGTATTTTTATTTTTTTTATAATAATATTATTTAATAGTATGTACATTGGTTAGGCATAGATTTTATTTATTTAATTTATTTTTTAATGCAGATTTTGAGCTTATTGTGTTCACGGAAAGCCCTTAAATTATTGGGACATGTATGGCCTTATGTGTGCGCACACACTTACCAGCTCCTGTGTGCTAAGGCATAAAATGCCTGACACTTGGAGAGTCACAGCCACCAATACAAGTGAAAAGCTGTACACTTATTTATTTTTTTGCAGAATTGAAGGGGAAAACAAAAGCCTTTTTATGTAATTTTTAAATGATTGTACAGTGACTTGCACCAGAATCAGTGTTAATGTAACATTAAACTGACCAGGTTGTAGAATAAAATTGTGTGTGTGTGTGTGTGTGTGTATATATATATATATATATATATATATATATATATATATATATATATATATATATATATATATATATGTGTGTGTGTGTGTACATATATATATTTTATAATAAGAATTAAACAGGCATGGGTCGACTTCTGAGCGCATTTTCTTTCAAAAATCTGAAATTTTGTGTTTTGTGATCCGATGGTGCCACCATTGATTTTGAAATTTGACCAATCAAGCCTTCAATTTCACCTCATGTTGCTACAGAAAATAATTTTCGTGGCCTGGAATCTTCTTCTTCTTCTTCTTCTTCTTCTTTTCTTCTTTCTTCTTCTTCTTCTTCTTCTTCTTCATTCTTCTTTTTCTTCTTTTTCTTCTTTTTCTTCTTTTTCTTCTTCTTCCATCATTTATTAGAAAATTGTTAGTTTTTCAATGAATATCGGCTGTTGCTGTGGGCCACTAATGGTGCGAAATTCAAACAAAATTTCTTAGAAAAGATTTTCTAAGGAAAATTCTTTCAGAATTCAACCCATGTATTGCTGGCCTAACACTGATCAAAGTTAAAAAAAAAGTGCAGTTTTTTTACTTTTCAAAAGAAATTAAATATGGGTGTACAGGTGTTGAAACTGTAAAGCTGAAGTAGTTAGGATAACGTTCAATAACTTTTTTATTTTATTTTGTTAGGCCTCATGCACACAGGGTGTTTTTACAGCTTAAAAATGCCTGACGTTTCTATGTGTCTATGCACACATAGGCTTTTAGGAGCTATAAGTGGCATAGGCGTTTTTCAAGCTGCAAAAAAACGCCCTGTGTGCATGAGGCCTTAATGTGTATTTAAACCCAAACAGGTAAAACAGATATGTTACTGTAAACGTTTTTAAACTCCTTTCTGTATAAATCCTGCTTTCGGTTAAATTATACCTGGCAATTCTACCAGCAAAGTGTATCCGCAGGCAGATCGTTTAGTAGGGTAACTATGCTAGGTATGGAGTTGTGCTGTGCATATTGTATTTGTCACATCCCTGCTTATTTCATTCAATTTAGTCATCAAGCAGAGCTTGCTCTCCAGGAAGCTATAAGGATAGCACAAGAATCAAGTGACCATGTCTGCCTGCAGCACTGTCTGGTAAATTAAGATTTAAGATTCATATCTTCAATAATGTTGGTGCTTATTTTGTGCTTAAAGTGGACCTTCAGTAATTTTTTTTTCAACTTTCTATCTATTAATTCTTCTGCCCTTGGAGTTTTAAGCTTGTATAGTAAAACATATATATTTTTTTCTGCCAGTAAATACCTTATGCAGCCCACGTCCTGTTTCTTGTCTGGTCATTAGACTAGGCTTATGACATCATGCACAGCTCTTTCTCTCACTCTGGAGAGTTTGCCAGGAAGGGAGGGGGGGGGTGAGGTGAGTCATAAAAGGGCCAATGAAAGCTGCAGAGCTGAAGGTGTGTCTCTGTGTAAATCCAGGTAGTGAATGGGCTGCAGCTTCAGCTGCCCACAGCTAAAATGGATGCAGTCAGACTCAGAGGGAGATGTCTGCAGCAGATTTGGCAAGTACAGAATCACAGTATATATAAAATGCAAAGGGGTTGGACGGAAGCTTCAGAATGGCAAAGATGTTTTTATTTATTTATTTATTATACAAATTATCTGAGCAGACTGCAGTTCTTCTTTAAAGTCCACAAGAGGCAGAAGAAAGCAGTCAAATATGCAGGCCAGACCACATGGGGTAATTTAGGTGTCTAAACATTTATTCACATTAAAAGACGTTTTGTTTTTTGTTTTACCCAGGAATACCTGAGTATTGCACAGTGCCGCCGTTCACATTTTAATGGTAAAAGAAGGTGTGCTACTTATGCTTCTGGAGCAGACTTCTCAAGGGGAAAACAAAAGCAATTTGAGATTCTCCAATTAATTCCCCCCCCCCCCCCCCCCCCCCCCCCCCCCCTCATGGCATGCATCTGCAAGTAGTGGTTACTGTTGGCCTATAGATTTTTTTTCAGTGCAGGCAAAAATGAAAGCTTGGGTTACTAACTGTCCATGTACACCTAATAATGAAAAGATATACTCAAAAGCCAACTTAAAATTTTTTACTTTTCATGCCGAAAACTCCAATTTACGCAGCCTCAGTTGCTGGTCATGTGACTATAGGTTTAAGAACTTTATCATGTGCCTCAAGCTAGAGGTATATACTGTGCGTGTATGTGTTGGAGCTGCACAATTAATCGTTAAAGAATGGAGATCACAATTCTAACCAAGTTAGCCCAATTTTTATTTTTTATAATGTGAGATGGTTACGCTGCAATCGTGATCTATATTCTAAGCAAAATAATCGTGATTCTCATTTTAACCAGAATCGTGTGTGTGTGTGTGTGTGTGTGTAGATATATTATAATATTTTTGTTCTGCTTTATTCTCTATGGAACAAAGTACATGTACTTTTTGTCCCATGTTGCTAGGTGCACCAAAGCTTAGCAATGAGGTCCCATCCGTACCCCCTCTTGCTGCAGATGATCTGACGACAGCTAGGAAGGACACAAACACTTATCTCAACTCTGGGCACTTTCCCAAGACAAACTGCAGCAAGAGTAATACAGAGGCTGACGCGTCCCCCCCTCCGAAGCAGCTGGGGAAAGAAGCCAATGGATCGCTGTCTGTGCTCCTCTGGCTTCAGTGGTGTGCAGGGGAAACCTCAGAGCACCAGCAGACCTCTGATGTCTCATTAAGGCCGGTTTCACACTGGGGCAGCGGCGGTAAAGCAGCGCTATATTTAGCGATTCTTTACCATCGTTTTAGCCGCGGTATTCGGCCGCTAGCTGGGTGGTTTTAATCCCCGCTAGCAGGCGAAAAAGGGTTAAAACCCCCCGCCAATCGCCGCTGCAGCGGCGGTGTTACCGTGGTGTCCCATTGATTTCAATGGATAGGAGCAGTGAATACACCGCTCCGTCACCGCTCCAAAGATGCTGCTAGCAGGACTTTTTTTACAGTCCTGCTAGTGCACCGCTCCAGTGTGAAAGCCCTAACACTGGAGTTAAAGGACCCGCTTTTTTTCAGGCGCATTACAGGCGCTATTTTTAGCGCTGTAGCGCCTGTAAAACGCTTAGGTGTGAAAGGGGCCTAAAGGTAATGAGGTTGATTTACTAAAGGCAAATATACTGTGCACTTGCTCCAGAGCTTAGTAAATTAGGTAAAGCTTCACAAAGAATACTCAAATTGCATGCAAGGGAAATAAAAACCAGCATTTTTGCTTTACATGATTGGACGATGGAGATCAGCAGAGCTTCCTCTCAGATCTAGAGAAAATACACTTGCAGTGCACAGTATATTTACCTTTAGTAAATCAACCTCAATGTGTCACAGTAAACATTCTATCACATAGGGGGGGAAGGTTAAAAAAAATTTTGTTGAACCACCCTGCCTTTAATGTTCTCGCATTTATGTACATTAACGCACCAGTTGAGGGAGCCTATGTATGAAAATAATTACGCTACACATGTTGCATAGCACCACACACACCAGAGTAAGGGTCCTTTCACACGGGCTTGTCCATGTACGGACTCTTTGCTCAGACCGTGCGGAGACGGACCTGTCAAAGCCCTCATGTCCTCAATGGAGATCGGATGAAAACGGACGTTTAATTGCCCCAAAAGGGTTAAAAACACTTACAGAATATGTAGATTGACAAGGCATATCATTTGTGTGGGTGATCCGGCATGGGTGAAGTCGATGGCGTGTGCAGGCTCCTAAAGCTCTGTTTTTCTGATGGTGTGGGGTCACGGAGGTGCCAGCAGGAGGAACAACAAGGAACTGGTCCGCAGCCATGATCGAAAACACGGGAAGCGCAGAACCCGGAAGTGACATCAGTGGCAAGGGACGACAACCCGCATGGAACGCATCCCCTTTTGATGACTGTTTCCTGTTTGCGTTCCATGCTGGTTGTGCCTTGATGATATGCCTTGTCAATTTACATATTCTGTAAGTTTTATTATTTTTTTTTTTTTTTAACCCTTTTGGGGCAATTAAACAGTTTTAACTTCTACACTTGGAGGCGCCTTTCTTTTGTTTTCTTGTCTCACTTTTTTCCATAAATGCCGTTATTTTAGTGTGCAGTGGAAACCGCTATCTTCCGTAAGGGAAGCCTTGCTGCTTCACTTCCTGGTTCCCTACTGCGCATGTGTGAGTCGCGCTGCGCAATCCGAATGGTCCCTGCTGTCTCTTGGACCTGTGTGTCTCACAGCGGGCACCGAAAGGTGCCAAATGTGATACTGGAGGGGGGAGGGGGTTCCGCAAAGTGGAAGCTCCATTTTTGTGTGGACCTCCGCTTTAAATTGTTTCACTGAGGAAGTTGGACTTCATCAAACCTCTAGGAGTGTCTCATCATGTATGATGTGTGCTTGTTTTTTTCAGATTTGGCTGTATATACTGAAGAACAGAAAGGGGGAAGACAGCAGTGTCTTATTGGAGCACTCTATAAAGAAAGCTGTCCACTTTGCACTGCCGGTAAGCTGCTTAATATGGTTGGTGGCCATTTTTTTTTTTTTTTAAACCTTCAACAGTGTATTTATTCAGTTGGGTATTGTAACTGACTTTATGTATACTAGCGGTTATAGCCCAACTTGGGGCTCGGACCTTACCTGTAAATGTAACCATTAGCACATGGCTGCATTAATGCCTTGCATGTGCATTACCACTACGTACTCCTGTGAATGTGCCCTAAGGGAAACAAAATAATGCTGACGGAGATTCTAACCTTTCTCCATGTTACCAAAAATGTTCTGTTGCTGCTTGGTTGGAAAGATGCAGTAAACTTCCTGTTCTGGTGACCACACTGAAATTCCTTCAATGGGGAAATGAACAGCAATAAAAACCTGAGGGAGATTCTTATCTTGCTTTTACACATTAGCTGCGTTGCTACATCCAGGCAACTTAATTAGGTTTGCAAACACGGTTTTCTTGTGTCATTTGAGCTAGCCAGATTATATCAGATATTGGGAAGTTGTTAGATGTATCTCCTTGCTTAAGCTGTCTACACATTTTATACAATTTCCTAGTACAATTTTCCTTTAGATTTACCAAAACCATATAATTTGAGGTCAAACCTAAATAAATCGTTTGCAATCAGGAAGTCCCTTGCATTACATAGTTGAAGGTAAATCTAAATAAAATTGAACAAAAAAAAAAAATTGTATATGTGTAGCCATTTTACTCTTTTTGGCTGGTAGAGATCACAAGGTATGAGGTCTCTGGAGATTCCTTTTTTTTTGCAGCGTCACTGCTCGTTCTTTACATCCCTCTCCTGCTTCCACAATGATTAAAGTCTACAGAGCTTTACCTCACTAAAGCTGGCCATAGATATTTGAATCTTGGCTGGATCAGTAGGAACTGGCCGAAATTCGAACCATGTATGGGCAGGCTGAATGTACCCACGTTGATCGCTCAATCAACTTGGGTACAACCTGTCTGCCTGATTTTACATGCAATTGTTGCTAACAGCTACTATGTACTAGTAATAATCGCAGTGCTCTCCTGGCAGGGACAACTTCTGTGCATGAAGGTAAAAACCTGTGTGCAGCAGCCCTCCCCCTAATACTTGCCCACCTTGTTCCAGCAATGTGCACGAGAGCATCGGCTCTCCAAGGACTCTCACTCCTTATTGGCTGTTTGGTTCCTGCTGCTGTCAATCACATCTAGTGAACGAACTTGGGAGGGACTCGGGGTCAAGTGGCAGCTGTGTGATGGCAGAGGCGCAGCTTGGGAGGAAGCCTGCTTGGGTGCCCCCAGAGCAAGCTGCTTGGACTGGGGGCACTTGGCAGTAGGGAGCGGCCAGGAGCGCTGGGGAGGGAGACTTGAGGGGAGGATCAAGGCTGCTCTGTGCAAAACCATTGCATAGAGCAGGTAAGTATAACATGACTTATTAAAAAAAAAAAAAAAAAAAGACTTTAATATCACTTGAATCTCAAGTAGAGGAAGCTAAATATTTTTATCACATGTGCTTTTCCTTTTTAAATCCAGTTTTCTTGAATGCTTTAAACTAGGCATTCTCCTGTGTGTATTCTCTGCTCTGAACCAGTACATATTCTCT
Organism: Lithobates sylvaticus; assembly: GCA_028564925.1. Lineage (NCBI taxonomy): Eukaryota > Metazoa > Chordata > Amphibia > Anura > Ranidae > Lithobates > Lithobates sylvaticus. The sequence continues at coordinate 195,906,355 of CM053026.1, read as the reverse complement.
GTCTTTGCAGTATTTGGCCTCTCTTGGCATTCAGTCTTTAGTTCAGCAAAGAGCTATAGCCGGCAAGACTGCAGATAAATTGATGGATGCCTTGAAAGATTCTGACCTCCTTCACTGGAAGCACAGTTTATCAGATCTGATTGACATCAGCCTTGCTCAGAAGACTGCGATATGGAGACTGTATGGTCAGAGGTATGACTGCCCTATAGAATTGTTATGATACCTTTTATGTAAGCTAGGTGGCAAGGCTGATCGAATTAGCAGTTCCAGCATATGGAAAATCAAGCTGTGCCATAACTGAATCTACACGCAGTACTCTGACTGCTTGTCTTGTCTGCTACAATCCTGACAATAGCTGGTTTGCCCCTCTCTGTCTGGGGCCATGTTAGCTGAGCGAGGCAAAGAAATATTGGAATACTAGTACAGTACTAGTGTGCAAAGGCGTGTTTGCTTTAGAACAGCGGTCTCCTAACTGAGACCTGTGGACCAGGTGTGGCCTCTTATTTGCCTTTATCTGGCCCTTGGGGCACTATTTCTTCCACTGATACGAGGCACTAGTCTTTCCACTGAAAGATGGGACACGATTCCTTCATCTGACTTTTTTTGCTCCCCACTGACCACCAAGCCTATAGCATTGTTTACTCCCACCAATGCCAGAGCATTTTCTACTCCTGTTGGCCATAGTCCAGCCCCCCTGATATTTGAAGGGCAGTAAATTGGCCCTTTGTTTCGAACGTTTGGAGACCCCTGCTTTAGAAGAATAAATAATCTGTAACGTCGGGTGTCCTATATGTGTGGCTTTTTCTGCATTATGTAAAACTATTTGTTTAGTCCTTTACATTTTACATCGCTAACTACAGTGGAAAATCTATAACCTGCATTTGTCTTGAATCCATCAGCGTTTCAGCTCAGCACTTCAGTTAACTATTTTGATCCCATATGATTGACTTCCACTAGCTGCTGAAGTTTTTTTTTTTCTCTCTCACCTATACCTATAGCTATAGCTACCATCCACCCCTGGTTGCCTACACCAGTGTGATAAAAATAAATATAATATTTATATCTATCCTATATTTAGAATAGTCCAAACATATTTTGTGGACCACTATGGAAACTCTTCAGAATAGGGGACTAAATTGTGGAATTCATTTATCGAATTTCAGTCAAAAGACTGTCCATTACATCCACATTCTTCCCTTCATCCTCTTGGTTCAGGGTAAAAAAAAGGATTATAATAGATATGCAGATTTTCTGTAGACTGGGTGATTCTTATGCCTTTTCTCTCACAATGGGATGCTAAGCGTTTTGAGGCTGACCAAATGCTGGATTTTGAGCAGCCAGGATGGTAATGCAAATGTTTTGAGGGTTGTCTTAGCACCCAAGGTCTTGTTTACATGTGTGGCCAAAGCATGTGTACCACAAATGTAATATATTGCAGCTTACCAATCCAGTAGATGTGGTGGTGACTGCATCCGTGTCTTTTTTTTTTTTTTTTTTTTCCCCCCCTCTGTTTTCACCTGGTGATCTGACCAGTAACACTAACACACGTTCTGTACGAGAATGCCCCCACTCTGGATCAATGAAAACAGGGGTACCTTTGGACAGCAGACTTATTGGCTGGAGCATCAGATGAAAATAAAGAAAATAAAAGCCTAAAAAGAGAAAATGCATGCAGCCTTCATCTACAAATAGTAAGCTGCAACATAATGTTTGCATTTGGATTTAATACTACTTTTTAAGAAAATCAATGCTGACAGAATTGTGGAAGCTGCCATTGTAGCTCTCCTTCTAAAACTGCTAGTTGCCTGGCTGTATCTGGCTTCAATACTTATTGACCTGGTGTAAGCATGGAGAGTAACGCTGAACCACTTGATCTGCATACTTAATCCAGGCAAGTGACCCATGGTATAGAACTATTGGATAACCATGAAAGGCAGAGTAGCATTTTTAGAAGGATGTGTTGGGATTGGGGACCCTCCATATCTCTCTCCATACAATAAGCCTTGAAAGTGATATTTTCTCTATTACAGCACCATGGCATTGCAACAGGCACAGATGCTCCTTACTATGAACAGCCTGGATGCTGTTAATGTGAGCGTCCAGCAGAACAATACTGAGCCGTTTGCTGTAGTTTTGTGTCATCTTGCAGAACTCCATGCTGAGCAGGTGAGTTTCAGACTTGAACCTATATTATAAAGCAGTGGTTATCAACCTTGTCCTCAGGGCCCACTAACAGGCCAGGTTTGCAAGATAACTGAAATACATCACAGGTGATATCATTTGCTGCTCAGTGATTGCAGTATTCTAGTCTGCATCTCCCCAAGGTAATACATAAAACCAGGCCTGTTAGTGGGCCCTGAGGACAGGGTTGGTGACCACAGTTATAAAGTAAGAGATCATCTTTGTATACAGTGACAGGGAAATCCCAGACTCTTGGTTTCTGTAACATTTGGACAACTGAAGCCAATTGAAAAGTAGATGTATTTATTATACAAGCATGCAGGGAGAGCAATACAATGTATTGGATTCAAAAGCATGCTCTGACTAGCTGAAGGCTTCTAATACAATTTCATATGTCCTAAGATGGGTGGGACCTGGCTATCTAACTGCTTTTGAAGTTTCATCCTTATTTCTGACGGAATTGTTTTAAATAATGAATGATAATTCATAGGGGCTTGTTAAGCTCGGTGTGTAGCTCACACCACAGTTTGAACAAAGAAAGAACTCCCAGATCTATCTATCAGGTGTCTGTGATGTAAATAAAATGAGACAAAGATAAATCATTTTAGAACGTTTTCCACCTTTTTATTGTGACCTGTAAAACTCAATTGAAAAACAAACTGAAATCCTTTTAGGGGGAGAGTAAAAAAAAAAAAACTAAAATAATGTGGTTGCATAAGTGTGTACACCCTCTTATAACTGGGGATGTAGCGGAGTTCAGAATTAAGCAATCGCATTCAAACTTGTGTTAAATGGAACACGCCTGCCATCATTTAAAGTGCCTCTGATGAACCCCAAATAAAGTTCAGCTGTTCTAGTAGTTCTTTCCTGACATCTTGTTAATCGAATCCTACAGCAAAAGCCATGGTCCACAGAGAGCTTCCAAAGCATCAGAGGGATATCATTGTTAAAAGGGATCAGTCAGGAGAAGGGTACAAAATAATTTCCCAGGCATTAGATATACCATGGAACACAGTGAAGACAGTCATCATCATCATCAAGTGGAGAACATTTGGCACAACAGTGACATTGCCAAGAACTGGGAGTCACCCCAAAATTGATGACAAGAAGAAAATGGTCAGGGAGGCTGCCAAGAGACCTACAGCAACATTAAAGGAGCTTCAGGAATATCTGGCAAGTACTGGCTGTGTGGTACATTTGACAACAATCTCCCATAGTCTTCATATATCTGGGCTATGGGATAGAGTGGCAAGACGGAAGCCTTATTTCTTATGATCAAAAACATCCAAGCCCAGCTAAATTTTGCAAAAACACATCTGAAGTCTCCCAAAAGCATGTGGGAAAATGTGTTATGGTCTGATGAAACCAAGGTTGAACTTTTTAGCCATAATTCCAAAAGATATGTCTGGTGCAAAAACAACACTGCACATCACCAAAAGAACACCATACCCACAGTGAAGCATGGTGGTGGCAGCATCATGCTTTGGGGCTGTTTTTCTTCAGCTGGAACAGGGGCTTTAATCAAGGTAGATGGAATTGTGAACCATTCCAAATACCAGTCAATATTGGCACAAAACCTTCAGGCTTCTGCTAGAAAGCTGAACATGAAGAGGAACTTCATCTTTCCGCATGACAACGACCCAAAGCATTCATCCAAATCCAACAAAAGAATGGCTTCACCAGAAGATGAATGTTTTGGAATGACCCAGACCTGAATCCGATTGAAAATCTGTGGGGTGATCTGTAGAGGGCTGTGCACAAGAGATGCCCTCGCAATCTGTCAGCTTTGGAGTGTTTTTGCAAAGAGTGGGAAAATATTGCCAAGTCAGTACCATGCTGATAGACTCATACCCAAAAAGACTGAGTGCTGTAATAAAATCAAAATGTGCTTCAACAAAGTATTTAAGGGTATGCACACTTATGTAACCATAATATTTTAGTTTTTTTAGTTTTCTCCACCTAAAAGATTTCAGTTTATAGGTCACATTAAAGGTGGAAAAAGTTCTGAAATTATTTTTCTTTGAGATTATATATATATATATATATATATATATATTATACACACAATTATTATTATTATATATATATATTATACACACAATATACACACACAATATATATATAATATATACATTTTATTTTTTTATTTTTTTTTTACATCACAGAAATCTGACATTTTAACGGGTGTGTAGACTTTTTATATCCACTGTATATAATGGCCAGCAGTCTTTTAGCATCGACTCCTTCAGTTGCAAGATGATTTCGAGTTTCCTTGCATGAACTGCCATTCCAATTCAAATCCAATCAGGCCTTTGCTAGTGTACCTCAGATTATTATCATGTTGCTTTTATACTCCTTTTCTATTCAACTTGCTCTCAGACAGATGGCCTCATATTGTCCTCAAGCACACTTGATATGATGCAGAATGTGTAGTTGACTCGATGACTGTGTGCCGCCCAGGCCTTATAACGGCAAAGCAATACAAAACCATACTGCTTCCACCACCGTTCTTCACGTTTTGTCATGAGGTCCTGCCCCTGAAATAATGTCTTCAGTTTGTGGCAAACATGTCCATAGTTATTGTGACCAAACAAACTCTATCTTTTGGTTAATGAATCTTCAACACATTGTTCCAGAAGGCCTAGTCTTTGCATGTATGTTCAGGTATGCTCAGGTATACAATGGGAGGATTTACAACCTCTAGGGTGCTGGCCTTCAATTTTCATGTGCCTAGTATCCATTCTCCTATAGGCAGAAGAATTTGTTTATTACCGTAAAGCTGTGTCCCTCAATGGACTCGTAAGGTTTTCACATTGGGTACAAAAATCCTATATTTTGCACTTTGGTGAAAAAAAACACTAGACACTTTGGTATATTTCACAGACAAGTTCAATGCTAGGGTATATTAAGTATATTTGCTTACATTTACAGGGCTGTTTTTCTGCTGCTTCTGAGATTTTGAAACATTTAAAGGAGAGATTTCCCCCTGGCTGCCAGCATGCAAAGGTAAGCACGGTTTGTTTTAGGCTGTTCATCACTATTAGCTGATTATTGGAGAAACTTAAATTGACCGATATAAAATAAAATTGTATATCGAAAAATATCAGTACCTTGGAAAGCTTCTGTATTTAAGTTGTATGTAAATGCAAAACTTTAATAGTCTTGGATAGCGCAGGGAAAGATTAGAACCCCTGTCAAGTTTATATTGCTGTCTGCGCCTGCTAGGTAGGTAAACTCTCTTTTGGTACTGGTGATCATTGTCACAGAGACATGGGAAATTGTCATCAGAACCAAAGGTAAATCTTCCAATGGAGACACCTGTGCCATTGGTGTCTCTAAGAGGGCATGTCCCCTTATTTATTATTATTATTATTATAATAATATTTTTTTAGACCCTTACTACTTGTGTGCCTCTGAGGCAGAAATTGAAGAAAAATGTCTCCAATGGGACAGAGGAAGCACAACACAAACTGACAGTTTTTTTTTTTTTATTTTTTTTTTTTAAACCTTTACTATGGCTATAATTCTATAAGCTCACCTTTTTTGTAACAGCCCGGGCCCCTTTGTCACAGCGAGCCAGAGATTCTTTCCCCGCACCGCTGTCACATTTTTTTTAAAAACACGGTCATGCAGGGCTCCTACCCAGCCACATAATGTATTCAGTGTTCTGTAAATGGGAGAACTACAAGTACCAACAGACTTTGTGGCTGTCGGCTTGTAGTTCTCAATGAGCTACCTGTCCCTGATGAGCACTCTTGCCAGTTCATTGATGTCCTTGTGTAACTTCCTGCCCATACGAGGTATGAGCAGACAGCTTACACTGACAGTCTGCAGGAGCCTTGCATTGCACCTAAAATCTGCTGACCGTGGGTGCAATGATTTGCAGGCTCCCAGTAAAAAAAAAAAAAAAATGCACATTTTTTTTTATTTATTTTTTTCTTACCTGCAAATAGATGTGCATTTATTTTTTTACAAAGGTAAACTTATCTTCTTTTTTTTTTTTTTTTTTTTTTTTAACATAAAAATGAATATATTGTAACTATATGGATTATATCTTGTCTAAGAAAACGCAAATCATATGTCTGTCCACATTTTGTTTGATGCCTCTGCTCTCCTTCTTCATATAGCCATTAGCTGATGTAAGTGTGTTTTTTTTTTTCCCCCTCCAATTTCTTTTAACCCTTTTACAACCACCCAGCACATGTGAGTCAGCAAAAGGTGGACTTTAACACACACGCTGCACATATACCTTAATGGGCAACCAATGTTCATGTGCTCAGCACCTAAAGAGCTCTTGGCCTGGAGTTTCAGTAGCTGATGGGAATTTTATTTATGTACCCCCCCCCCCTCCCTCCCTAAATGGTTACCTGAGTCTAATCTCTGTCCAGCGCTGCTGTCTGCGGTGTTGGTCTCTGGTCCACTCCTCTCAGGACACAGGCAGCAGCGGAAACCATTGGCTTCTGCTGTTGTCAATCAAATCCTGTGAGGAAGGGGTGGGGATGAGCTGAATTCTGTGCGTCTATGGATGCACCTAGCCTAGCTTGGGAGCGGGCCACTGGTGTACCCCCATATCAAGCGGCTTTTTATGAGGGCATTAACAGAAGAGGAGGAACTGAGGGCACCAAAGGGAGACCCCCGGAAGAGGAGCAGGTAAGTATAACATTGTTATTTTAGAAAAAAATTAAAAATAGTTTTACAACTTTAAGCCCATTGTACTTATTTGATTGCCAACTCTATTGTGTTTAACTTGTTCTCTTCCAGCTTTGGATGTTGTTTGATCAGAAAATCCAGTTTAATCGTGCTATGAATGATGGGAAGTATCACCTGACCGAATCGCTTGTGACAGGAATTACTGCCCTTGACAGTGTGGAAGGATTATACAGGTTTGAGGGACAGCTTGTCTATCCTATTCTAGTTGTGGCTATTTGTGGTGTAAGGAAGACAAAAAATTTCCTACCTATTCTACAAAATTGGCTATGTAAATTGTCAGATAAAATGAATAGCGTTGTTCCCCTCCATTTACTATTCCTTCTTTAACCACTTCAGCCCCGGACCAATTGGCAGCCAAAGGACCAGGCCCCTTTTTGCGATTCGGCACTGCGTCGCTTTAACTGACAATTGCGCGGTCGTGCGACGTGGCTCCAAAACAAAATTGGCGTCCTTTTTTTCCCACAAATAGAGCTTTCTTTTGGTGGTATTCGATCGCCCCTGCGGTTGTTATTTTTTGCGCTATAAACAAAAATAGAGCGACAATTTTGAAAAAAATGCAATATTTTTTGCTTTTTGCTATAATAAATATCCCCAAAAAATATATAAAAAAACATTTTTTTTCCTCAGTTTAGGCCGATACGTATTCTTCTACATATTTTTGGTAAAAAAAATCGCAATTAGCGATTATTGATTGGTTTGCGCAAAAGTTATAGCGTTTACAAAATAGTGGGATAGTTTTATAGCATTTTTATTATTTTATTTTTTTTTACTAGTAATGGCGGCGATCAGCGATTTTTTTTTTTTTTTTTTTTGTTTTTTTTTTTTTTGTGACTGCGACATTATGGCGGACACATCGGACATTTTTGACACATTTTTGGGACCATTGTCATTTATACAGAAATCAATGCTATTTAAATGCATTGATTTCTGTATAAATGACAGTTGTAGTGAAAGAGTTAACCACTAGGGGGAGGGGAGGGGTTATGGGCTCTGACGTGTGTTTTTTTTTTTTTACATTAGGGGGCGGGGCTGACGTCTGACGTCATTGATTGGCTGTTCCCGGTCATCGGGAAAGCCGATCAATGACATGCAGAGTAGGAAGCGCGGGAGAGGTTTGTTTACACATACCTCTCCCCGTTCTTCAGCTCCGTAGCCCGATCGGGTCTGCTGGTCCCGTGGCCGGGGTCACGGAGCTCCCGACCGGGTCACGGAGCTCCCGACCAGGTCGCGAGCGCGCGCGACCCACAGGCAGGCAAATTAAAGGGGACGTACGGGTACGTGGTTTTGCCTGCCCGTGCCATTCTGTAGACGTATATCTACATGAGGCGGTCGGGAAGCGGTTAAAGTGTTCTCTTCTAAAGAGGCTCACCATAGACCATAATGTAAATGTGATCTAGTACATATGACTGTTGGGTATCCTAGATCATATGTTTAGATGGCTGTTTTTTACCTTTTTCTTGTTAACATATCCTGCTTCTGAGTTATGTAATAGTTGTGTTTTTTTTTTTTATTTGCAGGAAAGCAGTTGTTTTCAAAGCTCAAAACCAAACAGCAGAAGCTCATAAAATTCTGCAGGTGCTTTTAACCTACTGCCAGAAAGTAAAGAACATAGAGATGGTTATAAGGTAAGTAGGCGCTGCTGAATCACTGTGAATTTAATCACGGTGAGTGCCTTTCAGCACTCTTTGCTATTTGAATGTCATTCTGTGCTGCAAAATTTACCATATATACTCGAGTATAGGCCGACCCGAGTATAAGCCAAGGCACCTAATTTTACCACAAAAAAAATGGAAAAACGTATTTACTTGAGTATAAGCCTAGGGTGGGAAATGCAGCAGCTACCGGTACATTTCAAAAATAAAAATAGATACCTGCCAGTGCCCATTATATACAGCCTGCCACTCCAGATCACTTATACTAGACATCCTTCCAACACTGGCTTGCTTTGTGTGGCTATGGCATCTGATCTGGTTAGCATAAAACTAAAGCTAGTCCGTCCATTTGGGTAGTGGTTGAATAATATAAAACAATTGACCTAAGAATAGAAAGCATTATTTAGAATATTATGTGATTTGTCTGTGTCCACCATAGCTGTAAGAGCATTTCTGGGCCTGTATATATCCATATCCTGCCAGTGCATTATATAAAGCTTACCAGTTCATGATGTCCCGCTGTGTCTGATCGCCGTGCAGCCACGGTAACGATGTCCTGCCTCCTATGACACCCGACACAATGATTCCTAGCATTGGATCACTGTGCCGTCTATCAGAAGAGGAGGCGGGACTCACTCAGGGGTGCCGGGCCGATTCATGAGCGTCGCCCAGCGGAATGGCCCTGCCCCGTTTTCGCCTCCATTTCAGACATTTTTTTCACTTAAGTATAAGCCGAGGTGGGTTTTTTCAGCCAAAAAAATGGGCTGAAAAACTCGGCTTATACTCGAGTATATACGGTACTCATCTTTGTCATTTTTAAAACTCCTGGTGTAATTTTAAAGAGCTACTAAACAATATCCTTATTCTCCCCCAAAAAATATATACACATCCAGTACCTAATAACCCTGTAATAAATTTTTCATGACATTTTGTTTCTTGCTATGTTTTTCTGCCTCCCTGTAAGATACGCTGAGGTGGTCCCCAACCTCTCCTTTTCCCTCTTTTTGCTTCCGTTCTTTTGGAAAGTGCAGTGCATGTTGGTTGCTGTCCTGCCCACTACAAATCCCATAGTTCCTAGTTCATCACAGGAGCGAGCAAGAGAGTGTGGCTACCATACTACACAAAATGGGCCATGGAGAATGACCATAGCCACCCTCTAACAGGAAGTCTGTTCACAGCAGCAAAAAAGGAATTTGTAGGTTTTGAGGAGGCTGAGAGCTGTAGATTGTTTTTTGTTTGTTTGGTTTTTTTTTTGGAGTTAATACATACTTTTGAATAGAATTTTTATTTTTCATTTTTAAACCAGCATATAATGGAATTTATTTTTAAGTTGTTCTAGATCAGAAGTAGGCAATCTTTTTGAGAAGTGGTGATCTACCTAAGCAACATGGAAGAGATCAAAATGAACCTTATTATTTTTTTTTATTTTTTTTGTTATTAACTAGCAAGGCCCCAATAAAAAGAATGGCATTAAGAAAATATAAACAAACAAATGTCACTGTTTAAAAAAAAAAGTAAATACTTATCTATTTTCAGCCTGCCCCGGTCTGGTCATGAGATCTTCCCCGTGTCAGCCAGCGGCAGCTGCAGAGGAGACCGCACTTGACAATGGCTGGTAAAACCTGGAGCGGTGAGATAATGTGACCCAATCGATACTAAACCCTTATCCGAGCCCGGCCGATCAGGAAAGGGGGTGGGGGCGAGCCCCCCCCCCCCCCCCCCCCCCCCCCCCCCCCCCCGCCCGCCGAGCCATGCCAGGCCGCATGCCCTCAACATGGGGGTAGGTGTTGATGAGGACAAGGGCCTCTTCCCGACAACTCTGGCCGTTGATTGTGAGGGTCTGCAGGCGAATAAGGGGCCTTTAAGATCCCGGCCCCCCACGCTATGTGAATGAGTATGGCGTACATTCTACCCCTACCCATTCGCCTGGAAAAAGTGTCAAAAATAAAAAATTTAAAGTAATTTATTAGGCAGCTCCGGGGGTCTCTTCCAACTTCAGGGGTCTCTTCCGACTTCTCCGCTCTCTCTTTGGTTCTTCTCCCGCTGTCTTCTGCCGGGCTCCTCCGCTATCTTCTGCTCTTTTGCCTGCTCGTTTGCTAGCGGTGGCCCGGTCTTCTCCGTCTTCTTCCGATGTTGACACAATGCTCTCTCCCGCTGTAATGCTGGGTGCGCGGTGGCACTGGGCATGGTCACCGGGTGATGTCATCCGACGACCCCGCCCCCTTATGACGTCACCAGCCGGGGTATGATGGGATGGTGACGTCATAAGATGACATCACCTGGTGACCATGCCCAGTGCCAATATAAGTCTACTGATAAACGTCCAAAAACGTTCATGTGTGCATGGATACATAGGATAACATAGAGTGGAGTTTATGGGCTTTTAAAAAAAAAAAAAAACTTCCGTTTTTTATGAGCTCCAGTGTGCATGGAGTCTAAATGTCCGGAGATGTACATAATGCACGTGCAAACCATCCTCCAATATTGCATTCTCTGCTTCCTCAAATTGATAAGCTTATGGCCTACAGCAGGGGTCTCCAAACTTTTTCACTTCAAGGGCCACATATTATATTTTACACATACTCGCGGGCCAAAATAAATAATTTATAAATAAATCTGCAGCAGTGAAATATAATAAAATGTGTCTGGCTGCATGTTGCACCTGTGTCCTCTGCCCATACCTAAATGCCATAGCCTCATGCCTTATATCTGTCTTCCCATCAGAGTCTCCCTGCAAATTTGTGTCCCCATTAGCTTTCCTCTGCAAATTGATGTGCCCATCATAGCCACCCCACAAGCTTGTGCCCCCATCACCCATCAGAGTCTCTCCACAAATTTGTGTCGCCCTCAGTGCCATCACCCCCCACAGCTGTGTCACCATCGCCCCCCCCCCCCCCCCCCAAAACTGCACTGCATATTACTGGGTGGAGTATTCATTGCAGGTTTCACAACCCGATGGGGAGACCGTCCCTTCAGTGAGTGTGAGAACTCCAGCTGCGGGCCAGTAAAAAACGTCCTAGCGGGCCGGATGTGGCCCGCGGGCTGTGGTTTGGAGACCCCTGGCCTACAGGGTCCCAAGAGTGAGGTGATCCGCTATTGCATGCAATTATAAGTGAGTCTGATGCATACTCTTGAAATATGTGAGCCATTTTGTTTTCCTTGTGAGTGTTCTGCAATTTTCTAAGATCATGACCTATATTATTGCACAATGGCAGAAAGGATGAAGTCTTGTGTTTGTTTGTTTTCCAGGGTTCTTCTGTCCCTAGCAGAGCTATACTGGAGATCCTTCTGTCACCCAGTGGCGCTGCCTTTGCTGCTACAAGCTCTCGCTCTCTCCAGGGAATACCGCCTCCAGTATCTGGCATCCGAGACGGTGCTGAATTTGGCTTTCTCACAAGTAAGGCCGACAAACTTGCTGTATTTTGAAATAATCCTAAGAAGAGCAGATCAAATGTTTTAGACCCTTATATGCACTCATGTAGTAGCATATATTTTATGCCTTGAGCTGTGCACAGACAGATCCCACTGAGAATAATAAAGATTTGAGAGCTCTGCACAGCATGGAGCCTGTTGTGATCTAAAGAGCAGAAGCAGATCAATGCTTCTTGCATCAAATTTTTCATTTGGAAAACCATGATTTGTGAGAAAACAGGTTAGAAGCGGTCCTTGGCTTTCTCCCTAGAGAAACACATAGGGCCCAGTTGTCAAAGGAAATGCTTAGAATGTGCCATCTATGGCTTTCCTCAGCAAGGACACATTTTTCAATTTCCACTGCATCTGGCTGAAACCGAGGCTTGAGATACCTTCACAGAAGACCAGTCCTTCCATTCAGCCAAACCACATTAAGCTGTTAGTTTATCTGTCACTGTACCCCTAGTTATTTGGCAAATGAGCATCAAAATGCTTATGTGGAAATAGTCTTTTCAATAAAGGTGGGGTTTAGAAGCTATGGAAAGATTCCGCAGAATCCTAAATTTATGTACAGTATGAAACCATTTGACCTTAAAATGTGTGCATGTGATGTTTTATGTAAAAAATCTTCTGTTCAAATGGTTGCTATAACACCAGCTAATTTTCTTGTGTAATAAATACAATAAGTTTGACAGTTTTTGGAATTATTTTTTTTTCTTTTTTAAGCTAATGCTTGGAATCCCAGAGCAAGCCCTGAACATTCTGCACATGGCAATAGAGCCTATTCTGGCTCACGGAGCAGTACTAGATAAGGGACGGGCTATGTTCCTTGTTGCAAAGTGTCAAGTGGCATCAGCCGCATCATACAGTCCTCAGAAGAAAACAGAAGGTAATCGTTCTTAGACTCTTGTCATGTGTGTAAGTAAAGGCAGCCTCAGCAGCACTCGGTCTCAGCCTCGCCATCTCTGCACCCAGGTCTGCTGTTAGAAATCATGGGGCCCCGTTAGAGCTGCACGATTCTGGCTAAAATGAAAATCACGATTTTTTTGCTTGGAAGATAGATCACGATTCACGCGGTGTAACATGGTATATGTATATGTAAATATGTAATGTACAGAATGCAGTGGTTAGGAGAGGGTAGACATAAAATATTGCAGCAATTGAAATTTTATTCCCTAGGGTCTCTGCTAAAATGTGTGTGTGTGTGTGTGTGTGTGTGTGTGTGTGTGTGTGTGTGTGTGTATGTATGTATATGTATATGTGTGTGTGTATATATATATATATATATATATATATATATATATATATATATATATATATATATATATATGTGTGTGCATATATTATATATGTATTTGGGGGTTCCAAGTAATTTTCTAGCAAAACATATTGATTTTAACTTTAGAAAGAAGTGTCAGAAAAAGATTTAGACTTTAAGTGGTTAAACTTCCTGCATACACGTGGTTGAAAGCTTGGCAGACTTCCCATATTATTTGTTTACACAAGAAGTTCTATCCCTTTGATCTAAAAAGTAAGTGTTAGTTACAATGTTTCAAGTTGGAAAGTTGCTTCAGTTAAGACAGGAGATCCGACTTGGAGGCGACTTCCATTGAAATCAATGGGTACAAGTCGCCTAGAAGTCGGATTGAAGTAGTACAGGAACCTTTTCTGAAGTCAGAGCGACTTCAGTAGTGTGCAGACAGGGACGGCTCTCATTCCCTTACATTGATTTTGTTGCGTGACTTGGGGCGACTTCAAGTTGGATTCAAAGTTGCCCCTGTGTGAATGGACTCTAAGCAGATAATCTCTCCACTTGTTTATATGAAAGACTTTTTTTTTTTTTTTTTTTTTTTATTATTATTTTTATATGTAAGAATCGCCTACTCTCAGCAGGAGAGATCGTCAGGGGGGTGAATCGAGATCGCAATTTTTTAACGATTAATCGTGCAGCTCTAGGCCCCATACAGCCTACCTGACGGGCCCCCCCACCTGACAGGGCATGGGGCCTGAGCCAGACCACTGCTCTCCTAGCCCGCAGGCAGCAAGCAGATAAAAAGGAGGCAGCGTGGATTGTGTGCTGTGGAGAAATAATGATGTGGCAAAACTGCACTAACAGTGGGAGGTTGGGTATCGGGTGTATGTATATAATTTACAAAATGCAGGTGTCAAGAATATGTAATGTACAGAGTGTAGGGATAAGGAATGTAACTTACACAGTGTAGTTTCAGGAGTATGTACTGTACAGTTTGCAAGAGTCTGGGGTATGTACATAGTGCAGGGGTCGGGCGTGGGTAATGCATGGAATGCAGGGTTCTGGAATATGTAATGTACAGAATGCAGTGGTTAGGAGAGGGTAGTGGCAAAGGCAGCAAATGGGGGGGTATACAAAAATACCCCCCCTCCATCATGTTCAGTGGCCAAATGCATCCCACTCCACTGAATGGGAACACATCTCAACCATGTACAACAAACACAGTTGCAGCGAGGTTGTGCAGGTTTTTAGGGATTAAATCAGATGGTGAGGAGGCATAATAATGTTTCCTTGCCTTGTGTCAAACACCCTCTAAAAAGTGATCCGTTGTGGTTCACTCTACAGCAGGCAACACTAGTGTAGTTTAATCTACGGTAATGCTCTTCAGATGTATCACTCCAAATGTGCTTGGCATTACCCAAGAATTGAAATGTAGCACTGTTAGGTCCTCTTCCTCCTGGGCACTACTGAGCTGGGCAAGTAGGGCTGTAGGGAACTGGGGGGGTTGTAGAGTGAACGGGGACTCCCAAATCCTGTCCACTAATAAATTAATCCCCCGCTGTGAAGCTATTTAGAAAAAAAACTGTCTCCGGGCCTCCTGTGTTCAGTGAGTGTCGGGACAGTAAGCAGACTATTTCTTCACTTTCGGGTATAGGCAGATAGGTGTGTGGACCCAGCAAAAGGGGGTTCTTAATTGAACAGGTGGGGTTTCCTCTTCTGAGGGGACTAAGTAGGGGTACAGCAGCAGTTCATAATGACATATTTTCATGTATAGACGGCCCCTACTAAGACAAGTTACATTATCTTGCAAACTAAAGAGCCAAACACTACTGATAAAATCCCCCCTCCCAGAGAGGTGTGGTGGTGGCTTTCCATATATTCGACCGCTAGCGGGGAGGTTTTAACCCCCTGCAAAGCGCCCCAGTGTGAAAGGGGCCTAAAGTTAATCTTTTGAGGAGGTAAAGCTTTCATGCAGCTAGTTCACAATGTAAAAGCACAGAAAAAACAAAACTGTAGCCTTGTGAATGAATGAATGACTAATTTGTATAGCGCTACAATGCGAACCGAATCGCCTCAAGGCGCTGTATTAGTGCTTTGTTGTCCAGCTTCTTAGAAGAAGTAGGTCTTGAGTTTTTTTTTCCTGAAGGCCTGATGTTTTTTTCCATGCGGATGTAGGTTGGTAGAGCATTCCATAGCCGTGGTCCTTGGACAGTGAATCTTCGTTCCCCATATGATTTGTAAAGGGACTTGGGGATGAGGAGGAGGTTTTGGTTGGACGATCGAAGACTGCGATTGGGTGTGTAGTGTTTTATTTTCTCAAGAATGTATTGAGGATCCTCTCCATGTGTGCATTTGTGGCTGAGGCAGAGGGTCTTGAATGTGACCCGATCCTTTACAGTTAGCCAATGTAGGCTCCTCAGGGAAGGGGAGATGGATTCCCAGGTTTTTTTTCCTGTTATCAGCCTTGCCGCCGTGTTTTGGATAAGTTGTAAGCGCACAAGTTGATATTGGGGTAAACCTATGTAAAGGGAGTTTGCGTAGTCAAGTCGTGAATTGATGACTGTTCCAACTACCACTGCTTTGTCCTCCTTTGGAATGAAGGGGATGATTCTGCGTAGCAGGCGGAGGAGATGGTGAGATCCGCTGACTACTGATCCTATTTGTGCATCCATTGACATTTCTGAGTCAAAAATGACTCCGAGACTCTTGGCCTTGGTCCTTGGGGAGATGGTCTGTCCAAAGATGGTAGGAGGTGTCCAAGAAATCTTGGTTCGAGAGTTTTGGTTTGCATGTAGAATAAGAAGTTTTGTTTTCGATTTGTTGAGTTTAAGGGAGCTGGTAGTCATCCAGTCGTCTATCAGGGTGAGGCAGTTTTCTAATTGCTGATGATGGTCTTTTTGTCCAGCGATCCGAAAATATGGTTGTTTGGTGTGTGAGAGGCGCTAGTACCAACATATAAAATCCAATATGTACAAGGGGTTAATGCATGTATACCATAAACTTTCTACTGATCGAAGTGAGCTGATTAAGAAAGGGTGTGAGGTCACAAAATGGATCTACTAAGAACTATGCCACTTTAAATCTACATCCAGTGAAAATGATAAACGTTAATTAGTGATCTACACACTACAAAATACAAATATAATTCTGCCATCAAACCAGAATTTGTTCAAAACATAGGCACCCTTAAGTGACCAGTGAAGGTGTACCTAACCGTCACCACCGTAGTGACAGTATATGTGATACTGCCTAAGCAAAGTGAAAAACAGAGCTCCTCAAGCCCTGTAACGTAATAAATTATAAGTGTAAATAAATGAAAATTATAAAATAAACACAAGACCAGGTACGTATGTCCAATCTCCTATGTGAAGTGCCACTTAGCAAACAAATAAGTGATACCAGATGAATTTCTAAATCTGCCGTAGATAATACTCCTAATCACATAAAATTGAGTGCATTTGACCTTTGTGACAAAAAGTTCTACTAGAACATGGAAAAAATAAAAAATGATTTTTAGTGGAAAACAAAACAAAGTTCATATAGTAGTCCTTGCTGGAAAAACGTATTACTCCTGTTGGTAAAACTTGTGCACCATCACCAGACAAGTTCTTGATACACCCAATGTGAGAACCAGGGATAATGAATGGCCTCTTACCGAATGGAGTTGATTACTTTGTTTAGAAAGCAATCAAATGCGCTTTACAGGATTGTGCCTGTTCACTGAGTGATACACCCCCACTCAAGGACGCTCTTGCTTCTCATAGATCAGCTCAGATGGAATGGGTAACATAGGTGGGAATAAAAAGAGGCGCACCTCATAGCGTAATAACGTTTTTAATGTAAAAAATTGCATAAAAAATACAGCAGCCAAGTGCTCACTTACATTTTCCGGTGCCTACCCGGCACTGAGGCTGCTTGCAAGTATTTAAAATGGATAGAGCCACCGATCCTTCCCTCGTGATTCCCTCTCTGTGTTTCCAGCGTGCGTTCCACTCGCCAGTAACCAGGACCAGTCAGACAGGAAGTCCGGAAGCAGTGCATCCAAAGGATAAAAGTGATCAGGTACCGCCTACCCAAAAAATCCGAAAATATAATTGGGTGAGTGAAAGCAGAGGTCTGATCTTTTGATTATTTTGAGGAGTGGGCGGATGTATATGTTGAAGAGCACTGGTGACCAGGGTGATCCTTGAGGGACTCCACAAGCGATTGCCCGGGTTTCAGAGGTGAAGGCTCCTAGTTTCACTGTCTGAGAACGATTTCCTAAGAAGGATGCGAACCATTGTAGATCTGCGTCTGTGACTCCTGCTACTTCTGTGAGGCGGATGAGTAGAGTATTGTGGTCCACAGTATCAAACACTGCACTGAGGTCCAACAGCACCAGGAGACATGATTCTCCTTCATCTGCTGCTTCGAGGGCAGCGTCCCATATCTTCAGGAGTGCCGTTTCTGTACCATGGCCTGGGCGGAAGCCTGATTGTAGAGGGTCCAGGAGTTTGTGTGTGTCCAGGTGGCGTTGTAGCTGTTGTACTACCGCTTTCTCCATAATCTTGGAGATGGTGTTGAGGCTTGCTATCGGTCTGCGGTGGTTAGGGTCCTGAGGGTCGAGGTTGGGTTTCTTTAGCAGGGGTTTGATGCCTTGTTTGAGGGCAACAGGAACAATCCCTTCTTTGAATGATTGATTTATGAGGTGAGTTAGGGTGGGAGCCAAGATGTCGGAGCATTCTTTCAGGAGTTTTGTGGTGATGATGTCAATAGGAGATGTGCTGTCTGAGGTTTATGATGATGTTTTTAGTGGTGTCCGTGGTGATTGGGATCAAAGAAAACTTGATGTGGGATATCTTCTTTTCGCTCTGGTTGACTGTGGTTGGATGTTTTTTTCTGATGAATTATTTTCCAGATGTTGTCGATTTTGTCAATGAAAAAATCTGATAACTCATTGCAGAAAATCTTGGGTTTCGTTTGCTGGGGGCTCTAAGCCTACCGGCTTCATCGACTGAGCGACTATTTTAAAAAAGTTCCCGAGGGCGGTTTAGTGCCGATGAGATGGTATTTGCAAAATAATCTTTTTTAGCTTTGAAGATTGCTTTGTGATCATTCTCCGTGAGTCCTTTGTAGTTTGTCTGATTTTACTTGGTAGGATTTCTTCTCCATGCTCTTCTGCGTTCTTGCTTGAGTAGCGTGAGAGAGCTATTAAACCATTCCGAGTTTTTCCTCCAGATGAGTGTTCTGCGTTTTGGAGCCACTGAGTCTGCTGTTTTGTAGTACTACCTTGTTTAGGGAGCTGAGTGTTTGTTCCGTTGAGTGGGTTAAATTCAGCGTTGCTATTTTGTTTGCTAAAGTGATTTTGAAGGTTTCGGAGTGTAGTTTCTTCTGCGATCTGATCCAATGAGTTGTTGTTGCCGGTTTCTGTTTTTGATGGGTGGTATTAGTGGAGATTTTAAATTTGATGGCGTGGTGGTCTGTCCATGGTAGTGGTATGTTGATGTCCAAATTTTGTTTGAAGATGAGGTCCAGGGGGTGTCCTGAGCCATGTGTGGGAGTCTTTATCAGTCGCTGGAGACCCAGTTCTTCCAGTTGGTTGATGCAGGCGGCCGCGATAGGGTCTTGGGTAGAATTTGCTTAGAGATTAAAGTCTTCAAGTACCAGGAAGTTTTTGGATTTCAGGGTGTGTATTTAAATGAATTCCGTGAGGGGTGTAAGAAGATTGGCCTTTGGTCCTGGTGGTCTATAGCAGAGTAGAATGTGAGTGGTGTCATGGGGTGTTGATTGAAGATGTAGTGTCAGTGTCTCCATAAAAGGCACTGAGTTCTGCAAAATTGGTTTGGTAAGCACCAGGTGCAATTTAAAAATCACTGCTAGGCATCCTCCTTTTTTTCCCTATCCGATGCTCAGTTAGGATCCTGTAGTTCTCCGGCACCAATTTGGTAAGGATGGTGTTGCAGTCGGGAGTTGGCCAGCTTTCCGTGATGAAGAGGCAATCTGTTGTTTTGGGTGATGAAGTTGTGTACTTCCAGTCTGTGTTTTGGCTGCAGACCTGGTGTTGATCATGGCGCATGCTAGTTGTTGTGGTTGAGTTGGTATCTTCCTGTGTTTGCTGGTTGATCGTAGGTCGGTCTTTAGTAGTTTGTTCTTTTCGTAGAATTTTTTGAATGGAGGCTGGCAATGTTGAGGTGGTATTCCTTAGCATGTGGAGAACTTCTGCTGAATATTTGAAGTAGCACATGGCGAGAGGATGAAGTTGATGGTACTAGGATGATTGCGCTGATGATCCTGATCCGGGTTTTTCCTGTTGTCAGTCTAGGTATCAGCCTTTCTCCCGCTTGTTGGCAAATAAGACAGCTTTTCCCCCTTATGCAATCCAGATTTTATAATCTTTTTGTTAGAGGCAGAAATCATTTTTCCCATTGCACTCTATGGAACATACCAAGTATTGCTAGATGTTTCTTTCTGGCCAGATTGGTGTACAGTTCCAACCATCTTGCACAATCCGTGTAGTTACAAAACAACTGCACAGATACATAGGACAACATATTTTTTACAGTTTGTCATCTTCCTAAAACAGCCACAACTGGAGTAAATAAAAAAGCTTGTGCCCTGCCAGCACACTTTAGAGAAAGATCCATGTTAAGCAGCAGTCGTCTCGTTCCTGAGGTCTGACACTCCCTGTGATTCAGAGTTCCAATCCAGCAGGAAGCATGAGCTTTGTGGATTGCTAAACTATAGATCTGACTAAGGGGGGGGGGGGGGGCTTGTTGGACTTCTGCAGGGAGACCCCTGCTTCAACATAGTGAGGATCCTTCTTTGCACGTGCTGTCTTGGGGTACTGGCTTTTCTACTCGGGCTGAGGCTGCTTTCTGAAGAAAAATAATTAATGATGAACCTGGAATGTTGTTAGCTAGTTGAAACTGAAAGTTCAGTTGGGTTTAATGGGGATCATATCTGAAAGAGCAGAAATTGCCTCTTACGATAGGTTCACACCTATACATGTGTTGCTCCTCACGTTTTCACAGGCACAACAGCCTATTTATTTGAATGGGCTTCTGTACCTGCGGACAATGCAGGAAAAAATGTCCCTGCACTATTTATACTCCTGTCTTGTACCCACATCAGTGTGAACCTAGCCGTAATTGTTTTTGCAAATGTTTTTTGTGTTTTTAATCTTTATTTTTATTTTTTTTTGTCACCATTTTACACAGCCCTGGAATCGGCTATTTTAAATTTGAATGAAGCTAAAACTTACTTTGGAATGGTTGACTGCAAGGAACAGATTCGGGACATTCTATACTTGCAAGCCAGACTGTACAACAGCTTAGGAAGAATCCAAGAGCGGAATAAATGCTCCATGCTTTTCCGACAGATACATCAGGAACTTCCGTCTCATGGAGTTTCATTGTTACTTCGCCTATAGAAGGTTTGCTTGCTAGCTCGAAGATGTTCAGAGCTTTGCCATGCACCTGATGTCACATTGCTTGTATGTCATAAGTGACCAAGAGTATACCGAAGAGTCCCTCGCAGAAAGTAAAACAGACTGGCAAGCCTACCATTTGGTAAAATGATCCTAAACACATTAGATGTTAAAAATGGTTGGCTTTGTATACTACTTTTTTTTTTCTTATGGTCAGGGCTGGCTTTTTTTTTTTTTTTTTTTTCCCAGTTATTTTTAATGTTCTTTTTTTATATTATGTACTCTTCTAGCCAGCCAGCAGATAGAGCTCTAGTCTCATTTTCACTCACTGGCATCCTATGCTTTTCAGCTGTGCTGAAAGAAGCCCCCTGTTTACAGACCTCAGTAATTAACTGGTTTTGGGCAAAAGAAGCCTCAAAGTATACATTACTCTGCTGTCTCTTTAGCTAAACAATAGTGCTTGGGTTATATGTAATGGAGAAAAGCATGATACATGATACAAACCGATTTTTAACCCTTTCTGCAGCACTTCACTGATTTAAAAAAAAAAAGGAAACCAAGAGAAGCAGAGGGGCTGACTCAACTCTATAGTAATGTTAGGAGACTACTTGTACATGATTTACTTTTGGCTTCCCTGATGATGTCCACCTCCTATACAGTCTTAGGTTCAGACCTTTTTGACCAACAGATCTGCATTTTTACTACCCGTCTAAATGCTTCAATGGTGGGCACAGATTGCTCTGCCTGCAACGCTTTGCTTTGTGGTGCCGCAAAAAATATACAGCATGTTTGTGTTTGGCGGGCTCTACTGCTACCCATCCATTTCAATAGAAAATCACCCTTTGGCTGGAAAAAAAAGCACATTCAAGGCAGTATCTTCTCCTAAATGCCTAGCAGCCTCTGCTCTACTGCCCTCTGAAAAGTAATCCATGTGTGAAGATATACTTCTGACTGCTTTTAGGTACCATCCTAATTCCGCCCTGGTCACAGATGGTTTGTAGTGTATTGTAAATATCAGTGTGTACCTGAATGCATATTCTGTTGAACACTGTTTTGTAATTAAATTATTTCTGCATTACTGTTGTATTCATATATGTTTTCTTTGTTGCATAAAGTGTCACATCAGAAAATCTGTAGTGTTTGGTTTTCAGTTTTAAGACTGCAAATTCCCTTAAGTTACCCTGCAATTCAGGGAGGAAGAAAGATTGGGTTAGATAAAACATTAGTTTAATATTAAGATAGGACAAAGTTGGGTTAGTACAAATAGGAATTGGTATGACTGTGATTCACCTGTTGCTTCTGAGTATATTCTGAATGACATTATGCGTGTGTGTGGCGGTACCCCCGTAGGGGCTGCTGATTGACTCTAGACCCCACTGGCTACCCTGACTCTGCAGGTCCTCTCTCACCTCTGGCACCTCAGGTTCCATTTTCTGGGAAGTTTGTAATGTTATCAATGAGAGCCACACACATAATATTACTGAACAAATGATTACAGTGATGATTCACTATACAGTATATTTACCGTAACCTTGGAACCCGTTGCTTCACCAGCTGTAGTAATAGATGGAGTCTCACACAAATTGTCAATTAACCACTTAGGAAATTAGTGATGATGTCAGCACGCTGGGACTTAAGGAATGTCAGGGTGGCTGTGCGTTTAATCTTATTGCGCAAGCCCCTAACATTCCACGTGAGGAACTTAAGAGAACTCATGGCGTATATAGTAAACCGCAGCTGGGCCAGGACCGGCAGAGCAGACACGGCCACATCATATAGCATAAAATACAGTGATAACCAATAATGATAGTGCATGTATGACAATAACATAGAACCATTAGCGTAAGTAAACAGTTGCAAACATGGTGGTGTAAGAAAAATAATAACCACAACATTTCCCCTCCCTCCCAGTCCAGTGCCACCCCAACTCGGCATGGACATAGTACTCCAGAACCAGCTATCAACGGGGGACATCCAACGTTTAGGACCACCACTTAGGAAATTTACTAAGACACTGTTTAGCACGAACACTGTGTGGTAACTTAGATATAGAGAATGACAATAGAAAACAGTCAATGTGTACATGAAACAAGAATTCAATGATTGTCATGGAGGTTATATGCAGACAGGTGCACAGTGGGACAAATGTTTAATATTATAAAACACTTATATTTAAGCACCTTCCCTCTACAGCCTCAATGCACACAACAGACCCAAATACATTACATTCACATAAACAGGATAATGCAGTATAATATTGAATCCTATACTCTAGGGCTCCCCCTAGGGTGCAACTTAATGTCCATAAAGTATAGTAATACCCTGATGTTTTGTTGAGTGGCAAGAGTTCTTTATCTTCACTTATTCTTCAGCTAGCCCTTTGATTTGAACTGCAGGTATTTGTAATCCACATGAGAAAACCTAAAGAAACAGACTTTAGAATGATGAGTGTATTGGGAACTATTCCTTTGGTGATGAACAAACACTCCTGTAACTTTTCCTTGTGAACTGTGAGGTTAATACAGTACCACCTCTATAGCATGGGTTGTAATAAACCCCAGAATTACGCAGTGTACATCCTGTGAATAAGCAGGACCGCCTCCATGGAACTACAAGTCTCACCAGTGTATTCTATTGGTCTGGGTAAGTGCCCGCTCACCACAACAGGCCCAGATGCTGTAGAATTCCTTCCAGACTCTTTTCCTTGTGATCTCCGTCTGATCCAAAGCCAGCACCGTCACACTGCACGCTCCTTCAGATGGCTGATGACTGGAACACAGGAAACTTCCAGCAATCTTGGATCCTCAGGTCCGTCCACACGCTGGTCCAAGGCCAATCGATTCAGCTCCGCGCCTTACAGGCCGCAGTCTGCCGGTCACACACAGACCTCAAGCAGGTGTCGAATGGCGTCCCAAGAGGCAAAAAAAATGGCAGCGCTGTCCCTTTTATTCCTGCTCTCGGCATGCAGTGCAGTAACTTTTGCCTTGTGGGTCTGCGGCTTGGCATTGTGAGTTTAGTAGTTCCCAGATTGAGTTTAAGCACATGAGTCACTTCCTCATCAACTATATCCCCCACAATGCTTTGTGACGTGGCTTTACAGAAACCAAAGTCTTAATAGCATAAAATGGAAAGGACTCTAGAGGGAGCCAAACTCACTGGTAACAATCACAACTGTAACGCTTATTTTAGCAAAGCATGGCTACATGTGTATAAATGATTGACAGATGTCAGCAGAGCAACCAGTGGTTACAATGTGCAAATAGAGCAGGGGGTGCTCAACATTTGGCCCTAAACTTGAAACTGAATGCAGAAGTTCTAGTGTGCTTTCAGAAAGTGCACCACACCTGCAAAATATAGTAGTCTATGGCAAAGCGCAGCTAACCCGCAGGTGCACTGAGCTGCACCTGCGGTGTGGGTAAATTGCAGTGCATCAGTGTGAAAACAGCCTTTAGCTTTAGGCTTAGGACAGTAAAGGTTCATTTACATTTGGGGAAGGGGGGGTGTAATACCCCATGGTGGAGATGTGTTTTAGTCCCAGAGACCATGCAGCCCATAGGATTTAATGGGCAAAAAACTACAGCCCCAGCATGCACTGTGGAGAGAAGGTATAGGTTGGAGCCCGGTAAAAAAGGAGAGGAGTGTGAGAAGAGAGCGGAAGGGAGGCTGAGGGGGCTCGCAGATAGACTAAGACCAAGCCACAAAAATCCCCTTTGCTGTGCCACAGTTGGGACCCAAGACAGTGGGAGAGAGAGCCATACTGTCGATCAGCATCTGAGAGAGGTGAGGTGAGGTGACAGGATTGTGTGGGTGGAACTTGACCTGAGACAGAGCCACGCTTTTACAGAGACTACCGTGAGAGTACTGACAGAATACTGAGGCGAGAGGCTGGCTGAGAGGAGCCAGGAACAGTAACAACCACTTGGTTCACCATAGTTCAGCCCAGGGACCTAGCTTGGCAGCCCAGCGGAGACGACCCACACTGCTTCAGGGATTGCACTACTCATCTAGGTGTTCGGTCTGCTGCTGTCGGTTACCTAGCCAGTTTAGCTACCAGCCATCCTGATTGGCCAACATGAGGTTGTCCGGTGCCTTACAACATTGCCAGGAGCCTGAACCAGCATTTGGAATATCCTTTGTGTCTTCGCACAGAGGATTGGTGAGGGGTGTAAACCCAAACATCCTTCTTAACACAGTACAGACACTGCATGTAGGCACCTATTCCCCTTTCTAGTGTCAGAGGATGCTTGTTTGGAGCTGCCATCTTTAGCCAGTTTGTCCTTACCAACCACTACCTAACGGAACATCCTAGATGATTACTGTCTCAACTTTGTTTGATTTAAACCTACTCTTAAAACAAAGGGCCCCAATGTTTGCTAGCAGAAGACACTTACTGTACCTGTTTTAACACATTTCTTTCTTTTTCTTGTGTTCTTTACCTCTCAATGGTGTTTGGCCCAGAAGAAGCTGAGAAGTTGACAAACCTTCTTCCGTCCCTCCCAGCACAGTGCAATGGGCATATAGATTGCTGTCTTTTCTATACTTACAGTCGCTACTATTGAAGATTGTTTTTTCTATTGTATTCTCTGCAGCAAGGTTTCAGTGCTGTAAGGTTCCACATGTTTTAAACCGTGATAATGTATTCAACTTGTCTATCATTACCAGGTGTGTCTGTGTGTATTTTGTGATGATCCACAGCCAGGGGAAGGGTATTTTCCACTTGTGTCCTTTTTAAATGTTGAGGCGAAGATCAGAGAACCCAAAATAGAACCCTACGCTATTCAAAATAAGTCAAAATTCGGAATCTTTTCATTGTGGCCTGGGATTGCTTACCAAATAACCTAAGTGGCCCACGCCCTTTAAAAGGTAGAGCATGGCCAGGGCTCACAGACAGTACTTTGATTTTACTGGTCATTTCATCTTCTCAGCAATGTTTGCAGAGCCATTTTCAAGCTGATTAAAAACCTCATGTTGCATCTTTAAAGCAGAAATAAAAACTCCTATTGTTTACAGCCAAGGAATCTGCCTTCGTCCCCTTTCACACTTCTACGACTTGTCCCACGATTTGGGACTGCAAAGTAGCATGACAAGTCGTTCCCCATAATTTCCAATGACAGCCATTCATATTAGTACGACTTGAAGTCGTTCTGACTTCAAAGTAGTCCCTGCACTACTTTGGTCCGATTTTGATGCCACTTACTCAGGCATTCCTTGAAATCGCGCGACTTTGAAGTCGCACAAGTGTGAAAGGGGCCTTAGTCTGTTTGATCTGCAGTTGCCATGGTGCTGCACAGGTAATCAGTTATGACACCAGCCATTTGATGGGTTGACAATTCAGTTGAGACCACAAGCAACTGTGACAGTTATTATTCAAGACATACCGTGAAAGTAAGGCCCCTTTCACACTGGGGCGGTTTTCAGGCGGTACAGCGCTAAAAATAGCGCCTGTATACCGCCTGAAAAAAAAACGGCCCCATTCACTTCAGTGTGAAAGCCGACGGGCTTTCACACTGGAGCGGTGCGCTAGCAGGACGGCAAAAAAAGTCCTGCTAGCAGCATCTTTGGAGCGGTATAGGAGCAGTGTGTTCACCGCTCCTATACCGCTCCTTCCCATTGATTTGAATGGGACACCGCGGCAATACCGCCGCAAAGCGCCGCTACAGCGGCGCTCTTCGGAGGATAGTAACCCTTTTTCGGCCGCTCGCGGGGGGGGTAAAACCGCACCGCGAGCGGCCGAAACCCGCGGGCAAAACAACTGTAAAGCGGCGCTAAATATAGTGCTGCTTTACTGTCACCACGGCTCCCCCCCCCCCCCCCCAGTGTGAAAGGGGCCTAATGGTTTTGGGAAATGGTTGAAGTGGAATGAAATCCACCAATTTAGAGCAGAATTAAATCCTCCTGTCTTTTACAGCCAAGAAAGCAGCCATCTGTCTGTTTGATCTGCAGTTGCCATAGTGCTGCACATGGTAGCAGTTATGACACTGGCAATTTGAGGGCTTGTTGGTTCATTTGAGAACCCGTTCTCACCAAAATACATAAATTTTAGCAATCTAAAATTTTGAGAAGTAGAAGAGCCTAAAAGGGAAACAAATTCAGCCATCACATCTAAGAATTGGTAAGCTGCAATATAATGTTTGCTTTTTGGGTTTAATACTGCATTCAGCACTTTAAAGCTTCTGTCAGCCTTCCTCTCTATCTGAGACAAAACATACAATCAAGACTGGAATTGTACATATTTTCATTGCAGAAAGTGACATATAGTTTTTTGAGACTAAGGAAAAGGGGAGCATTTCCAATAAGGAATGGTGGCTTCTAACAAGAAGAAACGGGAGCAATGCTGGATGCCATTTATAACACACACTAAGGTACTTGAGCTATTTTGAAGCGTTTGCTGCATGTAGGAAAGCCCAATCGGGTGAGCGGGCTTCCCTATGCTGTTGCTCGGCTAATGCAGCAAAACCCACAAAAAACCCGTTTGATTCATGTTGTGCGGTGACATTTTAGAGCTCAGGAGGATTATAATAACACCATGTTTAATTTAGCCCCATGCATGCTTGAGTGCGTTTCTGCTGGTTTCCCTATGCCTGACTATGCTTCACATGCAGAATCCCATTCTTTCTAATGATCCCTGTTCACATTTGTATTTTTAGTCACCCTACTCTCTATGCTCAAAAATCTACACAAGCTTTTCTGAGCATATTAGGATTTTTTTGATCCTACATAATCTAATGGGAGCTACTGTAAACTGTGTTTTACACCAGCAAATCTGCTCTCCTCCCCCATTGCCCAGCCCAGGAAACTGACTCCTGGCGCTTGCTACAAATGCAAAAATGCCTGAAAAAGCTTCAAAGTTACCAGGAATATACCCTGCTTGGGTGTAAATGCAGGCTTACAGAAAGAAGGAACAAATGTGTTTTTTTTTTTTTTTTTTCAGCAGTACTGTATACCAGAAACAGCTCCCTTTCTGCGGAGAACTGATTGGTAGGTGGCATGGACATGTGCTGTGGAAGCTATTGAAAGAGGTACTTATAAGTATAACTCTGGGTTTCTTATTCAGGGTTCCACCATTGGAGGCAGCTGAACAGGGTGAGGCGAATCGGGAAAAGGGTAGTGAATAGACAGACCAAAACAAAAGTAGGGGAAACAGTGACTCCCCCTAACCCCTCCCCAGGAGGTTGACCTAGCAGAGAAAGTAACAAGCAGGAACACCAGTGGGTGAAGCCTACAGCAAGGATGCAGCTGCTCTCGCCACACACTATAATGCTCAACCTGGAAGAGTGGAGCTAGGTGGTTTTGGTTGTGGGGCAGGCCAGCGCTCCTGTGAAGTGGGTAATCGGGGTTTGTGATTACTATATAATGAAAGTGAGGGCACTTCATCTATTATGTTCTCTCTGAGCACCCCTCCCTATAACTACCAGCACCAACTTTTTTTTTTCCCCATTTTGAATAGGGTAGGGTTATAATCCCTGTCTGGTTTTATTCTGGGTGGCGTGGCCTGAGGTTGCCACTAACCATCAGTCCAAGGGATTGCATGACTTTCTCATAAATTCAGCCCTGTCTGGTTTTGTTTTGCCATCTGTGACTCATTTGGGAGATGTCTCTTCAATTCCTGTCCTATATCCAAACAGGAAATGAGAGGAAATCGACCCCCCCCCCCCCAAAGTCAGGGATTCCCTGGTTGTTAGCAGAACTATTGTCCTCATTGGAGGATTTCCTATCTATTCCTTTTCTAGTGACAACCCAAAAGTTGGGACTTTCTTTTACTTTCATTCTCCGTAGTAATAGTACATAGGACAGAGGGTGAATCTTCTGAAAGAGGGCACATACGGCATTATAAACCAGACAGATATAATTCCTCTATACAAAGTATTTTTGTCATACTTTTAAAGCCTAAGTGCCAGAAAAATATGCAAAAGGGACATAACTTAGTAGAATGTGTCCCTTACCACTGATGATTCTCCTATTGGGTGAAATCTTCCTCCTGAAGCTGGACCGCTAAATGGAGGGTGCACCCATCAATCACATGCCTGCTTTTCATTCATAGACGGTGTAGTATGCCTTCTATGGATGTACCATGAGTTGTATATGTGAAAATCATTTCAGAAGTTCCCAGTGTATTGTTTTTCAAGGGTTTTCTTAGTGGTAAAGATGATTGAAAAGATCTGGTTTAACTAAAACTCTAGAACAAAAATGTAATATACTGCAGGTTACCTGTCCTTAGATGTGGTGGCTGTGTTAGTTTTCTTTTTTCAGGCTAAAAACATTTTGGAACATACAGGAAAATCTTTTTTTTTTTTTTTTTGTAGACTACTAATACAATAACCATCCCTTCATGTAATGGACATGCAAGAAAGGATTTGAATTCCAGCCTGTGTGGCAACTATGGCTTCCTCCCATAGATATCGTGAAGAAGTGAGCGCATCTAGGGACTGGTACAGGTTTATTTATGGGTCTAGATAGCCCTTCTATCTATCTATCTATCTATCTATCTATCTAGCTATCTATCTTTTATCTTTTTTTTTTTTTTTTTTTTTAAGAACCTTATGCAATGTATTTGGGAAGTGCGTTCATACTGCAGCAGAGCCCTGTCTCTTCATACAAAGGCAGTTTGCATTAGAGGGTACAAACTCTGTCATGGGAAGCCATTTTTGAAATCGTAATACTGGAAACCCAGAAAAAAAACAGCATAACAGGTAATGCAATAAATACAATTTTAGATGAGTTATATGACAAATGTGAATTTACACTTTTTTTTACATTTTTTGTTTTGTAATTGATTTAGTATTTTTTTAATTTATGCTTCCTGTTAAGGCATTTTACATAAGTGGACCTGATGTTTTCTGTTGATCAAGTAATTCCTGACTGGCACAAATGGCATTACAATTAATCACCTAAACGCAACATCTGGCAGTCCCAGGGATTAGCACAGCGCAGAGTAATGTGATTTATCATTTAATACCACAGAATGCTTGGTTCTTATATCAGATTGGGTTGTGCTTGTCTGATGCTTTACAGTTTTAATGGTTTTGGGGGAGGGGAGCTTCGTAATAAAGCCAGTAACGTCAGGCAATAACTCCTTTTACAGCATAGTAAGAAACAAAGCACATATTCCACTGATACATAAATACACTGTTGTAATGTAAACTATTTCTTCTTTATAAAATACTGATATAAAAAGATTAGATATCATTGTATAATAATCGTTTTGAGTTAAGAGATCATACTTAAAGCAGAACTACACTGCATCTGAGCACTACAAACTAAAAACACTGTTTAATTGCAAACTCCCCATCCATCCATGTCTCCATGCTTTATTTTGCAAGAATATTTATATATTGAGAAAACACTTCCCCGGTCTTTTCTGGCCGTGGCCATCTTGAGTAAGGGCATATGATCCTTACAACATTTTACTTCCTGGAATCCATCTGCCCTTAGCTTAGGCATGCATGCAGGAGGGTGTGCTTAGCTAAGAAAACCCCTCCTCCCCTTCTGAAGACTCCTGGGATGTATGCCATCATTTGCCTGAGACTGGCAACCATGAAGCAACTATAGAAATGTAAAACAATGTTTAAAACAAGTCAATATGACATACTTTAATATCTATTTACTAATGCTAGCACCATGAGGATTAAAAATAGTCAATGTTAATTAAGAGGGTGAAGTTCCACTTTTATTAATTTAGCCCAACTCCAGTAAAACTAAAACTCCTTTCTTTCACTGTGGGCTGTACCCTAAGGCTAGCCATACATGGTCGAATTTTGAAAGAATTTGAAAAGTTTGTGTAATTCAGGAACAATAAAAAGTGTGATCTAAGAGGTGCTGGGGTGTCTTCACTCGGGTGCCCCCCCTTAGGTAGTAAACGCTCACCTTGGAGCATGCGACATCCGTACATCAGTTTAATAGTCAGTGGGGAAAATTGCTCCTTATAAATGTGCTCAATAAAATTAATGCTTATTCCATTTATGGCAAATAAGAATGCTCCTTACTTTGGTGGTCAATAAGAAGAATGTTTCTTATATTTGTGGTCAGTAATAAGAACCCCCTCTTACAAAAAGTTAAAAAGATCTTTGGTGTTGATAAGAACTTATCTAAGAGGCAGAAATTGCTCATTCCTCATGAACCCTGAGCAGGGTTATTTTAACCAGGGTTCTATGGTTCCTCAGAGTTTCTCCAGAGATTGCTAGGGGTTCCTCAAGCACTAAGTGACTCTCAGGTGAGTACTGATTTAATTTTTTTTTTTTTTTTTTTTAGCTATCTGAAAGCAGGGAATTCTTCCCAATGACCAAAAATGTAAGGAGCGCTCGTTACACTGAACAACACACTAATGTACTGTGAGCTGTAAATATAATAATTATCAGCAGGGGTTCCCTGAAGCCAAAAAGTTATTTCGAAGGTTCCTCCACTTTAAAATAATTGAAAGAGGCTGCTTTTCTGGAGGAATACTGGTTGGGAAGGGCTGGTCTAATTGAATAGCCCACTCTGAGGATTTACAGATGAGATTATTTTTGGTGGTCATGATTTTTTCCCGTGTGTCACAGTATCACCTAATGCCTAATGATACATAATCTGTTACTGTCCCCCCTCACAAAGGCATTTATTGTAATGATCACTAAGTAAAATCTGCTTAGGCTCATGGAAAAATTCCAGAGATGTTTCATAAGAATAGTACAAATAAAGCATGCCAAAGTTTAATCGCTTTCTTTAATGTCCATGGAAAATTTGCTGGAGGGTCATGCTACGGAAAGCTGTTTATAGTCTGGCAATGGAGATAGAAGTACTGTACTTGGCTGCAATTCCTTAGTGTGCTTATAACGTATGCAAAATCCAGAGATTTTTTGAGTATTATCAAGTTGAGATGTTTTGTACAGTATGAATGCAGAAAGTTTGGAAACGGTGAGATTAACAGCACCAGAAATGTTTGTTATAAAAAATGTGTTCTCTAAGGCCCCTTTCACACTGGGGCGGTGCGGGGCGGCGACGGTAAAGCAGCGCTATATTTAGCGCTGCTTTACCTTCGTTTTACCCGCGGTATGCGGCCGCTAGCGGGGTGGTTTTAACCCCCGCTAGCGGCCGCAAAAGGGTTAAAAACCTCTGCAAACCGCCGCTGAAGCGGCGGTTTGCGGGCGGTATCCCCGCGGTTTCCCATTGATTTCAATGGGAACGAGCGGTATAGGAGCGGTAAATACACCGCTCCTACACCGCTCCAAAGATGCAGCTAGCAGGACTTTTTTTACCGTCCTGCTAGCGCACCGCTCCAGTGTGAAAGCCCTCCGGCTTTCACACTGGAGTGAATGGGGCCGGTTTTTTCAGGCGGTGTACAGGCGCTATTTTTAGCGCTGTACCGCCTGAAAACCGCCCCAGTGTGAAAGGGGCCTAAGTGGGAGATGATCACGTGACAGAAATGCAGTGTTCTGATTAATATCTGTATATTATCTTGTGGTACAAGTGGACTGTACTTTACTCTCAAACCATATGTGTTCAGCTCAGTTATTCTGTTTAAAAATAGATTCCTCCATGCACAAAAATAAGGATTTAGAAGGCATGTAGTTCAGTGCATATTTTAAACAATATTACAATCCAAACGGGCACTAATGATCAACATATTAACATGTAGGTTCAAAAACTATAATTAAATCAAACATTATATCAGCCGTGTATCTGGAATGAAACTGATATGTTGGCCGTTTGGCTGCAGACAAAGTGCCACCCTAACAGCATGGACTTTTGGTGCCCCTTTGCGAACCCACCGTATCATTCAATTTGTGTCAGTTGTGCGTTTTTTCCTAGCACATCATGGGGGGATTTCAAAAAGCGCGTTGACACTCAGGAATATGTACATGAAATGTCTTAGGCGGTGGCTGCACTGGGGTCGGAATGTCCATACCAGACACCCCATCCAGACCTGCATTACTGAATTCAATTCTCCAGCCACTGCCCACATCGCACCGACAGGCGTGTGCTCAAGAAGTTTAGAATTGGGGTGTGTGGAGCCTGATGAACTAGAGGAGAACTGGAGAGACTAGTTCCCCATTAAGTCTGCTTTACAGCAGCGTGGGGTAGATGGTAAGAGTCGGAGTGCAGGCTGTACTTCAGTAGCCGAGATTTAGCAGTCCGACAGTGCGTAGCAGGAGAATCAGGCGGCCATCTCCCTTGCTCGCATGCGCCCCCCAGGAGAATACTATTTTCTTATGCTTGACAAATTGTATACCGTAATATTTTAAATGTTTTGTTGCATTATTTCATTGCTTACAAAAGCACATGGTTCATTCTGTTTTTCAAGTTCATGTGTGAAAATTGCATTTTTGTGACTTTCACTTGTCTTTGTGGCCTCTGCTATACAGTTTATTGTTTCGAATTTCGGGATTTCGAATTTCCGAATTTCGGGATTTCGAATTTCCGAATTTCGGGATTTTGAATTTCAGAATTTCGGGATTTCGAATTTGCAATTTCTGAATTCGAATTTGGAATTTGGAAATTTCTAATTTGGGGATTTCTAATTTTGGGAATTCGAATTTTGGCATTTAGAATTTTCCAATTTTGGGATTTAGAATTTTCCAATTTTGGGATTTCCAATTTCGGGATTTACTCTCCTTTTGTGTTTCCGAGGGTGTTCTCAGGAGGGTACCATGGCGCACATTTAGTGGACTTGCCCGAAGGTGTACAGATTGTGGATCAGAGTCTATGCCCTTCTTCGCAATATACTCCATACTAACCTCAAAAGAGATCTCTACGAGGCTCTTCTCTGTAACCCAATTACAGAATTGCTTCGTCCGGAACGCCAGCTGGCTCTGCACCTCTTTACTGCAACAAAGCTAACAATAGCAAGGGCATGGAAGACACCAGTACTTAGTTTTGAGGCGGTTAAAAATCGCATGGACAATATGTTTATTGAAAAATCGACGGCTATCCTCTCAGACATCCATGATAAGTACCTTCGGGTCTGGCAGCCCTGGATTGATTATACTAAACCTTTTCGATTTGCCACCACTCTTCTCCGGATTTAATATGCTCCTGTTCCCCACTGCAAGGACCCCCCCCCCTCCTCTTAATTTCTCTCTTCTTTTCTAATCTTAGACCCTGCTTCTTCCTTGTTCTCCCTTTTCTATAGTCTCATTTCTCATTATTACCTTAAAATCCATCAGGCCACCAGGCATAGGCCTGGTTGAGATGGTTACATGGGTAGCTACCGAGCTTTTGTTCACAGTTATGCTCTTGTTAATATAGAGTTTTCGAATATCTGTTTAGTTTTGATATGTGGACACTTTAGTTCTATATTATAAGTAATGTCTCTTTTAGAATAATGAAACTACAGAATGTGATTTTTTTTTTCCCCTCCTGGATGCTACATAAGGCCTATTTTGGCATTCATGGGACCTGAGCATATCTAACTACTTTTTTATGTATTTTCCTTTTTTTATTTTTATTTCCTCTAAAGTATGTTATCTTTCTGTTTATGTTTATTTACAATGTATCCTTCAAAATGTCAAGCAGTAAAGTTGCTATGGATACTCTTTTGTAAAAAAAAAATGGTATTCTCCTCTGCTAATGCATTTACCCATAGAGTGTAGTTCCCAGCACATGGGTGTAAATTGCAGGATTTCAACCAGCAATGGTCACATTTCAGTCTCTTTATTAAAGTAAATTTATAATAAGAGTACAGAGTTTATGCAAATAATGTGTATGCAACAGATCTAAAAAGGATTTTATTTGAAAGAAAAAAATAAATAGTTTGGAAAAACTTTATACACAATTAGACAAAAATAAAATCATAGCAGGCTAAAATATGTGTGTTTGTGTCCCCATTTACATTTCACATTGCCCTGTGCACATTTGTCACTCAAAAGAAGCTCCTGCTCCTTTTTAGTTGACAAGCTTCTTACGATTTTTTAACCCCTTGGAGCTGGCATCTGCCGGCCCTTTAATTTCAGTGGTCAGAATAATTCATTTTATTGTCCAGAATAATAATTTAACACCTAATTGCTTGACGCGCCTAAAAGTGCTGCACATCTAAAAGGGATAGCTAAATGTACAGTGTGCATAAGGCCTTAATGTGCCTTTTTTTTTTTTTTTTGCTCTTCTTCTTTACAACTCTGAATAATGAATTTGCTCCACTAGGTGGTGCTTACTGATAAAAGCTAAATTATGTGGTTGGTAGTTATTAAACTTGTGCCTCGCTGACATACTTTGCAATGAGAAACCGTTGAAAAAGTAACATCACTTTCTGGTCCATTGGCACTTTTGCACCTCCACCATATCTTAGATGTACAAGCTTCTAAGTCCAGGAATAACCTGATATCAAAATGATGCTCTGATCACGTTTTAAATACAACCTTCCCATACTAAATAATGGAATGGTAGGGCTTCTGATCCCCCACCGTGACTTCAATACACTTTAGAAAGAGAGCAAATTTTTGATTGGTAATTGACTCCTCCAAATTATGTTTTTGTGGTCCCTGACTATATATTCATTACTTCAGTCATTAAAAAAAAAAAAGAGAGAGAACAATAAAAAAACTGCCAAAATCTTCTACTAAGGTGAGGTTGTGGAAGACCGTTTCATGGTAGCTTCGCACTGTTTATGTGCGCGCCGGGCAGCTCCCTGTGAATGGACCTGCAGCCTCCTGTGACGTGTCCCAAAATGTTGCAGGCAGGGAGTAGGGAGGGGCTGAACTTCTGCTCGGATTGCTTAGGCAGGTGGTAAGGCGGACTTCTGAGAAACGTTTGGCAACCTCTTCTGTAGCAACAAGGTCAGAGGAAACTATTGAATGTGGTTTTTGTACAGCGTATGTTAAGTGGTATAGATGTCTGTGTAGTGGAGATTCACGAAT
The DNA here is from genome assembly GCA_028564925.1 of Lithobates sylvaticus. Lineage (NCBI taxonomy): Eukaryota > Metazoa > Chordata > Amphibia > Anura > Ranidae > Lithobates > Lithobates sylvaticus. The sequence goes on along the minus strand of CM053026.1, from coordinate 195,870,919 downwards.
TGCATCATCCTTGTTTTTGAAATGATTGGCAATTTCTTGAGCAGTGAGCGAGTTACTGGGAGGGGGTGAACAAAAGTACAGAGTTAAAGGGGTTGTAATCCCTCGTGTTTTTTCATCTTAATGAATCCTATGCATTAAGGTGAAAACACTTCTGTCACTGACCGGCCCCCCAGCCCCCCATTTTACTCACCTGAGTCCTGTGATTCACATGCCGGAGATGCGCTCTTCCCCTCTGCCCGTTGCCTCGGCTCTTGGTGGGATAGATTGATAGCAGCACAGCTATTGGCTCCCGCTGCTGTCAATCAAATCCAATGACCTGGGGGCGGGGCCGCGTCCAGCATTCTGCGTCTATGGACGCAAATGCTGGACTCGGGGTGCGTGCCCGCAAGGTAACCCCCCTGGGAGAGCGTTTCTCCTAGGGCAGGGATATTCAATTAGCGGACCTCCAGCTGTTGCAGAACTACAAGTCCCCATGAGGCATAGAAAGACTTTGACAGCCACTAGCATGACGCCCAGAGGCAGGGGCATGATGGGCCTTGTAGTTTTGCAACAGCTGGAGGTCCGCTAATTGCATATCCCTGTCTTAGGGGGTTATATGATGCGGGGAGGAGCTACCAGCGCCACCGGGGGGGGGGGGCCAAGAAGTCGAGGATCGGGGCCACTCTGTGCAAAACAAACTACACAGTGGAGGTATGATGGGTTTGTAAGGTTTTGTTTTTTGTTTTTAAATAACAATCTCTTTAAAGGTAGAGAAGAGCCAATGAGGACTGCATGACAGAGTAGGCTTGTTTGGCAACTTGGAGGGAGGAATTGAATTTCAGGAAGACAAATTTATTTAAGGTGAAAGCTTGCAGGGATTTAGTTTTATGCCACAATCACTCCAGTGCAAGGCTATGTCTCCTGAGATTGCTGGTATCCTCAGTCTGCCAGGACTGCAAGGGTCGGGGGACCTGATTCTGCGTGTAGCAAAAGGGTCACTGATTCAAATCCCAACCATGACACTACCTGCCTGGAGTCTGCATGTTCTCCTTGTGTCTGTGTGGGTTTCCTCCCACACTCCAAAGACATGCTGGTAGGTGAATTGGCTCCTGTGTAAATTGGCCCTAGTATGCGTATGTATGAATGTGAGTTGGGGACTTTAAATTGTAAGCTCCTTTTGATGGCAGGGACTGATGGGAATGTATATGTAAAGCGCTGCGTAAATTGACAGCGCTATATATGTACCTTAAATAATAGTAGAGGAGCAAGTGCATCCAGTGAGGATAATGGCGCGTACACATGACTGGACTTTTTGGCAAACTAGGTCCGACGGGATTAGTCCGTCGGACAATCCGATCGTGTGTGGGCTAATCCGATTGTTTTTTGTTAAAAAAAAAGTCAGACGGACCTAGAAATAGAACATGTTTCAAATCTATCCGCCGGACTCAATTCCTATCGGGAAAACCGTTCGTCTGTATGCTGGTCCGACGGACCAAATACGACGCAAGGGAAGCTATTGGCTACTGAACTACTTTTTTAGTCCCGTTTACGTCATCACGTTCAAAACGAACGGACTTTCGAATGGACTTAGTCCGTTTGTGTGTGGCCAAGTCCGTTCGTTCGGCAGGTTTGTCGGAACTCCGCCGAAAGTCCGTTGGGAAGACCGTCGGACCTAGTTTGCCGGAAAGTCCGCTCGTGTGTACGCGGCATGAGAGTAAACTGTTGTAGACAGAAGTTGTCAGGACAGGGGTGAAGTTTTATCATTGAGGAGGTCAGTAGCAGAAAAGAGAGGAGACTAAAGTGGTGGAGGTTTCTATGGGTAATTGTTTGCTACGTGCAAGGATAGATGGTTGAAGATGGACACTGTGAAAGTGATGGTGAGAGCAGAGAGAGGTTTGGTTGAAGTACAGTATAGGTGAACAGCTTTGTCTAGATTGAAGTTGTTTTGCTTGTTATGTAACGTAATTTTGGTGTTTTCTGCTTATAACACAGATTTCTTTTTTTTTTTTTCCGCATACACCACATCTATGAAGCTTGTATCTGTTATTCTCACATAACTGATAGGTGATTCTACATGCATTTTTCCATAGCAGGCAGCAGCCATGTTTTTGCAAGATAAAACTTTTTCCTGGCGCCAACATGGCAGCATACATGAGGTAAGGGTTTCCCTTTTCTCCCTTCAGTGTGCTGCCATGGATTGGCGCCAGGAAAGGCAAATTATGAGGTAAGGAATATACAATTTTCTGTTTTCCTGAGGGGGAAAAACGAGGGAAACCCTCACCTCATGTATGCTGCCAGGCTGACGTCCATTATAGGCTGGAAGTGATACAATTTTCTGTTCTACGTGGGTTGGGATTTGTATAACATATCTAGAGCAAACCTACTAAGATTATTTAATATATACTGAATATCCGTGTGTGGAACTGTGTGATAATTTGGTATGAATAAAGTATATACTTTGTAGATATAGGGTGTGTATTGGGGTGACTCGGTGAGCCTTTTCCTTGTACCGTGCTATCATGCCCCCAGTACATGAGGATCGCTCCTCAGTCAGGACTGTCTCTGCCCGGACCAGATGAGCATCAGTCAGCAGCAAGTGCAGAGTTAACCGCCCACCTCGCCTCCAAACAGAGTGATTTGGCCAATCAGAGAGGCTCTTACATGCGCGCACATCTGGGCCATTCACAGGCACGCTATGAGCGGGGAGAGGATGGCTGGACGGCACAATGGGGGAAGTGTGGGCCGGCCAATCCCGCGGCGACTCTCATGAACTGCTGGAACCGCTGCCCTGCCACTGTCTGCTCTTCTCTGGGAGCCGCTGCCAGTCATCTGGGAGGCAGGTAAGAGCCCAGACTAGTCCATCACACGGCATGGACTGAGCGCTGACCCTGTCCATCATCACACCCTCCTTCTAGGCTGTCAGATGAGGAGTACCATGACATGTATACATGGGCACATGGCTCACTGAGGGCAGGGGTGCTCACACATCTGGCAGCCTTCAGTCTTGTCTTACCATTGATATAGCTGTTGTGTGGTGAAGGATTCACTGCCATTTCTTTATTAGTCAGAAAGGAAATCGCTTTATGTCATGATGACAGTTGCTTGCAATGATTGCATTTATTGACAGCCATTCTCATCCAGAGTTCTGTAGAGTCTCAGAGCTTGGTAGGGCTACCCTGAGCTCTCATCGGGTGGGGTCTGCAGGGTACCAGGGACAACGCCACCTGGCAGAGTCAGTGGCATGATACCAATAAACTTCAAGGAGGTAATTCTTCCAAATGACAGCTAATGTAAGGAGGACATTCTTCCCCCTGACCACTAATGTAAGGAGGACATTCTTCCTCCTGACCGCTAATGTAAGGAGGACATTCTTCCCCCTGACCGCTAATGTAAGGAGATTCTTCCCCCTGACCGCTAATGTAAGGAGATTCTTCCCCCTGACCGCTAATGTAAGGAGATTCTTCCCCCTGACCGCTAATGTAAGGAGGACATTCTTCCTCCTGACCGCTAATGTAAGGAGGACATTCTTCCCCCTGACCGCTAATGTAAGGAGATTCTTCCCCCTGACCGCTAATGTAAGGAGATTCTTCCCCCTGACCGCTAATGTAAGGAGGACATTCTTCCTCCTGACCACTAATGTAAGGAGGACATTCTTCCTCCTGACCGCTAATGTAAGGAGGACATTCTTCCCCCTGACCGGTAATGTAAGGACATTCTTCCCCCTGACCGCTAATGTAAGGACATTCTTCCCCCTGACCGCTAATGTAAGGACATTCTTCCCCCTGACCGCTAATGTAAGGAGGACATTCTTCCCCCTGACCGCTAATGTAAGGACATTCTTCCCCCTGACCGCTAATGTAAGGAGGACATTCCTCCCCCTGACCGCTAATGTAAGGAGGACATTCTTCCCCCTGACCGCCAATGTAAGGAGGACATTCTTCCCCCTGACCGCCAATGTAAGGAGGACATTCTTCCCCCTGACCGCCAATGTAAGGAGGACATTCTTCTCCCTGACCGCCAATGTAAGGAGGACATTCTTCCCCCTGACCCCCAATGTAAGGAGGACATTCTTCCCCCTGACCGCCAATGTAAGGAGGACATTCTTCTCCCCTGACCCCCAATGTAAGGAGGACATTCTTCCCCCTGACCGCTAATGTAAGGAGGACATTCTTCCCCCTGACCGCTAATGTAAGGAGGACATTCTTCCCCCTGACCGCTAATGTAAGGAGGACATTCTTCCCCATGACCGCTAATGTAAGGAGGACATTCTTCCCCCTGACCGCTAATGTAAGGAGGACATTCTTCCCCCTGACCGCTAATGTAAGGAGGACATTCTTCTCCCTGACCGCTAATGTAAGGAGGACATTCTTCTCCCCTGACCGCTAATGTAAGGAGGACATTCTTCCCCCTGACCGCTAATGTGAGGAGGACATTCTTCCCCCTGACCGCTAATGTGAGGAGGACATTCTTCCCCCTGACCGCTAATGTGAGGAGGACATTCTTCCCCCTGACCGCTAATGTGAGGAGGACATTCTTCCCCCTGACCGCTAATGTAAGGAGGACATTCTTCCCCCTTGGCTTCTGTTTGTTTGATCTACAGATACCAGAAATTTGATGGGTTGACAGTGCAGTTGAGAGCATAGGTAACTGTAAACAGTTATCATTTATGGCATGCCTTGAATGTTACTGTTTTGGGAAACCGATGGGTTTATTTCCACTTAAGGCTCGGCTCACCCCTTTGCATTTATTTTTTATTTTTTATGCTTTTTGGAGAAATGCACCACAGTCCATTTAACATGGTTTCCTATGGGAAACTTTCACATCTATGCTTTTTTTTTTTTTTTCAGCCTCTGCATTTTTGGAAACGGTCGGAGACTTTTTTAAACGCAAATGGTACATTTTAGGTTCAATAGACTTCAACATAGAGGCATTTTTGATGCGTTTCCAACAACAAATTGGTCAAAAAACAAAATCATAAACGCATCAAAAAAATTCATGTGAAAAAACGCATCGAAAAAAACTGCAGAAACGGATCAAAAGCAAGCTGCATAGGTGTAAACCGAGCCTTACTGTTTCCCAAAAGAAGGCATGCCTGCAATGATACTGTACTAGTGTGGTTATGTTCTCAACTGAAGGAAGGAAGGTTTAGTTCCACTTTAAAAAGAAAAAAAAGGTAAACCGTGTATTGTAGCAATGCAAAGCACCACCCCTACACAACACACACCAATCTTTGTAGTGCACACTGGTGTGAACAAGCCCTCACACAATTGGCTTATTTAAAGCGGTTGTAAACCGCTGAAGAATACAAAAAAAAAAAAGCTGTAAGGCAAGGGCATATTGTGCTAGTATGCACCGCATACTAGCACATTATGAAATACTTACCTTTAGAGCGAAGCCAGCTGACATCTTCCCCCGGTGTTTCTTCCGGGTTGGCGGGCTCTGGCGCTGTGCGTGGCCGCAGATGCAATGACATCACTCCCGCGAATGCGCGTGGGAGCCGCTGATTTCATCAAGTTTCATTGTGCTAGTGTATGCCACCTTCTGGTGTAAGTGTAACTTTACATACAGTGTTTTGGGTGGAGTGATTTAGGGTTTATTTTACCACTGTTTCTTTGTTGAGAGTTCAACTTTGCACAGATTCTGAAAATCTGGCACCTTTGCCGTTAATGTCATTGACTGCAATTGTGCAAGTTTAGGAGATATTCACAGTACCTACAGGTAAGCCTTATTATCGGCTTACCTGTAGTTGCAAGTAGTGTAACTGAGGTTACAACCACTTTAAAGTGGTTCTAAAGGCAGAAGGTCTTTTTTATCATAGTGCATTCTATACATTAGGGGAGCCATTCTATGCATCGCGGCTCCGGCCAATCACATCGCCGGAGCCTGCAAAACCCAGAAATGACTCCGGGAGACATGTTGCTGGTCAGTGCAGTGTGCCGGGAGCGATGCAGGGGCTTCAATCTAAGATAAGTATTTCATAATGAGCTAGTATGCTATGCATACTAGCTCATTATGTCTTTGTCTTGCAGGGTTTTTTTTTGGTGTGTTTACAACCACTTTAAGATAAAACTTCTGCCTTTACAATCACTTTAAGAGTCAGCAGCTACAAATACTGTAGCCAGTGAAACCAGTGAAAAGTAAATCAGGTGCTTAAAATGTGGGTCCCTGGTGCTGCCATCTTGTATTTGGGAAGATGAATGTGACTTTCTGATGAATCACAGCTTGGCTCCCCACTGAGCATGCACGCAAACGTGTGGCGCAGTGAGACTGGTCCTGCAGCCTCCTGGGACATGTAATGTCCCGCCAAGGAGGTGGGGACAGGACAAGCAATGTTATTCTTACCCAGGTGAGAATTGAGGAAGTAGGAACCTGTCAAAAGATACCGGCTTCCTGTAAAAAAATAAAAAAAAAATTAAAAGAAACCCCTCACAAGTGTTGGGGGTGGGAAGAAGGATAAGTGGTACTTTTGCTTGAAGGTCCTCTCTATAGCTGAGCTATACTTGCTTTCTCTCTGGTGCTGTAACATCCTGGACCTCCCTACTGACTACTGACATATTCAGCCCGGCAGCTTCCAGGTGTCGCTACCCCTGCGCTGTACAGTGAGATGTATTGGCATCTCGGTGTACAGTGTGGACAGGCAGGTAAGCAACTTTAATGCAGAAGAGTCAAGGTATGTTTCTGCATTAAAGTGGTTTTAAAACTAATACTTTTTTTTATCATTTTGCATTTAGGTAAAAAAATGTTTTGCTACTCGCTGTCCCCCAACAAACACTTGAGTTGAGTCCTGTATCGATCCAGTGCTGTGCCCAGCTTCATTTCTTCTCCTGTCTTTCTCATCCCACAAGAGGATCGGGCAGGAGCGGGAGCCATTGGCTCCTGCTGCTGTCAAGCAAATCCTTTGAGCAGAGTGGAGGAGGGACAGAACCAAGCTGCGCTGTGTTTGTCTATAGACACACACACCACAGCTTGGAAGCAAGCCCATGCATCTGCCCTAATAGCAAGTGATTTGCAATGGGGGCAGACACAGAAGAGGGTCACTGGCAGGGGACCCCAGAAAAGGTTGGTGGCCACTCTGTGCAATACCATTGCATATAGTGGGTGAGTATTTATTATTTTAGTTTAAAAAAAAAAGTGCTTTAGAAACACTTAAAATAACTGCACATACAGGATTTTTAATTTAGTTAAAGTTCCACTTTAAGCTTTGAAAATGAAAGATACAAGGCTGATTTGTGGTGGCGTGTGTAAAAAATACTTTGATTAATTGTCGCACAATAGGTAGCCTGTTGAATTAAATGGGGTTGTTAAAGGCGCTGCATAGTAACATACATAACATGCACCTACTTATGTGCGTGCTGTCACACAGGCATAGGTGTGAACCCAGGCTTAACAAACTTTATGCTTCCCAGACCACATTCTCCTGTGTTTAAATGTTCTCATGTTTCCATGTGTTCAGATGTGATCAGAGAGTCTAATCTGCCCCAGGACACACAGAATTCTGTTTTCTCAGCTTTACTGAACGCACCTAAACACACAGGGACAATTCTACCATTTATAATTATTACCATCTATATGCGTTTAGAAATGTCCTATGAACACATGTATGTCATTGCCTATGTGAATGAGGCCCTATGGAAAAGCTCTTCCACTACAAGACTTGTGAAGATTTTATTTTTAAATCCCAGAAAGCTGCACGGATCCATCCACTAGGTTTGTGGGATACGTGGAGACCGCTCGCACTTCCGAGCCTGCTCCTCGCAGTATTATCGCTGTGAATTTTGCTGGCCAGGTTATCGGTTGCTAGGAGCCGGCAGCGTGCTAGAGGTGGGTGATGCTGATGGGGTTGGGTGTCCTGTGTGAGGGCTAACAGGGAAGATCTAGGCAGATGCTGCAACATTGCTGAAATCAGTGCCGTCTGGGGGGGGGGGGGGGGGGAGCGAGCTCACAGGAAGAGCTATAATAGGAATGTGAACTGCAGAAATAGATCCAGAACAAACAGGAGAGGAAAAATGAGCTAGAAAGCGCTGGGAACCTCCTTCTGACAAGGTCTGTACATTTTCCATTAGTGATAAGGTTGGTACATGCAGTGTACACAAGGCTGGGAACTAATATCTTCTGAAGATATTTCTAGCTAACCTGTTGAACTGTCAAGGTGCTCCTCGATGTGTGATCTCAGGAGATGATAGAACTGTGGAGGGATAGTTAGCTCTGTAATGGGGAATTTTCAAGTGTCTGTAGTGTCAGCAGTAATGGGATTCTTTGTTTTCAACTTGCAGCAGGAAATTGGTAGCTGAAAGCAGATTTATTATAAGCAACAGGGATAGGAAATGTCCTTCATTATTTTGAAATAAGCCACAAATTGTAAACATTGTACAAATTGTGTATACATTGTCTATTCTGGATAGCTGGATTTTTTTTTTAGACTTTGAAGGATATTATTATTAATATTATACAGGATTTACTACTGTATAAGTGTAAAAATCAGCTGTCAGATGGCATTCTCCAAACGATTATTTGTACATAAGATCTAGACACAGAGAGATCCTATTATCCACCAGTGGTTTCATTAGTGCATACTGTAATCTTCAACAAGCTAAATATTAGGTGGAGGAATTGAGAAAATCCTAGGGTGGCTTTGATGTGTAGCTAGACACTTTTACAAGCTAATGTTTGTTATGAATCTCCTAACAATATCGAAGAATTCTTACTGAATCAAACTGGGATTTGGTACTTTTTTTTACTAGACTGACTATGTGTTTAATGTGTGAATCTATGCATATGCAGCTGTGAACTAATTAACTCCTAATCCTAAACCTTAACCTCTACAAACAAAGTAAAAAAAATTATAATAATGAAAAACATAGCAGCAAATTTTGAAACATGATATTTTTCTCTATTGGCTAGTAAAAAAATGCCAAAGCTTAAAAAGTGCTTTAAAAAGTTGTACAAAAAACGCGCATAGAAACGCCCGGAAAAACGCTCAAGTGTGAATGAAGCCTAAAGGAGGATGATGGCTCATTCTCTGCTACTAGCCAAAAACTGTATGCTACATCATTTTTTCTGACAATTATTATGTTTAAAATCAGAAGGAAAAAACAGGGAAATAGCGTTTCAGTTTTTATACCGCTTGCTAAACTGTATTTTCCCTGCAGGTCTTTCAAGCACATTTACAATTCCTAATTTCTTGTTTATGAACAGAATTAATCAAAGAGCTTACAGGGCACAACCAGTTCAACCATATGCTAAACAGGCCAACAAGACACGTAATTAACTTGGAAATACATAGGATATAATGGAGGGAATTCATAAATTGGAAATTGTTGGTGTTTGCACCAGATTCATGTACCTGTCAGAAACTGGCCCATACTGAACACTACTTCCTCAGTACGTTCCCTCCCTGTCCTCTGCGCCAGTCACATTAACATTACTAGATTTGCCTTGGCAGTGTGCAGATTGATAGCCACTATTCAGTCCAATGGCAGCTTTTTTTTTATTGTTTATTTATATCAGGAAAGAGGCCCACATGGACCGCAGTGTTACATGGCAATACAGAAGATGGAACACAATCACAATAATGTAACTAGTAATACATAGTCTTGTCAAATTTAACAGTACTTCTGACATTGGAGCACATCCTGTTAGGCATAAGCGGTGTGTTAAATACATTGTTTCCTACTCATTTTGTGGTGACTCGGGAGTCACATCTGGTGGTGTCTGTAGTATTGTCATTTAAGTCATCTGCCTCGGAGACAAACTTATGTGTTCTAGAGGTGTGATGTGGTGTGGCCCCATGTGCTCGCTCCCGCTTTTTCTTTTATTATTCCCCTTGTGTGGGGGATTGAAACGAAAAGGATAAGTAAACCTATTTTAAAGAAGTAGGTGTTAAACGAGAAAATAGAAAACTAAAGAGGAGGGTGGGAAGGGGTTGGGGGGTTCCCACGAGCATGGAGTACTAGGAGTTTTCATCTAGCGTATGTATATCCAGGAGGCGTTAGGTCTCTACCATCAGAGCTTAGGTCAAGGCTACTCTCGTTCTTGTATTGTAAACCAGAGCTTGAATTTTAATCAATCAATTGTACTTGTTTTTTCTACTTTTTTGATAAAATAAACAAAATTTTGTTTTTTACCAACTAAAAGTATTCTTTCTTTTGCTGCCTAAAAACCCCATGGGGAACCTATATTTTCTTTTTGATTTGAAGGCTACTCTGGTGAGCCTGTTTATGAGTCAGAGGTGGACCCACGCAGGGCCTGGCCCTCATCCGAGTATTTGAATCTATTCCATAGCTGCCAGGTTTTGGAAAATGTCTCCTGCCTGTTTTGAGCTGTGAGAATGAGATCTTCAATTTTTTTAATTTCCTCTACCTTTTGGAGCCATAAGTCAATGGTTGGTGGGTGTGGGGATTTCCAGTGGAGCGGAATGCAGGCTTTGGTGGCATCTAGAAGGTGGCGAATCACGGATTTCTTGTAGACTTTCAGGAATGTTCGACGCATGTAAGAGGAAGAATGCTGGGTCGTCTGCGATGTTTCGATTCTCCCGAACTACCCGCCAAAAATGTTTTAGTCTAGGGCACGACCAGAAAATGTGTACCAGAGTCCCCTTGCAGCTTGGTCAGGACTCGTAGTATAATTTAAATTCACTGGTAACTTGTTGAGGTAGGGCTGCTTTTTGCCCCGTTGGGGAAATTACGTGTGGTATGTTGGACACTAGTTTCTGGGTGAGTAGGGACTGTGCTAGCAGTCTTCCGCATTTATTGCTGGATTCGTAAATCTTTTTGCGGCGAAATTGGAGCGATGCCTTTGCTTTAAAGTGTAGAAGCTCAGTAATCTGCGTGCGTACGGTGTCAAGCTTATTTTCCAATGATCTGTTTGGGGTCTGCTTGTGTTTAGCCTCTAAGGCCTGTAGTTTGCTGAGGAGAGAGGGTAGTTGCGCCGCTCTTTGATTTTTCATTCTCGCTCTGTGCTTTATAAGCACGCCCCGGACAATGGCAGCTTCTAAATTCGCCCACTGCCATCCGCTGCTCAATAGGAGAGAACCCTGACATTTATTACAGCTACCCAGCACAGACATGCCCCACTCTCTATACTTCAGCCAAGTGCTGGGGGATAGGGAATTGTGGGGGGCAGGATAGCAAGCTTTTTGGGTAAACTGGGGAAATATAGGGGGAAATTACGAGAAGAAGGAGAAAGAAAAGATTGGCAAAGGGAGGCAAAGCAAACAGAGGTAGGGTGGAAGCAGAGCGAGACATAGATCAAGGCGTAGAGGTTCAAATTGGGAGGAGAGAGTGATAAAAGTCTGGTGGTAGGTAGTGTGTAATCCAATGTTCCCAAATTTTACGGTACAGGAAATTTAAGGTGTTATGATGGCACATCACAATATAGATTTTTAAGGAGTATCGCCTGCCAAGCAAGTTATGGATCCAAAAGAGCCTTCCCTTCTTCAGAAAGGACAAACGTATTCCATACTTTTCCTTTTTATATTGCGCTGTAATTAATAAATCACCCAACTTATAGATTTACATAGTTAGTCAGGTCAAAAAAAAAACACATCCAGTTCAACCAAAAAAGAAAAAAAAAAAAAAATACAATCCCATATACACAATCCTTCACCCACAGTTAATCCAGAGGAAGGCGAAAATTCCTTCCTGATCCCCAGAGAGGCAATCAGATTTTCCCTGGATACCTATAAATGTTTGTAACCAGTACATTTAGGAAAGAATGCAGGCCTTTTTTTAAGCAAGCTACTGAGCTTGCCATAACCACTTCTGGAGGGAGTCTATTACACATTTTCACAGCTCTTACTGTGAAGAAACCTTTCCGTATTTGGAGATTAAATGTTTCTTCCTCATAAAGCGTGCCCCCTTGTCCTCTGTGATGACCTTAACCGCTTCCCGACCACCTAACGCCGATATACGTCGGCAAAATGGCACGGGCAGGCAAAATCACGTACCTGTACGTGATCGTGCATGTGCCTGCCTGTGGGTCGCGCGCGCGACCCGGTCGGGAGCTCCGTGACCACGGCCGCGGGACCAGCGGACACCAATGGCCGCTAGTATCCCGCAATCGGGTTACGGAGCTGAAGAACGGGGAGAGGTTTGTGTAAACAAACCTTTCCCCGCGCTTCCTACTCTGCCTGTCATTGATCGGCTGTTCCCTGTCATCGGGAAAGCCGATCAATGACGTCAGACGTACAGCCACGCCCCCCTACTGTAAAAAAAAACACAACACGTCACACTGACTCCTCCCCGCCCCCTAGTGGTTAACTCCTTCACTGCCACTGTCATTTACATAGGAATCAGTGCTATTTAAATAGCACTGATTTCTGTATAAATGACAAATGTCCCAAAAATGTGTCAAAAATGTCCGATGTGTCTGCCATAATGTCGCAGTCACAATAAAAATCGCTGATCGCCGCCATTACTAGTAAAAAAAAAAATATTAATAAAAATGCTATAAAACTATCCCCTATTTTGTAAACGCTATAACTTTTGCGCAAACTAATCAATAATCGCTAATTGCGATTTTTTTTTTTACCAAAAATATGTAGAAGAATACGTATCGGCCTAAACTGAGGAAAAAAAATGTTTTTTTATATATTTTTTGGGGATAGTTATTATAGCAAAAAGTAAAAAATATTGCATTTTTTTCAAAATTGTCGCTCTATTTTTGTTTATAGCGCAAAAAATAAAAACCGCAGGGGCGATCAAATACCACCAAAAGAAAGCTCTATTTGTGGGAAAAAAAGGACGCCAATTTTGTTTGGGAGCCACGTCGCACGACCGCGCAATTGTCAGTTAAAGCGACGCAGTGCCGAATCGCAAAAAGGGGCCTGGTCCTTTGGCTGCCAATTGGTCCGGGGCTGAAGTGGTTAAAGTGAATAACTCAACACCAAGTTCACTGTATGGACCACTTATGTATTTGCACATGTTGATCATATCTCCTCTTCTCAAGAGGGAATAGATTCAGTTCCTCTAATCTTTCCTCATGAGCTCCTCCATGCCTCTTATCAGTTTGGTTGCCCTTCTCTGCACTTTCTCCAGTTCCCCGATATCCTTTTTGGGAACTGGTGTCCAAAACTGAGCTGCATATTCCAGATGAGGTCTTACTAATGATTTGTACATGGGCAAAATTATATCTCTCTCTGGAGTCCATACCTCTCTTAATACAAGAAAGGACTTTGCTCGCTTTGGAAACCGCTTTTTAAACTGCAGCTTCTTATGATCTACCAAAACCCCCAGATCCTTCTCCACCATTGATTCCCCCAGTTGTACTACCCCTAGTATGTATGATGCATGCATATTCTTAGCCCCCAAGTGCATAACTTTACATTTATCAACATTAAACCTCATTTGTCACTTAGTTGCCCAATTAAAACCCTGCGGTCAGATGAATCCCGTGGTTCTTCCCCCAGTTTAAGGTTTGGGGTTGGGGAATGCGCCCATGTTGTATGTCGTACCCTAAATATATGTGTAACGTGAAACATATTCTGAAGGGTGGTCTAAGCATTTTAGGGCTAAATACAGGGGGTCCCCGGGTTACAAACAAGATAGGGACTGTAGGTTTGTTCTTAAGTTGAATCTGTTTGTAAGTCGGAACAGGTACATTTTTTAAGTGTAGCTCCAGCCAAAAAATCAATTTTTAAGTTTTTTTTTAAAGCGTAGAGAAGGGTTATCACCCCTGTAACATTTGTTTTGCTGTCTGTGCCCCTGTTCAGAAGATTTCACCTCACCTTCTGTCCCAATGACAATTGGATTTTGAACATTTTGGGTTGTTAGGGAAACATGAGGAGACACCTTTTTCCCATATTAACTCTTACAGGAGTGAATTTCGCTTCCTAGGGGTGGATTTCCTCTCACTTCCTGTTGTCTCTCTCCGTTTGTAAGTAGGAGTCGTTTGTAAGTCGGATGTTTGTAAGTAGGGGACCCCCTGTATTTGGATTCTTACATCAGCCCCGGTTTGGCTGGTTGTATATCGTTATTGGATATCTAGTATTCTTTCACACTCCTCCCTTGCTGCTTGTTCAGAAGACCTCATCCTTCCACGTATAACATTCTGAGAGTTGTAGATCCCCACAGAATCAGGAGCCATAGTTTGCTTAGTTGTCCTGTGAAACCCAGTATATTTCAGAGTGCATTTTGTGCAAGCATATTAATAGCTTTTGGCTTTAAAGTGGTTGTAAAGGCAGAATGTTTTTTATCTTAAAGAGGAAATAAAGTCAGGTTTTTTTTTTCTGACCTGCAAAAGTAAAGGCATACTGTGTTAGTATGCATCGCATACTAGCACATTATGTTAAACTTTCACCTGCAAATGAAGTCATCATCATCCCCGCTGGAGGCCGCATTCATCTTCGCCCGTCTTTTTTCCAAGTCCGCAGACTCTGGCTGTCCCGCCGCCATCCTCTGTCAGGGATTTCTTCCACTTTACGAAGCCAACAACTAATAGTTGGTGGTTGCGGGTTCATGGAAATACAACATTTTGGTGGCATTCAATAGGTGACGTATTGATTTTATTAATTTTTTTATAAATTTTTACCGGGACGACCAAAACATGTAATAAGAAAAATCTGAATTGTCAGGAATCTAGTAATCCGTAAACTCCTGGATAATCCTCCAGACCTCCTTCAAGGAATAGTCAAGCTCAGGGCAAGACTAAAAGATATGGCGCAGCATTCCCCTATCCTCCTGGCATCTCCAACAGGGGTCAGTGGGATTGGGGTATGATGAAAATGATGTAGCATATGGGGAGTACGATACCACCTCATCACAATTTTAAAGTTAGTTTTCTGAATCTTCGTACAACAAAATCTAATAATGTTTTGTTCCGATGTGAAGGTACGCTTTAGGTCTGTTTCCCAATTCCTCAGACAAGGCAAGCATGACTGTTCGGTAGGAGTGTTCAAAAGATTGTACGTATTACAGAGAAATCGCGATAGAGTTCCTTTGTCTGAACAGTAGTCGTACGACGACTAAACCCCCTGCGGATTAGGCAAAGCATGTAGATAGTGGTATAGTTGAAGGGCTCTCCAGAAAGTTAGGCAAAAAGGACTGAGTCTTCCATTAAAGAAGCAATGGAAGGCCAACGGTCAGCCATCAGAAAATGGGACGCTTGGTAGCGACCAGCTTGGAATAACTCCCGAAATGACTGGTCATGTGGGTTGCCTAAAATTGGGAATAGAGGGGAGTCTCGTGTAGAAAGAGAGGCCTGTGTAAGGAGATGTGAAATTATACGAATCGTAGGTCCTAACAAAGGATGTACTTTTAAGGCTGCATAACACCACTGGGCACTTTTTAAAGATACGTCAGTTTGAACTTGCTCAATTTGCGCCCAAAGCTTGACATCGTAATGGCGACGCCAATCAATAAGTCTACCTAGATGAGTTGCCTGATAATATTTCAAGACGTCTGGAACAACTAGACCTCCGTATTGCTTAGGCAGTGAGAGTTGGTGGCGGGGGAGGCGAGGGCGTTTGTGTGGCCAAATTTGACGAATAGGGAGTGAACTTGCTTAAAATAGTTATGGGGTTCTCTAGTTCTTCTTGAACTTCAGGGAGAGGTTGAGGAAGTTGGGACGAGGCGATGTATTCCTCTAGCTGGGCTTGTTAGGGAGATTGATCTGGTGAGTTATACAGAGAGGAGTAGAAATCCCTGAACTCATGTGCAATTTTTTTAGGTAGGGAAATTTTTGGACCAGTCGGGGACAATAGTTGGGGAATATAAGTCGTCAGCCTCTGTTACCTTACAGTTTTCCACATTTATCTCCCAACTCATAACGCATTTTATGGCAAGTCTGCAGGGCTGCCTTAGCTGTATAATGTCAGTTATGTCAGTAACTTGCCTGCGAAGGGCCATAATATCCGTTCCAATGACAAAGTCGGAGCCTGTTTATACTGGGAGTCAAGATTATGAATCTTGGTCAGGAGAGTCACTAGTCTCTCTTCGCATGTTCCCAGATTTTAAGGAGTTTAGGCAGTTGGTTGTTTAGAATTGCAGCCATTTTGTCAATGGTCATGCAAAGATTGACAGAGGGTTTGAACTCCTCGAAACGACTTGGTAAAGACAGGGGTAAGTAAATGAAATTCCTTTTTAGCACAATTCGCTATTTAAAGCGGAGCTGCACCCACACAAAAAATATTAAAAGTCAGCAGCTACAAATACTGCAGCTGCTGACTTTTAATAAATGGACACTCACCTGTTCCTGGTTCCAGCGGTGTAGGCAGAATGTGACAAGAGGCCGCTCGTCTCTCGCCGCCCCGCCGCCATCCTCTGTCAGGGAATCAGGAAGTGAAGACGCAACGTCTTCACTGCCCGGTTCCCTACTGCGCATGCGTGAGTCGCGCTGCGCGCCTCTATTGGTCCCCGCTGTGTCCTGGGAACTGTGTGTTTCCCAAGACACAACGGGAACCCTCGGCTATGGGCAGGCATCCTCGGATATGGGCGGGGCAGATACCTGTATTATACAGGTATCTGCACCCCCACCCCCCTGAAAGGTGCCAATTGTGGCACCGGAGGGGGGGAGGAATCCGATAAGCGGAAGTTCCACTTTAGGGTGGAACTCCGCTTTAAAAGGACCTCCATCGGGTTCTTTCAGAAAGGTCTGTTCAGAATGGTGTAGACTAATTGGTAGGTACGGGACCAGAAATGTTTATTCTTAGGGCAATCCCACTAGATGGATTTTAATGTGCACTCAGCACTACAGCCCCTCAAAATACTGGTAAAGGTAGCGTGGGGGAATAGCATGAGAGAGTCTAGAGGGGAGCAAGTAGCAACGCATTAGTATATTATAATTGGTTTTGGTAGCCAGAACATTGAGAAAGCTTTTTGTAGTTTTTGGAGCCAAATGTCTTGCCATTCTTCTTGGAATCTCCAGTTCTTTTCCCAGTTGATGAGTTATTTAGGTAACAAAAAAAGCTGGAGGATAGTAATTGTGGGTAGATGATAGAAATAAGGCCTGGGCTTGAGATTCCTTGTTTTCAAATGGGGTAAGCCTTATGCCCCGTACACACGATCGGACTATCCAACCATGTGTGGGCTCCGGCGGACTTTTTCTTCCCAAAAGTCCGGCAGACTTGGAAAGAGGTTTTGACTCAAAAACCGGCCGTCTGTGTGCTAGTCCGCTGGACTTTTGAAATGAACGGACTCACGGAGTAAAGTCTGTTCGTTTATAATGTGACTCCAAGTAGATGGGACTAGCAAAGGAAGTCAATGCCGCCGCCTTGATCGGCGAGATTGACAACTTGCTAGCCCCGTCGCCTGGTATGGATTTAAAGGGGAATCCCATAACAAAATAAAATGTATTTTTGCAAAATTTATAAAACAAACCAATTAAAACTATACATTAAGAACATGCGATAAAATAGATTTTTCTTCCTCTGTAGAATCGCTGACTTTATATGTGACCTAACTATGTTACAGATATGTATCACACTTTATTTATCACAGCATCAATGTATATGGGATCCCCATTGGATTCAATGCGTTTTGAGGGGAAATCCCACTTCCTGAGGAGGATTTCAGGGGGTGAAGTACAATCTAATAATCATAAAAAAAAAAGAGAGAAATAGATTGCCAATATATACAACATACAAATACAGCATTTATACAGCACATTAAACAATGGTTATTATAGATTATTTAATAATTTTACTGACTGGATTCAAGCCTTTCCTCATTAAGAATCCACTATGGGGTGGTTGTGGCAAGTGCAGGGATAGCCCACAGTAGCAGCTGTTAGGATAAGGTAGTAGGAAATAAACATACTGGACAATGACCAGTTGAGGTCATTAATAAATAAATAGAAATTAAGGAAACCTACATGGCAAATGGGTTGTTAAGTACAAGATGAAAGAGAGAGGGATATTTCCTCCAGCCATACATTACAAGAAATAGGGAGGATGCACAATGTTATCTCAAGTAGACTGTCGGAAATAAAATAATACCAAATGACCTTAGAACAAGAAGGGGATGAAAAGAGAATGGAAAATTAGAATAACACAAATTCCCTTAAGGCTTTCATTTTCTACATTATAAGGGGATTCAGATCTTGTCACAAAAACGGCACTCTGAAATCTCCCAGATTGGAATGTCACTAGATCAAGGGTGGTAATAGTAATCTATCCAACCATATAACCATGTAAGGTACCTATGAGCCATAATAATCATATGTGGGTTTGAATAGAGCAGACATTCCTACTCAATCATTGTTCTAACCATCTGCCATAAAATACATTTAATAACTGGATGACACCACACTCCAAACCAACCAAATACCACTACAGCTATATAAATATGTGGTCAGGTCTCCCCCTCCTGATAATAATCATTCACATCACCCCCCCTGAACACTCAACACTATGAACACACCTAACTTACCAACAACTCAACTGCCACACATATACACACACACAAAAAAAAAAATACACAACTTCAGGTATCCTCTTTCCCAAACAAAACCACATACAGTACAACACATAATACCACCCCAACCCACCATCCACAGTGCCCACATCAAAACAATGGATCCAGACTATATTGCTGTTACTGTATGCACCTCTAGAACCACCCCCACTGTGACCTGGGGGACACCGAACACATGCTTATCCCCACCTCCACACCCACATATCATCACCCCTCCCTACATATGTACACACTTCTGAAAATATCCGAATGTGTGCGACTGCCCCTCCACACCCAAACATTGTCATCCAACACCCAGGAATGCTAATTTCCTACTACTTTCTCTCCCCTAGGTGGTTCTGTGGGTGTCCCTGTGCTTGTCTTTTTTTTTAATCAACAAAAAGGTTTTTATTAATGAGAACATGCATTTCATGGTACATTTGCATACGTATGATACATAAAAATAGCAGGAGTCTTGGTACTCACATCAACATAAGAGTGGTGTTAACTTTAAAGGCAACACTGCTATCATACAACCAAAAAACATTGTATTAAACCCTGATTTCCTGGTTCCCACAGGTATTGGGAAATACAAACAGATGAACAGCCTAGTGCTCAACTTATAAAGAAACAAAATGAAATTAAATTAAAAACAAAGTGTTAGACCAACCATTGATATACCACTAGGGGTTTAAACCTGTCAATCATGCAAAGCCCTCCTAGCACGTCACTCATCTTTCCCTATAGTATAAGGCTCCAAGAGCATCACCACAGGCCCAATTATCCCATCAGCAGCCTATCCTGAGCCAATTGTGGCGGTGCCACCGTTGGAGAGTTCAACCAACTCTGCCAGATGTTGGTACATTTTTTTGGCAATTTTCTATGATGATATGTGTTTTTTTTTCCCCGAATAAGAGTAGCATTGATCATTTGGATCCACTGCGCCTCCCTTGGGGTGTGTGCTGATAGCCACAAACGGGCAATCAGCTTCCTAGCTAAGTATAGGAGCCTTGTGAGGGCAATGTATACTGAGGGGAGGTACAAGTCTTCATCTAGGCTACCTAGCAAACACATTAGCGGTTCCACCACAAGCTGATGTTGGTATACACTGTTTATCCTGGTAACAACACAATTCCAGTACCTCACTAGCTTGGGGCATCGCCAGAGCATATGAATGAGATCACCCGGGTGGGCCTGGCATCGCGCCTACCCCACTTATATAACTGCACAGGAGTGCGGTATACTCTGTGTAGTATGAACAGGTGGGATAGTCTCTGTGCCACTGATACTGATACCAAGGGGCCCACTCCCAGGATTTGACTCCACTGCTCGCCATCGATGGAGCCAACATCTCGCTCCCACCCCTCCCTGCATGGTAACAAGTCAGGGGCTTGTATGTGTGATAATCCCTGTGCTTGTCTGATTGAGGAGGTTCAAACCCTCTCCTATTCTATAAAATACTACTAAAAAAAGGTAAAAAAAAAAATATCGGGGTTGGAATTGAACTTTTAAATATATAAAATGGCGTAATTAGTTCTTCATAGCTTCTAAAATCAAATCAATGTATCATTCACCCAGTGCAGATGTGAAATTACAACCTGGCATTTGACTGGCTTTTAAGGGTAGCTGTCTTTTTTTTTTTTTTTTTCTTCTTTTTTTTTTTTTTTTTTTGTGGGAAGCTATCTCCATCCAAGCTGGATATGATTCAGAGATGTCTTGCTTACCTGGAACCAGGAGGATTGAAAGCAATGGTGTGGGAAGATGTTTGCACTGCATGGGCTGATAACTGCTTTTGTTCTCATTTGTTCCTCTGCCAACTAACGTAGCATATGTCAGATTAATCCTGCTTGTTAAAGCTGCAAATGTGTTTATCAGTCTATCAACAAAAGAGCTGACTGTTTTGGTTTTTTATAAAGCATCTTTTGCCACAAAACATTTCAGATGTGCTTTGCACAGACAGCTTGGGATAGGATATTTAGGTTGACAGTCTAGTTCAGGGATTGTGTGGATTCTCATTGTAAGGCCCGTCCGTATTGCTCACTACCAGAAAAAACAAACAAAACAATGCAGATCATCTTTTCATTGTCTGCATGACCTTCTTGGTATTGTTAGGTCACCAGGCAGCCAGCTTCAGCTTTTTTGCTTTTGCTGAGGAAGTTGCTTATACAATCCCAATTCCAAAAATGTTGGGACGCTATGTAAAATCGACATAACAACAGAATGCAATGATTTGCAAATCTCATAAACCAATATTTTATTCACAATAGAAAATAGAAAGCATATCAAATGTTTAAACTAAAGGTCATTTTGAAATTGGTGGCATTAACACTTCTCAAAAAAGTTGGGACAGGGCAACAAAAAGCCAGCAAAATAAGTGGTACTTACAAGGAAGAGCTGGAAGAATGTTTTGCAACGAATTAGCCTAATTGGCAACAGGTCAGTAATATGATATAAAAAGGGCATCTTGGGCCTGGTTCACACCTATGTATTTTTTTAGTGCATTTTCAGTTTTGCAGAAACATACTACAGTCCATTAAACATGGTTTCCTATGAAAGTAGTTCACATCTGCAGGTTTTTTTTCTTCTGGTCTTTAGTTCCATAGACTTCAATGGTTAAAAAAACGCAACCTGCACAAGTGTGAATCAGGCCTTAGAGAGTAAAAATCGTCTAGCTAAGCTATGACTAAGTACTGTTAAGTGTGAAACGCATCAGCTCGTTTATCCCATTTTTTTTTTTTTTTTTTGCTGTGGCTTGTATCTGTTGGACTTTTTACAAATAAAGGCTATATTCCAGAGTACGGCTGTCCAGAACTTCCTTTTTGCCTCATGTTGCTATATGCTTAGCCAGCACCTGGTGTTCCAGTTCCGAGGAGAGTTCTAGACCCACATTTCCACCTGGAGTGGTGACCCCCATCCCTTCCCCTCATGTTAAATAGGAGTTGGGGCACACCTGCCATCAATTAAAGTGCCTCTGATTAACCCCAAATAAAGTTCAGCTGTTCTTTAGGTCTTTTCTGACATTTTCTTGGTCGCATCTTACAGCAAAAGCCATGGTCCACAGAGAGCTTCCAAAGCATCAGAGGGATCTCATTGTTAAAAGGTATAAGTTAGGAGAAGGGTACAAAATACTTTCCAAGGCATTAAATATACCATGGAACACAGTGAAGACAGTCATCATCAAGTGGAGAAAATATGGCACCACAGTGACATTACCAAGAACTGGATGTCCCTCCAAAGTTGATGAAAAGACAAGAAGAAAACTGATCAGGGAGGCTGCCAAGAGGCCCACAGCAACATTAAAGGTGCTGCAGAAATATCTGGCAAGTACTGGCTGTGTGGTACATGTGACAACAATCTCCCGTATTCTTCATATGTCTGGGCTATGGGGTAGAGTGACAAGATGGAAGAAAAACATCCAAGCCCAGCAAAATTTTTCAAAAACTCATCTGATGTCTCCCAAAAGCATGTGAGAAAATGTGCTATGGTCTGACGAAACCAAGGTTGAACTTTTTGGCCATAATTCAAAAAGATACGTTTGGCGCAAAAACAACACTGCACATCACCAAAAGAACACTATACCACAGTGAAGCATGTTGGTGGCATCATGCTTTGGGGCTGTTTTTCTTTAGCTGGAACAGGGGCCTTAGTCAAGGTAGAGGGAATTATGAACAGTTCCAAATACCAGTCAATATTGGCACAAAACCTTCAGGCTTCTGCTAGAAAGCTGAACGTGAAGAGGAACTTCATCTTTCAGCATGACAACGACCCAAAGCATACATCCAAATCAACAAAGGAATGGCAAAATATTGCCAAGTCAAGATGTGCCATGCTGTTAGACTCATACCCAAAAAGACTGAGTGTTCTAATAAAATCAAAAGGTGCTTCAACAAAGTATTCGTTTAACCACTTCAGCCCTAGAAGATTTTACCCCCTTCCTGACCAGAGCACTTTTTACAGTGGCAATTGCATGGTCATGCAATGTTGTACCTAAATTAAATTTGCAACCTTTTTTTTTCCCCACAAATAGAGTCTTCTTTTGGTGGTATTTGATCACCTCTGCGGTTTTTATTTTTTGCGCTATAAACAAAAAAGAGCATGAATTTTGAAAAAAAAAAACAATATATTTAACTTTTTGCTATAATAAATACCACAAAAACATTTTTTAAACAAATTTCTTCATCAATTTAGGCCAATATATATTCTTCTACATATTTGTGGTAAAAAAAAATCATAATGAGTGTATATTGATTGGTTTGCACAAAAGTTATAGTGTCTACAAACTATGGGAAAGATATATGTGTTTTTTATTTTTTTTTTTATTTCTTTACTAATAATGTCACTGATCTACGATGTTTATCGGTACTGCGACGGACAGATCGGACACTTTTGACACATTTTTGGGACCATTTCACCTTTTATACAGCAATCAGTGCTATAAAAAATGCACTGATTACTGTATAAATGTCACTGGCAGTGAAGGGGTTAACACTAGGGGGTGATCAAGGGGTTAAATGTGTGTTCCCTCAGTGTGTTCTCACTGTATGGGGATAGGATTGACTAGGGGAGGAGACATATCGTTTGTTCCTAGTAAGTAGGAGCAACGATATGTCTCCTCTCCACTGATAGCACAGGGATTTGTGTGTTTACACACACAAATCCTCGTGCTGGCTCTTGTTCCCATGAGCACATGTGGCCAGCGGCGATCGTGCCCGCCAGCCACGTGCATCTGGTCCCCCACTGTGGGCGCACGCGCACCCTCTGGTGGCCGCTAAAGGGAAGGACATACCCATACGGAATTTCCCCCAGGAGAGACATTCCACCACAGTAAATCTGCATGAGCCGTTCGGGAACCGGTTAAGGGTGTGCACACCATATTATTTAATTTTTTTATTTTTTCTTCCCTCCACCTAAAAGATTTCAGTTTGTTGTTCAATTGAGTTGTACGGTTAATAGGTCACATTAAAGGTGCAAAAACTTCTGAAATGATTTATCTTTGTCTCATTTTTTTTACATCACAGAAACCTGACATTTTAACAGGGGTGTGTAGACTTTTTATATCCACTGTACATGAGAAATAAAAAAGTTTCCCAGCACAATTTCATGCTAGTCAGCAAAAAACCTAACTAGACTGTTTCCGGTTAAAAAACGGGTGTTTTGTTGCATACCTTTGCAGGTACATGTGAAGCCTTTAATTGAAGGTGATAATAAACAACAATTTCTGCATTTGTACGATTTGCTGATATGTATATAATCACGCTGTAACACGCATAATTGCATTGGAGATACATAAAGCATACTTCGTCTTGTTTAATTTTGATCTAGTTCTCTCCGGCAGTGAACAGGGTTAGATGTGGGCTCTAACAGTGCGCATTTCTGTATTTGATGTGAACCTTTTCCCTTCTCGCCAGAGATGAGCTTCTTGTAAGTGCGAGGAGCTGTGAATTCTTTATGCGTTCATCTCCGAAATCTGAATTCATATCACGCTGTAAGTTTGCTTTTAATGAGCCAGAGGATAAAAGAGGACAATGGATACAGTAATGAGAGAAGCCAAGGGTCAGCTGTACGAGGGATGTCACAATTTCTTCGGCTTCCCTTATCTCAAAGAAAGTACACAGTTTCAGTGTTTAATGAGGGATAGGCTGATGTCATTAGCTAAGAGTTCAATTATTTTTAGGCTGTAAAAAAGGATGTACATACCATGCTGCATTGAAATGGCATCAAAAATATTTTGCTGCATTTTATAGAGTACGTAAAACTATTTACTTCACTGACTGCCCCAAAAATGATTATATTTTAAAATCTGTGCAACTTTTATACAAACTCACAAGACTAATTTGGTCAGAACAGAAGCCAATTAGGCAATTGTAAGTAGGAGCCAGGGTTGGGATCAGGAAAGTGTGATGCTCCTAGTGCTGGAACTAGGGAAACAGCAAACAAAAGCATATTCAGTCACTGGTAGCAATGTCAAGGGAAAGTTGGGGGGGTATAGAGCCATAGGAGGTGGCTTGCAAGAACATAGGTGAAAGCCAGGGGATTAGTCAGGAGCACAACAATATTAAAACGGGTAGAGACCAAGGGAGATAACAGTTGAATATCTTTCACCAGTTGGTGGTGAAAAGATTTTATCATGGTGCAGGACCTTGGGGTCTTCACCAAAGCCTCTAATTATTAGGGTTGATTTGAGCTGCAGGATGCTGTCAGTATGCTGGAAACTGTTCTAGACAAGAAAACTGAAACTATAGTTTACTAGAGAAGTAACCAGCAGGGTAGGGTAGATCAGCATGAGTTATAGCAACATATAGAATTGTGGTAGTACAAGCAAGCAAAGAACACGGTAGGTTTACAAGGTGAGGCATGGAAATGACAAAAGCAGTTTAGAAATGGATGTACAGAGGTAGTAGAATACTGGCATAAAGTGCCAATATGAACTCTGACTCTGAACTCACCAGAGATCTATGCCTGTTTTGTGACAGATCCGCATATAGCGCTTTGAAAACTTGTAGTTAAATCCAACTGGCCCACTCCGTTCTCCTCCTCCAATCTCCTCCAGACATGTGTTCTCGGATGTTATATAAATACCAAAAGGTGCTCTAATAGTGCAATATCATAAAAACATGCAATTTTATTAAATAAAAAAAATGATGCACATAGATTGATAAATAGAAATCATGTTAAAGTACTCTGCATTCAGGCATTAGGCACTGGGAGGAAGCCACATCTCACAAAGTCTCTCAGCGATCGCTCAATGTAGGGGTATTTCATCACACCAGGCCAGTCCCGCAGGTCACTTCTCGTTGCTGCCCCGATGCGTTTCATCATTACCGACTTTGTGCTTAAACCGCTGTATGCTGATCTGTCACAAGAGAGGCATAGAGCTCTGGTGAGGTCAGGCTTTTGGTTATGGAGCCAACACAGGAGCAGCAGTTTCTTCCTAAAAAGTATTTCAGCCGTTGTCATTCTTTAATAGCCTATCACAGTAGGATTGTAATGTGTATTTTTAAAGTAAAGCTTTCAGACATTTTAAACCTTTAAAACCATCCTCCTTGTGCCTTTTCCCTGCTATAATAATAATAAGGGCTTACCTTCCTTAAAGTGGATGTAAACCCTCACATATACCTAATGAAGTGAACAGCCTCAGATGATACACAGGGATGAAACAAATCTCCCTACATAAGTTTTACATGTATATCTGCTTTCTTCAGCTGTATATATCCTTTAGAACAGGGGTAGGCAATCCCCGGCACTGGTGCCACAAGCGGCACGCAAAGCCTCTTTTGCCGGCACTCAACTCCCTCCCCATCAGCAGAGCAGCACAGGGAAGTGTCAGTGAGACACTAATACATTCCAATTTCAGATTTTCCCACGCTTGCACTGAGGGGGAGGCACTGTACACTCACACATTCTAAAAGATGGGAAACATTGTTTGGTTCTCTAACTTTGCTGTAGCCGCGATCATCTGCTTTTGTGATGGGGAAGAGATTGGGTGCAATTCTGCTGGGGGGGTTGGTCCCTCTTTCCAGGAGGAGGATGACTGTCTTGGCTACTGCTAAAGCCAACCACAGTCCTGCTAGCTCCGTCCACCATCTGGAGGAAGATGACTTGCTTGGTTGCCACTACCAATCTTAGAAAGAAGGGATTTCACTGTGATTAAGAAAACCACAATCAGGGGACAGTTTGTGGAATTACTGTTGAGCTTCTGGGAACTTTTTTTAAATTATTCCTGAACCTTTGTGTCACTTACTACTGACCCCATGCACTCTGTGTCCCTTTAGGCCACAGCTAGTATTCAGCACAATGAAAAACACACCCAACTTTTGCTGCGGCCTGGAGCGTCACACTTTTTCTCAACTGCAGGGGCACAACCTATTATCCTGCACACAGGCCCACTGCTTTCAGAAAATGCTGGTATGTGACATCACATACAGCACATACATGCACGTGGGCTGGATGCGAGATGGTGGATCAGCAGAATGAGTGTGCCAGGACAGGTAGATGTGTCTCATCTCTGCTTCCTTTCACCACTCTGCATATCACACATATCATAGATTAGAAGAGGGTACATCGGTGGGGAAAATGAGCAGGAGGGGTTCAGAGGTGGAACAGAAGGGCAAATGATGGAGCGATCACTTGTAAACAAACCGGCATCACGTCATGACACCGGTTCCTCCCTCCCCTCTCTGTACCGATGGATACAGGGAGAGGGGGAGAGATTGCAGCAGCGCTGTAGGCTGGATGTGTAGTGCCCACAGCGCTGCTCAGTGACAATACTCTGCAACACTGTGCAATACTCTGCCAATACTCGCCAATACATTTTAACAGACACAAAGATTTTTTTTTATTTATTTTTTTTACTGAATTTTCAGGCTTTTTTTTTTTTTATAGTGCAAAAAATAAAAACCCCAGCGGTGATTAAATACCACCAAAAGAAAGCTCTATTTGTGTGAAAAAAAGGACAAAAATGTCATATGGGTACAGTGTTGCATGACTAATTGTCATTCAAATTGTGAGAGCACCGAAAGCTGAAAATTGGTCTGGTTAGGAAGGGGGTTTAAGTGCCCAGTGGTCAAGTGGTTAAGGGGGCAAATCCTTCCGGTCCTTAAGTGGTTAATGATTTCCTCCCTATTTAACCTATGGACAAACAGATGCAGAAAAAATGGCACTTATCTTTAGTTGGGTCAAATCGACGTTTGTTTTCGAATGCAGTGATGAGAACATTTAACCTCCTTGGCGGTAACCCCGAGTCTGGCTCGGGGTCAGCTTTTTGTGCTAGGAGCGGTAACCCCGAGCCAGACTCGGGCTTGCGTTGCGGGATGCAGGGGGGAAGTTACTTACCTTTTCCCCTGGATCCTGCGATGTCTCCCCGCTGTGTGTGCGAGCCGTCCGCTCGCTCGATTCACACAGTGCCGGGTGCCGCCGATCTCCGTTCCCTGTGACGTTACGACGCACGGGAGCGGAGATCGGCGCCAAATTCAAAAAAGTTTAAAAACACAACACATATACAATACTGTAATCTTACAGATTACAGTACTGTATACAAAAAATACACACCCCCTTTGTCCCTAGTGGTCTGCCCAGTGCCCTGCATGTCATTTTATATAATAAAAAGATTTTTTTTCTGCCTGGAAACTGGAGATTGTCCATAGCAACCAAAAAGTGTCCCTTTATGTCAAAAGTGGTTTTAGACCAGCTAGAAAACACCGATAAAAAAATAAAATCACAATTTATCATCAAACAATAAATTTAATGACAGCGACTATTCTGCAACTGAGCAAATTTCAGTGTTTTTGATTTGATTACATTATTGAATCATTTTTTTATATATATTTTTATTATATTATAATTTATTATTTTGTGTTTCAAACTTTATCATACCCGGGATGTCTACTAGACTCTGGTTCGGACAGATTTAAGTGAGTTATTCATAAGAATTGCAGGCCTACAATATAAAAACGCCAAATTTCCATGCAAAATAATTGTACCGCTTTCAGCACTAAATTCCAGCCAGAATCATACCGCCAGGGAGGTTAAAGGAGCAGATTGGAAAAATTTTCTCCACTGAACAAATTTGTAACAGCAAGGTTTTTGCGTTAAAGTGTTACTAAACCCAAGACTCTGCATTCACTATATCTGGTCTCCCACTGTACACAGAACATGGAAATGAAATAGTTTTAGTAAATATAAACTACTAAATACCTTTTCTCATCAGCAGTATATAGCAGTATTCTGACTTTTGTGTCTGGTTAAAGCTAGTAGGAGGAGTTTTCATTCTCCCCTGACTGTCCTATGAGACTGCATGACCCCTCACCCTCTGTCTGTGCTGATTGGCCCTGTGCTCATCACATGCACCTTTCCAAGAAAGAAAACCTCTCTAGTAGGGTTGTCCCGATACCGATACTAGTATCGGTATCGGGACTGATGCCGAGCATTTGCGCAAGTACTTGTACTCGCACAAATGCTCCCGATGCCTGATCCAATACTTGGGAGGCGGTGTTTCATCAAATTAGGCGACCCGGCGCAACAGGAAGTCAGCGGGCGGATCAACGGAAGTGACGTTCGTGACGACGTCAGTGTTTGGAGATCCCGACTCCCATCTTTGTATACCCCGCACTCGGCCGCAGTAAGCCAGCTAGCCCAGCCAGGCTGGGTGTAACAAGATGGCCGCTGCTGCTTTTATGCGGCCGAGTGCAAGGAGTACCAAGATGGGCATCGCAGGCAGCCTTTCCTTTCATGGCATTTCAGTGCCTGCCCATGGGTACCCATAAATGCCACCTATTATTGCCCAATGCCTGCAAGTGCCACCTGTCAGTGCCAGCCACCAATCAATGCCCATAAGTGCCCCATCAGTGCCAAACACCTATCAATGCCATCTATCAGTGCCAGCCACCTGTCAGTGCCATCTATTATTGCCAACAATTTGTCAGTTCCAGCCATCAGTCAGTGCTCATCAGTGCTGCATATCAGTGCCACCTAACCCTATCAGTGCTGCATATCAGTGCCACCTAATCTGTATTGTGCTCTGAAAACTGTCACATGACATTAGAAGAAAAATATCGGTAATCGGTATCGGCGAGTGCTTGAAAAAAAGTATCAGTACTTGTACTCGGTCTTTAAAAAGTGGTATCAGGACAACCCTACTCTCTAGCAATACTCACCAAACTGGGCAAGTCCAGCTTGTCTCCTGACTCTGTTCTATGAGGATATGCATTGGGGACAGTGGAAGGATGGAGGATCAGAGAAGACAGGATCAGACAGTCTTTTTGCACAATGCAGATGATAACCCATTAGGTTCCACAGTGAGTATAGCAAGCATGCTTTACTGCATATACAGACTTATTTTCCTGTTGTGGCTTTAGTAACACTTTAGGAATGCCCCATTCACTGCCGTATCAAATGTTAAAAGCAAACGGTTTGTGCAGTAAATTCGAAGGACATTGTCAAATTTTCATGCAAATGTTCATATGAACGTTTGAAAATGTACTAGTTTATGTTCAGCTTAAGTCAGGTTGTTAATGGGATGTTAGAAGTTTCATTCCACTGTAGTTGAACAATTCCGTGCACGGGATCTGGATGTAAAAACAGAGTCTATTTCTGACATAAGATACAATGACTGTTGAAGACTACTTTATATAGTTTGGAAAATTGTATTCAGAGTTGGAGGAGACATCTTGTGTGTGACTATGGCCTTGTAGAGAGATATTTGAAGTAAGCAGGGGGAGGATTCCTTAAAATGCATTGTTTTGTTCATTGGTAACTAAATAGAACTCTGAGCCAAAACTTTAGAGTACGGGAGGATGAATCCCTGCCACATTTATATTGTAGTCTGTGTCCCCACATTGTTTGTCCTATGATCATTGTCACAGATATAGAAAGTGAATGTAAATACAACATTTTAAGTTGTCACTAGAACAGAAATAGGGAGGAAATCTTGCATGACATGGATATTGCAGTGGGGAGATGACGTGGATATTGCAGTGGGGAGATGACGTGGATATTACAATGGGGGAGATGACGTGGATATTACAGTGGGGGAGATGACGTGGATATTACAATGGGGGAGATGACGTGGATATTACAGTGGGAGAGATGACGTGGATATTACAGTGGGGGAGATGACGTGGATATTACAGTGGGGGAGATGACGTGGATATTACAGTGGGAGAGATGACGTGGATATTACAGTGGGGGAGATGACGTGGATATTACAGTGGGGGAGATGACGTGGATATTACAGTGGGGGAGATGGCGTGGATATTACAGTGGGGGAGATGGCGTGGATATTACAGTGGGGGAGATGGCGTGGATATTACAGTGGGGGAGATGGCGTGGATATTACAGTGGGGGAGATGGCGTGGATATTACAGTGGGGAAATTACGTGGATATTACAGTGGGGAAATGACGTGGATATTACAGTGGGGAAATGACGTGGATATTACAGTGGGGGAGATTGTGGATATTACAGTGGGGGAGATTGTGGATATTACAGTGGGGGAGATGACGTGGATATTACAGTGGGGAGATGACGTGGATATTACAGTGGGGGAGATGATGTGGATATTACAGTGGGGGAGATGATGTGGATATTACAGTGGGGGAGATGACGTGGATATTACAGTGGGGGAGATTGTGGATATTACAGTGGTGGAGATGACGTGGATATTACAGTGGGGGAGATTGTGGATATTACAGTGGTGGAGATGACGTGGATATTACAGTGGGGGAGATTGTGGATATTACAGCAGGGAGATGACGTGGATATTACAGTGGGGGAGATGGCGTGGATATTACAGTGGTGGAGATGACGTGGATATTACAGTGGGGAGATTGTGGATATTACAGTGGGGGAGATGACGTGGACATTACAGCAGGGAGATGAAGTGGATATTATTATATAAACTCTTTTTTATTTTTTTAAATTTGCTGATCCGAGGAACGATCCGAACCGTGAGTTTTTTGATCTGTTGCACCCCTAGACGTAATGGCTTGATTCATTTTCTTTCCTAGGCTTTCTTTTTTTATCTTCGCCTGTTGATCCAGCCAGTAAGTCTGTTTTTTTTTCAACAGAACTCTCTTGCAGATGTAGCAGTTAAAGGGTTGCGATAAACCATTTAACACTGACGTAAGTTGTAAAGATACAAACGGTACATGGCCAGTTTGTCTTTTTGGCAAGTAGAACAGAAATAAATGGTGTAGTCAGAATAGTTGGGTGTTATTTGGGGTCTATTTTTCATTATATCCAAGCGATTTCAAGACTGATGGGAGATTGAACTGTTTCCACTTGCATAACAGAATGCATTCAAAAACGAATTTGGCGTTTCACCTTTGACAGCTGTCTGACAAGCTATCATCTACAGTTGATTCTCGAGACTGAAGTAAGTGAAGGTGAAAGCAATGGAATTAAACTGTTAACTTATGTGGTAACTGTAATGGCTTTGTGTATCTGTGGCTGATAAATAAAGAGCTCTGTGGAATGAGAAATGTTGCATTATACTGTTCATCTCATTCATGAATTCATGGAATAGGAACCTTCACATTTTTCAGTTAAAGCTCATTCCATGTTCTTTTGATGAATATTGTCAACCGTGTGATTGAAGACTATAGGGAACACAATTTGGAGTGGTTTATTTGTGCCCACTTCAGTAAAGCTGGCCATACCTTAATAGATTTTGTAATTCAGCTCTTGGTAAATCTCCAGCAGCTCAGAACCCATCATGCCCTGTAAACTCACGCATCTGTGCATGAAGCACACATCGTGCAGCTATAGCAGCCGGGAC
This sequence comes from Lithobates sylvaticus, assembly GCA_028564925.1. Lineage (NCBI taxonomy): Eukaryota > Metazoa > Chordata > Amphibia > Anura > Ranidae > Lithobates > Lithobates sylvaticus. Next base: position 195,839,282 of record CM053026.1, on the reverse strand, counting down.
ACGCATGTGCAGAGGATGGGTGGAGCAGAAACTGTCATTCAAGTCCATGGGAAAAGGCTGCCATGGGGATGCTGCAATCAGAAGCTGGGACCAGGAGGGGCTTCTCTTCTTCTGACGCTTGTGCCTGAAGAGGCCTGGGATTTCTGACAATGTTATCCCAGAGGTTAACGGGACTTGAGACTACGTCATTTGCCTAGGTGAAAAAAGGAGAAAGTAGAGGGGGACAAGCAAGAAATAAGGTATTTAGAGGTACAAAAAAAGATTCTATCCAATTATTTCGGTTGAAAAAGTCCACCCAGTTCGAAAAACAAAAAAAAGGAAACCAGCACACTCAAATAGAAAACCTCCACATACACAATCCTTTACTCACAGTTTATCCTGAGGAAGGCAAAAAAAAAACCCCAATAAAGCATGATCCAATTTGCTCCAGCAGGGGAAAAGTTCCTTCCTGATCCACCAAGAGTCAATCAGATATTCCCTGGATCAACTTTACCTATAAATTTAGTATCCAGTTATATTATGTACATTTAAGAAAGAATCCAGGCCTTTCTTTAACCACTTCAGCACCGGGCCATTTTACACCATTCCTTACCAGAGCACTTTTTGCGATTCGGCACTGCGTCGCTTTAACTAACAATTGCGCAGTCGTGCGACGTTACACCCAAACAAAATTGACGTTCTTTTTCTTCCCATAAATAGAGCTTTCTTTTGGTGGTATTTGATCGCCCTGCGGTTTTTATTTTTTGCGCTATAAACAAAAGAAGAGCGACAATTAAAAAAAAAAAACACAATATTTTTTACTTTTTGCTATAATAAATATCCCATTACTATTTTTTTACTCAGTTTAGGCCGATACGTATTCTTCTACATATTTTTGGTAAAAAAAATCGCAATAAGCGTATATTGATCGGTTTGCGCAAAAGTTATAGCGTCTACAAAATAGGGGATAGATTTATTGCATTTTTTTTTTTACTAGTAATGGCAGCGATCTGCGATTTTTTTTTTTCGTGACTGCGACATTGCGGCGGACACTTCGGACACTTTTGACACATTTTTGGAACCATTCACATTTACACAGCGATCGTTGCTATAAAATTGCATTGATTACTGTGTAAATGTGACTGGCAGGGAAGGGGTTAACACTAGGGGGCGCTGCAGGGGTTAATGTGTTCCCTATAGGAGTGATTCTAACTGTGGGGGAGGGGACTCAAGGGGAGGAGACCGATCATGTGTTCCTCCGTACTGAGATCACATGATCGGTCTCCCCCCTTGCTGACAGGACGTGGAGCTGTGTGTTTACATACACAGCTCCACAGTCCCGTTGTTTTAACGGGCAATCGCGGGTGCCCGGCGGACATCGCGGCCGCCGGGCACTCGCACCGGGTCCCGAGCGACGTCGCGGGGGCGCGCGCGCGCCCCCCCAGGCGGCCGGGAATGGGAGGACGTCATATGACGCCCACCCAGGATGGGAGATCCACCTTGTGGGCGTCATATGACTATGGGCGGGTAGGGAAGTGGTTAAACAATCTACTGAGCTGACCAGAACCACCTCTTGAGGAAGTATATTTCACATGTTCACAACTCTTACTGTGAAGAAGCCTTTCTGTATTTGGAGATGTAAAAAGTGCCCCCTTGTCCCCTGTGATGCCCCTAAAGTGAATGACTCAACACCAAGTTCACTATATTAAAGTGATTGTTAAGGTTTACGTTTTTATTTTTTAAAATAACAAACATGTCATACTTACCTCCACTGTGCAGTTCGTTTTGCACAGAGTGGCCCCGATCCTCGTCTTCTGGGGTCCCCCGGCGGCACTAGCGCCTCCTCCACACATCCTATAACCCCCTAGGGGAATTGCTCTCCCGGGGGGGTTATCTTGCGGGCACGCTCCCGAGTCCAGCATTTGCATCCATAGACATGAATCCTGGACTCGCCCCCCCCCCTGGAGCCTGCGTCATTTAATTTGATTGACAGCAGCGGGAGCCAATGGCTGCGCTGCTATCAATCTATCCAATTGAGCGCAGAGAACCCCTGGAAATTCCAGGGCTCAGGTAAGTAAAACGGGGGGCTGGGGGGGGGGGGGGTCACTGCCAGGTGTTTTTGCACCTTAATGCATAGGATGCATTAAGGTGAAAAAACATGAGGGTTTACAACCCCTTTAACCACTTATGTATTTCTACATGTTGCTCACATCCCCCCCTTAATCTCCTCTTCTCAAGAGAGAATACATTCAGTCTATCTAATCTTTCCTCAAAGCTGAGCTCCTCAATGCCTCTTATCAGTTTGTTGCCCTTCTCTGCACTTTCTCCAGTTCCCCCGATATCCTTTTTGTGAACTAATGCCCAAGAGAGTGGACTGGACAGAATTTAAAATCTTTTGCCACAAAAAAAAAGCTGATATATGTGTTTTATCTGTGTATTTAGCAGTTTGCCTTGGGCTTTTCAATCTTTTATTGATCTGATTCCAGTGAAATCAGGTTGCTATATTTTACTGAGCTGTCATTGTTCTGTGCAACTTTTCATTGACTAAGACCAGGGCTTTTTTTCAGTGGAAACACGGGGGAAGGCAGTTCCGGCACCTCCTGGACTGACTGACTGTATGTAATGGCAAGGGGTGCTGGGGTGTGCTGCAGGGTATTGATGCTCACTGCTGGGGGGTCTATTCTAGCTGGAGGGGATCTATTTTTGCAGGGGGGTCTATTGTTGCTGAGGAGGTCTATTGTTGCTGGTGGGGGACCTATTGTTACTAGGGGTGGGTCTTAGTTTCTGGGGGGTCAGTTGTTGCTGAAGGAGAACTACTGTTGGGGGAGGGGTCTATTGTTGATGGCTGCCAGAGAGTCTATTAATGCTGGCTGTGCGGAGATCTGTTGATGCTGCCGGGAGTCTATTGTTGCTGGGGGATGGGGGGGGGATTCTTGTGTGGGTAGTACATTGTTGTTAGCGGGATCTATTGTTGCTGGCCGAAGGGGATCAATTTTACTGCTTTTCTTGATATCATAAATTCCATACAAATTACTTAGAACCACAAAATGATACTTGGTTCTGTATTGCCTAAAAGGGGTGGTACTGGGAGGTGGGTAGGGAATGGAACCAAGGGACGGTGCTCGGAGGGGCGGGGAAAAGGGGTGACTCAGAAAAGGGGAGTTCCTGCACCTATTGTCTGAGGAAAAAAGCCATGAATAAGACCAATGTTGTATCTGCATTGACTTTTTCTCACATTAAAGCGTTAGTAAACTCTGCTTGGTCAGTTGTACCTACAGGTAAGCGTGTAAAAAAAAAAACGTACCTATAGGTACAATGAAAATTTACTAAATGTGCACCGTTCCGGAAATAATCATAAGTTCTGCAGCCGGTGAGGTCACCATCACATGCACACAGCGCTCTGAATCGAGGGCACACTAAGGCCCCTTTCACACTGGGGCGGTTTTCAGGCGGTACAGCGCTAAAAATAGCGCCTGTATACCGCCTGAAAAAAACGGCCCCATTCACTCCAGTGTGAAAGCCGGAGGGCTTTCACACTGGAGCGGTGCGCTAGCAGGACCGCAACAAAAGTCCTGCTAGCAGCATCTTTGGAGCGGTGAAGGAGCGGTGTATTTACCGCTCCTATACCGCTCCTTCCCATTGAAATCAATGGGAAACCGCGGGGATACCGCCCGCAAACCGCTGCTGCAGCGGCGCTTTGCGGAGGTTTTTAACCCTTTTGCGGCCGCTAGCGGGGGTTAAAACCACCCCGCTAGCGGCCGCATACCGCGGGTAAAACGATGGTAAAGCAGCGCTAAACATAGCGCTGCTTTACCGTCGCCGCCCCGCACCGCCCCAGTGTGAAAGGGGCCTAAATGTGTTGTCAATCCAGAGCGTTGTGCGCAGTGAGTGAAATGCGTGTGGGAGCCCTCTGTTCCGGCACGATACGCTTGACCTTCAACCTTCACTGCGCATGCACCGCTGACGTCAGCGACTACATGCAAGACAGTCCCATTCACTTTAATGGGATGGCTGGTGATCGGGCAGTGAAACAACAAGGTGAGGGATGAGGCAGCAGCAGGTGAGTGGATGCCCGCTAACAGGCGCTGCCATGATGGATCTGAAATGACAGGTGCTCTTTAAATATAAGGAATTATTCTTGCTGGTAGTTAAAATCTTTAATATTTGCAAACAAAATGAAGGTTTCCTATTTAGCATAATAAGCTGTCAGGTTAGTAAAAAGGCAATATCAGAACCAATTCAATACTACAGTTGGTATTGTACATAGATTTAAAAAAAAAAAAATGGCATAAAAGAATATTCCTGAACCTTGTTTTATCTCATGGTTACTGTGAAAGTAGTGCATGATATCTCAGCTTGCAGAGCTTGGATTCATTGAATGAGTTTACCACAAATGTAAATATTGCAGAATATACAGCCTCATGCTACATAACTAAGCTCCATTTCATGCTGAATAAATGAAATTATTAACGTAGCTTAAATAGAAAACTATCTTTGGATAGATTTTTACTCCAAAAGCATTTTATTAAAACAAATTTAATAAAAATCAAAAAAATCGATTTAAATCAAAAAAATCATATTTAAAAAAAAAAAAATCATTGATTTTTATCCACCATGATGCCAGGTGAATATCTCCTAAACTGTACAGGTTTAGGAGATATTCATTTATCTACGGGTAAGCCTTATTATACACTTTTTTTTAGCATGGGATTATTTCTAAAACAACATTTGATATCACTTTTGTACTTTGTTAAAAATAAAAAATATTTAGTAGCAAATCTGCTCTAGAATTCCTCTCATCTGCCCTGTTTAGTTTATAGTTTTTACACTTTTTTTTTTTTTTTTTTTAAATGCAGTCTTAGCCAGAAGTGCTTTTGGATCCTTGATGGATTCAAGGGAACAAACTCCCCAGTTAATGGAAACATGTTTATTTTTCTATTTGGCAGCATTCCTAAAACTGCCAGCGAAGGAGCTATGAAGTGATGCACTTTTCAGGGGAAACAAAATGTACATCATCATGGAATAATAGATTAGCAGTGACAAGAAACTGCAACAACTGTGCCGGCACTAATTTTGTCTGTCCCATTTCAGTAAGAAACTGTTGTTCGCTGTTTTATTTTTTTTCTTCCTCCTACTTCTTTTAACAATTATGTGAGACATTTCTATGTAGCTGCAGCTGCTCCATATTAGATAGATCAGATAGTCCTGCGATGGCGATAGAATTGGTTTTGTAACTATGAGGAGTGAAATAGGGCGGAAGTTCTATCTGTAAGCCTGTCCTGTAGATCTTGTGACCCTTTCATTTATTTTTTTAATTTTTTTTTTGCTTGTTCTTTTACACATTTGAGAATGTCCAGGAAACATTAAAAATGTGCTAAAGTCAGAAAATCATCTCCCTTTTTTTTCACCTCTAGCCTTGGTATATTGCTTCAGAGTAGAAATGAGGCTTCTTACCATGTGTTTTTTCTGCCTATGCTTCAAGGGATGTACAGTTGTGCTCATAAGTTTACACACCCTGGCAGAATTTATGATTTCTTGGCCATTTTTCAGAGAATGTGAATGATAACATTTTGGGCAGCACAGTGGTGTAGTGGTTAGCACTCTCACCTAGCAGTAAGAAGGGTCGCTGGTTCGAATCCCAACCACGACACTTCCTGCCTGGAGTTTGCATGTTCTCCCTGTGCCTGCGTGGGTTTCCTCCGGGTATTCCGGTTTCCTCCCACAATCCAAAGACATGCAGGTAGGTTAATTGGCTTCTGTCCAAAAAATTGGCCCTAGTATATGAATGGGGACCTTAGATTGTGGGCTCCTTGAGGGTAGGGACTGATATGAGTGTGCAATGTACAGGGATGGGGACAATTGTAGACACTCGCTCAGGTTGAACTGGATGGACTGATGTCTTTATTCAACCTTACTAACTATGAAACTATGAAACTATAAGGCCCCTTTCACACTGGGGCGGTTTTCAGGCGGTACAGCGCTAAAAATAGCGCCTGTATACCGCCTGAAAAAACCGGCCCCATTCACTCCAGTGTGAAAGCCGGCGGGCTTTCACACTGGAGCGGTGCGCTAGCAGGACCGCAACAAAAGTCCTGCTAGCAGCATCTTTGGAGCGGTGAAGGAGCGGTGTATTTACCGCTCCTATACCGCTCCTTCTCATTGAAATCAATGGGAAACCGCGGGGATACCGCCCGCAAACCGCTTTGCAGAGGTTTTTAACCCTTTTGCGGCCGCTAGCGCTGCTTTACCGTCGCCGCCCCGCACCGCCCCAGTGTGAAAGGGGCCTAACACAAACTTTTCTTTCACTCATGGTTAGTGTTTGGCTGAAGCCATTTATTATCAATCAGCTGCGTTTACTCTTTTTAAATAATAATCACAACAGAAACTACCCAAATGACCCTGATCATAAGTTTGATTTCAATGGGCAGGGGCGCTTTAGGAGTGGTGAGTTCACCGCTCCTAATGCGCTCCAAAGAAGCTGCTTTGGAAGGTCCTTTTTTTTCCCTACAAATAGAACTTTCTTTTGGTGGTATTTTGCTCTATAAACTAGAAAAGACTGACAATGGCAATAAGCGAATACTGATTGGCTTGTGCAAAAGTGACAGCGTCTACAAAAGAGTGGATATATTTATGGCATTTTTATTATAATTGTTATTTTTAATTTTTTACTAGTAATGGCAGTGATCAGCGATTTTCATCAGGACTGTGACATTGCGGCGGACAGATTAGACACTTTTGACACATTTTTGGGACCAGTGACATAATGGGGATCTGTTTGTTTACATTGACAGATCCCCGTTCTGGCTCTCTGTGGAGCGATCGCGAGGTGCCCGTTGGACATCACGGCCACGCGCATTGGCTTCGTTGACACGCCGTGGGTGCCTGCTATAGCCTTTAAAGGGACCGCCATACCGGTACGACAAATGGCGCAGCTGAGCCGACCTGCCGCAGAATAACTGCGGCTGCTGGTCGGCAAGCGGTTAAGCAGGGGTATATACGTACCAAAAGTTTGCATGGTTTTAGTAAATCAACCACAATCTGACTAGTGTGGCAGTGATTAGAGATATTGTGAGTAATGTGAAGGTGATTAGGGACACTTTGAGTGATGTCACAATGATTAGGGACACTGAGTGGGTGGCAGTGATTAGGTACACTGACTGGTGCAGAGTTGATTGAGGACACTGACTGGCAGCACTGGTCTGGTGACATTGTACTGCTGTGGCGGTAAACAGAAATATTGCTAATGACATTGACATTCAGTGATATCAGCCAGCCATCATACACGATCTCCGCCACAGCAGTACAATGTCACCATAGTGACATGATGACAGGTTCTTTTTTTTTTTTTACATAGTGTCACCAGAGCAGTGCAGTGTTACCATAGTGATTGTACTACTTTGGGAAGGTGATTAGGATTTTTTTTTATTTTTTTGCGCTATGTTTGCTTATACAGCCATGATGGCTATGTAAGAAATCAATTCCGATAGTGACCGGCTATGTTGCTGCAGCTATTGAGAACTACTGTGATGGCCCACAGGTATTGCATGGTACAGGGCCACTGTGATAGGCCCTGTACCATGTGATCAAAGTGATCAATCACTGTAGTAAGCAAGGGCATAATGTATGACAGAAATTGTTTACTACTGGACGTGATCGCTGTGATTAGTCTGAGCAGTCACATAGTACCAGGGCAGACCAAAGCGGGCCGGTACACTGCTTTGTGATCAGCTGTGTGCACCGAAGAGTGCGCACAATGCGCAGTTCTGGGAGGACATATGGGTACATCTTCCCAGAATGACGCTTGTCCCGCCTGGCCACTGTACATATATGGTTAAAAAAAAATTACATATTTTATATTAATCTTTTTACAGAGATTACCCTTAGTAGACTGTGTATATAGGCAAGACAGAAAGAAAGACAGTGAAGTTGTTTAGTGAAGAGCTAGTAAATGACTACTTGCAGACCTTTGTAGTAGACCATTTTTGTCATATGTAAGCTCAGACATACAGTTGCATTAGCAAGGTGAATGATTTTTGAAGGAGAGTGAGGAAAATGTGCCACTTTTCATCTTCCACTGGATCCTGTTTCTGCAGTGCTAATTAACACTTTGAAGCTGCTAGGTGAACAATAGTTCTGTTTATGCCTTGGAATGATTTTTCCGTTCATTGTTATTCAGGCAGAAGTAATTAGCATTAAGTATTATCATAAAGGGAGGGGTAAGAAAAGAATACATCCTGCACAACTTTGCTTCTCTGTCAATGCATATTTGGTTCACCATTAAAGTGTTACCTACACACAGTGAATAACTGTTGTTACCCTGGGCCAGTATAGAGTGCGTTTAATCCCCAACTGCTTGGGATATCACTACTAAATAGCACAAAAGAGTTTGTTATCCTGCTATTGCCATTAAATAAAATGGTGCTCTTTTAAAACATTGTATGGACTTTTAAAAAATTGTAACAGCAAATAACAGTATTTAAGTTAAGAGTTGTAAAGGCAGAAGTTTTTTTTTTTATCTTAATGCATTCTATGCATTAAGATAAAAAGCCTTCTGTGTGCAGCAGCCTCCCCAGCACCCCCTAATATTTACCTGAGGTCCCTCTCTTTCCAGTGATGTCCAGGAGTGTCTCAGCCATCCAAGATTCTCCCTCCTGGTTGGCATTGGCTACTGCTGCTGTCAATCAGGGGAGAGGGGCGGAGCCGGGTCAAGGCTCTGTGTCTGAATGGACACAGGGAGCTGTGACTCGGCTCGGGTGCCCCCATAGCAAGCTGCTTGCTGTGGGGGCACTGAACAGGAGGGAGATGCCAGCATCACAGAAGAGGGACCCGAGAAGAGGAGGATCTGGGCTGCTCTGTGCAAATCCACTGCAACAAGACTTTATAATCACTTTAGTTTAAAGACAAGCTTACATCAACTACCCCCTTAAAGTGTAATTATAGGCAAAACTTTTGTTTTATTTTTCATTTTGAATAGAGTAAGGGAGGGTTATAACTTCTGTCAGTTTTTTTGGCCATCTGTGTCCCATTGGGGAGATTTCCCTTCACTTCCTGTTCTATAGCCAAAACAAAGATTTCCCCTCTATTACTGTTCTGGTGTCAACCCAATAATTATAATGGTTAACAGGACAAATAGAGGGGATGAATCTCCCTAATGGGGGCACAGACAGCAAGAAAAAATTATAGGTGTTCTAATCCCTCTCCACTCTATCAAAACTAATAAAAAATAAAAAATTGCCTTGACATTAACAAAAATCCCATTTTAATTCCAGATCAGCCTTTCATCTATGCAAACACGTAGGCATCTATTTAAAAAAAAAAAAAAAAAAGTCACATTCGTCTAGGGCAGGGATATGCAATTATCGGACCTCCAGCTGATGCAGAACTACAAGTCCCATGAGCCATAGCAAGATTCTGGCAGCCACAAGCATGACACCCAGAGGCAGAGGCATGATGGGACTTGTAGTTTTGCAACAGTTGGAGGTCGCTAATTGCATATCCCTGGTCTAGGGAATCAGCATGTACATTAGTTCTGTGTGAATTGGGAAAAAATGAATGTTCTTTATGCTATTTTCTCTTCTGAACGAATGTTCTTTGATTATGGGCAGTAGTAAATTACCACATTATGGCCACTAGATGGAGCTAAAGAGCAAAGGAAATGCATATGTTTTTGCAACAATGCAGTGTAATGATTCTAGAGAATGCTAGAGGGAATTGGTTATATTCATCAATCACCATTACCCATTGGTTAGTTTTTTTTTCCATTCTCTGTTCCATACATTAAAAAAAGAAATTGTTTGTATCTCTTGCTGCAAGGACACATTTATTTCCTATATTCTTCAGCTCCATCTAGGGACCATAACGTGGTATTTTATTACTGCCCAAAATAAAAGAATATTAATTCCTCATAAGCACAAGTGACACCTGGTAACCCCTTTTCTAGTTTTCTTGTCCCTTACTGTGCACTGTTTACTAAATTCTAAACTTACATTCCCTTTATAGAAGTGTCAATAGCATTTTTCTTGCTCTCTATGGCAAAAAGTAGATAGAAGCTAATGATAAATATGATTCCTTCTGTATTTCTTTTCCTTCCTTGTTTTACCCAAATCCAAATATGTAAGAGATTTGTAAGATTAAAGCGTTCTTCAGTTAGTTCTGCAAACATTAAAATTGTAGCTGCTGACTTTTAATAAACAGACGCTCACCTGTCCCAGGATCCAGCACCATCCTCACCTGGGCCAGTTCTTCATCTCTCTTTGGGTGAAGAACTGGGTTCCTTGCGCCGGCATATTAACTGTGGGCAGCCGGCTGGCTGCCCACTGAGCATGCCTAAATGGTCCTGCGGCCCTCTGGGACCCCCCCCCCCCCCCAAGAAAAAAATGTTCCAAATATGGCAGAGGAGAGGGGAGCGGAACTTCCCCTTTTGTGTAAAGTTCAGCTTGACCATATACGGTACAATTTCATTAGCATTTTTGATACCATGACAATATAATTTTTACAATTCAATAAAAAAAATAAAAAATAATATTTATTTAAAAGGGAAAAAAGCCTAAAGAACCTTTGTTTTTGCCAAATTTGCACGGATTGAATATACAACAATAAACCATCACAGATAGTGAAATGCATTCCATCATTTACTACGACTCTCCAACCTGGCGTCTGGTGGTACTTGGGAAACTTTTTGGTAGACTTTGGCGGCTGATATCCAGGTGATATACTGTATTATATACAGTTTTTCACGTTGTGTTATTTTTTTAAATTTTTTTTGTGTTCCTCATCCTCATGTCTTGGTTATACATTATAGTGTATATTTCTGTGGGATGAAGTGATTTCTCTACTTTGTACTTGAGCTTTTTTAAATAACTTTAAAACGATATTAAACCCAAAACCAAAAATGTTATATATTGCAGCTGTTTTAACCTGGTGATCTGGCCAGTAACACACCTCCCTGTATTAGAGTGCCTCCACTCTGCATGAAGGTGCACAGGGGACAGCTTTGGACAGCAGCATTGTCAGTCTGAGGGTAGGGGAGTCTTAGATGTACTAATAGATATCAATAAACTAACAAATTGAAGGCAAACTGCAGCTCACACTTTATAATCAGTTAGAGAAAACAGTTTTTCCTTTATAAGATAAAGGTTTTTGTATACATAAATAAAAGCTGATCATTGTAAGCACCCCTAAAGGCCCTTACACACAGTCAGATACATTTTGTCCGATGAACCATCTGCAGATTTTCTTATCGTTAGTATGCTGACAAAAACTGGATGTGCAGGCTTGAATTTCTTTGTCTGATGTGACCACAATGTCCGATTTTCTTTTCATTAGTACAGTTTTCTGACAAAAATCTGAAGAGCAAGACTAGGCATGCTCAGAAATGAAAGAACACATACAAAACAATTCAACACATTACGTCACTTCTGACGTTGAATTCTGTCGTCCGAAAATTTTTTGATGGTTAGTACCCTCTTCACTTTCGATTTGAGACTAGCATCCAACAAAAAACTGATGAAAATTCGTCCAATAATCTGACCCTTTGTACAAGGTTTTACAGCGTTAGCCCCCTTTCACACTTCTACGACTTGTCCCACGATTTGGGACTGCAAAGTAGCATGACAAGTCATTCCCCATGATTTCCAATCACAGCCATTCATATTAGTACGACTTCATAGTAGTCCCTGCACTACTTTGGTCCAAATTTGGTGCCACTTACACAGGCATTCCTTGAAACCACGGCAAAAATCGCGGCCACAAAATTGCGCGACTTTGAAGTCGCACAAGTGTGAAAGGGGCCTAAAATAGTCTCTGTAAGTGATACTTTCTGTTGTAACAGCCTTGCTGGCTGGAGCACCAGGTGAAAATAGTAGAAAGAAAACTTAAAAAATAAAACAAATACAGCCATCACATATAAGAATGGTAAACTGCAATATAATAAATGCTTGCTTTTGGGTTTAGTACAACTTTAGTAAAAACTTATTGAAACATATAGTGCTGTACATAAATATACTAAAAGCAGAGGGCCCTGTAACAGAGAGATCAGAGTTTATATATCTCCTTTCGTGCTCTTTTATGCCGCGTACACACGATCGCAAATTCTGCCAACAAAACACTGATGTGAGCTTTTGGTCGGAAAATGCAACCGTGTGTATGCTCCATCGGACTTTTGCTGGGCAAATTTCCACCAGCAAAAAATTGAGAGCATGTTGTTAATTTTTCCAACCTAAAAAGTTTCTATCGGAAATTCCGATCGTCTGTGGCAATTCCGACACGCAAAATTCTTACTTGGAAACAATTTGACGCCTGCTTGGAAGCATTGAACTTCATTTTCGCGGCTCGTCGTAGTGTTGTACGTCACCGCGTTCTTGACAGTCGGAATTTGGTGTGACCGTGTGTAGGCAACACAAGCTTGAGTGGAATTCCGTTGGAAAAACCATCCAAGGCTTTTCCGAGGAGAATTCCGATTGTGGGTACGCGGCATTAGAGGACTGTGGTGGTTTGAATCTCGAGCTTTTCTTTTAAGTGGTTCTAAATATACTGTAAAATGTTTTTTTACATTAATGCATTCCCCTCTCCACCAAACACTTATATTAATCCAGCACTGTGCCTTGCTGCAGTTCTTATCCCCTATCTTTCTCTTCTCACAGGATGTTCATGCAGCTGCGGCTCAGGAGCGAGCCTGCACATATGCCCCCATAGCAAGTAGAGCTGCACTATTAATCGTTAAAAAATTGATCTCATGATCTCTATGCAGAATTTCCCGCTTCATTCATGTAATGAGTTTAGAGAGTTCTCTGCTCACTCCGCTGTCAAGGCAGCCTGACAAGTTTTTTACAACCTTGTCCTTGCTGGTAGAGAACTATAAACATTGTAACTTTTTTGTTCTTAGATCAAAGGGATGACCTTCTGTGTGTAAATGAGGGAAGTTTAACCACTTAAAGACTAAACCTTTTTCTGACATTTGTTTCCTACAAAGTTAAAATCTGTATTTTTTGCTCGAAAATTACCTGGAACCCCCAAACATTATATTTAGGGCAGTGATGGAAAACCTTGGCACCCCAAATGTTTTGGAACTACATTTCCCATGATGCTCATGTACTCTGCGGTGTAGGTTAGCATCATAGGAAATGTAGTTCCAAAACATCTGGGGTGCCAAGGTTCGCCATCACTGCTCTAGGGAATAAAATGGCGATTGTTGCAATATTATATGTCACACTGTATTTGCGCAGCGGTCTTTCAGACGCAATTTTTGGGAAAAAATACACTTCTATGAATTAAAAAATATACAGTAAAGTTAGCCCAATTTTTTTGTATAACGTGAAAGATGATGTTACGCCGCGAGAATCATGAGAGAATCGTGATCTTTATTCTAAACAAAAAAATTGTGATTCTCATTTTAGCCAGAATCGCGCAGCTCTATTAGCAAGCCACTTGCCATGGGGGCAAGCACACTGGGGGGGGGGGGGGGGGGGGGGCGCAGAAGCACAGAGCAGTAGAGTATAACATGTTTGTTATTTAAAAAAAAAAAAAAATGTAATTGCCTTTACAAACACTTTAATATCAGGTGGAAATCCCCTTTAACTTGTGACTTACTGCTACACTCATATCTTTACTTCTTTAAGATACGTTGTATTTTTTAAAATACCGAACCAGCCAATGAAGCCTCTGTTGCAACTTTAAGGCTGGGTTCACACTATTGCGATGTCAGACATCACATGTGATGCGCACCTCATTGCTGTGCAGACCACATGCAATGTCTGTGCGATGGAAATTCAGCCATACAGATTGTATGGCTGAATTTGCATCACATTCGGATAAAAATGGTGCAAGACTCTTTTTTTCTGGTCCGCACTGGGATCGGATCGCATGGTGTTCACACCTATGCGATCCGACGCCTGCACCATTTGACAGTTTGCACTGCGATCTGCAAACCGATCTGGGGGTGTCAGTAACTTTGTATTGACACCCGCAGCGGTTCACATTGGGCAGTGTGAACTGCCTGCCAGAGACATGCAATGCGGGAACTCGCACTGAAATCACACTGGCTCTTAACCCCACCTCTATCCATAGGTCAGAACTCATCTCCACCATCTGCTTGGCGCCCACCCTCAGCACAACCCCATCTCCGAATGCACACCCTCCCATGACTTCCTGCTTCTTCCATTGAGCAATGGGAAGTGTAGTTCTTTATACCCCCTACAGATGTGATGTGTGGCAATGCAGAAAGTCCTCCTCTCAGGGAATGGAAGCAGGGATGTTTTTATCTAGCACAATGACATCACAGGGTCCGAAAATCAAACATTACAAAAAAAAGGAAGATATATTCATTTAAACTTTGAGTGTTTTTATAACTGCTGGGGGGAGGATCTGAAAATGATAAACTTTCAGAGTTCATCTTTAAAGGGCGATTTAATAAAAAATATTATTTACAATGTGACTTTTGTAACAAGTATGTACATATCTAGTGTTTTGAAAAACTACAGATGTCCTTTAGTTATCAAATTAAACTTTCTGTAGATCCTTTGGATCAGATCCCACAGCATCTCAATTCTGCTGATTTGATAGGGAACTAGAACCGTCACATTGGCTTTCCTGAGAGATGTTAGAATGGGCCTATCTGAAAGGAACAATATTATTGGTCATCTGTCTTCTCATAGAATCATAGAAAACATATGAGCAGCTTATGAGCAGTTGGTTTGAAAATAACTTGTGCATGTCATGTGAAGACAGGATGTTCCAGAATCTGATTGTTCATAGTTGTGTACTGATGACAGCAGATAGTTATCATAATGCATCATCAGCTATGTGCAGAAATGATTGAATGTTTTTCGTCTTGGTTTTTTGGGGCATTCCAAAATATATGCTGCATATTTTGCCAGATTTAGTCAGCCACCTTTTGGTTTTGCCCTGTTCCAGAATAAGCTTGATATATGAAAGTAATCACAGTGGCTTTGTACTTTGTAGTGGTTGTGAATTGCCATTCCAATCTTTTCCTGACTGTTTTTCAGCCTCTTGAATTATACAATTTTGCTGCCCACATTTTCTGTACTTTTTGATTTAATTGCAGACTTTATTTTTGTATTTACTGTTTTGCAGGTTCCAATGGGAGCACATTAGGCAAGTCCACGCAGCTGGGTCATACACCATGTCATCATGCGTGTCCAAGAGGACTTCTTCTGAGAGGTCCATACTGCAAGATGACCATGAAACGACAAATCAGCCTCACATTGTTTGTAGCTTTTCAGCACTGAGTTTAGAGCTAGGAATGGAATCTGTTATCGTGGTTACAGAATATGATTCCAGCCTATCTGAGAGGGAACATGGCCAGAATGGACAGACAGACCACCAGGACGGGGAGCTCAAAGAGAGCTGCAAAGATGAACCAGATATTCATAGACTTACTGAAAGTGGATGTATGAAAGGTGACATTGAAGGGCTTCCAAAGGACAGTAATGATCAGAGAGAAAAACTCAACATGACCAATAGAAAACTTTCACTTCAAGAACGTTCCCCGTCTGCTCAGTCTCCAACTGATAACTTAGGCATGAATGGACGATATATTTATCCATCTCTTCCATATTCTCCTGTGACGTCACCGCAATCATCTCCACGTTTGCCACGGAGACCAACAATAGAGTCTCACCGTGTTAACATTACGGGTTTCCAGGTAGGGAATATTTAAGGCTTTATTTTTTTAATTCTAAGGCCCCTTTCACACTTGTGCGACTTAAAAGTCGCGCGATTTTACCACGATTTTGCCGCGTTTTCAAGGAATGCCTGTGTAAGTGGCATCAAAATCCGACCAAAGTAGTGCAGGGACTACTTTGAAGTCGGAACGACTTGAAGTCGTACTAATATGAATGGCTGTCATTGGAAATCATGGGGAACGACTTGTCATGCTACTTCGCAGTCCCAAATCGTGGGACAAGTCGTATAAGTGTGAAAGGGGCCTAAGTAAAATATCAAGTTAATCTAAAACTACCCATATCAGAACTGATGTATACAGATAGATACACACACACACACACACACCACAATTGTTCAAGTGGGCTACGTTCCTATTCTATCTATGTAACACCTAAGCTAGGGAATTGCTTAAAGGGGCTATTTATAAAAGTCAGAACATTTAAATAAAAGATATGTTAAAGCCCACTGTGATCAATAAATATTTCTTGTTACTTTTTTTGTTTGGGAAGCATGGGTGTTTATTTGGCTTACTTTTGTGCATCCAATGATTACGGGTCTCCTACACTGTTGCCTTTATCTTTGTGGCCAGTTTCTCATACGTTTGAAATGGACAGTCAGAACCACTTGCTTAAAGTGGTGTTTCCACCAAAAAAAAAAAAAAATTGCTTAAAAATCATTAAAAAAAATAAAAAAAAAAATAATTGGAAAAAAATATTTTTTACTCACCTCTAAATGCCTGTTGCTAGGGGGTCCCTCGTAGTCTGCCACCTTCAGTGCCCGGGCACTGACATCACTTCCCCTCGGCACCGCACATCTGGGACCTGTCACGCACAGTCATCTGGGACGCATGCACAGTGGGTGCCCGGCTGTGGCTTCACTGTGTGCCCACAGTAAGAATGCTGGCGCCGCGAGCGGAGCGGGGAACGAGGGGGGGCTTTGTTCCGCTGGACCCCGGGACAGGTAAGTGTCCGATTATTAAAAGTCAGCAGCTGCAGTATTTGTAAAAAAAAATTTTTAGGGGGCACCCCACTTTAAAGTGGTAAAAAACCCAAAAGCAGACATTTATTATATTGCAGCTTACCATTTCTTAGAAGTGATGGCTGCATTCATTTTATTTTTACTCTTTCTTTTTTTCTATTTTCATCTGGTGATCCAGCCAGTAAGTATGTGTTTTTTCAGACGAACAAGCTCTCCAGCAGAATATATGAGTTATAGAGATGAGACAAACCATTTTACAGGAGCAGGGGTGCTTACAATGATCAGATTTTATTTATGTAAACCTTTATACCAAAAGGAATAGAATTGCTTGCTGTAACTTCTTATAATGTATTAGCTGGGGTTTGGCTACAGTTTGTTAGTGTATTTAAATTTGCTAGTACATAACACTCCCCTCCCCCAGACTGACAATGCTGCTGTCCAACAGTGCCCCCTGTGCTCCTTCATCCAGAGTGGGGGTACTGCAATATGGGAGGTGGTTTACTGGCCAGACCACCAAGCGAAAAACAGAGGGGAAAAAAATCTTAATTTAAAAAAAAAAAAGATGCAGCTAAGGGTTAGCAAGCTGAAGCTGGTCATGACTATTGTGAGATTTTAAAGCTGGGTATGAAGATAAATAATAAAGAACTATCTGTGGCCCCATTGGAGAGATTTTTGCTTACTTCCTGTCATTGTGACATCTGTATGAAATGTAGTGGTTGCGGTTGTCTCTCAGACAGAAGGGCAGTATGAACAGCAATAACAGATTTTCATCCCTTCTCCACACTACTACAATTTTTTTTTGATTTTGCCTCTATCCTTGCTGGAGTGATTTATCATCACTTTCCATCCTGAGAGAAAGTGAGGGAAAATCTTCCCAGTGTGGAAACATTCGGAAATAAAAAACCTAGAGCTTTAACCCTTCCCTGCCTTTCCAAACCATAATAAAAGGCTTTGGCTGAGGTTGGGCTTTAAACTGTCAATAAAGGCAAAACATTTTTTTAGATTTTAGGATAGAGTAAGGGAGGGTTATAACCCCTGTAAGTTTTTTGCCATCTGTGTCCCTTTGGGGAGATTTTCCTTCACATTCTGGCCCATAGCCAAAACAGGAAGTACAAGGTAATCCCTCCAAAGTGAGGGAATCCTGGGGTGTCACTTGGTCATTAGAACAAGTGTCCTTATTGGAAGATTTCCCCTCTATTACTGTTCTGAAGGCAACACTTTACTTTCACTTTCAACGATAACGGTAAACAGAAAAAACAGAGTGGGCAAATCTCCCTCATGGGGGCACAAACATCAGTAAAACCTGACAAATGTTCCTATCCCCTTCCACTCTGTCCAAGACTACAAAAAAAAAAAGTTTTGGTTCACACCTATGCATTTTTTCAGCTTTGCAGAAACACACTACGGTCCATTTAACATGGTTTCCTATGTGTCACGTTCACATCTGTGCATTTTATGGAAAGGGCAAGGGACCTTTTTTCTGGTTTTTGGTTGCATAGACTTCATTGAATCAACAACGTGTACTGAAAGATGCATAATGCACCCGGAATATGCAATCTGCAACCTGCGTAGGTGTGAACCAGGCCTAACTCTGTTCACTTACCTTCTCTCTAAACTAGGGGTGTCCAACTGTTTAAATCTCCTGGGCCACGCCGGAAGAAGTCTTGGGTCCCGCATTAAAAAAAAATAACAATAAGGTCCCATGCACGATTCTGCCTGCAATTCCAAATCGCAATGCAATCATAGAAAAACGCACCACGCATGTTTCAGTGGCATTCATTCTTAAACACATCGCACAAAGCTATCGCCCCCAAAAAAAACTCCTCCTTTTTAGGCGACAAACTTTGCGTAATGCATTTTGCCAAGTGATTCTGTGCCACATTTGAGTTGCTATTAAAAATGAATGGCACCCAAACACGCGTGGTGCATTATGCCACAATTGAGCGAGTGAATCTGCCTGCAATTCAAAATCGCCTAAGGATAGCTGATGAGCAGAAAAAAATTGTCCAGATGATCAGATTTCAACTATGTGCTGTGTGTTCAGGCAATGTGTGCCAAGTGCAGGGATGGGAGACCTCTAGGTACAGTGTCAAGGGTAGAGGGGGAGTTTAAGGTGTGAATCTGTGGGTGGGGGGTGCAGCTAAAATCTGGGGGGTTGCAGCCCACCCCAGCACCCCCTTAGCGGCACTTACTTGGCTGGCGCTAGCTAGCAGGAGTCTCTGCATGTGCCGCTGTGCTACTGCAAACACTGCATCCTTTCAGACATTCCTCCATCTTCCTTCTTGGTCCGCAGACTCTGGCTGTGTGACTGGCCGGAGCATGATGATGTCACTCCCCTGTATGCGCTGGGGAGCTGTCGCTTACAGCACAGGACTCTGAAGGAACGGCCCGGGTGGCCATTCCTCCAGAGCGCATGCGTTGATGATGTCGTCGGCTGCATATAGAGTAAATATCTCCTAAACGGTGCACGTTTAGGAGATATTTACAGTACCTATAGGTAAGCCTTATTATAGGCTCACCAGTAGGTATAAGTCAGAGATTGGCATTTACAACCACTTGAATTTTTTTTTTTTAATTATTTATTACAGGATTTATATAGTGCCAACAGTTTACGCATCACTTTACAATATAAAAGGGAGACAATACAGTTATAATACAATAAAACACAAGAGGATTAAGAGGGCCCTGCTCAGAAGAGCTTACAATCCAATAAATGCATTATAGTTATATTTATGCAGTGGTCTGAATCAGGGACAGCTTTTTATATGTACAGCAGAATGACATCTAACAACTAAAGAATGCATTCTTGCATCCCTGTGATTACTGGGTATTTCATTGTCTTTCTCTCTTTCAAGGACTGTGTCCAGCTCAACCAGTATAAGCTAAAAGATGAAATTGGAAAGGTGAGTGCATTTGCTTTATTTGTTTAGTATTAATAAATTATTTATTTATTTATCTAGTATTTATTTGTACATATATAGTATATGGTAATCCAATCCACACTCTATGTACAGTCCTTTTTAAAGAAAGATGATACCAACAAGGATTTCTGTGATCATTTGAAAATATGAGATCTTGAAACTTAAAACTCTCCATAGACTTCTTTGTGTTTCATTTGCAAAGATCATGCAGTTGCTTTGTGTTCCTGAGCATTCCAAACCTTATCATTTTACTAAAGCAAAGGGGCCATAAACATTTTTTTTTTCAATTTCCTCTGTAGGCCATATTTCAAATTCGCTATAGCTGGGTATAATTAGTATACTATATATACAGTATTATAATTTCGTTCAACAGTTTTTATAGTAAGAACATTGTAAGAAAATTTGAAGGAGCAGGATGAATTTTTTTTCGCAAATGTGTCAATTTCTAACAGTGTATGTGGTTTTTGTTTGGTAAAGTCCATGCACTCAAAATCAAATGTTAAAAGCAAACAAAATCTTGAACTCCTTTAGAACGTCATATGAATGTACTGAGAATTGGCCTAAGAATGTTCGTACAAAATTTCATTTCAAATTCTAATAGTGGATTCCCAGAGTTCTGGCAAATTTGTAAAAGGGTGAACTGAGTTTTGGAGTGTTGTGAAAAGATTGATCTAGGTCTATAGGTAAGTACTCTACTTATTGGCACAATGACATGCTTTAAATAAGAAAGGAAAGTGCGAGAGTGCAAAGTTTTATCAGTAAAGTGCCACATTGAACATCAATAAATGTGGTTTGTAAATCCAGCCCATCCCATTTCTTTTTTTCCAATTCCATCTCATTGCTAGCATTACATTTTAAATAGAAAATAAAAGAAGGAAAAATGGTAAACATTCAAATACATTAACAGGCCTTATAGAATTTTGTTTGGATATGTTTAATACTATATATGGCCTCTGGCATTAGTGTGCTCCACTGTAGAAATTGAGGGAAATAACCTTTGTCACATATTGGCAAAATAGGCAAACTGAAAAATATGTCATTTTTAAACTGGTCTGTGAACACAGGGATAATAATGCTCAAATTTAAACCTGGCATATTCTGAAGGCCATGGCTTTATAAACGTGATTCTCAACTTGAGAGATTCTGACATTTTGTTGGTTAAAGTGGTTGTAAACCCTTACAAACCACTTTAACCCACAGGTAAGCCTAGATTAAGGCTTACCTGTAGGTCCAAGAAATATCTCCTAAACCTACACGGTTTAGGAGATATTTGCCAAAAGACAGGCACCGCTGTCTACGGCGCATGAGCCGCGAGCGTGCATAGTAGTCCATTATGCTTTACCTTTGCAGTGAAGCAAAGAGGAAGTAAACCCATCAGGGTTTACTTCCTCTTTAACTAGAGTCGCGGTGAATGGTTGACAGTGAAGGAAACCAGAAACAGCATTTCAGGATTCTTCCAATTTTAACCACTTTACCTCCGGATGATTTACCCCCCTTCATGATTCCATTTTTTTGGAAAAGACACTGCGTTATTTTGAACTGACAATTGCAACACTGTGCCCAAATAAAATTGATGCCCCACCCACAAATAGAGCTTTCTTTTGGTGGTATTTGATTATCTCTGTGTTTCTTATTTTTTGCGCCATAAACAAAGACTGACAATTTTGGAAAAAAAAAACACAATATTTTTTACTTTTTGCTATAAAACCTATCTAATAAAAAAAATTGAAAGAAAATCAGATTTCTTCATAAATTTAGGCAAATAATTATTCTGGTACATAATTTTGGTAAAAAAAATATCCAAATAAGCGTGTTTTACTTGGTTTGCGCAAAATAGCATCTACATATTATGGCACTAACTTGCCATTTTAGTTTTAGTCCCATTTTAGTCATCTGTAGTTGTTTTAGTTTTAGTCTTATTTAGTCGACTAAATCTGCAGTACATTTTAGTCGACTAAAATGCCCTACATTTTAGTCGACTAAAATAATTTTATTCTACTAAAATCAAATGGGTTTAGTTAAATTGTAATGCATTATTTAAGCATTTTTCTAGAATGTCAAAACTTATTATATACTCCTGAAGTAAAAAATTCTAATATGTTATTATGGTATTACGGTTTGAACAAACTCAGATTTACACTCTGGATGGTCTGAGGAGGCCTGTAATGCACACAGTGCTCTCGATGGTGGTCCGAGGAGGCCTGTAATGCACGCAGTGCTCTGGATGGTGATCTGAGGAGGCCTGTAATGCATTGCACAGTGCTCTGGATGGTGGTCTGAGGAGGCTTGTAATGCACGCAGTGCTCTGGACGGTGGTCTATGGTGACCTGTAATGCACACAGTGCTCTGGACGGTGGTTTGAGGAGGCCTGTAATGCACGCAGTGCTCTGGACGGTTATCTGAGAAGGCCTGTAAAGCACGCAGTGCTCTGGACCTTGGTCAGAGGTGGCCTGTAATGCTGCACAGTGCTGGTTGGGGGTCTCAGGTCTGAGGAATGGCCTGTAATGCACAGTGCCCTGGATTCCAGGGGTCAGACGAGGCATGTAATGCACACATAGTGCTCTGGATGGACGGTGGTCTAAGGGGAGGCCTCAGGCCTGTAATTGTAATGTACACACTCACAGTGGGTGCTCTCTGCTCTGGACGGTCGACATTGTGAGTTGGGAGTGGGACTCTTGTTGGAGCTCGGGAGGCCTGTAATGCACAGTGCTTCTCTGGACAGTTGTCTGAGCAATCAGAGGCCTGTAATGCTGGAAACGGGCAGAGCTGCCTCACATTTTCATTCGTTAAAAACAGAATTGATTTTTGTGTTAGTTTTCCTCAGTGGACGAAAATGTGGTGTACTTTACGTTTCGTTTTCGTCACTGTAAAAATGCCGCTGACAAATGTTTTTCTTGATGAAATTAACACTGCTAACCAGTGTTTTACTATACTGTGTGAGGTGCTTTTACTAGAGGAAGAGATTGAATTTATTCTCTGCTTTGCATGGACACAAACTTCATCCCTTCCCACCTGTCACAACCGCGATCTGCCTTATTTACATAGGCAGACCGCCTTTCTGCCTGGCAATCGGCGGGAGCCAGAGGACATTGAGTTTCGGTCCTCTTTGTCAACCTGTTTTATTGGTTCTGTATTAATTATACTTTACATGTTTACCCTCCGGCATATAAGCTTACGTATGCTAATGTTCGAAGCATAGGTAGGGGTAGATTGGTATGGGTTCAACTTTGGTAACAAGCTATAGATCAGGGATATGCAATTAACGGACCTCCAGCTGTTGTAAAACTACAAGTCCCATCATGCCTCTGCCTCGGGTATCATGCTTGTGGCAGTCAAAGTCTTGCTATGCCTCATGGGACTTGTAGTTCTGCAACAGCTGGAGCTCTGCTAATTGCATATCCCTGCTATAGATTGTAAGGTGAAAGGATATCCCATATAAATGGGCCATGTGGTTGAAGGTAGATTTAGGAAAGTAAAGGGGTGAAAGGCCCAGGTGCGGGCATGCGATGGGTCATAGTTCCTCGAGAGTTTGTGAATGGCAAGTGTCACCACACAATGCCCACTTCTAGTAGATCAACAAGAAAGAGAGAGGGGAAGAGAAAGAGGGGGAGAAAGTCTCCCACAATGGTAGTGAGGTTAGTGGTCAGGAAATGTTTCTAACATGTGGTAGGGTGAATTTATTAACATGGCAATAACAAAGACTTGTCAAAGTCAGGAGGTATGCAGTGCTTGACCCATGGTTGCCATATTTTGTCAAATTTCTTTATTTTATCGTTTTCAATAGCTATCATTTTGGCAAAGACAAGGGCTCTATTCATCCTGTGTTTGGCTTCAGCCACCACCAAGGATTGGGATTTCCATGCCTTGGCTATGGTTTGTTTGGCTACGGTGATAAGGTGGATAAGTAATCAGAATTGCGTATAAGTGATTTCAGCTGGTTTAAGGTTCAAAAGGGCTGTGGCTGGGTCGGGGAGAATATCAGTTTCCAAGGCTTTGGAGGCCATAGCAAAAAAAAATTCCCAGAATTCTTGGACGACTGGGCATTGCCACCATATGTGAATGTGGATGCAGCCTGGAAAGCAGGTCCCTGGGTATGATGGGACAAATTTTGCTATTCTTCCTGGTACTAGATACCATCGTGCTAGAACTTTATAATTGGTTTCAAGGGCCGAGCTATCAGGGGAGGAGGATTTGGTAGCTAGGCATATGCTGGACCAGTCTGCCATCTCGAATGTGTGCTACATGTCTTGCGTCCATTTGGTGGTGTAAGATGGTAGTGCAGCGTTTGGGATTGCAATAAAATGTTGATATAGGAGTAAAATCAGTCCTCTGATGTGTGGGTCACTTATAGATGCGTTCAAATTGTGTCATTTGGTTTAGTGGTGATCCCGTCTGGAGGACGGACATATAGAAATTTTTTACTTGCAGGTAGCGAAAGAGTTCAGTTCTAGGGAGTCCAAAAGTTTTGCATAAGGTAGGGGACGCATGTATAGCATTGTTAGAGACTAGCATATTGAGTCTGAAAAGGTTTGCGTTAGACCAGGTCGTGAACACCGAAGGGGATTCCCAAGCTGGGTAAAAGGCAGGATTTCTGAGAAAGGAGAGTAGGGTGTTGAGGGGATTGGAGATTGCGGGTGCCCCTAAATTTGTCCCAGATGATTAGGGAGTGTTTAGTAATAGGGTTTGAGAGGTAAGCTCTGTCTTTCGGTTGGAACCACAGCATATTAGCCACAGAAATAAGGTCTCAATCGATTGGTTCGATGGCAACCCACAGCAGTGTTTCCACTGCTGCGTCGTACTTGCACAATTGTTCAAGGTGCGCTGTATAGTAGTAAGATGAGAAATTTGCAATGCCCAACCCGCAGCATAATTTAGTAAGATAAAGCGTTGATTTAGGTATACAGGGCTTAATGGTTCCCCATATGTAGGACATTACTCTGCGCTGCGGAAGCCATAGGAAATATGATGGTACTGATATGGGGAGTACTCAGAATATGTACAAGAGTTTCGGCAATATCAAAATTTTTGTGACGTTAATCCGACCGAGCCAGGATAAGGGAAGAGAGGACCAATGTTTCATGAGATTGGTGACTTGTCTCAGTAGTGGTAAGTAATTAGCCGCAAAAAGATCTGATAACGAGGCTGTGAGTTGTACCCCCAAATATTCGAGATGATGTGTCACCCAATAAATGGCAGGGAGGCCCGGGGTTGTTGTAGTTCAGATTATGATAGGAAAATGTTGAGCGCTTTCGATTTTTTTGGGGTTAACATGGAGTCCAGAGTCTTGGGCAAAGGTGTCTAGTATGGTGAGCAGATTTGGGGCAGAAACGTGAGGATGAGCTAAGAAGACTAGAATATAGTCTGCGAAGAGGCACACTTTATGGTGAAAGCCACCCAGTTCAATCCCTTTGACATCAGGGTCTGACCTAATCAGTTGTGCCAAGGGCTCCATGAGTAAGGCGAAAAGCAACGGGGACAGGGGACACCCTTGCCTAGTGCCTCTCCTAATATCTATCATCGCTGACTTGTAGCCACCATATTTAATGTATGCCCGTGGGTTATTGTATAGGGAGGAGACCTAGGTCAGAAAGTGATTCCCAAAACTCCATTGTTGGAGAATGTATTTTAGGTAGGGCCAGGTAACAGATTCAAATGATTTCCTAATGTCGAGGGATAGGAGGCAGGTCAGGATGCATCAGGTCTTAGCTGCATGGGTGAGTTGGAGAGCACATCTAATATTGTCAGCGGCCTGACGGGTTGGCATGAATCCTGTTTGGTCATGATGTATCAGTTGGCCTATAATGGTATTCAGTCAGGTTGCTAGAATCTTGGCAAGTAGTTTAATGTCAAGGTTTAGGAGAGAGATGGGACGGTAGTTGGCCCACGGGGAGGAATGTGATCTAGGTTTGGGTAGCATAGAGATTCAGTTCTAAATGAGTGCCCCGCTAGCAGAGAATTGAAGTCTTTAGTTAATAGTTAAGGCATCAGAATGGGCGCAAATTGTTTGTACTATGTTGCCAAAAACCCATCGGGGCCCGGTCTTTTATGGGGTTTCAGTGCTTTTATGGCTTCTTTGACCTCCAGATCTGTGATAGGGCACTCAAGTAGATCTCGCTGTTCCTGTGCAAGGGTTGGGAAGGTAATGCTGGAAAATAAGGTTTCGGCCTTGGCCGCATCAACTTCCTGAGTAGAGGAGTAGAGTTTGGCTAGATTAGATCGGAACACTTTGAGTATTTTAATGGGATTGTTGGTGTACGCATCTCAAATAGACGTTTGTGGATGGTGGCTCGTCCGCAGAATGCGTGCCATAGGTGTGTCAGGTTTGTTGGCCTTAAGGTAGGATACATGTTGACGCTTGCGGATAAGTTTATCTGCCGAGTCAGTCAGGAACAAGTCAAAGTCAAGACGGGCTTTATCTAGACGCGCATTAGTGGTAGCATTAGGGGTAGCTTGAAAAGCTGCAGGGCTCACATTAAAGTTGGCCTCTAATTGTTCAAATGGAATTTTACGATCCCGCTTAAGGGCTACTGCCTGTTGGATCAGTCTGACAAGAATGACAGCTTTGTGGGCTTCCCATAATGTCAGCGTGGAAATATCATCAGTATCATTGGTAGAGAGATAGTCTGTGAGTGCTACCTCAATCTCCAGACGGTTGGAGGGGTGGGCTAGGGTAGTCTTATTGACACACCAGGACGTGTCATGCGATCTGGGTATCGGGGAAGCTATAGTGGTGCACACTGCACAGTGATCGGTCCATGTAAAATTGTGATACTAGAAGAGACGATCTCCGGGATCATGCTAGTTGAAATAAAGATGTGATCTATGCGTGAAAATGAATTGTGTGGATGGTAATAGTGTGTAAATCGTCTACTATTAGGATTAGCTTCACGCCAAGTGTTGACCAGGTTATGAGTGGAAAGTTAGCATTGGAAAGTCAAGTTCCTGGGGCTAGAGGGTGGGGTCGGTGGAGATTTATTGAGGAAAGGAAAAATAGTTAGATTGGAATCTCCGCAGAGAATGACCGTTCCAAACTTGTATTTTTCCACCACTTGGAAAAGATGGGAAATAAAGGCCGTTGGGCGCTTATTTGGAGCATAATACGACACAATCGTGATTGCAGTATCTGAGATATAGCCTGTGGGTATGAGGTACCTACCCTCAGGATCATTTAATTGGAAAGTAAGGTTGAATGGCATGGAGCGATGGAAACCGATAAGGCTCCCCCTTTACTTTGTTGTGGCTGAGGCGGAATAGAGTTGCAGATAAGAGGCACTGAGAAGTTTCGGGGAGAATTTATCGATAAAGTGGGTTTCTTGTAGGCAGATAACATGAGCCTTAGCAGCTGCAAAAGAACGTAGCGTAGCGCCTTGGTGCGTTTGTGAGGGGTGTTAAAGCCTTGAACGTTCAAGGAAAGGATGTTTATGGGGGCCATAGTGTGTCCAGAACAGTCGTTATCGTGGTGAAGACATAATCTAAGGCGAGAACCGCAGCTATCAAGGGGAGAGAGAGAAGAGGGGAGAAAAGGACAGGATAAGATAGCAAAATCAAACAACCCTTTTAGGTGCAATTGAAATCGGTAAATAATAGCATAACAGTAGGGTATGGGAACATCTCAGTGGAGTGTCAAGTCCACGAGAGGCACCATGACTACCTTCAGAGTCCCGCATAATATGAGCAGGAGTCTGAGTGCAGGAAGCGAGGCAGCAAGAAGTTCCAAAAAGGGGAATAACACCGAAGAACAAAATATATAAAAACCAACAGTTAACATGTAAACTTGAACGCAGCAGCAGCATGACATTATTGTCCAGGTCGGCTCATAATGTGTAGCCAACGAACTGCAAACCTGTAAGGAAAGAAAACTGGTGATTAACCACTTAAGGACCAAGCCTCTTTCTGAGATTTGTTGTTTACAAGTTAAAAACATTTTTTTTTTGCTAGAAAATTACTTAGAACCCCCAAACATTATACATTTTTTGGGGAAAAAGTACACTTTTTTAAATTAAAAAATAAGACAACAGTAAAGTTAGCCCAATTTCTTATATTGTGAAAGATAATGTTACGCTGACACCCAACATGTCACGCTTCAAAATTGTGCCCGCTCGTGGAATGGCGACAAACTTTTACCCTTAATAATCTCCATAGGCGACGTTTAAAAAATTGTACAGCTTGCATGTTTTGAGTTAGAGGAGGTCTAGGGCTAGAATTATTGCTCTCGCTCTACCGATCGCGGAGATACCTCACATGTGTGGTTTGAACACCGTTTTCATATGCGTTCGCTTCTGCACGTGAGCTTGGCAGGATGGGGCGTGTCCTGCCCCGATAAAAGTGATCTTGCGGCGAGTCTGCCGCAGAGACCACTATTATCGGAAACCGCTCATGCTGATGGGCATGACAGTCCGATAGGGACGTGAGCAGGGAAAGTTCTGGGAAATGGTGATTGATGGAAGCCCAGGTCTGTGGGAAGAGTTCTGCAAGACTGTTACCAGAGAATTTCAGCAACTCGTATGGGTCGCAGGGGAACTTAACGGAATCAAGTCAGAGCTATGGGACGAGATCAGTCCATCGAGTCCTCGTTGGATGGTGCAGGATTATCAAAACAACCACGCTTGTAGAGAATTTGACGTGTGGAATCCGAGTGGTTTTTGCTGACAGTCGCCTGTTTTTGAGGGGAGCGAGAGGCCAAACGCCTGCAAGATGAGTCACTGTGTGGGGTGTGATCCACAAGGTCCAGGTCCATCATGGCAGATTGTACCTCCCTCCGCTGTTCGGCATACATATTTGGTTTCAAGATGAGTGAAATGGATCGAGAATGGGAATCCCCAGTGGTATGCAATTTGGTTGCATTGGAGCACCTGCAGGTGAGGCCTGAGAGCATGTCTCTTTGCCACTGTGAGTGGGGATAGGTCTGCAAGGAGCTGGTAAGTATGGCCTTGGAAGGATAGGGAGTCCTTTCCCCTGGCTGCTGCAAGTAGCTGTTCCTTGGTGTGATAGTGGTGGAACTTAGCTATAATGTCCCGGGGTGGGCCATTGGGTTTGCATGGGGCTAGGGCTCTGTGTACCCTATCCATCTCCAATCTCTCCACTGGGATGGCAGGTTGTAGTTCCTGAAACGGGGCTATAATGGTGGCCTGCACATCAAGAATTGTCTCAGGGATCCCCCTAATCTGTAATTAGAGAGGCGGTCTCTATTCTCTTGGACTTCCAAACGAGTCTGCAGCACTAGGTTCTCCTCCTTGAGATTTTCGATTCCAGTAGTGTAAAGCTGTGTGTGGTTCTCTATTTCAACCACCCTCACTTACAGTTCTGCAGTTCTCTGGCCCAGCTCCCTGATCTCGTGTCTCAGTTTGTCAGTGATGTGGTCTGATGTCTGCTTAAGTGCTTTCTGTAACATTCGTTCAAATAGTTTAAACATGCTGGACTGTATTACTGACAGAGAGCTGCCAGAATCAGACTCACCGTCAATATCCCGTGTCCTCAGGCTGTGTGTCTGTGACTTGGCAGAGCGCGGTGTGCTGGGTTGTGAGGAAGCTGACGGCGCCATTTGGCAGACGGCTGGGACAGAGCGTCCCTGAGGTTTGTAGCCTTGTACTTGGCTTTGGAACACCCTAGGACCATGACTGCGATAGCAGAGGACTCTAAGGGACTATAGGCGTCTGTGGGCGTCGTTCAGGGAGCCGCTGCTGCTTGTAGTTCTTCGGTGTGGTTGTCCCTGGAGCGGAGCTCTAATCCGGCATGTCCGCTCAGTTAGGCTCCACGCATGCGCCTCTTTAGCAATTATTCTTATTCTTCACTGACAATGTTTTTGTCAGAAAATGAATGCAGCCACCATGTCGAAGAGGATACTAAGCTGCAATATAACGCATTTTTGTTATTTGGTTTAGTTGTTCCTTAATATTGAATTGGATTATGGAAATCTGAATATGGAACATACAGTATAACATACGTACAAGGGCATTAAAGGGGATCTTCACCACAAACCAAAAACGCTATTTCATTCATTTTTTAATATTCAAAGCAAACTCAGCCATCCATCTATGTCTCTGTGCTTTATTTTGGTGAGAAATCTCCTTGAAAAACAACTCCCTAACATTTCTGGCTGTGGCCATCTTGAGTAAGGGCAAATGATTCATGTAGCCTTTACTTCCCGCTCTTAGTTCAAGTATGCATGCAGGAGAGTGTGCTTAGCTGAGAAAACCCCTCCTCCTCTCCTCCCCTCCTGAAGACTCCTGGGATGTATGACATCATTTGCCTAGGCAGGAAACCAGGAAGTAACTGAAGAAATGTAAAAAAAAAGAAGTTAAAAACAAGTAATTATGATATACTTTTGTATCTATTTACTAATACTTGCAGCACGAGGATTAAAAATAATGTTGATTGGGAGAGTGAAGTTCCACTTTAACTTGCCAGCTCCATTGTACTACGGGCAGATGTGAGATGACCTGTGGAATATTTTGGCGTTGTGTTTAAATATTTTAAAAACATAAAGGCTTAAGAACACAAAGCATTTTTTTAATGTAAATTATGGATTTATTTATGTAAATTAATTAAAAAGTATGGGGAGCTGAGGAGTATGAAGTATTTTATTTTTATTATAAATTTTAAAAAGTACCTTATCTGATGCTCACCTGTTGAAAATAAACAAATTTTATTCTCTGATTCTGCATAAAACCTATGTTGTATCTCCCAGTTCTGTTTAATGTGGTTCAAAAGGCTGAAGGTTTTTTACCATCATGCATTCTAGGCATGAAAGTAAAAAAAACTTAATTGTGCAGCCCCCCCCCCCCCCCAATACTTACCTAAGACCGATCTCGATCCAGCAATGTGCACGAGAGCCAAGGCTCTCCCGAGTCTCGCTCCTCATTGGCTGTGTTTCACAGCAGCAGGAGCCATTGGGGAGGGGCTAAGCCACGCTCTGTGTCTTATGGACCCCGAGAGCCGGCTCAGGAGTGAGTACACATGAGTGCCCCCATACCAAGCGGCTGGGGGAGGGGCCCAGAACACTGATGGGGACCCAAGAAGAGGAGGATCTGGGTTGCTCTGTGCAAAACAACTGCACAGAGCAGGTAAAACATGTTTGTTATTTTTATTTTTTTTTAAGTGAAGTCCTCTGCTCCCAGATATCCCTGCATCAGTAATCTGCTGCCGCTGCAGAGGTTAATATGAGTGGCTGCACCTGCAAAAGGAACTTGTCAAATGTCAGCTAAGCCCGCCCTTTCCGCCTCCATGCTCCATTCATAGAAGCCATACTATTGGTTCCCACAAAGAAAAGCATTCCGTTATTGGAGGAGGTGGACCCCCTTATATGAATGGAGTATGGAGGTGGAAAGAGAGGATGTAGTTGGCATTTGACAGGTACCTGTCACAGGTGCAGCCACTCATTTCGCCTCTACAGGGAGATCCAGGGGTACAGGGTTTAGGAATTCAGTCAAACGCGGAACACTTAATTTCTGGTAAAGGTAAGGTAAAACCTGTAGGTAAAATTAATACCTCCTAAACGTGCACTGTTTTGGAGATATTCAACTTGCATGCAGCCAATGACATCACTGGTGCATGCGCTCTGAAGGTCCAGCATACTTTGTCATTGCGGCTTTGTTCCAAGGTGAGTATTTCATAATGTGCTAGTATGCGATGCATACTAGCTCATTATGCCATTGCCTTCCAGGTTTTTTTTTTTTTTTTTGAACATCCGTGGTTTACCACCGCTTGAAGTGCTGTCTCTGCTGCGTTTTTTTTTTTTTTTTTTAATTTACTAAACTTCAGCTTTGAGAATGTTTGTTTGTTTTTTTCAGGCTCAGATTCTACAGAAAATATCCTATGCCTTGAGTTTCCCCTCACCCACAAGTGTTGATGTCATTCCTTCCTTCTCTTTGGCAGCTTTTCAACACTACTTTATTGCCATCCATATATACATTTATGACCTAGGTGGATCAATAATTACATTTCATTTTAATCAACTTATCTTGTTGTCATAGGTGTGTGTATGTGTGTGATCACACCCTTAAAGTAAAGACAAGCCACAAGCAGCAATAAAATCCAGTAAAAACAAACTGCCACAGTAAAAAATTGGACTGCAAATCATATCATGGTCACTATACAGTATAGGTATCATTTAAGAAAAAGTCGTTTTTTTAACCTATTGTAATTAAGTGCATGCACTTCAAATTCTTTTGTTTTGGAGTATTGTGTTCCTTAAGCTAGGTACACGCTGACAAACGATATTGGTTTGGCAATCTCCCCTGCTGTTCGATCAGCGCTTGCAGCCATTATCTGTGGACTCAGCACTTCCTGAGTCGGAGATTAATGCTGGCCATACACTATACGAAAAAGTGGCCGAACCCAATTTCGAAAAACGAACGTTCGGCTGCGAGCACAAACGATGGTGCCATCATGTAATGACCGATAAATCGTTCAGTGAACATAAATAAATACATTTTATGTTCGTTTTTTTACATATACCTAGTGCAGACAGGTCGGACGGGAAACACATTAACCTTTCAATTTATCGTTCGTTTGGCAGAAAATTTCCAAACTTGTCCAAACGATTAACGATTTTGTGTCCGTTAACTGGCCGAATTTTCGGCCGATTTTTCGTATAGTGTATAGCCAGCATTAGAACATATATGCAGCAAGTCAAGGTGAAACTTCGTATCTTCGTTTGTGTCATTGACAGTATCATTTTTGGTAGGAGGTCCGCCACCACAAGTCAGAGGGCCCATTCACATCTTTGCGTTGCGTTAATGTGTGATGTTTTTTTTTTTTTTGCGTTGCGTTAATGTGTGATGTTTTGCAATGTCGTTCATTTTTAATCACAGTTTCCCTATCACTAAAATATAAGGCACAATAACGAAGTCGTTATTCCAGGTATCTTCTAAGCAGGAGGAAAAACCGGAGAGTAAGGAAGGGGGGGGGGGGGGGGGACGGGGATCTGGGGGGGGGGGGGGGGGGAGAAGGAGCATTATCATTTGCTTTATAACCATGGTGGTACAACATATAATACACCCATGCTGGAGCACAGCACAATGTACATGCCAGGCAGTGTAGGGGGGGTGGCCTGCTTCCATTTCAGGAGGAAAAAAAAAAAAAATTTTTCATGTCTTGAGGCCTCAATGTCCTCCATACTTCCCAGGAGTGTCAGGGCTGGGTCCGCACGTAGGGCCCAGTCCCCAAAGGAGTTCAGTACCTCAACAACGGCTCCCCAGTAGGGGCGCAGTACAGGGCAGGACCACATCACGTGGATAAAGGTTCCCACAGAGGTTCCACATCTTGAACAAAGTTCACTCGCCCCCGGGTATATCCTGGCCAGCCTAGCAGGTGTGTAATATGCCCTATGTAGCATCTTAAGCTGGATAAAGCGGTCTTTTGCCGAAATCATTTTTGTGGTGTAGTCTGATACAACATCCTCCCACATCTCCTCGGTCAGCTCAGGTATGTCGGCCCTCCACTTGTCATATGTCTTAGTCGGGGGGGTAATGTACGCAGCTGAGAGGTAAAAGTAGAGGGAGGACAGCGGTTTGTCCAGCAGTTTTGCAATAAGCAGTCTTTCCACTGCGTCCGTTTGGAGTGTCAGGGGGTTTGGGAATTGGGCTAGTATTGCGTGTCTGAACTGATAGTATCTAAACCTCATGGTGTTCGGTAGTGCGTACTGGGCCTGCAGGTCTTCGAATGAGCGGAAGGAGCTACCCTTAAAGACCTGCCTGAGAGTGATTATGCCCCTCCCCGCCCACATCTGGGGTTCAGGAACCCCAAAGAGGTGCGGCAGGGTAGGGTTACCCCACAAGGGGGTGTGGGGCGAGACGGTCGCATCCTCCCTGTATATCCCCCTCGACTTCTGCCATACCTGTACAGTGGTACGCATCAGGGTCGTAGCCTGGGGGTGGGCCCTGGGCCCCCTATAGGGCAAGTTAGACAATGCAGCGTAGGACCCCAGGATTGCCGCCTCCAGAGTAACTGCCGGGTTTTGTTTGGGCTGGGAGAACCACCACCGGGCCGTAACCAGTACTGCCGCCCAGTAGTACAATTGGAAGTGTGGCAGCGCCAAGCCCCCCTGAGACAGGGGGAGCTGGAGCGTTTTCTTTGCTAGTCTGGGGGTCTTCCCAGCCCATACGAAGGAGGAGATAATGGTGTCAATCTTCTGGAAGAAAGCTTTGGGGATCAGGCAGGGGGTGTTCCTAAAGAAGTAGACGAATTTCGGAAGGTATACCATTTTTAGGAGGTTCACCCTACCCACCGGGGACAGTGGCAGCGTTTTCCATGTCTGGCACCTAGTGGCAAACTGCGTAAGCAGAGGGGAGAGATTGTCTCCTATGTATGCCCGAGGGGAGCTCTTAACTATCACACCCAGGTATTTGAAGTCATCTACCCACTGAAGGGGCGTGTTGGTGGGGTTTTTGGGGTTAGTGTCACTAAGGGGGAAGAGGACCGATTTATCCCAATTCACTCGTATGCCAGAGAATTTCCCGAACTGTTCTATTATTCCTAGTGCGGTCTGGAGTGATGCTTCTGCGTCCGCTAGATAAAGCAGGGTGTCGTCGGCATACAGGGATATTTTCTCCTGCAGCACGCCAACCTCTATGCCCCTCACTCTGTGGTCTTGGCGTATCAATATCGCTAGGGGTTCAATCGCCAATGCGAAAAGCCCTGGAGACAGGGGGCATCCCTGTCTCGTTCCTCTGTGCAGGCTGAAGGGAGGAGACAGCAGGCCATTGACCCTAACCCGGGCAGTGGGATTTTTATACAGGAGTTGGATCCAGGAGATAAACCTGGGGCCAAATCCGAAGCATTCCAGGACATCCCATAGGAAGAGCCACTCGACCGAGTCGAATGCCTTTTCGGCGTCCAGAGCTGCAACCAAACCTCTGTCCCCCTCCTTTGCCATGTCTATGTGGGTAAACAACCTGCGGATGTTAATGTCGGTCCCCCTGCCTGGCATAAAGCCCGACTGGTCTGGGTGGACCAGCGCCGTAATCACCCCGTTCAGTCTAGTTGCCAGGATCTTGGCCAGCAGCTTAGCGTCTACGTCTATCAGTGAGATTGGGCGGTATGATTTACAGAGTTCTGGGTCTTTCCCTGGCTTGGGAATGACTACTATAACCGCCTCGGACATAGATTCCGGGAGTGCACCCTCCCCCAGTGCCGCGAGGAGCATGGAGTGTAGTCTAGGAGCCAGTTCTTCAGCATATGTCCTGTAGAACTCTGTGGGAAATCCGTCTGGTCCCGGGGTTTTCCCCGCTTGGAGTGAGGCTATGGCCTGTTGTACTTCTAGTATGGTAATGGGCGAGTCTAGTTGGGATCTGTATGTGTCAGTCAGCACTGGGAAGTCAACGTCAGAGAGGTAGATATGTAGGTCTTCCATGGAGTAGTTCACTCGTGTGGAATATAAGTCTGCATAGTAGGTCGTGAAGCTCTCGCTGATCTCCCTGGAGGAGGTCATTCTGACCCCAGCTCCGTCTATAAGCGAGGGCACACTCATGGAGCCTGTCTGTTCCCTGGCCAGCCATGCCAGTAGCCTGCCTCCCCTTTCACCCTCCTCAAAGATTCTCTGCGACTGTTGGAGCATTTTTTTCTTAGTAAGTGAGGTACGCATTAACATGACTTCCCTGGTGCTGTTTTGGAGCCTGTCGTGGGCCTCCGGGTCCCCCGTTAACACAAACTGCTGTTCTAGGTTGAGTGCCCTACCTTCCGCTTCCAGAATGTCCGCCTTCAGCTGTTTTCTAATTTTCCCTATGATCTTCTGGTAGTGCCCCCTAGAGGAGGCCTTAAAGGCATCCCAGACCACCGCTGGGGAGGCTGTACCCGGGTTGAGCATCCAGTATGTTTCCATCTGGTAGCGGAACTCGGAGTCCACCCTAGGGTCGGATATCCAGAATCTGGATAGTCTCCACAGCCTGTCCCCAGGAGATCCCTCCAGGGACAGCCGGAGGAGAAGTGGGGTGTGATCAGAGATCCCCCGTGGAAGAATGGAGATTTCCTGTACCCTGGGTAGGAGAGGTGCCCCTGCGTATACCAGATCTATGCGTGAGAGAGCTCTGTACGTGGCTGAGTGGCATGTGTAGGATTTCTCAGAGGGATTCCTCCATCTCCAGAGATCCGTCAGCCCATAAGTATCAGCCCAGTTCGAGAGATCCGAGGTGGGGCCCCCAGATGAGTTGAGGCGGTCCAGCCCCGGATTCGGTGTCATATTAAAATCTCCCATAAGCAGGAGATTGTCAGTCCCATAATTTGCCAGGAGGCGACTTAATTTATGAAGCAGTTTGACCGAGGCAGGGGGAGGGATGTAGATGCCCACAAGGACCAGTTCTAACGTTTCAATCATAGCATGCAACACTATGTATCTGCCGTCCGGGTCAAGGTCCAGCCCCAGGAGTTTAAATGGAAGTGATTTGCGCACCAGTATGGTGACCCCTCTTGCAAAATTGGAATACGTCGAGTTATATTGGTGTCCCACCCAGGGCTTTTTTAGACTAAGGGTTTTCTTGCCCACTAGATGTGTTTCCTGGAACACACAGATATGAGGGTTGTGGGTCTTCAAAAATTGAAATACCAGGGACCGCTTAACTGGGGAGTTCAAGCCCCTGGTGTTCCAGGAAACAATCGTTAGTGACGACATAGCATGCCGGAGATAATCAATAGCGGGGCAGGCCCGAGGCTTTCACCCGACCCGGACAGAGCATAAACCCACAATTCAATTGTACATAGAGAGCAGCTCCCAAGGAGCTTCGGTGTCAGAGGCCCTAGTGACTGTGTCAAGCATATAAGCATTTTTAGATTTATCAAATAATAGTAGTAATAAAACCAATAACTAAAACAAAAAAACAACAACAACCCCCCCCCCTCCCCGCCAGCCCATGTAGAACTATGGGTGGCTTTCCTTCCCAAAAACCACACGGCAAGTCGCCATGTCATGGGGGTAACGTGTGCAAGAGGCAATTTAGACATATGTCCATCGGCCCCTCCAAACTGGGGTCGCCCGGATATAAAATGTGGTGCCAGTCTCCCAGCAAGCTGGGGGTATGGTTCTTGAGGCAAGTGGCAGAGTGTCCGTTTCCAGCCTGTGCAGCAACCATAGAATAAGGAGAAGCAGTAGAAACCAAAACATAGGGGTGTAGATAAGGATGGCCGAGGTCTTCCCAGAAAGACAGGGGGATAAAAGCAGTAAACAATAGGCAGGGGGGGGAGTCCATCCTGAGAAGTGGAAATCAGCAGGGGGGGAGGGGGTGCCTCATCCGCGTGCAGACACAGGCATCACCCGCTCATAGTCTCAGTGTCTAAGGGGTACATGGGTGCGGCAGTAGCCGCTATTAGGACCCCCCACCCCCAAAATCAGGTACACAGCAGCAAAGGGTAGTAAAAAACACAGGGAACAGAGAGATGTATACTTGCTCATCCAGTGCGGACCGTATCCAGCCAGGAGGATGCTTCGGCCGGCGATGTGAAGAATCGCACCCTCTCTCCGTCCTGGACTCGCAGTCTGGCGGGAAACAGCATACTGTATTTGAGGTTCTTGGCGCGAAGCTGGGATCTCACGTGGTCAAATGACTTCCTCTGCCGCTGGGTTTCAATGGAGTAGTCTGGGAATATGAGGAGTTTGGCATTCTCATACTTGAGCTCCCCCACGTTCCTTGCTTCCCTCAGGATTACATCACGGTCCCGGTAGTTCAGCAGCTTAAAAATAAAGGTGCGCGGGGGTGCACCCTGCGGTCCCCTTGTTGCAGGGATCCTGTGGGCACGTTCCACAACAAAGTGGGAGGAAAATGAGGCCCTGGGTAGAAGGGTGCGCAGCAGCTGTTCTGTGAACTGGGGGGTATCATTCCCCTCCGCTCCCTCAGGCAGGCCGATGATGCGCAGATTGTTGCGTCTGTTGCGATTTTCTGCATCTTCAGCACGCGACTCTAGATGCTTGACTCTGATCTTCAGGGATTGAATGTCGGCCGAGTGATCTCTCTGAATGTCCTCCGTCAAAGACACACGCTGCTCAACTTCTGTCACTCTGCCTTTAAAAGCATCAATGTCTCTCCTAATCAGGCCCACCTCAATGTGCACATGATCAATCTTTTCAGTGAGGGCCGTTCTGCAGCCATTTATGGCTTCCAAGAGCGCTGCATGCTCCGGGGGGGCCTGGGGGTCTGCCACTACCCCTGGACTCACCTCCCCTGCTTGCTCTGCCATCGTGGGTGTGTGTGCTGCTGCGGCCTTCTCCCCAGCACGCGGCGGCGTGGGCCCGGTCCTCCGTAGGCTCTGTCGGCGCGCTGATCCGCCCTTTTTATACCCGGGCATGAGCGGGGGACTGCAGGGGTCCCGACAGATCGAGTGGGCACCGTTAAGGTCGTCTGGCACCGCTGGATCGGCGGATAGTTGGTCCGGGCGGCGGAGCGGTGTTAAAAGACGTCCGCTCCCGTCGCCATCTTGGACACGCCCCCCATGTCGTTCATTTTTAATGACACCTCAGTGTGCTATTCTAGAAGCCAACAATGCACCCATGCTGGAGCACAGCACAATGTACATGCCAGGCATTAAAAAAAAAAAAAAAAAGTGCAGGTCCCTTTTTTCTTGTGGTGAAGTTCCCTCCAGCCATCTCGAAATGAATGAGCTGTCAGTGCACCTTACCACACAATTAATACATTGCAATCTTTCATTGAAAAGTTAATTGTTCATTATGTTCAGTTGGATAAGATTTTCTGTTTTATATTCTTGCAGGGCTCCTACGGAGTGGTGAAGCTGGCATATAATGAAGATGACAACACATACTATGTAAGCGATTATATATTATACACACACACACACACACACACACACACACACACACACACACACACACACACACACACACAGTGCATAATACATATATTGTGTACATATTTACACATATACTTTTTTAAACACACTTGCCTATTAACACGAACACCATTTTTGAGTGTTTCAAAATTGAATCAGAAATCTATTTATTGTATAAATATTTTGCGTGACAAAAATACAAGGCACACACCCTTCTAAAAAAACTGGAAAATGTTCCTCACTAATTACTGCCCCCCCCCCCTTTTTTTTTTTTAAATTCAAACTCCACAGGAAAGTTGGTGTTGAAAGTGATATGATTATCCAACGATACAGTGGTGTGAAAAAGTGTTTGCCCCCTTCCTCATTTCCTGTTCCTTTGCATGTTTGTCACACTTAAGTGTTTCGGAACATCAAACCAATTTAAACAATAGTCAAGGACAACACAAGTAAACACAAAATGCAATTTGTAAATGAAGGTGTTTATTATTAAAGGTGAAAAAAAAATCCAAACCATCATGGCCCTGTGTGAAAAAGTGATTGCCCCCTAAACCTAATAACTGGTTGGGCCACCCTTAGCAGCAACAACTGCAACCAAGCGTTTGCGATAACGTGCAATGAGGCTTTTACAGCGTCCTGGAGGAATTTTGGCCCACTCATCTTTGCAGAATTGTCCTAATTCAGTTACATTAGAGGGTTTTCGAGCATGAACGGCCTTTTTAAGGTCATACCACAACATCTCAATAGGATTCAGGTCAGGACTTTGGCTAGGCCACTCCAAAGTCTTCATTTTGTTTTTCTTCAGCCATTCGGTGGTGGACTTGCTGGTGTGTTTAGGATCATTGTCCTGCTGCAGAACCCAAGTTCGTTTCAGCTTGAGTACACGAACAGATGGTCGGACATTCTCCTTCAGGATCTCTTGGTAGACAGCAGAATTCATAGTTCCTTTTATCACGGCAAGTCTTCCAGGTCCTGAAGCAGCAAAACAGCCCCAGACCATCACACTACCACCACCATATTTTACTGTTGGTATAATGTTCTTTTTCTGAAATGCAGTGTTCCTTCTACGCCAGATATACTTGGACACACACCTTCCAAAGAGTTCCACTTTTGTCTCATCAGTCCACAGAATGTTGTCCCAAAAGTCTTGGGGATCATCAAGATGTGTTGTGGAGAAATTGAGACGAGCTTTGATGTTCTTTTTGCTCAGCAGTGGTTTTCTCCTTGGAACTCTGCCATGCAGGCCATTTTTGCCCAGTCTTTTCCTGATGGTGGAGGCATGAACGCTGACCTTAACTGAGGCAAGTGAGGCCTGCAGTTCCTTGGACGTTGTTGTGGGGTCTTTTGTGACCTCTTGGATGAGTCGTCGCTGCGCTCTTGGGGTAATTTTGGGCGGCCGGTCACTCCTGGGAAGGTTCACCACTGTTCCATGTCTTCGCCATTTGTGGATAATGGCTCTCACTGTGGTTCGCTGGATTCCCAAAGCTTTGGAAATGGCTTTATAACCCTTTCCAGACTGATAGATCTCAATTACTTTCTTTCTCAATTGTTCCTGAATTTCTTTGGGTCTCGGCATGATGTGTAGCTTTTAAGGATCTTCTGGTGGACCTTACTGTGTCAAGAAGCTCCTATTTAAGTGATGCCTTGATTGTGAACAGGTGTGGCAATAATCAGGCCTGGGTGTGGCTAGAGAAATTGAACTCAGGTGTGGACAACCACAGTTATAGTATGTTTTAACAAGGGGGGCAATCACTTTTTCACACAGGGCCATGATGGTTTGGATTTTTTTTCACCTTTAATAATAAACACCTTCATTTACAAATTGCATTTTGTGTTTACTTGTGTTGTCCTTGACTATTGTTTAAATTGGTTTGATGTTCCGAAACACTTAAGTGTGACAAACATGCAAAGGAACAGGAAATGAGGAAGGGGGCAAACACTTTTTCACACCACTGTATGTCAATAAATCTGTTCAACAGGCTATACATTTATGAATGGAGTTTTTAAAGTTCTGTTCCTGGTGTAATCTAGTTAGATCCTGCAGTAAGCAAATCCGTCAGTCCTCGAACATTAACACACGTGTCCCAATTCTTCAAAACATATTTTAACTAAAAGACTTGGTGATTACTTTCCAACATGCATGGCAATTGAAGAACCATGTCCACAAACTGTATTATCCAGCAAGTCACAATGCCGCTTTGCAGATAGCAGCCTGAGACAGTTCATTCTTGGGCAAACCCTCTACCTCAACGGTGCAATAATGAAAAAATAACGATTACACACTTCGCCTTCCTCCAGAATGAACGGATTTTCTATATTTCACAGCCCAATCAGATTTGTGTATACTATTTTAAATTTGCACTTATTGGAACAGGCTTTCTTTGTTTTCCGCATAAGATGCAGTCCCGTGCTTATTCCTGTACCTCCATGGAGTTGGCGGCCGGGGAGGAGGTCGCCGCACGCCAGTGTACTTGTGTGTTTTGTCATCCGCCTCTGGCACGTGGATAAGCTAGGCTAGGCCACACCCCTCTGGACTTCTTTCATTGTTGCCATGCAGTTTTCCCAATAGGAGGATATGATTTAGTGGGGCATCTAGTGCCTGTAAGCTATTTTGGACAACATTGTCTTGATTTTAATGGTGAAGGAAGAAGTGTGTGGAATATTTTTGTAACTAACAAAGTTAATATTTATGCTGGAATACTCAAAGTGGTGCCCCTGTCGCAATTTCTCATTATTTGTAGTATATGTGTATGCAGTGATAGCACCTGCTACAAAAAATGAGGGGATGGGTTCCCAGGCCTATTGAATAAAGCTCCCAGTTCCCATTTTTTATTTTGTTATGTGTATAAGGTATATCTCAAACTGAAAGGTGTTTTCCATTTTGGGTAAGGTATGGCTTGGTAAACACCTCTGTCAATTTTTTATTTTTTTTGCCATGTGTGTCCATTCACTTTTTGAACTGTAGGCACAACCCACACCAATCTATCCAAAACTAAAACAAATATTGGCTTTAGATATACTTAAGTTTACAGTGTCATTTAAACCTGTATCATGAAAAACTTTTAATAAATGCTGTATTACATGCTGTTCATACTCACTCAGTCACTATGGAATATTTTTTGGGTATTCTGCAAAAAAACTGATCAATCCTGCTGTTCTCTGTCTCCCCCTCCTGTCCGTGTCCCCACTGCAGTTGGAGATTCGGCAGAGCAGTGTTGGCAGCTCTGCACATGCTCAGTTTTCAGTGTATTTTCTACCCTGCACATTTCCTCCCTATCACATCTGAGCAGCCCATGTGACTAAGGAGTCACACATGTGGGCGTATACACAGTGGTAAAATACAGTCCACTTCCTTCCTCCTCTTCCATGCCCACTAACCAGCTAAACACAATGGGAGTGGGATATTACATCTTGATTGATGGAGGCTTCACCTCCCTGTTATTCTAAAGGCTGGAGGGGCATGACACAGCCTGTGATTGGCAGAAATCGGCCCACATCATGTTATTGCCAAAAGGTCATAAAGATTTGATTTCAAATAAATATTTGTATTACAATTTAAAACTGTTTATTGATTGAGTATTTTGCTCTGTATTCCAAAGGCTGTTTTTCTTTATTTTGAACACCTGCCACTGTTTCCCCGCAGACAGGCTTGGAAAAAGCTGGGTCATGTAATAGCTGTATATCAATTAGGAAAGAATGTACTTAGAGGGCTTTTAAATTAAACTAATTATAGTGCCATCATCCACATACAGAAAGAGAAGAGTAAATTTAACTGTGTGTTTAGTAACACTTTAAGCGAATGATGAAGCACAATAAATAGGCATGTATTCTCACTTACAGCAGTTCCTAGGAATAATCGTTTTGATATCTGCCAATGTTGCAAGATCAATTTGCAGTTGTGCATTTTCTTTTTCTTTTTGTCTGTAGAGAAATGTTTTTGGGTACACATGTGATATTAGCATTTACAATACGTATCTAAATGGTGCAACATAGTCAAAAGTATTATGACTGTGAATATCTAAGACTAGGGCTCTCCATAAGGATCCTTCTTTTTAACTGATGTGAATGTATAAAATATATATATATTTTTTATATATATATATATATATATATATATATATTTTTATGTAAAGTGCTGTGTAAATTGACGGCACTAAATAACTACCTGTAATAAATGTATTTATTGTATTTACATTCTGATAAAAAAATGCATATTGAAACAATTTTGGTTTTCACTTATTTTTCTGATTTTTTGGTATTCTAGGCAATGAAGGTTCTTTCCAAGAAGAAATTAATGAGGCAAGCTGGATTTCCACGTGAGTTTCAGATGTTTAGAGCCCATTGAAAATGATGGTTGTCTAGCTGTAATATCCAGATGCTTCAATACATTCCTGGGTCACCGTATGCACATCAGTGTGACTGCACTGACTGCTTGTTCTGCAATTAATAAATAAAGAGGCAGCTAGTTCAGTGCCTATGTTTAACACAAGAAATTCAGCATCATTATACACAGACCCACACAGCGACTCTAAGATTGCTGGGGTGTCTGCAAGGCTTTGTGTTCAGTTTTTTTCTAAATAGCGCATAATTGCAAAATTGCCATGTAGTTCCCTATTTAGACCTTTATGAGAAAAAGCACTAATAAGCTAAAATAGATGCTTTTAGTATCTCTCTGCGTATTGCACATGGGGGATTTTATCTTCAGTGTATTCGCATAAACATGCATATCAACAGAAGAGAGTTAAGTGCATAAGGGTG
The DNA here is from genome assembly GCA_028564925.1 of Lithobates sylvaticus. Lineage (NCBI taxonomy): Eukaryota > Metazoa > Chordata > Amphibia > Anura > Ranidae > Lithobates > Lithobates sylvaticus. The sequence continues at coordinate 195,796,197 of CM053026.1, read as the reverse complement.
TTAGTGTCAATTAGGTTTGGACACAAGGTTGCTCTTACACACGCATTAAGATTCTTTGCAGCTTTTGGGTTGTTCCATATGGATTTTCCAACGCATTAGTAAATGTGTGTAATGATATGTTCTTATGGCCTTAACAGTGCTTAAAGTGTTTGTTAACCTAAAAAAAAAAAAAATTGATCCCGTTCCTTTAAAGCATGTTAATACAGCACAGTGCTTGTGCCAGTTTCTGCTCTCCCCCCTGTAAACTGACCACGGTATATCATGGCTGCTGAGCCCTGACACCATGATCAGTTTATGTGCCTCCGTCAGCCGCCGCTATCTGCAGCTCTTCTGTATCTCTCTCTGTCCTCCTCCCCCTCCCCTCCCTGCCTGTCTGCTCCTATGTCAGTGCCCGCCCCCTCCTCTCCTGCTGCAAAAGTTACTTTAAATGTTTTATGCCGTTCTCTCTGTTTAGTAATCCTTCGTGCCCCTGTGTCAGTGTTTTTATAAAAATAAGCCGTTCTTTACCTTATCTCAGAGCGCCGCTTGACGCTCACGTGACCCGTGGCCTCTCTGCTTCTCGCCTCTCGACTAATGTCAGTGGGGGTTTCTCGGACTACAGAAAATAATGGGGTGCCTTGATGGTGCTCTGTAGCTTATGCATGTATTTGCAAATGTGTGCAAACGAAACCCCTGTATTATCGCATACTGTTAGACAGGATAATTTTGTTGGTTGCAAACTGGTCGGTAAGTTGAGTTTGGAATTTCTTTTGTTCTCTTTAGGGACATACAGTTCCCCGAGTAAGGGTGCTGATAGATGTGCAGATCTCTTATTCCTATAGCTATTTATTGAGGATAATCGACTAAGACTGGAGGAGCCAGAATATGGAGCAACTGAGCATGCCATCCAATCAGCTTCTTTAATTTTCAAAGCTTATTTGAACAAATTAAAAATAGTAGCCGATTGGTTACTATGAACAGATGCTTCATATTCTGTCTGCCCCAGTTTTAAAAACATTCCCCCATTTATGTAAAGTTCTAACTTCTAAATATTTAAACCTACGGCTTGATAATATTTAAAGCGGTTCTAAGCCTAAACATTTTTTACCTTAATGCATTCCTTGCGTTAAAGCGATACTAAAGTGTTGTGTTTTTTTTTCCAGTTAACAATATCAAACATGTTATATTTACCTGCCCTGTGTAGTGGTTTTGCACAGAGCAGTCCAGCCCCTCCCTCCTGTTGAGTGCCCCCACAGCAAGCTGCTCGGGTGCTGCTGCGTGCACCCGAGCTGAGCCACAGCTCCCTGTGTCCATTAAGACACGGAGCCGCAGCCCGACCCCGCTCCTGCCCCCTTTCTCTCCTCATTGGCTGACTGACTTTGACAGCAGCGGGAGCCAATGGCACCGCGCTGCTGTCTCAGCCAATGAGGAGGGGAGTGCTGGGCAGCCGAGACGCTCCTGCAACATCACTGGATCTAGATGGGGCTCAGGTAAGCATTAGGGAGGCTAAGGGGGGCATGCTGCACACAGAAGGTGTTTAATCTTAATGCATAGAATACATTAAGATTAAAAATCCTTCTGCCTTTACAAGCACTTTAAGGTAAAAAAAGTTTAGGCATCAGCAACCACGCCCCCCCCCCCCCCCTTCCGCTTACTTAGCTGGGCCCTCATTTGATCCAGCCCTGTGCACATCTGCAGCTCTTCTCTCCCCTCACTTCCCGGTCTCACTGGCTTTGCTGGGGCACCAGGAACCATTGACTCCCAGTGTTATCAATTAAAGCCAGTAGCGGGGGGGGGGACTGGGCCAAGTCTTGATGTCTGTGTCCATACACACAGCAGCGGGGCTTGGGAGTGGGCACGCACGAGTGCCCTGATGGGAAGCAGCTTCCCATGGGGCCACTGGACAGAGAGGATGGCCCAGTAGTGCCAATGGGGGACTTGAGAAGAGGAGGTTCGGGGCTCCAGGTAAGTATAGACATGTTTGTAATTTTTTTTCCTTTTTTACCTTTACAATCGCTTTACAAAATCAGCTCAAGGCTGTAATTGAAGCCAAGCAGTGAACTGCTAATACAATCCAGGAAACTGTGCTAAAGTCAGACATTTCACAACATGGGTGGTAAGATCCAGTACAGCCAGAATTTACACAGCTCCTCTTATGGGAGAGGGGTGTGTTTCCTGAAGCCTGTGCAGTGCGGCTTCCTCTCTAACTGCTTGCTGTATCACCAGCTACATTCACACTTCCAAGGCAGGTTGGACTTTGAGTGGTGGTTGTGAGATTTATTAATATATGAAGCTTTCTGTATGTGAGAGACAAGGATTTGAGAATGTTTCTTCTGGATTACAAACGGGTAAGTGAAGAGGATTCTCAGATCACCAGATTACTGACAACTGAGTAGGGTGGGCTTGCACACTTTACTATGTATGGAAAAAATGAAATCCCTGTATGCATATCTGGACTTCATTTTCAGTTTTGACTGGAGTGTATCTATAAGACAGTTGCATTTTTCATCTTTCTGAAACCTCACCTGTTCATTTTACAGGTCGCCCACCTCCCCGAGGAGCAAAAACAGCCAACGATGGCTCTCAGATCAAAGGTCCCATCGAGAGAGTTTACCAGGAAATAGCTATTCTGAAAAAGCTGGACCATCCAAATGTTGTCAAGTTGGTTGAGGTAATTCTGTGCACAGTGTTTAATGTCCTGTTTGATTTGTCATAAGCAGCCAATATTAGCTGTTATTGTTAAAGTAAATACCTGGACCAAATAAAAAAAAAAAATATGCACCACAGTTCTGCAATCCATGCACATTTCCTCAATTGTCTCCCTTTAAAATGCTGCAGTTGCAGAAAAAGAGAACTAAGACTGCCACTATTGCACTGAAATTCCAAGCAGTGGCGTCAGCCTTCCTGCTACTCCTTCAGGAGTTTTTCCTGCTGAACTACCATATTCCACCTATCCCTGCCCTTCTTTGTCCTTCTCCACATGAATTAATTTCTTTCCCAGCAAAACTATTCTAGTTTCTTGACTACCAAGAGCTTGCGTGTGTAAAGAAGGAGCTCTTGGGAGATGTAGTTCAGGGTGGCTCGTCTTACTCAAAAGGAAGTGAGCTAGGGCACCGTGCTGATCCCTTTTTCCAGCAGCTGCCTCTACAAAAATTTGACAAGCGTACTATTCTGCACAGTTTTGGCATTGACAGGATTCTGTGAATGAAAGAAACTGGAAGTCCCATTTTCCACTACAGAACAGAGCAGAAGTGCAGTACCATCACCGCTGTTGTAGTCCATTGATACTTCCTTCAGCCCTGTAACTGAAGGGTATGTACCTTGAGTATGACTGCAATGCTGTGCAGGCTCAAATGCAAATAACTAACATATGCACATTTTTATTAATCATTATGGGTACTTTTTTTTTATTTGCAAACGGTGGAGTTAGCCTTTGATTATCTATCTGCAGTCACCTCCAGGCAAACAAAATCCAGAGCAAAAAAATGGTATATGCAAACCGTTAAATATTTAAATCTGTTTTACCTGTCAAAGGATTTGTAATTCTCCTAATTCAAACACTATTGGATTTTGTAATTTTTTGCAACTGCTTACACCACCTTCCTGCTTACTGGACATTAAAGTGGTTGTAAACCTCAGACATGAAGTATGAACAAAGCATATCCTTCTATAGTGTGTACTTGTCTCAATTAAGAGCACCAAGTGTAATTTCTGTCTGCTGCTTCGTTTCTCTGCTATCGGAATAAATCACTTGTGAAAAGTTTTCCTGACACAAAGAGAAAAATAGTGACGGGAGGGATTTCCAGCTGATTGACTTCCTCAGCTATGTTGCTGTGTGAAGGGGGTGTGTCCCTTCCCTCCAATCAGCTCTCAAAGCTCTCCTCACTGAGCTGTGCAGAGTGTAGATGCAGCTCTCTGCCCCCTTTTTTCGGACACCTCAATCAAGCTTTATAAATTCTGGTCTTTGAACAGATGTAGAGAAGACTGAAAATAGACAGGTACAACTTATGTAGGAGGATTTGTTTCATCTATGTGTATCACCTGAGCCCAACCACTTAACTGGGTATATGTAAGGGTTTACAACCACTTTAAATCCACATCATTATGCTGCAGATTCATTATAAAATAGGCAGGTCTCACAGGAAGTTCTAATCCTAATCATAAAATATCGGTGTCACTGAATTGGCTTTACAGCATGACAGGTAGGTGAATTACAAGGATTACAAAAAATAAACTCACAAAACCTTTGGCAGGTAAGGCGATTATCATTGTATGTATTTCAACTTTGTATTTAGCTGGAGTTCAGATATAGCATATTTAGTTTCATTGATAGCCAAACTAATCCTTGTGTAGTTTAAGACTGTCAGTTTCAAGATTGCTGTGGAATTTGATATAGAGAACTGTAAAGCAGCTACTTATCCTTTTATATGTTGATTTTTAATAGATTTGCTAATTATGTAGTTATATTTTGGTTTTTAAATAGGCACTATAGGACAGGACTTTTGCCTAGAATTTATAATCACTATTTGGAGCTTTAGCTACTTTAATTAAAAGCCATAGCTTGTAGCTGCTGCAGCATTGGAGGCTTTTGGGGTTAATTATGAATGCTTTGCTGCAGGCATGACCTGAGAAAATCTTATAATTTAAATTTCAACCACCAGCTGAGAGAGTTCTCAAATAAGGAAGGTAGTGTTCTGGGGTTGGAGCCCTGTTAAATATTGTAAATTATGAATGTGCTGGGGAGGAACAGAAGTATTTGCGCATTGATGGTGCAGGTCCCTTAGGAAGTTTTTCTTTTTTTAACCTAGAAATAAGAAAAGATAATAAACTGTAGCAATAATTGGCAAGTTTTATTTTTTTGGACGGCCTAAACTGAAAGGAGAATCCTTGTTACTAAATGTAGACTGTTGATCCTGATCCAGGTAGAGATATCTTATTAATAGCGTGAATAATGCCGTGTACACGCGATCAGAAATTCCACCAGCAAAAGTCAGAGCTTTTGGTCGGAAAATGTGACCGTGTGTATGCTCCATCAGACTTTTGCTGGCAGAATTCCAGCCAGCAAAAGATTGAGTTCAATTCCGACACACAAAATTCCTACGCATGCTCGGAAACAATTCGACGCATGCTCGGAAGCATTGAACTTAATTTTCTCGGCTCGTCGTAGTGTTGTACGCCACCGCGTTCTTTGCGGTCGAAAGTTCAGTGAACTTTTGTGTGACTGTGTGTATGCAAGTCAAGCTTGAGCGGAATTCCGTCGGAAAACCCATCCAAGATTTTTTCGACCGAAAATCCGCTTGTGTGTATGCGGCATAAGAGATGTAGGGACACCATATGTAATTCAGATCAGAAATCTTCTGAAGGTGGGAACGCTGCTTGTGTTAATATTTGGTGCAAAATAACTGACAATGGTAATGATGAAAATACAACTGTACCAGAATGTCAGAGTTAAAGAAATTTGGTGTGCATACATTCCTGTTGCCCATCTTTCAATGAATGGGGTCTGTAGTGCAGATATTGCGCCTGCAGCGCTGCATGACTTTTGGGGTTAATTATGAATGCTTTTGAGATTACTACCGCAGATTCTGCATCGGTTCCCTTGGAAACATGCAAACTGGATGAGCTTTATGCAAAGTCTGAATAAGTGAAGCCTGATTATCTTGGTTTGAAAAGAAAGCTGTGTATTCCCTAGTGCCCCTGAACATTATGAATTATACTATGGCCATAAAATACTCCTCCTCACTTAGTTCTTCCTACAGGCACAAGTTAAGTGCTTATTTTTACTTTTTCATCATCATTGTGGCCTGTCAGAAATTACAGAGCAATATCAGATAGAATGTGCAGGCAGCATGTTTTGCAATGTTTGTTGCTAGAACAGACCAATGTTCTCACATAGTTACTATATATATATATATATATATATATATATATATATATATATATATATATATATATATATATACACACTGTAAATATTGTCTTAAAAACAGTATGGCCTTGCAAAAACTGTCTGTCATATAGGGTTCATGTGTGATCACAGTTCTTAAGCCTCATGCACACTGGACGTTTTTGGACGATTTTACAGCTGCTATTTTTGGTATCAGACGTTTTTTTCTACAGCCAATAATTGCTCCAGCATGTTATCCTATGTGTCCATGCACACATAGGATTTTATCAGCTGTTTTTGTCTGGAGCGTTTTTAGGCTGTAAAGAAACACAAAACTAGTGGGTTCTGAGAGCATTTTTTAGTTGTAAAAACGCTCTAACATCAAAAAACGTGGACAAACGCAGCTCAGCAGCATTTTTTTAATGTTTTTTTATCCCCATTGAAAAAAAAAAAACGCTAACACTAAAAAACACTGGAAAACACAAAAAACACTATTGCAAAAACGCACTGCAAAGCTTCTGGCATTTTTACAACGTTATTATAACGTCCAGTGTGCATGAGGCCTTATGCCACGTACACACGGTCGGAATTCTCGTCGGAAAAAGCTCTGATGATTTTCCCGTCGGAATTTCGCTCAAACTGTCTTGCCTACACACGGTCACACCAAATTCCGACGGTCAATAACACCACACCTTAAAAAACGTTCGACTGCACTATAAAAGGGAAGTTTAATGCTTCTGAGCATGCGTCAAATTGTTTCCGAGCATGCGTCGGAATTTTGCGTGTCGGAATTGCATACACACGATCGGAAAATCCGATAGAAAGGTTTTCCGTCTGAAAAATTAAGAACAGGTTCTCAATCCAAAGTCCGTCGGAAATTCCGACAGAAAAAGACCGATGGGCATACACACGGTCAGAAAATCCGATGAAGAGCTCCCATCGGACTGTTTCCATCAGAAATTCCGACCGTGTGTACGCGGCATTAGCATTTGTGCTAATGCAACAAATGTACGTTATCTTATCTCACATGCTAAACTGGAAGTAAGCTAGTAAAGCTGGCCATAAATTTATCATTTTTTTTTTTTTCATCTGCCAGCTAGCTGATCAAGAAAAAAAAAACGAATGGATTCCCACATCCACGCAAGCAAGGTGGATAAAGGAATCTTTCCCACTGCGCTATTGTATTCTGGCAGCGGTACCGCCTCCGCTATCAGAATACACTGATCAGTGCTGTAGTCGATTAACTGCATGCGCTGATCGATTTTCCAACATTCCGATTCAAGAGAAGCCGATCATTAGATCGACTTTTCTTCAGCGGGCTTGGCCATAGATGAAGCGAAATTCGGCCAGAACTTTCAGAACCGGATGATTTTCAATCCATCTATGGCCAGAATAATACCCTTTTACCAGTTCATTGCTGTCCTCATTCTTGCATTTTCACTGGCCTATAATTAAAGCTGGAACCCTCTTTTGTATCCAAATACTGTTCACCAGTGATTTTCTGTAATTGGTATTCTCCTACTTCCCTCCGGCCTAGGATCCCCGCTAGCTTACTCTGTATCTGTTTCTGGCTTCTAAAAGACTGGTAAAGATGGTATGATCCATATCAGTTGGTTAAATTCCAACTGTTATTCCTCTGTAGGGCATTAGAAGGTTGGTGGCTGTGGGAAACCTTTCATTTTTGGCTTTGCTAGCTGCGTTTTCATCTAATATCAAAACAATGTTGTGTAGCCTGGTTATGGATGCGACTTGGGTTGCACAGAATCACATGACAATGGAAATCACATTGTTTTCAATGGTGCCTGTTCACAGCAGCACAATTTAGTAAAAGGGTCCTATGTTCTTCTGGGGCAATTCCAGTATGATTCTGTCCCCATAGAATATGCAGACCACATCCAAGTAACATCACATAATCGTCCTGAAAGTCAGATCAAAATCTGATAGCACCAGTGTGAACCTAGCCTAAACAAAAATAGAAACTTCTCCAATTTATAACTGTGGAAGAGCTTTGCACAGAGCAAATAAAAAAAGTATTTCCTATCACACTTACCAGCTAGCCCCCAAAAAAAAAAAACAATTACGGTGTTTAAAAACAGAAACAAAGGTTGTAGTAGCACAACATTTAAAAATAATTTCTAAAAGCACAGGGTCCTGGATCACACAGTCCTGACTTCTTAGGGTGTTGTTGGGCCTTCTGCCCTTTTGGAGGAGGTCCTAACTATGGTCTTTCAGGATTTATATCCCAGATTACACAGATCATTTCTGACTCTATGTGAAGAGGCTGCAAATTTGCTACTGTGTACTACATGGCATACTACATATCTGATTTGCCTACAACCTTAGGCTGCCATACATTATACAATTATCTTGTACACTTTTCCTTTAGATTTACCAGAACCATATAATATGAGGTCAAACCTAAACACTTTCAATTTGTATGCATGCAGGCAGGACCTTGCACTACGCAGTTGAAGGTAAATCTAAAAAATTGAATAGGACAATTATAAAATGTATGGCCAGCTTTAGCTCCATCTAAGCCTTTGGTTACAGAGACTCCATTTCCTAGCTGCTCAAGTCTATGACTAATGAGCTTTTCCCCTGAGGAGTCATATTATGCTGCTTATCATTCCTAATTTGAAGGAGACCGTTTCAGCCCTTATTGATCCAGTGTGCACCACTCTGAAGCTGGAAGATCAGCCTGTCACTTCGACCAGTGCTGTGTCTGGCTTTGTTTCCTACAGGATCCCTAAAGGCTTCAAAAACATTCCATTCACTCCTACTTTTTCAGTTGCTTGTGTATAACTGGAAGCAGCCTAATCACATCTTTGCTTCTCCCAAATGTTTTTCTTTCTACCTGCTTAGTGTGGAATATTTCACAAAGTGGTCCATTCCTTCTGTGGCTCTAGCTATTTCTCACCTTAATAAGGCAACTACTATACTGGTAGAGCATGCCCCTTGAGCATCCCACCATTTTACTATGCCTTCAACTTCCATGTTGGTTCTCTGACCAACTGCCAGACCTGGTATTTAAAGAGTGTCAGTCCACCCAGAAGCCCTATTTCGAATAAATGTACACCTCTACTTCCCAGAGTGGAGCAAAGTGATCTTGTCTCTGGACAAACCGTTTCATTTAACACCAAGGACCAGGCTGTCTCTGTCTTGGTGGCTTTAGGATCAAGCTCTAATGTGAGGGGAAAGATCCTGACGACAGACACCAGGCTGTTGGGCTTGGGGGGAGTCCTATCCAGTTCTAGTCAGACAATGTCATGGCAGTGGCATACATCAGTCATCAGGGAGGAACAAGAGGTACAGCAAAATCTGTCTCCTGCTATCATGTCTGGACCCATGAAAGTGGTACCCAGACGTGTTCTAAGACTTGTGTTGAAGGTTGGGCCACTGCATATGGACCTCCTTGCCTTCAGATTCAACAACCAACTAGATAGGTTTGTATGTAGGTTCTGGGATCAGCTCACGTAAGCAGTGGATACATTGGCTCAGTACAGTCTAATCTATGCCTTTTCTACCCTGAAGCTTCTTTGACTGCTTTGCAGGATTAAGATGGAGGGCACTCTGGTGGTTCTCATTGGCCCAGCAGTGTGTGGTACACTGACCTTGTAAAACTGCTGCCAGGTCATCTGGATCTGCTTTCCCAAGGACAGATTTACCACATTGCTTTTCAGTCACTGGCTTTAATGGCATGGCTGTTTAAGTCCAGGTTTTAAAGCTGAATTCAGGGCAAATATTTTTTTCCTGTCGCATCATGGCAGCATACACATATGGGTTGTGGCTCCGCCTCCGCAACCTGATAGGACCGCGTAGCTATTAAACCTTGAGAGGGTCCCCGCCCCAGTATTCTCCTTTTTTTCCTCACCTGACAAGACCGAAAAGTACAGCACCTCTTACCGCTATCGCCCCAGCCAGGTTCAAGCCTCTCCTGGCTGGAAGTCCTACCTGTACAGCCTCTAAATGAGCTAAATGGAGGAACCCCACTCTGATGGTCTCAGGGGTATGTAAACAACATTTTCTCACTTAAACAAGCCTTAAATAGGCTTAACAAGCAGCGGCCTCCAATCCTATCTTTCATGCACTGGTGTCTTAGGGCTGTAAATCGGCCCATCTATCTGTGTACTATGCAGGGATTGTTTCACATTGAATGCCATGTGGATTATTGTGATATTACCTCCTTAATAGGTCTATCTTCCCTGGTGTGTGTGGGGCAGTAGCTTATTAATATTCATACCTGTGAGTGAATTCCTTCAGTGGTCGCTGGATTAGCCTTTAGAACAGGCATGCTGGGTTAATTAGTCCTCCTCTTCCCTATTCAGGACGGCCGAGCGGCTCAGAGCAACGGAGCATGCTCAGTGGATTAGATCCTCGCCCTCTAGCTGGTTTCCAGCTTCCAAAATGGCGACGAGCGGCGCGCGGCGCTACTGCACATGCGCGAGCGTGACGTCATCGCTACGGCGACGGCGGCGCCAAATTTAAAAAAATCTGACAGTCTCTGTGTTTCTCTGTGGCTGCATATACAGAGAAACGCTGCTAGTTTGGAGAAAAAACTTCACTGCATCTCTTCTACTGCTGAACCACTTACTACCAGCTGCATACTCTGCAGTATTACTCTTCAGATTAAGGTTAGTTAACTTATTGCCTGTATTTCCTATCTACAATCCTCTGCCTGCTTCTTTGCACTCCTCATTTCCCTGTATTACAGGACTCACTTTTTCATGGAGGCCGCTGCCCCAGCAGACCATCGCCAGCCTAAAAGGTAAGAGGGGAAGACGGGTAAGTAAGAAGAGGAAAAAGAGAGCATGGTACTAACGCTGTTTAAATGGAACAGCCCTACCAGGTCGCCCAGATCATCGCACTCAAGACGATCAAAAAGCAGACGCTCAAGTCGCAGACACAGCCGCTCAGATCGTGGAAGAAGCCGGTCAAGGGACAGAGGCAGATCCAGTCGCAGAAGGAGCAGATCAAGATCTTACTCCAGACATGGGCATTCCTATCGCAGGAGAACTCCTACACGCAGACGCTCCCCGCATGCGCAGAGTCTCCGTCCATCAGCAAACTCCTGTTGGATTTGCGGCGCAATAGCGCTTCCAGACAAGCTGGCCTGTCGGACATGCTTCAACGAAGCAACTAAAGACAGAGAGATGGAGTTAAGCCAGCCAGTGAGAGAGCCGACCCTACAAATCGCAGGGCCCGAGGTAAGCAGAGCAGTTCAAGACTCTCCCTCTGCCCCTTCCACTTCAAAGACGACAGAACTTCTGTCTGATACCGAAGACATAGAAACATCTACTGGCTTCGACTTCACTTTGGTTGAACCCTTTATAAAATCAATCAAGGAATCGATCGATTGGGTGGAAGAGAAAGAAACTCCTCATAAAGTGAGGAAGTACTTCCCAAATCTTAGGAAAGAGCCAGAGACCTTCCCATTCATCGAGGAGCTGGAAGACTTAATTAAGGAAGAGTGGCAAAAGCCGGAGAAAAAAGCTAGTCTGGCCAATCGACTAGCAAAACTCTATCCTCTAAAAGAGCCTAACGTGAACCCGCTGATATCCCCGCCAGTAGTAGACTCCTCACTGATGAGACTTGCCAGGCATGTGACGCTTCCAATTGAGGATGCAGTTACGTTCAAAGACGTAATGGACAGGAAAATCGATCTCGACCTCAAAAAAACCTATTTGTCAGCGGGAGGCGCATGCAGACCTGCAGTAGCGCTGGCAGCGGTAGGAAAAGCTATTTCCAATTGGTCTTCCAGTGCCGAGAAACTAGTGACGGAGGGAGTGGAGCAGGAGAGAGTAATATCTGCACTCCAGGAACTATCCCTCGCAGGCGATTTTGTCGCAGAAGCGTCTGTAGACATAATAAAGTCTACATCTAGGGCAATGCTGAGCTCAGTAATGGCCAGAAGGGCACTTTGGCTAAAGCCCTGGTCGGCGGATCCATCTTCAAAATCCAATTGGTGCAAGATTCCCTTTGATGGAACAAACCTCTTTGGTGAGAAACTAGACTCGGCTATCTCAAAAGTAACCGGGGGAAAATCTGGCCTTATCCCTTCGGATAGAAGGCCAAAACAACAAAGACCGCCCACCTTCAGAAAGAACCTACCTAACAAATATAGGGAGGCGAAGTCTTACAGACCCGGCAGAGAGTACAGGAGGAACTGGAAGAATCCCCAGTCTTCCTTTCTCAAGTTTCAAAAATCCAAGAACCCTGTCTCAGGGGATCAGAAATCCTTTTGACGCCATGTCCGCTCAACCAGCTGTGGTAGGAGCCAGACTCATGAAATACAAGCAGGTATGGGCGGAAACAATAAAGGATACATGGACAGTAGCTACTATCCAATTCGGCCACAAATGGAGTTTTCGAAAACGGCCAAGGAGCAGGTTTTGTATAACAAAACTACCGACATCTCAGGACAAGAGACTACTATTGACCGAGTATATTCAAGGCTTAGACCAAAAGCAGGCGATAGTAAAAGTTCCACTATCCCAGAGGGGGAAAGGGGTCTACTCACCCTTGTTCCTGGTAAAGAAAAAGACGGGGGATCTTCGTCCAGTTCTGGACTTAAAAAAGCTAAACCGATCGATCCAGGTAGAAACATTCAGGATGGAAAGCCTGCAGTCGATTCTTCAGGCCATAAACATCGGAGACTGGATGCTCTCTATAGATTTACAGGACGCTTACTTACATATCCCCATTCACATCTCATTCCAAAAGTATCTCCGTTTTGCGGTAGGCAGGCAACACTTCCAATTCCAAAGCCTCCCGTTCGGGATTTCCACTGCTCCAAGGACGTTCACAAAGGTCCTACTTCCAGTGATAGCTCTTCTAAGGGAACAAGGTCTAAGAGTCCACCATTACCTGGACGATATCCTCCTACTCGCAAACAATCAAGAGTCCCTCCTTACACATCGATCGATGTTAATTTCCACCCTGCAGAAATTCGGGTGGCTGATCAATTGGAAAAAGAGCAATCTAAATCCCACACAGAGGATGATTTTTCTGGGAGCAGAACTGGATACACTCCTCAACACTATAGAGCTCCCGAGGGAAAAGATTCCTATACTGATCCAAAAGGCAAGAAGGCTGCTTTCGACCAGCTCAATCCCCACCAGGGAGTGTCTCAGCATTCTGGGTTCATTCTCAGCGACCATCCCGATGGTTCGATGGGCTCAGTGGCACACAAGACCTCTTCAAGTGTCATTTCTCAGGCAGTGGAACGGCGTATCAATGTCCCAACCAATTGTGCTCAGAGAGGAAGTGAAACAATCACTCTGGTGGTGGACCAGGCCACACAACCTAAAGAGATGCAAGAACATAGTCCTTCTCTCCCAGGAAGTAATCACCTCGGATGCCAGCGGGGAAGGTTGGGGAGCACACTACCAACACCTCGCAGTCCAAGGCCGCTGGCCGTTCAGTACACACAATATGGTATCCAACATATTGGAAATGAGGGCGGCATTCAAAGCTCTCCTGGCCTTCAGCCACTTCCTGAAGGGCAGAGAAGTCTTACTAAAGATGGACAATCGAGTAGCAGTTGCCTACATCAACAGGCAAGGAGGCACCAGAAGTCGATCAATGCTACAAGAAGTCCGACCAGTCTTCGAATGGGCACAGCAGAACCTTTCGGGTCTCCGGGCAGCATATGTGCCAGGGACCCAGAACCAAATAGCCGACACCCTGAGCAGGAGTTTCGTGTCCAACAGCGAATGGACACTGAGTCACCAAGCATTCTCCCTGATAACCAAGACCTGGGGAGTACCAGAGATAGACTTGGCAGCAACTCCATTCAACACGAAGTGTCGCAGGTTCTTGTCGAGAGTACCCTTCCCGACAGCAGAAGGTACGGACTGCTTACAGCACAGCTGGGACTTCAACCTGGGCTACGTGTTTCCACCGATACCAATTATTCCGAGGCTACTACTCAGACTCAAGAATTCGGGATCCACAGTGATAGCGGTCCTTCCCTTCTGGCCGAGACGCCCATGGTTTACGACTCTCCTCCAGCTGAATACAGCGGATCCACTACCGCTGCCCATAGCAGCGGATCTACTATCCCAAGGTCAACTCCTCCACCCATGTCCAGGAAGACTACACCTGACAGCATGGAGATTGAGAGGTCTAGATTCGTAGCACAGGGCTGCTCACAGAAAGTGGTAGACACTCTCCTCCAAGCCAGGAAAGTCTCCACCAACAACACCTACAGGAGAATCTGGGAAAAATTCCTCGCGGTTGCACAAACACAAGCATGGGATCCAACATCTCCAACAGTGGCACAGATTCTGGAATTCCTGCAGCGAGGTCTGGACAAGGGTCTTGGGTCAAATACCCTAAAGGTACACGTGTCAGCCTTATCTGCCATGACGGGCGTAAGATGGGCAAGGGAACCACTCATTGAGCAATTCCAGAAGGCCTGCCTGAAAATAAGGCCCCCCAAAAAACCTTCCTTCCCGACCTGGGACCTTGCAGTGGTACTGGATGCCCTGTGTCGCGAACCATTCTTTCCAGTCGAAGGAATATCGCTATGGAATTTAACATTAAAAACCACCTTCCTCATAGCAATCACATCAGCCAAAAGAGTTTCGGAAATCCACGCTTTGATGGCCACCGAACCATACTTGACAGTCTACCCAGACAAGATAGTCCTGAAACCATCGGACCGATTCATCCCAAAAGTGGTGTCTTCCTTCCATTTCAATCAGGAAATTTGTCTTCCCGTTCTAACCACGGAACATGGGAATCCACATCCACTAGACCTAAAAACCAACATCCTGGCATACCTCTCAATGACCAGTGACCTAAGGAAAGCGGAGAACCTCCTAGTCATTCCATATGGCCCTAGGAAAGGTCAAGCAGCAACATCCCGCACTATCGCAGCATGGCTGGTAAAAACCATCAGTAGAACCTACACTTCCAGTAAAACTCAAGTACCTGAGGGCATAAGGGCACACTCCACAAGGGCAATGGCGACCTCCTGGGCGGCTTTCTGCAAAGTCTCCTCGGAAACGATATGCAAAGCAGCCACATGGTCCTCTAAGAGTACCTTTATTACGCACTACAAAGTGGACTCGGCCAGATTGTCCACGGTGGAATTTGGGAGGGCAATTATCTGTTCAAATACCTCAATTCCTTGTAAATAAAAATATTTGTGTTCAGACCCACCCAGTTTGGCGAGTTAATCCCCATATGTGTATGCTGCCATGATGCGACAGGAAAACGGAAAATTGTATACTTACCCTTCCGTAATTTTCCTTTCCTGTTGCATCACATGGCAGCATACAATTACCCACCCGTCTGAGGTGAGGTATATAGATACTGAGAATACTGGGGCGGGGACCCTCTCAAGGTTTAATAGCTACGCGGTCCTATCAGGTTGCGGAGGCGGAGCCACAACCCATATGTGTATGCTGCCATGTGATGCAACAGGAAAGGAAAATTACGGAAGGGTAAGTATACAATTTTCCGTTTTTTTTTGGTTAACCGCTCATTTTCGTCTAGGGGTTCAGAGAGCTGAGATATACTCGCCTAATCATCCAATCCTCCCAGAGAAAGACCCCTGGGATACTCCCTTCGGGTCCTGCCCCATGCCCCAGTGTTAGGCCCCTTTCACACTGGGGCGGTTTGCAAGCGCTATTGCGCTAAGAATAGCGCCTGCAAACCGACCCGAAACAGCTGTTGCTGTTCCTTCAGTGTGAAAGCCCGAGGGCTTTCACACTGAAGCGGTGCGCTTGCAGGACGCTCAAAAATGTCCTGCAAGCCGCATCTTTGGCTCGCTATAGGAGCGGTATATTTACCGCTCCTATAGCGCCCGGTCCCATTGAAAACAATGGGGGAGCGCGCCGAACCCGCCCGCAAAACGCCGCTACAGCGGCGGTTTGCGGGCGGTATTGACCCTTTTTCGGCCGCTCGCGGGGGGTAAAAACACCCCGCGAGCGGCCGCAATGCGCCGCTAAAACGCCGGTATACCGCCAGCGCCCCCACCGCTCCAGTGTGAAAGTAGCCTTATTCCTATGATGCTGAGAACTAGAATGACTTTGTGGGAAATAGACTATCATTGAACGTCATGGACAAAGGAGTACTTCGCTTAATGTGAGTCAAAGAGCCTTCACTGTAGGGCAAATACTTTCTTTCCTGCAGTTTGGCCAAGACCAACGTTTTGTCTCTAAGTAACAACAGGCCACATTTCTGCACTTGAAATTCTGTTCCAGAGACATTTTAGCTTCCGAATCTCTGATCAAGAGATTTGTGCAGGGGGTTACCCGGTCAAATCCCCTCTGCCTCCATGAGTTTTTAGTCTGGTCCTCTAGGTTTTTCAGAAGTCTCCCTTTGACCTATCATATTCCTCCCCTCTCTGCTCTGACCCACAGTGTAGTTTTCCTTGTAGCTATCACCTTATCTTAGGTGAGTCTTTGAACTGGCAACCTTATTTTTGCAAGCATTTATTTTGTAAGAAACCCTTTTTTGGTTCTGCATAAGGAAAAGGTGGTGTCGAGGCCTAGGCCTTCTTTCCTTCCTTCAAGGACATTGTACTTCCAGCCTTGTGTCTGGCTCCCCAGGGTTTTTTTTTCTCCATTGTCTGGATGTGGTCCAGGCTGTTCTGGTTTACCTTCAGCCATGGCTTCTTTTAGGATGACAGATTCCCTTTTTTGTTAGATCCGATGGGCCTAGAAAAGGAGTCCTGAGTTCTCGTTCCACAATTTTTAGCTGGTTCAGACACATCATCATTCAGCCAAGTGATGAAACAAACTGTGCTTAGTGCACAACCTCAAAACACCAAAAAAAAAAACAGAAAAACAAAAAATCCCCAGCCACACTCATGAAAACCCCTAAATACTAGTGCTTGACAAATATAAATGTGAATATCAATTGTTGTGCTGTGTCTTTTAAATCACTATGAAGATCTCATAATTAATAATAAAAAGATATACAGTATATACAAGTGATAATACAAGCTTCAAACCAGTATCCCATCAATATATATGGGTAACATGACTATTGCATAGGTGTCCCTAATAAGTAATCCTCTTTGAATCAATAAATATAGACAAAATAAACATTCACCACCAATAATGTAAATGTCCAAAATGGGTCAATAAATGATTGTGTGAAGGAGTGTACCACCACCATTCCAAATTATGCCAAATGCTTTCTGTTTGTGAATGTAGATGTGCAACCAAGTGAATATATACCACCACCAACTGTTGCAGCCTCTTCCTGAATAATGAGACCCCAAAATATAGGTGGTCTCATATGAGCATGTTTAACAGCAATTATCCATCCACAGCTTTGGAATCAAATGGGAAGCCACGGCAACAGGGTAATCAATGGCACTTAGGAACTTCCAAGCACACCAGCAGAGATTTAATGTTTGCATCACCACTACACCATGTACATTAATCACATGTAAAAGATAGATTTATTGAGCCAAATTATTGTGCTACTACTCACATTGATATTAATTGCATGTAAAACCACCCTTGCCCCGGCCACATCCAGCGGGAGTAATGAGGTCAGCACAGGCTCCACCCCAACACATTTCAACCAATAGGCCGTTATCAAGGGCGCCCTTGATAACCAAGGGCTCTGGTCCATTTTTATGTTTGAAGACCCCTTGGGGGTATGCCCACCATGACTGGTGAAGCCTGGATCTTTTTTTTTTTTTTTGATCTTTTCATTATGAAGATTCATAGTTTAATAATAATGATTAAAGAAAACCTCCTATCCAACAGGTAAATGAAAATTAAAGCCAAACTTTGGAGATAAACCTACCTTTTACAGTGGGGGTCCCAGCACTGCAAGAGTTTAATGCTTATGTTTGCTTTTGGTACTATTTGATAAAGACATTTGTTTACCTTATCCCCTGCTCCCCAGCAGTTAGCCCTCTCCTCTTCCCTCCGGGTTGTGGGTAGGCCCTCAGCATCCTCATTTACAATGCAGGACTGCTTTTCCTACATTACATGTGATGATGTTAGAGTGCAAACAGCAGACAGAATGCTAAAGAGAATCAGTTTCTGGGAACCTGCAGGAGTGAAGGGTAAGGTGTGTAAAAGTCCTTTTTTTGGTACCCTAGGCAAAAACAAGCATTTAACCCTTGTAGTACCAGTGAAGCCACATGGCAAAAGGGTAATCCTTTCATTTCCCTGGAATTCGGCTAAAAAACACCCCCTGGATACAAATAGGGATGACCTCCCAACGCTGACAGGTGAAGTCCCTTTTTTTTTAGGCTGGTAGAGTGTTAAAGTAGTTCCTTCTCCGCTTGCTGTGTCATAAGTCAAAATTTCTGATTTTCAAGGTATGTTTGAATCTGACTGTTGCTTTGAAAAATTATTTGTATGGACCATTTCATACATCAGCCTTTCTGGATGTGAGGCGCATGCTTGCAGTAGATGTGTTTTGCACCTCCTCTGCATTATAATTAGTATGCAATAAATATGGGAGTGGGATGGGATTGTGCACTATAACAAAGCTAACAATAAAGATGAAAGAAGCTGAGCAAGAAAATGTTGTTCCTGTATACATTTCAAGGTTTCATTTTATTTTTTATAATATGCATCCCAACCTATAGTCCCAATACATAAAATAGTGTGCTGCTCAGTATGTTTTATATTTATGAGAGTGTTTTCCTGACTAGGGCTAATTCACCCTTGTATTCACCCATTTCCAATCACTGATAAAAGATACATCCAACACACAGCTGAGGCCGTGTCAGCTGCTACTCATATGACTTCAAGAAGACAGATATATTACATATGTTACATTCTCACACACAGGCTACATACCCGGCTACAGAGTTGGAATACAATACAAACAAGTGATTAATAGGAACTCCAAGAACAGACTGTCCTGGTATAATATTGCTGAATGGCTGAGCCGTCCTTATAATGATTCACATGACATTTTTTTCTCATTGTTACTGGATTTGACAAGTGCGTGGAATGACTAACAGTACATTCTATTTTGATTCATCAGAAAGACATTGTTGAAACCCTGAGCAGAACCATTATATATTTTTAAAGTGTTTAGCAGAGATAAAGAAACATTTTTCATAAATGTTTACAACACATACTATATGTATATAGTAGGGCTGTTACTGATTAAAATTTTTGTGTTCCATTAATCAATTTTATTTTTAATTGATTGACTAATTTCGATTAATTATAACGCACATACAGATCCAACTACTTTTAGCTGATCTCCTTGCATTGCAACTCTGCATTAGTCAGTGGTAAATGTTGTATACACTATATACAATCACCCAACACTAGTTAGTTTCCACAATCCATGACTTAACTTCACAGTTCACACAAATATGTTTTAAATTCAAACTGTAGCACTGACGTAAGTAATTTTTTTTTTCCACAGTAGCGTGACAATCCCTTCACCTCCGGTCTAACTAATCACTCTCACCTTATGGCATGGACCCCTGTGCAAACAGGTGGTCATGCAAGCGGGTATCAAAAGAGTTAACACGGACCATAAACTTCTCTCACATCTCCTTAGATCTCAGCAAGGACGCCAGGTCATGGGTAGAAAGAAAAGATCTAAGTGCTCACCGCTTAAGTATAAGATTTAATTTTTGTGTTCAAACACAAACTACTCACATAAAGATGATAAAAACACAGCATGTAAAGCCGACAATTATGTTAGTTCCATAGGGCAGCAGCGGGTGACGTCATGCGTAGCTCCTCCCCCCCGTACGCGTTACATTCAATCAGAACTTCAACATCACCGGACTCCTCCCCCTTCCCTTCCTTAGCAAACGGAGGCACTTGGGGAAGGGGGAGGAGTCCGGTAACGTCGATGTCTGTGACGTCACCGGATCTCCGACGGAGCTCCCTTAAGACCCGGAAGCCGGCGGAGAGGTGAGTACCAATCAAAAGAATTTTGATCGATCAAAAAAATTAATCGAGGGATTAATCTTTAATTTCCACAGCCCTAGTATATAGTATTTATAGCTGACATATGTCATGTCATAATTTTAAGTTATGACAGTCTTTTTTTTATTTTTATCAGTAACTTTTTTATCAAAGATTATTGAAAAGAAGTACAGACAATGACATAGTGTATATTATTTCAGAAAGTACAATGCAAGCACATAGTGTGAACACATGTGAACAAGATGATTGGTGATTCCTGGGCAGCACCAATAAACTTGATATAGTGTGACTTTATCATGGTGGCATCTCCCACAGCAATCAGAACTAGTGGGATAAGTAGCATGGAGGACATCAGGTACCAAAAGTAGAGTATTTTGTATGAGTTTTCTTTCTAAAGAGTGTAGAGGGAGCTCTTGGCTGCCTGAGACCAGACCACCCGCCACGCTTCTAAGGAGAGTTCTTCACCCATATTTCTTTCCCACTTGAGCATATATGAGTGCTTACCACAGGATTGAATTGAATAGGTATTCAGAATTGTATAGATATCAGAAATTAAGACCTTTTGGGAGGGGCCCTCTAATATTATTTGTTCAAAAGGAGTCAGGGGGTCATTGAGTTATGACAGTCTTATTTTTAATATTGTATTTTTCTTAAACAAACTGTGTTAAAGCTGAATTCCAGGAAAATGTAAATAGTTGAAAAAGGACTTGCCATCACTCTCGTTAAAATCCCCTGTATAGCAGAGCTCAGACTGGAACAGGAAAAAGAACACAGGGAGTCAATCAGTTCTTATCTAGCACTCCTGTGCTAACAAAGAACGTGATGATAGGAGAGAGTAAAGTGACAGAAAAATGAGCTATTCATTGTGCTGCTTCTAGTATACTGTCCAATCACAGGCTGAGTTACTTAAAAATCGCAATAAGGGTATATTGATTGGTTTGCGTAAAAATTATATCATCTACAAAATAGGGGATAGATTTATAGCATTTTATTATAATTTTTTTTTTTTTACTAGTAATGGCGGAGATTTTTATTGGGACTGCGACATCATGGCGGACACATCGGACACTTTTGACACATTTTTGAGACCATTGGCATTTATACAGCGATCAGTGCTATAAAAATGCACTGATTACTGTAAAAATGTCACTGGCAGGGAAGGGGTTAACACTAGGGGTGATCAAGGGGTTAACTGTGTTCCCTCTCTGTGTTCTAACTGAAGGGGGGAATGGGACTGTCTAGGGAGATGACAGATCGCTGTTCATACTTTTACAAAGTGACGTAACATAACGTTGTTTCACCCAGCCATGCCATTCTGCCACAGTAAGGCCCCTTTCACACCACGCCACCCATAGCGTCGGCGGTAAAACGCATTTTTAGCGGCGTTTTACCGCCAAAACGCATTTCGGCCGATATCGGGGCGCTTTTCCCCCCGCTAGCGGCCGAGAAAGGGTTAACAACCCCAGCAACACGCCGCAATAGCAGCGTTTTGCGGGCGGTATTACAGCGCTGCCCAATTGATTTCAATGGGGCACCGCTCCAAAGAAGCTGCTGGCAGGACTTTTCCTGACGTCCTGCCAGCGTACCACTCCAGTGTGAAAGCCCTCCGGCTTTCACACTGAAGACAATGGTGCAGCTGTTTTAGGGCGGATTGCAGGCGCTGTTTCTAAAGCTATAGCGCCTGCAAAATACCCTTGGTGTGAAAGGGGTCTTAAACTGCGGCGGCTGGTCAGCAAGTGGTTAAACTCAGCAGAGAACAATCAGGTCGCCTGCCCTAACAGACTGGGCTGTGTTGTGTAGCAAATATGTTTAAATCTCAGAACTGGACGAACAGAAATACACATTCAACAGCAGATAAAATTGCTACTATATATTTATTTCATGTATATTTTGCTGTTTGTCTGGAATTTAGCTTACACCATTAAGGTCATTTGTGCAGAATGTATTTGAATATCTAAAATAAAGACAACCTAAAAGGGTGCAAACTCTTCCAGTTCAATTACACTTGGGTGCTACTAGGGGATTCAAGGGAACATTCGATGAATGTGCCTGCATCGCAACCAGTTTCAAAAGGCTGGAAAGGGACATTGTGCGTTAAAGGCACACGTTGGCTTTTAGAAAAGCCTGTTCAGATGTAAAGCTGGCCATACATTAGTAGATTTTTGTTTAAAAATTTTTGTTTAAAGAATGTTCATTCGATTTTCTAATGGGTAGTGGGGTCAAATCAATGTTTGTTTTCAACCATAGTGACTAGAAAATTTATGTTTAATCTTTGTTTATTGATTTTTTTTTTCAAATATAAATTTTATTTATTTTCCAAAAGGAAGAAAAAAAACAAGAGAATTACAGAAAAAGTACAATACAATTCTCATCAACATCTGCGGTGTATATAGATGAGCACATAACATGTCAGTAACGGTGTCGGCAACATTTTGTGTTTAAATTTTCAGCGTCTATGTCTGATTTTCTGTGACAACAACCTAGTGTCATGGATAGTGTACTTCGTCTCATCTTTGTAGCCATAAGCCGGGTTTAACCTTGTGTTCCCTGGCAAAAAAAAAAAAATGCTTCAGGGAGAAATCTCAGAGGTCTGTCATTTAAGAACTAAAAGGTTCCATATAGTGTGGAAAAAGAAATAAAGAAGAGAAAGAAGGAGGGTGAAAGAGAGATGGGATAGCAGGGAGTTTAGAGGGGAAGTGGGTGGGATGGAGGGGTGCGGGGTGGGCCCAGGTGAGACCTTGTCTGTTGTGTTTTATTTTTATTTTTATTTCTTTAAGTGGCGAGTAAGGTTATTCCTTCATCAGAGAATATAAACATATTCCAAAGCATCCATGCCTGCGAGTGTTGTTCCTGTTTATTTTGTGCTGTAAGAACTAGGTCCTCCAACCTTTTGATCTCCTCCACTCTGAGCAACCATAATCCTATAGTTGGAGGCACACTTTTCTTCCACAGAAGTGGGATGCAAGATTTGGCTGCATTCAATAGATGCCTCACTATCATTTTTTTTATATTTCCTTGCTGGAATTGTAGTGGCATGCAGCAGGATGAAGGCTGGATCGTCACTTATCGTGTGATCCGTGAATTTTTGTGTGATCCTTCGGACTGAAGTCCAAAAGTGTTGAAGCAGAGGGCAGGACCAAAAGATGTGGAGTAGTGTCCCTTTATCTGCCTGACATCTCCAACACTTGTCTGATGTGGCCGGGAAGTACTTGTGAAGTCTTCTAGGAGTGTAGTACCATCTGGTCAAGATCTTATAATTGAGTTCCTGTATCTTTGTGCAAATAGATGTTTGTAAGGAGAATCTGATGATTGTTTGTTTTTGGGCACTAGTGAATGTGCATCTCAGGTCAGATTCCCATTTATGTATAAATGTCAGATCTGGTGGTTCCAAAGGAGAGTTGAGTAAGGCATAGGTTTTAGATAGTACTTGAGGTAAAACTCCCTCGTTTTTGCAGTACATTTCAAAGGTCGTCAGGTCGCGGTTAAGCTGTGCTGGTTGAGTGCAGAAAGTGGTGTAGTCTGATTGCTTTCCAGAACAGGAGTTGAAAATTACCGTTCTCAGCCGTTAAAGAGTGGATAGAGGGCCAGTCATTGTCTATTAGGAAAAGTGAGGCTCGATCCCTGCCATTTATGGAAAGCGTCTCGTACCCCATGTGTTCCAGTCCAGGTGGGAAGGCAGGGTTACCCAATACTGGGTAGAGAGGTGAGTTATCAGTGGATAGGGAGGTCACGAATATTGTGGATGCTCGTACCCGAAGAGTCGTCCCGATAATGGGATGTGATTTCAATGTTGAAGGCAGCCGGTTATAACACCAAACCGCCCCCTTCAATGAGGGCGCACACTGTGCCTGTTCTATTTGTATCCATAATTTATTTTTGCCATGTCGGTTCCAGTCTATTATTCTGCCCAGATGTACTGCCAAGTAGTAGTTTTTTAAATCTGGGAGGGCCAGGCCACCGTAATTTTTGGGCAGTGTTAAGTAGCACCTACACAGTCTAGGCTTTGAGTTTGCCCAGATAAATTTGATGAAGATGGAGTGTACTTGTTTAAAATATTGGGGTGGGATCTGGATCGGCAATGCTTGAAACAAGTATAAGAATTTTGGAAGTATGGACATTTTGAGTAAGTTGCACCTGCCGAACCAGGAGTGTAGTCCCTTAGTCCACTCTTCCAGAAGTAGTCGAGTTTTAGTCAACAGTGGTGGGAACTTGAGGTCAAAAGGGCGCTTCAAATCCTTAGGGATCTGGGTCCCCAAGTATTTAAGGGCAGTGTCTGACCATTTAAATCTGAATTGCGATCTTAGAGAGCTCAATCTATTTGGTGACAAATTAAGCCCCATTGCCTCTGATTTGTCAAAATTAATTTTTAAATTGGAGAGATTCCCATACTTATCGAATTCCCGAAGGAGGTTCGGTAGTGACACTATAGGATTGGTTAGAGAGAACATAAGGTCGCCTGCATAGGCAGCGATTTTGTATTGGGTTCCATTTATCGTCACTCCTGTAATGTTGGGACTTGATCTTATAGTGCATAAGAAGGGTTCTAGGGCTAGGGCAAAAAGGAGAGGGGAGAGTGGGCAGCCCTGTCTAGTACCGTTAGTAATTGGAAATGTTTCTGAGAGGATTCCATTGGCTTTGACCTGTGCCCTGGGTGTGGAGTAGATGTTAAGAATCCATTGTAGCATTTTGTGTCCTAGGCCGATCTGTTTAAGTACTGATGACATAAAACCCCAATTAACGCAGTCAAGCACTTCTCAGCGTCTGTGCTGAGATGTACGCATGGGGTGGTGGATTTGGTAACCACTTGGATAAGGTTAAGCACTTTGGTGGTGTTATCCCTCGCCTCCCTGGCAGGGATAAACCCAACCTGATCTAGGTGTATTAGTTCTGGCATGAACTGGGTTAGTCTGTTGGCCAAGATCTTTGTAAAAAGTTTAAGGTCCACATTCGAGAGTGATATAGGCCTATAGCTACCACAAGCCGCCGGGTCTTTGCCTTCTTTTGATATAAGGGATATGTGAGCCCTCAAGGTGTCCTTGGGTAGTGAATTTCCTTCACCCAGTCCATTAAACATCCTCACCATGTGAGGGCCTAATAGTGGTAGGAGAGTCTGGTAATACTGTAGAGTGAACCCGTCGGGGCCCAGGGCTTTGCCTGGTTTCATCCCTCCCACCGCTCGTTGTAATTCCTCTATCGTAATGGGGTCATCTAGTTCTGTCTTTGCTTCTGTCGATAGTTGGGGGATCTGGGCGGC
Source organism: Lithobates sylvaticus (assembly GCA_028564925.1). Classification (NCBI taxonomy): domain Eukaryota; kingdom Metazoa; phylum Chordata; class Amphibia; order Anura; family Ranidae; genus Lithobates; species Lithobates sylvaticus. The sequence continues at coordinate 195,771,197 of CM053026.1, read as the reverse complement.
TGTGAGGTAGTCTTTTATTGTTTTTTCGTTCTGGGTTCTAACTGGTAAGTTATATAAGGAAGCATTATAGTCCCTGAATTCCTTTGTGATCTGGGTTGGTGTGGTCTTTTTCTGCCCCTTCGGATTTATAATCTGCGGGATATATGTGTTAAGTCATTGGGTTCTAACTGCTCTGGCTAAGAGCCGCCCGCATTAATTTCCCGACTCGTAGGTAAATTTTCGGCAGATCTGTAATGCTGCCTTGGCTCTATAGTGCAGTAAGTCGACAACTTGCTTCCTGGTTTATTGATTTTTATTTGCGCACAAATACCTATGAAAAAACAGAAAGGTCAAGAGGTTCAAGATAAGATCCGTATTCAGTACAGCATATGTAACAGTAACAGTAAGTCATGTATACTAGTACATAAGGCAAATAAGAGTACAACTTGGTGATTTACTGATAGGAAGAAAACAAGGGAGCATATCCACCCTAGTAAGGGGGATGTAAGTGATCATCCAACATTTGCACGGAGTGAAGTTTCAACATAATGCCTGTATCAGCAACATAGAAGACCTTGGAGGATATTCATCGGGGGAGGGTTGTCAACATCAAAAACAATAGTGAATCCCTCCCAAGGGTATTTACATAATAGTTATTTGGTTATAACCAGACAACCGTATATAAGACTAGATGACATAATAAAAACCCAGTAACCAAGGGTAGATAAGCACGAATGAGGGGAGAAGAGAGAAGGAAAGAAAAAAGAACAAGAAAAAGGAGGGAAGGGGGGAGAATGGGGAGGGACCCAAGCACTATGAAGGGAAACAAAACCAGGCATCTAAGAAGAATAACAAATATTATGCCAGGGAGGTCACAGGTAGGAGGCAAATTTAGAGGAATGTCGAAAATGATTCCAGACCGTCCAGGTCAAGGTATACTCAGTTTTATCTGTCCCAAGAGATCAACCTTTCTAGATGACCAAAAGAATCCATTTCACAGGCCCAATCCACAAAGGATGGGGTAGCGGCCTGGCAATAACGGTACATGCAGACGCCAAGAAGTGTCGGAGAAGACTTTTTTATTTTGTTTATAGGATCCAGGTATCATCAAAAGCACAGTAATGTGGAGAGGAGAATTAAGAATTTTGTCCCCAACTAAATCATAGTAGAGGTGAAGTATTTTGTCCCAGAAAGGAGTTATAAGCGGGCAAGTGCTCCAAATGTGAGTCATGGTGCCGTGACTAGAAAATTTAAAGGACCAGGATTGCTAAAAAAACAAAACAATGTGCGTTTATTACTACTTTTATCTATCTATCTATCTATCTATATTATATATATATATATATATATATATATTGTTACCTTTTATCCTCTGCAGCCATCTCATCTCTCTTTCTCTTTTTTGTTAGGTACTGGATGACCCCAGCGAGGACCATCTATACATGGGTATAGAACCTTTTATTTATTTTTTCAAACTGTCTGTGCATTCATTTTTTTATTTTTTTTTTACATTTCTTTTTATTAGTATTTTAAGCATAAAAATACAAAAACAGAGCCTATTGGGCATACACTGGCTCAAGGTTTACAATAAGGCTCTACACAACCAAAAACAAACACAAAAGTTTAAATACCACTTATAGAGCACTACAACCTTGCTCATAGTTACCCAGATTTATGAGAAAATAAACAAAAGGGAGAATATGTCCTAGCACAATAAATAACATTAGGTATGGGGAGCACCAAGTGACAGAAAGAATGGATAAATTTGATACCTATCAAGTAACAGTTCATATCACTGAGGTCCTAAAAGACCAATGAAGGTGCAGGTAAGGAAAAGAGGACAGCTTACGTAGCAGTCATGGCAGAGCTAATCTAAATCTTCTTAAACTTTTTGGGGCAACCTCTAGATTGGTACGTATCTTTATAGAGAGGGACCACCAAGGTGATTAGAGACTTCCAAAAAGTCAAGGTGGGGGCAGTGGCAGCCTTCCACTGCATCACAATCACCTTCCATGCATAAAAGAGTAGAAGGCTCAACAGGGATCTGACCACCCTAGAGGGAGCCAGGGCCTCCACCAAACCCAATATGAAGTCTGTGCATTCATTTATAGAACTCTGTGCTCTGTGTAACATATTAACCTCACATCTGACTCACTTTGGGTGGATTCGTCACTTGATAGAACTACTTAGGTTTAGCTCTATAAAATCTTTTATGGTGAAAATGTGATATATCTTATAGCTATTGGTATTAGCTTCTATTGCTCTCCTGTGACCTGAACTGATCAAAAGATTCCTTATCAATGGCACCACAAATGTGATAATTATACCTACTCTAGTGTGGAGATAGTCATTAGTGACCCTCTTGTAGGTAGTTTTGAGACCGGCACAGTGTATATTGTATAAACAGGCATATTCAGTGTATTATTCACAGCCAAGCTAATTCTAACTGCTCAGCATAGCCTGTTTATAAAACATATTAGTGGAAGATGTTTTCTCCAACATTACATAATGCTACTAGCGTTCTGTGGCATTGTAAACCAATGACAAAACAACGGATGTGGCAATGATTGGAACAGTGCAGTTGCTTCAGAGCTTAGTGAATGTGATGAAGCTTCATGCTGCAAAAAACACTTTATCACATGCAAGGAAAATTAAACAAACAGCATTTTTGCTTACACATGATTAGAGACGATGGAAGTCAGCAGAGCTTTCCCTCATTTACTAAGCCCTGAAGAAAATGCACTTGCAGATTGCACAGTCTATTTGCCTTTAATATATCAACCCCACTGTCTATGAAAGGGCTGCATGTAGATCTGTAAAAAAAAAAAGCCTATTTTGCGCCTGTGTATATAAGTCAATAGCGAAATACAATGTAGGCTATTGAACAGACAGAATGCAACAAGTATTTGAATTTTAGCAATTGACCACAGAGGAAGGCTTATTTAACAACATGGCCAAATGTTACATACCGAAACTTAAAGTTGCCTCTTAACCACTTCAGCCCCGGACCAATTGGCAGCCAAAGGACCAGGCCCCTTTTTGCGATTCGGCACTGCGTCGCTTTAACTGACAATTGCGCGGTCATGCGATGCGGCTCCCAAACAAAATTGGCTTCCTTTTTTTCCCACAAATAGAGCTTTCTTTTGGTGGTATTTGATCCCCTGCGGTTTTTATTTTTTGCGCTATTTACAAAAAATTTAGCTTTTTGCTATAATAAATATCCCCAAAAAATATATAAAAAAAACATTTTTTTCTCCTCAGTTTAGGCCGATACGTATTATTCTACATATTTTTGGTAAAAAAAATCGCAATTAGCGATTATTGATTGGTTTGCGCAAAAGTTATAGCGTTTACAAAATAGGGTATAGTTTTATTGCATTTTATAGCATTTTTATTAATATTTTTTTTTTTACCAGTAATAGCGGCGATCATCGATTTTTATTGCGACTGCGACATTATGGCGGACACATCGGACATTTTTGACACATTTTTGGGACCATTGTCATTTATACAGCAATCAATGCTATTTAAATGCATTGATTCCTGTATAAATGACACATGCAGTGAAAGAGTTAACCACTAGGGGGAGGGGGAGGGGTTATGGGCTGTGACGTGTGTGTTTTTTTTTTTTAACATTAGGGGGCGGGGCTGACGTCTGACGTCATTGATCGGCTTTCCCGATCACAGGGAACAGCCGATCAGTGACAGGCAGAGTAGGAAGTGCGGGGAGAGGTTTGTTTACACAGACCTCTCCCCGTTCTTCAGCTCTGTGACCCGATCGTGGGACACCATCGGCGATCGGGTCCGCTGGTCCCACGGCCGTGGTCACGGAGCTCGCGACCCACGGCTAGGCAATTAAAGGGCAACGTACCTGTACGTGCTTTTGCCTAGCCGTGCCATTTTGCCGACATATATGTGCAGGAGGCGGTCGGGAAGCGGTTAAGCAATGCACATTTTTCAGCTTAATCAAGAAGCATTACAGATTTTAGTCATTCAGACATGCATGTTTGTAATAATGGTTACAAAATGTGATTATTTTAAAGGGGGGTGATTCTTTTCTATACCCACTGTGTGTGTGTATATGTGTATATATAGATATACTGTATATCTATATATACATATATAGGTGCATCTCAAAAAATTTGAATGCCATCAAAAATGTAATTTATTTCAGTAATTCAATTAAAAAAGTGAAATGTATATATTCTATAGATTCATTACACACAGAGTGATATATTTCAAGCATTTTTTTTTTTTTGTTTGATGATTATGGCTTACAGCTAGTAAAAACCCCAAATTCAGTATCTCAGAAAGCTTCAATATTACATAAGACCAATAAAAAAAAAAAAAAGGATTTTTAATACAGAAATGTTGGCTTACTGAAAAGTACAGTGATACCTCGGTTCACAAACTTAAAGTGACACTAAAGGTTTGGTCACTGACAGGTGTTTTTTCCCCTTGGGGCCAGTTCACACCACATGAAGTCCAGTGCGTTTTTTTTTTCTGCATCAAAAACGCATGGAAAGTAGGTTATATGGTTTTCAATAGCATAGTTCACACCAGTGCGGTCAGTTCCAGTGCGTTCCAGGTCCAGAACTACTGCATTTTTTCTGTACTGGAACGCTGTAAAACGCATCAAAAAACGCACTGGAACGCACCTAAATGCACCAAAAATGCACTGCAACACACTTGTCCTTATTTAAGGTTAAGAAAAAAGAGGGGGGGGAAGCACTGGACTGCATCAAAACGCACTGGAATGCATCAAAAGCGCGTATGCAGAAAAGCACCTGGAACGCATCCGGACTGCGTTTCTATGGTGTGAACTGGCCCTTAATGCATAGGATGCATTAAGGGGAAAAAATACGAACCTTTACAACCCCTTTAATTCGTGAAACGACTCTGGTCGCGAACCGAATCGGTCGCGAACCGACACAAATTTTCCCATAGGGATCTATGTAAATCAGGTTGATCCCTTTTTTTTTGAACCACAAAAATATGAAACAAAGTACAGTACAGTATGAAGAGAGATCTTCATTCTTGTCAACTGCATTATCTTTCTGCACATTCTTGTTGTCTTCATTACCGATCTGCACTTTCTTTTCAAGAACATGCTTGCTCTGAACAGTCTTGTCTCCTTCATTACTGCTCTGCACTTTCTTCTTACCACCATGCTTGCTCTAAATTTTCTTTGGAGCCATACTGGATGTCCGGTACAGTACAGTATGTGATGAAAAGCACACAAAAAAGCTTTACAGCAAGGGTACACAGGGATGTACAGCACAGTACTGTACCATATTTGCCAGCGTGTAAAGCAACTGGGCGTATAAGGCGACCCCCTAATTGTCCAGCTAAAACGTTGGTTTTGACATATACTCGCAGTATAAGACGACCCCCTTCCGACTAGTCTGTCTAGTAGCTTGACCGTTTTGTATTCATTAATAGAATACATCGCTCGCTGTGATTGGCAGAGGTTGGGACATCATCAGCCCGCGCCTCTCTGACTCTAAAAGCCAATCCGTGCAGGCTTTGTATTCATTAATAGAAAACATTGCTCGCCGTGATTGGCTCAGCGTGGACATTAATGTTGACATCCATATACCGGCGTATAAGACGACCCCCGATATTTGGGGGATTTTTTTTAAGTATAAAAGGTCGTCTTATACGGTATGTGCTAAAAAGCACACCAAAAAGCTTTTCAATAAGTGTCTTCACAGTACACTTTCAGTGTCTCTCTGTGACCACAATCTCACCTGCAGGAAGTCGCCACCACATGTCCGAGCAGGGAAGATGGCCGCGGTTTGTGAACTGAAGCGGAGTACACATACCAAAGCAAATTTGCATGTGAACTCTTCTGTTCGCAAACCGAGTTGTTCGTTAACAGAAATGTTCATGAACCGAGGTATCACTGTATGTCCATGTACAGTATAGTATGCAATACTTGGTCGGGGCTCCTTTTGCATGAATTACTGCATCAATGTGGCGTGGCATGGAGGCGATCAGCCTGTAGGACTGCTGAGGTGTTATGGAAGCCCAGGTTGCTTTGATAGCATCCTTCAGCTCGTCTTCATTGTTGCGTCTGGTGTCTCTCATCTTCTTCTTGACAATACCCCACAGTTTCTCTATGGGGTTTAGGTCAGGTGAGTTTGTGGGTCAATCAAGCACAGTGATACCATGATCATTAAACCAGATATTGGTAATTTTGGCAGTGTGGGCAGGTGTGTTTTCCTGCTGGAAAATGAAATCAACATCTCTATAAAGCTGGTCAGCAAAGGAAAGCATGAAGTGCTCTAGAATTTCCTGCTAGATGGCTGCACTGACTTTGGACTTGATAAAACACAGTGGACCAACACCAGCAGATGACATGGCTCCCCAAATAATCACTTACTGTGGAAACTTCACACTGGACCTCATGCAATTTGGATTCTGTGCCTCTCCACGTTATCTGCTGGTGTTGGTCCACTGTGTTTTATCAAGTCCAAAGTCAGTGTAGCCCTCTAACAGGAAATTCTAGAGCACTTCATGCTTCCCTCTGCTGACAAGCTTTATGGAGATGCTCATTTAATTTTCTAGCAGGACTTGGCACCTGCCCACACTGCCAAAAAGACCAACCCGGTTTAATGATATCACTGTGCTTGATTGGCCAGCAAACTCGCCTGGCCTAAACCCCATAGAGAATCTGTGGAGTATTGTCAAGAGGAAGATAAGAGACACCAGACCCAACAATGCAGAGGAGCTGAAGGCCACTATCAAAGCAACATAGGCTTCCATAACACCTCAGCAGTTCCACAGTCTGATCGCCTCAATGCCACGCCACATTGATGCATTAATTCATGCAAAAAGAGCCCCGACCAAGTATTAAGTGCATACTATACTGTACATGGAGATACTTTTCAGTAAGTCAACATCTCTGTATTAAAAATCTTTATTTTTTTATTGTTCTTATGTAATATTCTAATTTTCTGAGATACAGAATTTTGTGTTTTCACTAGCTGTAAGCCATAATAATCAAAATAAAAATGCTTGATACTCTCTGTGCAGGACCTGGACAAATGATTCCCTATATACCAGGTACATGAAATGTTTGAGCATGAAAACCGCTGCTCAATATGGCTGGTCCTAGTATGGCTGTATGTTATATAAATATATGTGAAAGCCTCAGTCAATGCCGCTCCTCTATGATTAAGCTTCGATGGGTGGGGCGAAACATGTCAGGGGCGAGGCCAGAGGAGCAACTTTGACTGAGGCTTTTACATATTGTTATCCATACTAGGACTGCCCATGGGGAGTGGCGGATTCATGCTCAAATGTTCATTGCTCACTGGATGAGTTTTCTTATGCTTGCATCCCTGCTATCCTGAGTGTCAATGGGGCCCTACACCTCAGCCTGGAGCTGCACCACCCAGTACTAATGGCCTTACTATACATACAAGAATTGGCTGTCTATGATACCCTTTATGAATACCCCCGATTGTAACTGTGATGTTCACAATAACCAATCAGATCAGTTTCTACTTGTATTTCTAGTATTTTCCTTATGGTTAAGTGACTACCACACTACAAACAGGGAAAAGTGTGACTTACTGGTCTGGAAGTTCCAGTGGCTGATTCTTTATCTTGCTGTGGAGGGATAAAATCCTCTCATCCATAAATGGACACTGAAAACATCAAGATGTCAGTAAATATATTATGTAGCACCAATGTAATTTACAAATAGATGCAAATACATTTATAAATATTTGAGGCTTGGAATGCGTGTTTTTATACTCCAGTTTATATACAGTACAAGTTACTTAAATGGAAAGTACAGAATTGTTTTCTGTTAGGCCCCTTTCACACTGGGGCGGTTTTCAGGCGGTACGGCTCGCTAAGTAATGCGCCCTGTGTACGCCTGTAAAAAAACCGGCACCAATCACTTTTCCGTGTGAAAAGCCGGGGGTTTCACTGTGTGTGTGTGTCGGGGGTAGCAGGTGCCGCAACAATATAAGGTCCTTGTAGCGCATCTTTGGAGTCGGTGATACGATGCTGTGTGGTTGTGTGTGTGCCGCTTCCTCATACCGCTCTCTTCCTTTGAAAATCGCAATTGGGAAACCGCGGGGATAGTCCGCTCCGCAGAAACCGCCGCGGTTTGTCTTCCAGCGGCGCTCTTTTGCGGAGGTGTTTTTTAACCCTTTTGCGCGCGCTAGCGGTGGGTTAAGAAACACTGTGTGTGTAGCTTTGGCCCGCATACCGTCCGGGAAAATAACGCGATGGTAACTGCAGCGCTAAATATAGCCTGCTGTTTTACCGTCGCCGCCTGCATGTGCCCCAGTGTGTAAAAAGCCAGCTCTTAGTGCCGTGTAGAGTTAATATACATTGTTTACAATACTCGAAATTGTTGTGATGAGATTTTGGCACAATATTTACAAGCTGCTCTTTCCGTTGTGAATGTTTGCTATATACAGAGATTTGTAGTGTGGTCAGCTCTCAATGGCTGGAGAAATATCAGCCACACAGGGAGTGCACTGTTCCCAGTGAGTCGCACTTGCAATGAGAGGAAAAGTAAAACACAAAAATAGTGCAGTATTATAAAAATGTAAGCAAAGCTCTAATGAACATATATAGTTGTGGTAGTGGGGGCGGGGGGGGGTGTGGGGGCGGGGGTGAGTGGGGGGGGGGGGGGGGGGGGGGGGGGGGGGGGGGGGGGGGGGGGGGGGGGGAGGGGGGGGGGGCGGGCGGGGGGGGGGGGGGGGGGGGGGGGGGTGGAGGGGGGGGGGGGGGGGGGGGGGGCGGTGTGGGGGGGGGGGGGGGGGGGGGGGGGGGGGGTGGGGAGGGGGGGGGGGGGGGGTGGGGTGGGGTTGGTTGGGGGGGGGGGGGTGTTGTTTGGTTGGGGTTTGTGTTTTGTTTGTGTACATTTATTGTTGAATTAGGGGGGGGTGGTTTTGGTTAGTGTCTGTGTACAAATATATTAATAAATTAGAAACAATGCTCTTAAAAGCGGTTGTATACCACTGGACTTTTTTTTTTTCCCTGCAAGGTAAAGTCCTAATGTGTTAGTATGCATTGCATACTAGCACATTATGTGAAACTTACCTTAAAACAAAGCTGTTTCAGCACTGCAATGTCAGTGCTACAGCTGCTTCCATCTTCACCCGTCTTGCTTCTGGGTTCACAGGCACCAGCCCTGTGACTGACCAGAGCCGTGATGATGTCACTACCGCGGGAGCTGCCATTCATGGCACAGGGCTCGGAAGGAACGGCATGGGTGGCCGTTCCTTCAGAGTCCAGTGTATAAGGGCACTCTGAGCATCAAGACCAAGAAGACAATATCTGTATTAAAAAGGGAGTCTGATGATGAGAGATCTTTCACACTTAGGGCTGCACTCACAGAGAGAAACAATCTCTAATAGGAAACAAAAAACAAAAAGAAAGGCGCCTCCAAGACAACTTTCACACCACACCGCCCATAGCGTCGGCGGTAAAATGCCGCTATTTTTAGCTGCGTTTTACCGTCGGATTTGCAGTGCATTACGGCCGCTAGCGGGGCGCTTTTACCCCCGCTAGCAGCTGAGAAAGGGTTAAAACCCCCGGCAAAACGCTGCAATAGCGGCGTTTTGACGGTTGTATTACAGCGCTGCCCCATTGAATTCAATGGGGAGCAGCGGTGGAGCAGCGGTGAGTTCACCGCTCTTTCACCGCTACGAAGAAGCTGCTGGCAGGACTTTTTGTGACGCCCTGCCAGCGCACCGCTGCAGTGTGAAAGTCCTCAGGCTTTCACACTGCTGACAATGGTGCAGCAGTTTGTGGGCGGATTGCAGGCGCTATTTCTAACGCTATAGCACCTGCAAAACGCCCTCGGTGCAGAATTAAGGACTATTTAATATCCCGGAAAGGATTAAAAACACTTACAAGACGTTTTGTTAAAAAAAAAAAAAAAAACACTTACAAGATCTGAAGAGTTACAAAGCATGTCATCAATATTAGTGCAGGTGGTCCGGCAATAGGAAGGTCCCTGGCGTGTACAGGTTCTCAGGGCTGTTTGTGTCATGCAGCGGAGGATCCTAAGGTCGCCAGCAGAAGAATAACAAAAGGCCCTGGAGTAGCTGATTGCTGGACCACCTGCACTAATATTGATGACATGCTTTGTAACTCTTCAGATCTTGTAAGTGTTTTTAATCCTTTTGGGGATATTAAATAGTCCTTAATTCTGCACTTAGAGGCGCCTTTCTTTTTGTTTTTTGTTCCTTCAGAGTGCATGCACCAGTAATGTCACTGTCTGCATGTAATGTAAATATCTCATAAACGGTGTATGTTTAGGAGATATTTACATTACCTATAGGTAAGCCTTATTATAGGCTTACCTATAGGTAAAAGGCAGTAAAGGAAGTTTACTTCCAACATTACCACATGTTAATAGATTGTTTACAGCAAGCTGATCTCTGGAAAATACATTACATTCCCATTATATATTGGTCAAAACAAACCTGTCTGAATTGAAATAGATGTAGTTTATATTCCGTTTAATTTGGCTGTGTATCTATCTAGTTTGGTTTACCAGAGATGAGAGAGCCATCAAAAAAATTACATTGCTAAAAGAACTTTCTTACACTGGAAATTTCCACAGGTTTGCAAAAACTCTGCAGGTAACCCACGGACAAAGGTCAGGGGGGAAAAAACGAATTCAGAGAGATTTAACCAGATGATCTCTACTGCTTGATGTCAGGGGTGCCTGTCCTCTACATAAACAAGCATTTCTGGCTAAAATGATAACGTGCTTATGGAAAGATCTTTGGCAGTTGGGTGTTCTGGTTGCCATCTAATGGTGTTAAAGCGGAACTTAACCCATAGATTTAACAGTTGCAAAAAACAGTTACATTCCTGGCATATTGGGAATGCAGTCATATTTTCTTGTGCTGTCAATCAAAATGTCATGTCATCGAATGACTGGTGTCATAACTGATCACATGTGCAGCTCCATGGCAGTCGCAGATCAAACAGCGACTAAGATGGCAGCTTCTTTGGTGGAAAAGGAGAAGGGTTTAGTTCTGCTTTAAGGTTTAGCATCCAACAGAAAGTCAAAAGACTGTTCCCTCACCCACCAGCATATGCGTCATGACTTCCTGCCCAATCAGTTAAACTGGCTTTTTCACACATATAGGCATTGTCCAATAGAACAACAAATTTTTTTTAGCCAGTTCTTTCCTTAGAACCTTGCACACAACAGGCAATTTAACAAGGCTTAAAAAAAAGTGAAATCTTAATTTGGTATGGTGGCCAGTGAACTCTTCTGACACTTTACTCTGACTAGACTCCAAAGCCAAAAAGGACAGTACTTTTTAGATTTCTGAAAGCATTGCAAACGACTTCTGGAAATTGATTTTTATTAATTTCTGCATGTACAACATGTTAACAATAAACCATTTTAAAAACAATCTATAATGCATGTTATAACTCAAAACAAAAGAGAAACATTTCCTAATACCATTTTCCCTACGAAACTTATAGCATCAGAAGAAAACTTCACTGATGAAGGGGTCATATGAGTTACCATAAAACAAGCCGTATCAAAGGCACTCTACTTCAAATTAGGAATGGTGGAGGCAGAAGCAAGCCATGGGCTCCAAATCTAAAATAGGTTTAAATTGGGGCAAAACTAGCTCAGTCTGTTCCTTCCAGGGTCGGAAACTTTACACAAATTGGACTTTAGATCCTCTCTACTTTGTTTCAAAGGTTGTGGCAAACAGACAGATTATTTTCATTTCTTTTTTAACTGCGTACATATCTGCAGGTATTGGTCAGAAGTTACAGACTTGCTTGAGATATCCCTAGGCCTTCATAATGTCTTCTAGGCATGCTGGAACATAGAAAACACCTTCTAAGAATTCTCTTCTTCCATGCTGAGGCTATTCTGGAAGAGACTCTCCCTCACTCCCGACACATGTCCATTTGTGTTGGTGGCTCAAAACTTTTTTTTTCTGGGGGCGGAGGGGGATTGGAGAAGTTACGTGCTTGGGTAGAATTTACATTTTATACACTTTTTTTCCCCACTCAATTTTAGTGTTATCACATCGGGGTCCAATATCTCCCAATATGATATCAGACTGTAATGACAAGTTCCCTTTAATGAAGTCTCCCCTGCCCTCCACTTAAGCTAATGGAACACAGACTGTGCTCCATTAGCTTCTTCCCAAGACACAGCTGTTGTGGAAAGTGACAGCAGAAACCCAAAGTGACATCAGTTCTGGGTTCTTACCAGCTAGCATAGATTAGAGAACAGCTGTACAGCCACCTGATCCCTTCTATCTAAAAGTTGACCGGTAATCAGATGTACAGGCATTTGTATGGAAAACCCCTTGCTGCTGCCAATGTTCAGTACTTTGACCTGTAGACAGAAGAAACAGAGTAGCTACCAAAGTAATAGTGCTTCTCTATGTCTTGCATCTGTTTATAAACACTATGTCAGAAGGTCCGATTTCTTTACAGCGACAGCCAGGAATTACTGGCAAATGCATGAAGGGGGGAAGGATAGAGTGTATTACATATAACCTGTGTACTTCAAATACGTTTTCTGGGGGATGTGTAACGCGCAAGTGATTAAAGCCTATTTCCAGTGCATTTAATTATGCAAGTTGACACAAGCTGAAAAATATCAAAATGAATACCTATGGCATGTTTGACCTTACACTCTATGTGAGATCAGTCATTAACCTACAAGATAGTGTTCTAAAAATAAACCAGAGAAAATGTAATCATACAGCATCTGAATAAGGCCCCTTTCACACAGCCATTCTGATCAGGTCCACCTGTCAGTTTTTCAGGCAGACCTGATTAGAAGGTCCATTCATTCCTATGGTCAGACAGGTGTAAATGGACTTGTGTCCGTTTACTCTCAACGGCCCAAAGAGCAGAGCGGATGTGTCATCCACCCACTCTGCCCTAATCAGTAGGGGATCTGTGAGCTGATACCCTGCAGATCTTAATGCAATCTGCCCCAGGTCTAGAAGGCCTAAGACATACACAGTGATTTATAAAAATACATACCTGGCCAAATACAAAACAGTGCAAGGTGACTCCCATTGCCCAAACATCCAGAGCCTGCAAATAATGCAAAAAAAATAAAATAAATAAAGGTTTTTTAAAGTGTTAATGTGCTAACAATGTACACCTGCCATGCACAGCAAACTATCACAAGATTCTGTATCCATGGCAACTTTCCCACACCTCCTACTCAGAGCATACATGTGAATTATCTGCAGATATTAATCAAAGAAGGAGCAGTGCAAGGTCACTATAAGGTATAAAGCATGTGGCTTTGTAAAGCATATATCCCTTTGTTTAATTGATTATATGGGTATTTTAATGGTTTGGAGGTGTTTCCATTCACTACTGATTTTACTGCAGGGTCAACTGTACCTGAAGGTATTTGCTCAATTTTTTTATAAAGAGTCAAGCTCACCATAATCATTGCACAAATTATCACTCCTTAAATTACCATTAGTGTCTGCCTGTGACATTTGAGTTTTTTTTGAGGTTTCTGTTAAGAGAAGAGTATGGATCCATTTTGGTGGTGATAAATACAGATTTAGAAGAAATAAAGACTTTCAATAGTTTAAAAACTATACCAAAAAATAATAATATATTGCAAATCTATGCTATATTTATGTGAGCAAAACAGGATTTCTGTCTAATCCTTTTTAGGAGTCCATTAAGGGCCACAGGAAATCACAAACCTCCAGGTTATTCTAGCTGCCTACTGCCTCCTACAGGAGGACTGCACATTTTCAAACATACAATAAGGTGGCAGACCAGCCCAGGATAACCCCCTCCTACCACCAGCACGCCCTAGGTTTGTAGCAAAGCATTATTGATAGCATGATCATAAACACGGAGGGCTGGGATCTAAGTCCCTCAATGGACATGAAAAGGATTTTATGGTGCATTTTCTTTCTCGCCTTTGGAGAGACACAGGAAGTCTTAAAGTATAAGTTTACCTTTTGAAAAAAAAATTATAAATGCACATTTTATTACAGGTAAAAAGGTGATTTAATATTCTTTTTCTAAGGAGCCTGCAGAGCCTTGCACCCACGATCAGTAGGTCACAGATGCAATGTGAGGCTCCTGCTGAACATGTTACACCCTAAATACGGGTATAACACATAAAATGTTTAGAAAGGTAAACTTAGCCTTTAAACCTTCAGGATGTTATCACTGTTATTGTCTCTTTGAAACCTGTTGTTTTGTACCAGCAACAACAGTTTTTTTTCCCTATTTTATCTTTCTATATACCTCTATAGTAGAGAAAGAACATATTCTGCTTCCTGTCAGCCTTTCTGTAGGGTTCTTATACAAATTTAGTTTTACACCCTCAGTGAGTATGCTCCATTTCCCTCCTTGCCCTCATCCTAATAATTAATGAATAGGCCACCAACGCACCAAAAATCGGACCTGCACAGTTTTTTCCTATGCCGCGCACCACGACTCTTGGTAGCGTGTCACTGTGCGATGCAGCGGCAGGTGCATTCCTTTAATGTGTTAGAATACCATTGAAAATGAATGGCCAAGCAATGCCCTAACTTTCATAATGTGCATTGAGGTAACGTGCGTTACTGCATTGCTTGAATGTGAATCGCCTCTTAGGGTTTAGATCTATTTTAAAATTAGATTCATTGATCATTTATTGAAATGTGTACAATGTTAAATAAGATGCAGTACTCAAGTCATAGCCTGGCCGGTATAATAGCATTGTGTTTGGACTATATGAGAGTAACTGGTATGTGTATACTGTACATGTAGTATGTGCCATAACACTTGCCTAATTTTTCACACTGTAGTTAGAAAACAATCAGAAAAGATCTGCTTTTTGAAACCTTTTAAAATGTTTATTATGCCCTCACAGATATTGGTAAAAACGATGCTTCGTAAGCGATCTTTTGGGAATCCGTTTGAAGGAAGTAGGAAAGACGAGAGATCCTTGTCCTCCCCTCGAAATCTACAAACGTAAGTGGGCCGTTATTGTGATCCATTTGTTTATAGGTCCCCAGTAGCAGGCTGAAGTATGGTTTTGCTTGAATAGAGATATAGAGGTTGCCTTTTGGCAACTTGCATGGTTGTTGGCCGTCATCCTGGTATTTTATTTACTGTCTAGGAAGTTACTTGTATGCAAGACCAGCTTTTCATTACAGAGGCCTGTAGGCATCCAACTTTTGGTACCCTAAGGCCGCGTACACACGAAGGGACAATCCCGCGGGATTATCCTCTGGACTGAAGTCCAGCGGATAATCCCCTCGTGTGTGGGCGCCGGCGGACTTTTTGGCGCCAAAGTACGGCGGACTAAAGTTTCAGGTTTTGTTTTCAAATTATCCGCTGGACTTGGAAGTCCAGCGGACAATCCCGCCGTTAGTGGGCAAGTCCGCGGGACTTTTGAAATGAAGGGACTTGCCGCTCATCGGCAAGTCCGTTCATTTAGCACGTGACTTCAGGTTACGTAGCTAGCGTAGGCAGTAAATGCCGCCGCGCTAGCTCCGCAAGCTGGCATGGATTTAAAGGGAATCCCCACGCCGAAAAAACGGCGTGGGGGTTCCCCCCAAATCCATGTCAGACCCTCATCCGAGCACGCAGCCTGGCAGGCCAGGAAAGGGGTGGGGACGAACGAGCGCCCCCCCCTCCTGAGCCGTACCAGGCCGCGTGCCCTCAACATGGGGGGTGCCCTGGGGAAAGGGGGGCCGTGCGGCCCCCCCACCCCAAAGCACCTTGTCCCCATGTTGATGAGGACAAGGGCCTCTTCTTGACAACCCTGGCCGTTGGTTGTCGGGGTCTGCGGGCGGGGGCTTATCGGAATCTGGGAGCCCCCTTTAATAAGGGGCCCCCCAGATACCGGCCCCCCACCCTATGTGAATGAGTATGGGGTACGATGTACCCCTACCCATTCACCTAAGGTGTAAAATGTAAAGTAAAAAAAAACACCCACACTTTTGAAAAAATAGTTTATTGCACTGCTCCGGGGGTCTTCTTCCGTCTTGGGGGTCTTCTCGCCGGACTCCCCCGCCATTTACCAAGCTCTTTTTACCGAGCGAGGGGAGTCCGGCTACCTTCTTCGTCGTCGCCGCCGTCTGGGGGTCTCGATCCGCCTTCGGGGGTCTTCTTCCGTCTTGGGGGTCTTCTCGCCGGACTCCTCCCCTCTCTTCTGCTCTTTTACCTAGCTCTTTCACGAGGGGAGGAGTCCGGCTACCTTCTTCGTCGTCGCCGCCGTCGTCTGGGGGTCTCGATCCGCCTTCGGGGGTCTTCCGGGGGTCTCTTCTGTTCTTGCGGCGGTCGTCGTCTTCCGCGCCGCCGGCGCCTTGTCCTTCTTCTTGTCCTTCTTGTTCTTCTTCTTCTTCCGATGTTGACACGTCGCTGTCTCTGCCCGGAATGCCTGTGCCGATCTGCGCTCGGACTTATATAGGGACATGGGGGACAGGGTCACATGCACATGTCACATGGTGACCCCGCCCCCTTGTGTTGTCACAGTCCCGGAGGATGCTGGGACTGTGAAATCGCAAGGGGGCGGGGTCACCATGTGACATGAACATGTGACCCTGTCCCCCATGTCCCTATATAAGTCCGAGCGCAGATCGGCACAGGCATTCCGGGCAGAGACAGCGACGGGTCAACATCGGAAGAAGAAGAAGAACAAGAAGGACAAGAAGAAGGACAAGGCGCCGGCGGCGCGGAAGACGACGACCGCCGCAAGAACAGAAGAGACCCCCGGAAGACCCCCGAAGGCGGATCGAGACCCCCAGACGACGGCGGCGACGACGAAGAAGGTAGCCGGACTCCTCCCCTCGTGAAAGAGCTAGGTAAAAGAGCAGAAGAGAGGGGAGGAGTCCGGCGAGAAGACCCCCAAGACGGAAGAAGACCCCCGAAGGCGGATCGAGACCCCCAGACGGCGGCGACGACGAAGAAGGTAGCCGGACTCCCCTCGCTCGGTAAAAGAGCTTGGTAAATGGCGGGGGAGTCCGGCGAGAAGACCCCCAAGACGGAAGAAGACCCCCGGAGCAGTGCAATAAACTATTTTTTCAAAAGTGTGGGTGTTTTTTTTTACTTTACATTTTACACCTTAGGTGAATGGGTAGGGGTACATCGTACCCCATACTCATTCACATAGGGTGGGGGGCCGGTATCTGGGGGGCCCCTTATTAAAGGGGGCTCCCAGATTCCGATAAGCCCCCGCCCGCAGACCCCGACAACCAACGGCCAGGGTTGTCGGGAAGAGGCCCTTGTCCTCATCAACATGGGGACAAGGTGCTTTGGGGTGGGGGGGGCGCACGGCCCCCCTTTCCCCAGGGCACCCCCCATGTTGAGGGCACGCGGCCTGGTACGGCTCAGGAGGGGGGGGCGCTCGTTCGTCCCCACCCCTTTCCTGGCCTGCCAGGCTGCGTGCTCGGATGAGGGTCTGACATGGATTTGGGGGGAACCCCCACGCCGTTTTTTTCGGCGTGGGGATTCCCTTTAAATCCATGCCAGCTTGCGGAGCTAGCGCGGCGGCATTTACTGCCTACGCTAGCTACGTAACCTGAAGTTACGTTCGAAATGAACGGACTGCTCCGTGTGTGGGCAAGTCCGTTCATTTTCAAAAGTCCCGCGGACTTTTGGCCGGCGGATTATCCGCTGGAGAAGTCCGTGCGTGTGTGGGCAAGTCCACACCCTCGGAAAGTCCAGCGGACCTAGCCGGAAAGTCCAGCGGATTGTCCGCTGGACTTAGGTCCGCCGGGAAAAGTCCGTACGTGTGTACGAGGCATTAGTAATACCTCTCTGTTGGTACAACTTTTTTGTGTAAAACATTAGCTGTTTTCTTGGTCCTAACCTGGCTTAGAAAATGGTGATGTGTATGTACTGATAATAGAGAAAAAATGTGTGACCAGTAACTATATAGGGGAAAGTCGCTTCTTTCCCTCATATTTCTGTGCATAATGCTTAATCTTGCCCAGCATATGCAGAACGCGACCAGTAAAGCCGCAGCTTCTGATAAATGCTCATTCCAGGTCAGTGACTCAATAGGCAGTCAAACAAGGATGAGGGTGATGGCTCTGGAACATGCACCTTTTAAAAGAAAGTCTGAAATTGCACAGCTTCAATATTTCTGTACTGGCTGATTACTGAAACTACAGCTAAGCCCAGAAAAATGCTACAACAAATTTCCAATGTACTCCTGCATAATCTCAGCAGCAGTATGGTGTCACTGCCTTTACCTCACTTCAGTAGAGAGGTGAACATTTTCCAGCCATGACAATGTTTTGTAATTTTATAATTATAAAGGGCTGTAGATAAAATGTGCACCAACTAGTTCAGTAGTGGCTGCTGTTGTATTTTGTACTTAAATAGAATTGACCTTTACAATGGTGGTATATTCAGATACCTTAATAAGTGAACATAACTTTGATTCACGTTGAGACATTATGATTTGGTAGTAAAGTAGCTTGAAAATGTACATCCAATATTTTTTAATGGTAGCTTAATAGTGCATCCCTAAAATTATACCAATGTACAACTTAAAAAAACTAAACAAAATATGTACAGACTAAATATCAGTCAAATAAATATTTAACATTTTTTAATAAGACTCACAATAAATGTATAAATGCATTGGTGACATTAGCAACCACTTTTTCCCCATAGCTATTATAGACTCACTTTTTTCAGGCCTTATACATAGGTAATAATATTACAGAGTTTAACTATTTGAATTTGACAGTCTTTTCTTCCAACTTTAGTAGCCCATCGCCCTCCAGCAACGCAAGATGATTAGTGTTTTACCTGTTGTCTTATATACCTCAAAGCTAGAGCCACAGAATTTAGGTTAGCCACTGTAATTGCTTCATACTGGACACACTGAACATCCATTTTGTGAGTTCCCTGCAGGGGAAAATCCTCACTTAGCAATGGCAGATTACAGACACTTGGGAGCGGGGGCCCATGAATTCCATTTCAGGCTCTGAGGAAACTCAAACTCAGATTTCTCTCAGGGTGAAGGCTTTCCTCTTGTTCAGAAGGAGGCTCTGATACTGACACTGCTCCCACCCTCTGAATTGGGCTCCCTTACAGACACACAACATGCATCCTGCTATTGTCTGTCCGCAGGTGCCAACAGCCATAAATTCTCATCACAAACAGAAAATTTCCCAATTTACATTAGAAACCGAGGGTTTAGTTGCACACATTTGCAAATATATGTGAAAGCTTCAGTGCCTTGCCAAGGCCCCTCTGTATCTGAAAGTCTCCAAGTCAGAGCACATATAGCAGTGTAGAAATTAAGGACAGGTTTGCCCACTCCTCCTTAAAGGCACAGGGACACATTGAATGCCCAGCCATAAATGCTCTTCTGTCTCTTCTACCCCTGACTTTATTTATGGGTTACAACCTGAATTACCTGGCACATTTACATTTGCAGTAGGCAAGAGGGACTCAGACATCTAAGAGGAGGCTGCTGAAGATTTTTCACTGCAAACATTTTGTGAAGTTAATTCTTCAGCAGGCTTTTTGATTGACAGTGCATACTAGTTTCTGGCCGGATACAATTAGTTCAGGACAGCATTTACATAATCCAGTAGAAACAAAAAATAAGACAATTCCTAGAATGACTTTCCCTACTCTTGACCAAGCCAACTGGGCTTCATATAATGATTGTCCTAACTCCGAGAGGTTATTCACTGCTTCTGGCATTTTTTTCTATCCTATGGAAGAAGAATTAAAAACGGGATGGACTGTTCCCACTGTGGGCCTGGCCATTTTTGCACTAAATAATCAATCTGCTGTTCCAATTGAGGTTATTCCCTTCTTTAAGGATTAAGTTAGAGACTCTTTTGAAGACATCCTTTGCTCTGGTTTGTCCAGCCCTGCAGCTATTGCCACTTTGTTAGTTGCCTAGACTTTGGCAAAATGGACAGGAGAATGCAATAGTGAACTTTCTCCTGATAAGAGATTATCCTAATCTTTCTGCAAGATTCCAGCTCTTGCCCTCAGCCCTTCTATTTAGCATAGATGCCATTCTGCAAAACATCCTTACTTTCTGTGCATATGCACGGAATTTTATAGCTTAGAACTTGGTCTGCTGACCCTGGTCAGGAAAGGGTGCCTTTTGCAAATAGCTTCAAAGGCAAGATCCTCTTTGGAAAATCCCTTGAGGAGTACATTAAGATGGTTATGGAGGGAAGGGGGTTCCTACCCCACTATCCCCAATCACACCTCCCTTTTGAATTTTCCTCCTCTACCATATATGTACTATGTGTTAGCCCTGTTCAGGCGTCATCATCTAATGCAGGTCTATCCTTTCATGGCAGACCCTTCACCTCTAAGCCCACCGGAACGGCTCAGAAGCCTTCTTAACATGGAAGGTTTGTCTCCACTTCTGGAGGTGGAGGGAAGTCTTCTGATATTTTCTCAAGTAGCTAGGCTCCTGAAAGGTCTCCTGTAGACCTGCCACAATGTCTACTGCAATAGCTTTGCTTCTGCCTGGTCTCCTGTAGACCTGCCACTATATTTCTCATATGGAAGATTTTCCTCCTTTATTATCAAATGTGATGTAATGAGTTATATTCCCTTTATACATCAATGAAATTCCAATGTCCGGAGTACCTGGGACTAATTCTGACAACATTTTTCTTTAGCACAATATTTTTGTCTATGCCTGGCCCTAAGTTCATGTAGACATGATTAAGCCCTTTGTAGGGGGAAACGCAATGGCTCTGGAGGTGGACAGGTGAGCGTATGTATGTTGTGAATCATCTGCATAGTATATTAAAGCTGGTTTTACACCAGTGATGGCATTAGTATACATCCTCTTCTTTTCTAATTTGTAAGCCTGGCTTTCATACTTTGGCTTTAATACTGGCTCTGGCTTCTATACTTTGAGTTACAACAACTTTGCAAATAAGGACTTCTGACTTGCAGCCTGTAAGTCAGCCTTGTTAGAACAAAAGCAGCATTGGCTGCCTACATTTCACTCATGACAAGTATACTTTTAAATTATATTAAAGGATTGAATTTTAAAAATACGGTAATTTAAAAATAAAAAACATGTCATACTACATGCTCTCTGCAGTCATTTTTGACAGGCCCCTCCCTCCTGCTGTGTTCCCCCAGAGCAAGCTCACTCCCGAGCCGCTGGACTATGTGTCCATTCACACACAGTTGCGGTTCAGCCCCGCCCCTCCTTCTCCTCATTGGCTCACTGGCTGTGATTGACAGCAGCGGGAGCTAATGGCAGAAGATTTTTTATCTTAATGCATAAAGGTAAAATAAACGTTCTGCCTTTAGAACCACTTTAAGATATTTGTACTTGCCCTGCATTTAGTGGAGGTAGCTAATACAGCATTGATAATAAATCTGCCTTTTGGTTTACTGAGAAGCAATGGCATTACTAATGCACATTCAGCAGGTAAAATGGCTGCCACCATGTGTGCATAACATATCTTTTTAGATAGCAGGAACTGTATATTGAATATAAACCATTGTTGGTGTGAATAAAGTGTTCAGATTAATTTATTTTTTCATTGTAGAAAAAACGAATCAGGGAAAATATCAGGAAAAGGTAACTTGAGTAAAGCTCCGGAAGCAGTCTCTCTTCTGTCCACTTGATGGCCTGTGCCCTAACCTAACACAGCTTTGCATGATGTTCTCACACACAACCTTACACAAGGCAGGTATTGCCTGTCTACAGCTAGTTTTGTACTGTAAAGTGCCAGATCATAAAGAGCACATACACCTAAAGTCTGAGGGATACATTAGTGATGCCAAGCAGAGGACTGCCATTGAGTAACAGAGTTGTAAGGAAAGTAGAAGAGCTTCTTGTAATTGGTGTTGCCAACCCTAAGACTAGGTTCACGCTACTGTAATGCAATGTACTGCGAACTTGATCCGTTTTTTTTGACCTGTGTAAGGTGCGAATTTGCCTTGCATTTTGAGGTGGACAGGTGCGAATTTACCGCGATTGTAGCACAAATTTCAGGAGGCAGTGAGCATTTCTCAGAGATGTGAACTGTGTGCTACGAGTTTACTGCAAGTTCAATTGAAGCCTATGAAGATAAAATTTGCACTGCACCCTAGGAATTCACATCGCACCCGCAGTCAACATGCACAGGACCCTTTTTTTTTTTTTCTCGCACCAAATTCGCAACGCATAGATGTGAACCAAAGCCATGGAATACTAGGATTTTTACATGACCTGCGAATCGGTGTGTTCCTAAACGCATTAAACCCACTGTAAATTTGCATCAGTGTGAACCTAGACTCAGGATCTTTTTTACCATACCAATGATTAATATGCTTTTTTATCTTTATGGCAGCTAGCTTAATGTGAGGTGTATGATCCTTATTTAGATTGTGGTACATTTTATGACAACTGAGAAATGTTTCTTCAACGAAAATGGGCTCTGGGGTCAATTCAGAACACTTGTTTCAGGTCAATGAATAATTTATAAATGTACAAGAGAAGGCCTTTAGTTCACCTCATATGTTTTACCAGCAGGGAATTTGATATCACTGTGTTTATATTCATAGAGGAAAAGGTCTGTGTAAAAATAGAATCACAGGATCTAACAACAGGCGTAGATTGACCACATACTACCTGCATTGTACGGACCAAAAATAGACAACAGTTTGAATGTCCTCCCAGCTGATTACATTATTTAAAGCCCAACTTTAGGAAAATGTAAATAGCCGAGGGTGGGGGGGGGGGGCAAACTGCAAGAGTTAATGTAATAAACTGGTTGCTGTATTGGTTTTTGCCTTTTATTCAGGACTGTTTCTTGTGTGGGTAAATGCAAAAGCCTTGTTTCTGGCAAAAATGATATGATTTTCTAATATTTACCCAAGGCCATTATCTTCAAATCCAGACCGACAGAAGAGTGTACACTCTGGAGTAGGGATGAGGTCAGGCATGTTCAGATCCTAATCCAAACCCACCTGAGCTATCCTGCCAGGAAGCTGTCACTTTGCATGGCCAATCAAAAGCGGCCGAGGCATTGCCCAACCCCACAGCTCTGGAGTTTGCCAGAAGGGCTGGTATGTCTAAATGTATTTGATAGTTGGTGTGAGATCTATCTCCTGGATGGCTCAGACCTGTTTGAATAAAGCATTATGTGGACCTTCTTTACCAATACTGTGAAACAGAGCCATTACATAAACCATATTGCTCCTCTAGGCACAACAACATTTTGCCATATGAACAGATTTGGGGCAAAACTGTTTTTATTGAACAACTCCTTTAATCTCTAGTCTGGCTTAATTATCTTGTCTCCTTTCCCCTCCCTGTATCTCCAAGTAACACAAACTACATTAGGTGACTACAGAATGAAGCATACTGGGACATACAAATCTGCAGTTTTGCCTGCTGTTATTTTTTTTAAAAGCATGCTTCCCTTATAGATCCTTCTTCACTAAAACTGCCACCCAAGGAATCATACACAGGGATTTATTTCCATCTAATATACTTTTTCTTTTCAAGTCAGTATAAAAACAAAAGCAACTCAAAGGCAGCTTATGAAGTCAATCAAAAACAACTTAGAAGAAAGTCAAGGATAGAAAAGAAGGTTGTGCAGAGTAAAACTTGAAGGCCAAGATTGGCAGCTTCTAGAAATTCTAGTTGTATAGCGGTCATGCTGATCTAATGTCTTAAATGTGAATACCTGACTTGTTGGCTAAAAATCTATTGAAGTCAGGGGATTGGCATTTCTGACAGGCAACTCACATTTTCAGAGGACATTCACAATTGCAGCCTTTAGGTTTCTCCCAGCATATTTCTATGGAAGTATAATGCATCTGACTTGTTTCTGAATCCTTTGCATGGCCCATACCGCAGTCAGGGGGCTTTCAGGGCTGTGAACCCATCCCTGCACATCTGTCAAACTCAGATGTGAGTCCATATATTAGCTGCGTACCTATTGATTAACACAGGATGCTCTGCAAAACATAAACAGCTCCTCACACTGCACGTATCTTTGTTTCCATGTGAATGAACCCTTATCTTCTTTGCTACTGCCTATGTACAGTATATACAGTATCTCACAAAAGTGAGTACACCCCTCACATTTTTGGAAATATTTTATTATATCTTTTCATGTGACAACACCGAAGAAATGACACTTTGCTACAATGTAAAGTAGTGAGTGTACAGCTTGTATAACAGTGTAAATTTGTTGTCTCCTCAAAATAACTCAACACACAGCCATTAATGTCTGAACCGCTGGCAATAAAAGTAAATACACCCCTAAATGAAAATGTCCAAATTGGGCCCAATTAGCCATTTTGCCTCCCCGGTGTCATGTGACTTGTTAGTGTTACAAAGTCTCGGGTGTGAATGGGGAGCAGGTGTGTTAAATTTGGTGTTATCGCTTTCACGCTCTCATACTGGTCACTGGAAGTTCAACATGGCACTTCATGGCAAAGGACTCTCTGAGGAACTTAAAAAAATAATTGTTGCTCTACACAAAGATGGCCTAGGCTATAAGAAGATTGCCAAAACCCTTAAACTGAGCTGCAGCTCGGTGGCCAAGACCATACCTCGGTTTAACAGGACAGGTTAACAGGACAGGTTCCACTCAGAACAGGCCTCGCCATGGTCGACCAAAGAAGTTGAGTGCACGTCATATCCAGAGGTTGTCTTTGGAAAATAGACGTATGAATGCTGCCAGCATTGCTGCACAGGTTGAAAGGGTGGGAGGTCAACCTGTCAGTGCTCAGACCATATGTCGAACACTGCATCAAATTGGTCTGCATGGATGTCATCCCAGAAGGAAGCCTTTTCTAAAGATGTTGCACAAGAAGCCCACAAACAGTTTGCTGAAGACAAGCAGACTAATGACATAGATTAATGGAACCTGTGGTATGATGAGACCAAGGTAAACGTATATGGTTCAGATGGTGTCAAGCATGTGTGGCAGCAACCAGGTGAGGAGTTCAAAGACAAGTGTGTCTTGCCTACAGTCAAGCATGGTGGTGGGAGTGCCATGATCTGGGGCTGCATGAGTGCTGCCACCACTGGGGAGCTACAGTTCATTGATTGAACCATGAATGCCAACATTTACTGTGACATACTAAGGCAGAGCATGATCCCCTCCCTTCAGGGACAGGGCTGCAGGGCAGTAATCGAACATAACGACCACAAACACACCTCCAGGACGACCACTGCCTTGCTAAAGAAGCTGAGGGTAAAGGTGATGGACTGGCCAAGCATGTCTCCAGCCCTAAACCCTATTGGGCATCCACACAGGAGCGCAAGGTCTATAACCTCCACCAGCTCTGTGATGTCCCCATGGAGGAGTGCAAGAGGACTCCGGTAGCAACCTGTGAAGCTCTGGGGAACTCCATGCCCAAGAGGGTTAAGGCAGTGCTGGAAAATAATAGTGGCCACACAAATTATTGACACTTTGGACCCAATTTGGACATTTTCACTGAGGGGTGTATTCACTTTTGTTGCCAGCGGTTTGCACATCAATGGCTGTGTGTTAAGTTATTTTGAGTGGACAGCAAAAGTACACTGTTATACAAGCTGTACACTCACTACTTTACATTGTAGCAAAGTTTAATTTCTTCAGTGTTTTCAAATGAAAAGATGTAATAAAATATTTACAAAAATGTGAGGGGTGTACTCACTTTTGTGAAATACTGTATATTTTTTGAAATTTTTTAATTTGCTTCTTAATCTGCAACTAACTTGACTGACCTGACTTTCATTATCCGATGTTTACTAGTACCATCTGTCATGCTGTTTTCCTGTTTCCATAAGGCTGTTATGGAATGCTTTTTTTACATTATAATCTGCTTATATAGAATATGCATTACTTTCTGGAATCTTTGTAATTTTGTCTTTAATTCACAGGATCCAAGGCAGCGATGAAAGCTTGAGAGATAGCGACTTACAAGAGGTAGGGGAGGATGAAGTCCTTTCCTGAGGATCCCTAAGCATAGTTGCTGTGGTTTGGGAATACCATCTATGACGGACGACGTATAACACACCATGTATAAAATGAAATGTGCATGCTATGTGCTCAAGAACACATTATGTTGCTGCATGCGCTCATGACCTTAATGTCCTGCCTTGGGTGATAAATAGTTAAACATTTCTTGCTATTGGCTCACTCTTCAAGTGACTGCTGGGGAATGATCCAGAGATGGTGCTTGTATTGTACATATTGCAACAAAAAAAAACTCAAAGTGGCTTGTAGCATGTCTTAATGATGCCAAATACAACATAAAGTGTACATATCTAAGGCTTTCAGGACATTAAAATTTACACAGACAGTGGTCTGACATTACTTTAATGTACTTTATGCCCCATCGTAAGGGGTTCTTGAAAGATACAGGCTTGTTGATTTGCCCTTTGAAGGTTTGCTTTAAGGATTTTCACAGTAATATTTTAACACTAACCAAAGTGTTTTGTGTGCCGCCATTAAAAGTTTATCTGTGGTGACTCTTGGATATGTTGGATGGCACATGTCAGATGGCAGCTGTCCATCCTTCTGGCTTTTTGCCAATAGTTTTTATATAGAGCTAGCGGCAGTGTGGTTGTGCAACCACTAGGGGAATTCTTGAATCGAAAACATGCCTTGATGTGTTTCATGTAATTCACAAATACATATTCTGCTGCCAATACTATTTACTTATCAGCCCACTCTTCCTTTATTCTGTGTATAAGCTCATTATTAATATAATGATTTAAATTGCATGGAACAAGTACAAAAGAAGCTATGAATATGACTTCCAAGACAACAATACAGCCAACACTATCTGCGAACATCATGTGGTACATGCAGTTCTGTGACAAATCCAAATTATCCTCATTAGATATTGAACTGCCAGTTTTATCACAGTGCTAGTGTATAAGTTAGTGGATCAGTGCCAATCATTTCGAATCAGTACTGGTTAGCAGATACCTCTCACAAGCTGGGACAAAGGGAAAGTGCTACAAGAAGCAGGTGCTAGCTTTTATTACCTGACCTAAACAAGAAAGCTGGAGAATGATTGTTTGCCGTAACCAGCACCTAAACTTTAATTTGCCCCAATTTTTGAAAAGGGTTGTGTAACTGTAGATGTGCCGTCTAAAAATGTATATTTGGTGTACAGATCAGTCTTTGAAAGATTGTAAATATATCTTGTATTTCCTATTTAAGATTTAGATTCGTTTTTAGGTATTTCTCGGAATGATCCAGGAAAAATATACAGAACCCTGATTAACTTTCAGATACTATTTAGGTATGATCGAGAAAATAGATATGGACACTAAACGTACATGTGTACTTACATCACCCTCCATAGCAAGCAGCAATGGGCTATAACCACTTATTTTTGTGATATGTGCTGCAGATGTGTTGGCAGGCTGAAATACAGCAAAACATTAATATCTCCATCCTCAGGCTTCCCTGGTTCAAGCCATGTCATTGTGCTTCTATAGCAACAAATTGTACAGTGATAGTCTTCCCTTTGTAGAGTGGCTTTCCGTGCATTGTGCCTCCTATACTGGAGGAAGGTATATGCACTAGATTTAAAGATTGTCTTAGGCTATGGTCTCCTGAAGTGTAGGATTTGTGTACTGGTGTTGTGAGTAATCTTTACAGCCCAACAGGAGGATATACTTGCTCTACTGTATAGCTTTCAGGGACAGTTAGGACTAAAGCCCTTTGAAGACAGTGTTGGTACAGATATAACCAGTATAGACTTCAGGTACAGGTGGTACTGAATTAACACAAAATCTGCTATGGTGGTACATGCCTAATCAGAGTTCTTCGATAATACTAACCACAATTACTCCTCCTCAGGACACAACATCTTTAGCCATGTAAGCAGAGGATGTATAAATGACCAAAGGAAAATTGCTTCACACTGCAAATTTTGTAATGTACACAGTAAAAGGCCAGATGACACCTGGTTGGTTGCAGTAAGCACCACCTTCATATTTCCTTTCTGCAGTTTTTATATTGTGACTCTACAAAGTAAAGTTCTAGTATTCATAGCATGTTTTTATTGCATGGTTCTCCGCAGAGTGGACAAATCTGCATGTTTGTTGTCAAAAAGTTGTCAAAAACAAAAATGTGATTTGCAGATTTGCCCAGTTTATTAATTGAAGCTCAACACCAATGCCAGCTATAGTATTTTCTGAGTATATGATTACTTAGTTGAGACTTGGTGTTAGATTTCTCTGTAACCAAGCAGAGATTCTGGGGTAGATCCAGAACATACAGATGATACACACCGATCACCCATTACATTATGACTGCTGATTAGTAAGGTGAATAACATTGATTATCTCATTACAATGGCATCTGAAAGATAGGATTATTAGGCACTAAGTGAACCTGTTGTCATTTAACCCTTTGCCGACCAGTGCACGACGATATACATCGGCACAATGGCACGGCTGGGCAAATGGGCATACAGGTACGTCCCCTTTAAATCGTGGCATAGTGGGCGCGCCGCATTCTCTGTGAGCATGCCCGCGGGTCCCGTGGACTCGATGTCCGCCGGGGGCCCGCGATCCTATCACGGAGCGGCAGAACGGGGAGATGCCTATGTAAACAAGGCATTTCCCTGTTCTGCCTAGCAACATGACAGAGATCTACTGCTCCCTGTCATGTTGTAGTGAGCCCATACCCCTACAGTTAGAATCACTCCCTAGGACACACTTAACCCCTTGATCGCCCCCTAGTGTTTAACCCCTTCCCTGCCAGTGTCATTTACACAGTAATCAGTGCATTTTTTTATAGCACTGATCGCTGTATAAATGGCAATGGTGTCAAAAGTGTCTGCCATAATAGCGCAGTCACAATAAAAATTGCAGATCGCTGCCATTACTAATAAAAAAAATTAATAATAAAAATGCCATAAATCTATCCCCTATATTGTAGACACTAACTTTTGCGCAAACCAATCAATATAAGCTTGTTGCAATTTTTTTTTACCAAAAATATGTAGAATAGGTGGCCTGGTCTGATGAATCACATTTTCTTTTACATCATGTGGATGACTGGGTGTGTGTGCACAGCGCTTACCTGGGTAAAAGATGGTGCCAGGATGCACTATGGGAACAAGGCAAGCCGATGGAGGCAGTGTGATGCTTTGGGCAATGTTATACTGGAAAACTTTGGGTCCTGCCATTTATGTGGATGTTAGTTGACATGTACCACCTACCCAAACATTGTTGATGACCAACAATGTTGATGACATGTACCACCTACCCAAACATTGTTGATGGTTCAAGAATGGTTTGAGGAACATAACGAGTTTGAGGTATTGACTTGGCCTAAAAAATTCTCCAGTTCTCCATCCAATTGAGCATCTATGGGATGTGCTAAAAAATCCAATCCACGGGGGCCCCACCTCCTGTCTTACGATCTGCTACTGACAGCTTGGTGCCAGATACATAGCATATCTTCAGAGATCTTGTGGAATCTATGCCTCGACAGGTCTGGGCTGTTTTGGTGGCAAAAGGGGCACTTACTCAGTATTAGGTGGGTGGTTATAATGTTATGGCTGATCGGTGTATATGCCTGTGCTGCTGTAGTAGTGTAACCTATTTGCCTGGAAAGGCTCAACAATGGTATAGTAAATTACATATTGTACTTGCGTGCCAAGAGTGCCCTAATCTCACAGAAGATTGGTTAGCTCTCAGTTGAATTTACAGTAAAAGAACAGTGATATAATTATATGGGACTAGCCTGAATATTTTCTATGTTATCAAACTAACAAATTTGGTCCTGAAAATGTACTTTTTGTTGATATTCATGTGTATAAGGTAAAAAAAAATTCTTCACTCTGCTACTACTCACTGTCACGGAAATAGCATATAATGGACCTAGATCTTCATACTCTCAGATCAGTATATTTCTGTGGCCTTTTTTAAGTAATTAAGTATTAAGTAACACAGGCCACTTCTTTATATAAAAAAAAATAAAAAAAAACTCTGGTGAAGTTTTGTTTCACCAAACAATATGGAGCAAATGCCACACAAGGTTCAGTTAAAAAACGTCTTTATACCAAGTGGAAAAGTCCAGTGATCACTGCACCTGCAATCATCACTGATGCTTTTTTCCAAACCTCTACTATTGGGCACTTGTTGGGTAAAGAGCGTCTTCTGATTGTGTGTAGGTTACTGCAGTTACACTGCCATATACTGTAAGTTTTTATGCATTTGCATTAAGCAGTTTAGACCTGGTACTTCCAAATGTGCTTGTATGGTTTCAGGAAACCATTCGAATCAAGCCAATCTCAGTCGTGATGCAGTAAGTCACTTATTGTGTATAAAAGTAGTTTGCTATAAAACACCTCTACCTCCAAAACATTGAGAACTTAGTGCTAGTAGTGAAATAACTATATTCATAACAAACCTGTTGAATATATGTCTGATAGTATTGTGTGAGTGGACAGGCAAGATTATATGTTCATGTATTGTAGGTTGGGAACACATTGACCAAAATATGATTATTATACAGTTTGTAAAATGTTGACTTCCACTTGTGGGTGAAGTATAAACTAATTAAAGTGGTTGTAAACATCATTAAATAACGTCATTTAATATGAACAAAGCATATCCCTCCATAGTGTGTACTTGTCTTAATTAAGAGCACTAAGTGTTATTTCTGTCTGCTGCCTCGTTCCTCTGCTATCTGCATGAGCCACTTCTGACAAGATTTCCTGACACCAAGAGACAGGGGAGGGACCTGCAGCTGATTAACAGCCTCAGCTCTGATGCTGTGTGAAGGGGGGGGGGGGGTCCCTTCCCTCCCCTCTAATCAGCTCTCAGAGCTCTCCTCACTGATGTAACTTCAGCTCTCCGACTCCTGCTTTTCAGAGCTAAGAGATCCTGTGTAATTTCTGCACTTTGAATGGATGTAGGAGAAAGACGGCTGCAGATAAACAGGTACAATTGATGTAGGAGGATTTGTTTCATCTCTGACCAGTCACTTCACTGGGTATATGTGAGGGTTTGCAGCCACTTAAAATAGTTAAAATAAGTGTGAAGCCGTAAAATTGAGTGAAAAGGTAAAGTGGAGTTCAATGGACACATTTTCCTTCTAGCCAGTCAGAGAATAATATTTTTCTAATGAATATTCAAAAATGGTAGAAAGTCTTTTGGGTGTTGCTATAGCAATACATCATATGGCCCCACATTATAATTCATACATCATATGGCCTCATAGTATAATTCATACATCATATGGCCCCACATTATAATTCATACCTCATGTGGCCACATAGTATATAATTCATACCTCATGTGGCCCAAAGTATAATTCATACCT
The DNA here is from genome assembly GCA_028564925.1 of Lithobates sylvaticus. Lineage (NCBI taxonomy): Eukaryota > Metazoa > Chordata > Amphibia > Anura > Ranidae > Lithobates > Lithobates sylvaticus. Next base: position 195,739,974 of record CM053026.1, on the reverse strand, counting down.
CATATAGCCCCATAGTATAACTCATACATCATATGGCCCCATAGTATAATTCATACATTATATATCCCCATAGTATAATTCATACATCATATGGCCCCATAGTATAATTCATACATCATATGGCCCCATAGTATAATTCATACCTCATATGGCCCCATAGTATATAATTCATACATCATATGGCCCCATAGTATAATTCATACCTCATATGGCCCCATAGTATATCATTCATACATCATATGGCCCCATAGTATAATTCATACCTCATATGGCCCCATAGTATAATTCATACATCATATGGCCCCATAGTATAATTCATACCTCATATGGCCCCATAGTATATAATTCATACATCATATGGCCCCATAGTATATAATTCATACATCATATGGCCCCATAGTATAATGCATACATCATATGGCCCCATAGTATAATTCATACATCATATGGCCCCATAGTATATAATTCATACATCATATGGCCCCATAGTATAATTCATACATCATATGGCCCCATAGTATAATTCATACATCATATGGCCCCATAGTAATTCATACATCATATGGCCCCATAGTATAATTCATACATCATATGGCCCCATAGTATAATTCATACATCATATGGCCCCATAGTATAATTCATACATCATATGGCCCCATAGTATAATTCATACATCATGTGGCCCCATAGTAATTCATACATCATATGGCCCCATCGTATAATTCATACATCATATGGCCCCATAGTATAATTCATACATCATATGGCCCCATAGTATAATTCATACATCATTTGGCCCCATAGTATAATTCATACATCATATGGCCCCATAGTATAATTCATACATCATATGGCCCCATAGTATAATTCATACATCATGTGGCCCCATAGTAATTCATACATCATTTGGCAATTTCTGTACATAAAGGACTAGATCCTGCGCTTGTTCGGAGGTCTTGTAGAGTAGCAGGCATAGTCCTTCTGACCTGAGAAGATGGAACTGACATGGAAATGATCAGTTGAATAAGTGATTCACGTTTAAGAAATTGTATTTCAGTAGTTAATACTGCTCCCAGTGCTGTTATTTTTTAGGAGCTGAAGATATTTTGCTAGCGATTTAAAATTATACCTCTCCTTTCATAACAGAAGAAACAGTGTTTCCCTGTTGTCAGCTGACCATCATTTTTACGATATACATTTTTCTGCATATTAGGAAATAAATATATTGTTTGCAACCATTACTTTTTGGCAGTTTACGCATTTTGAAGCAGAACATAGGGAATGACGGCAAATGATAAATTCTGCTTATTACATTGTCTCTCCATTAATGGTATAATTTTGAGATGACATTGTTATCAGGGCAGATTATTCTTCCTGCCCTCTTTTGGCTATTGTTCTGCCTCTTCCCTCCTACTCCAGTCAATTAGTGTGGTATCACAATAAGATGATCAGAGGTCAGTCCTACATGGTGGCTGGAGAGCATTACAGAAGCAGTTTGTTCACCCACTAGAAATACAGCTAGAGCTGGCAGCTAGAAGAGCGGGGCAAACAAACTCTCAATCTGCTAGAAGTTCAGCTTGTACCAACCCAGAATGTGCAGGAACAGCAACACCGAGGACTTGGACAGATTGCAGTGGCAGGAAGGATGTCAGTCTGGAACTGTTTTATATACAAAACTGTATTATTGACAGTCAGCTCTATGATGTTTGGTGGCAATGTGCTACTCCTGGCAACCCTGCCACCTATCCAGCCCTGCATTATGGATATGGGAAACACATGCATTTTAAAGTGTTACTAAACCCACAACAGTAAAATCAGTCTATATGCAGTAAAGCATGCTTGTTATACTAACTGTGGAAGGGGTTAATTCTCTGCATTGTGTAAAAAGGCTGTTTGATATTGCCTTCTCTGATCCTCCCTTTTTTTCCACAGTTCCCAATCTATCTGCTGATAGAACAAAGCCTTGGGGGCAAGCTGCACATGCTAAATTTGGTGTATATTGCTAGAGAGTTTTATTTTTCTTGGGAGAGTGCATGTGATCAGCACAGGGCCAATCAGCCTCATAACAGAAGACATTCAGGGGAGCATGAAAACTCCTCTTACATGCTTTAACCAGACACTGATAGAAGTCACAAGACTGCTATATACTGCTGATGAGAAAAGGTATTTAGCAGTTTATAGTTACTAAAATAATCGCATTTCCATGTTCTGTGTACCGTGGGAGATCAGAAATAGTGAATGCAGGGTACTGGTTTTAGTAACAATTTAAAGAGGAGCTCCAGGCTCCTGCAAAAAAATAATTAAAAGTTATCAGCTACAATACCGTAGCTGCTGACTTTTAATATTAGGACACTTACCTGTCCAGGAATCCAGCAGTGTCTTCCCCCCAAGCCGATTTTTCCATCTGGTTCTGCCACCGCCATCTTCGCTAAGGGAAACAGGCAGTGAAGCCTTGCAGCTTCACAGCTGGTTCCCTACTGTGCGCTGCGCTCTCTGATTGGGTCAGCTGCAGAGCACGGAGGAGGGAGGCCAAACTTCTGGCTGTGGGAGCGAATTCAGCTCGAAGTTGGAGCAGGTACCTGTCAAAACCAGGTACCCACTCCCCCTTCCCCCCCAAAAGGTGCCAAATGTGGCAGCGGAGTGGGGGGAGGAGACAGACAATCGGAGCTTCCCCTTTTGGGTGGAGCTCCGCTTTAAGCAATGATATAATTTACATTAAATTCTCCATCCTGGTCTTCGTTGAGGTATCGATTTTTAGAGTGAAGCAATGTTCAGAAACAGATTGAAGTTGCACCAAAACGAATGCCATTATTTAGTAGAGGCAAGCATGATACAAGTTAAAGTAACATTAAAGGTTCAGCTTTTTTTCCCTTTAAAATAATAAACATGTCATACTTATGCTTTGTCCAATGGTTTTGAACAGAGCAGCCATGACCCAAAACAAGTATGTGCATGTTGGGTGTCCCAAATCCTGATATGTATATGCTTTTTCTGGTTCAGTAACTCATTGCAGAAGGATGAGGATGACTGTCTGGAAGGTTGTACATTCCAAACAAGTCAACAAGAAAATTATAGGTTGCTTTTACATACCTCCCAAAGCCTGGTAGAAAAACTCCCAGCGATGGTATCATCCCATCCTGCCTTGACAGGTGAGAGAGAGCAGATGGGAGGGGGTTTGAGTAGCCTGGGAGTGTCTTAGCAACAAGGCAGGATGTATGGGATGATGCCATCCCTGGGAGATTGTCCGATAGGGTTCTAGAGGTATGTATATGGCCTACACCCATAACAAGAGCATTATTTAAGTTTGGTCAGAGCTGCACAGTTTGTTTTAGTCGCCTCTTACCTGCGTTTTTTCTACTATTTGCTACCATTAAAGTGGTCTCTATAGGTATATGTAGGCATCCTTTGATTCCTGCATAGTACTGATCAACAGGGGCGTACCTAGTGCATTTGGCACCCGGGGCGGATCCTATATCTGGCACCACCCCCCCACCCTAAAAACTTAAAAACACCCCACTGTGCCCCTTCAAACCTCTGCATCTCTTTGTCACTACTGTGTACATTACACAGCACCCTGCACCCCTTTACAATACACAGCACTCTGCACCTCTGGACCCCTTTACATTACACAGACCCCTTTACATTACACAGCACTCTGGACCCCTTTACATTACACAGCACTCTGGACCCCTTTACATTACACAGAACCTCTGGACCCCTTTACATTACACAGCACTCTGGACCCCTTTACAATACATAGCACCCTGCACCTCTGGACCCCTTTACATTACACAGCACTCTGGACCCCTTTACAAAACAAGATGTGAAGCTAATGTCAAATTAACTGTTTGTCGACCCCTTTACATTACACAGCACTCTGGACCCCTTTACATTACACAGCACTCTGGACCCCTTTACATACACAGCACTCTGGACCCCTTTACATTACACAGCACTCTGGACCCCTTTACATTACACAGCACTCTGGACCCCTTTACATTACACAGCACCCTGCGCCTCTGGACCCCTTTACATTACACAGCACTCTGGACCCCTTTACATTACACAGCACTCTGGACCCCTTTACATTACACAGCACTCTGGACCCCTTTACATTACACAGCACTCTGGGCCCCTTTACATTTCACAGCACTCTGGACCCCTTTACATTACACAGCACTCTGGACCCCTTTACATTACACAGCACCCTGGGCCCCTTTACATTACACATTACACAGCACTCTGGACCCCTTTACATTACACAGCACTCTGGACCCCTTTACATTACACAGCACCCTGCGCCTCTGGACCCCTTTACATTACACAGCACCTGTATGTTACACAGCCGCCTGCAATACAGCCCCCCCTACAATTCAGACCCCCCCTACAGTACAGACCCCCCCCTTCAGTGCAGCCCCCCCCCCTACAGTACAGACCCCCCCTACAGTACAGACCCCCCTTCAGTGGAGACCCCCCCTACAGTACAGACCCCCCCTTCAGTGGAGACCCCCCAACTACAATACAGAGCGCCTCCCCCCCTTCAGACCTATAATGTACCTCGGGTCGGGAGTGTCAGCGCGTGACACACAGCACAGTATAGACTACAAGGAGGAGGAGGGGGAGGCGGCGCCGACGGCTTCACTCTGCTCGGCTGTTTGAGCCAGCCGAGACAGAGCGGCGAACACCCCCCCTCCCCCTCACCTCACTCACCTCACCTGCCGCTGTGTTACCGCGCCGCTGCGCAAATTAAATCCGCGCTCAGCACGCTCAGTCTCTGCTTCAATTGCGGAGGGCGCGCCGGCCTGACACCCCCGCCAGTGTGTGGCACCCGGTGCGACCCGCCCCCCCCCCGCACCCCCCTTAGTCCGCCACTGCTGATCAAGCCTATATTAGTGAACTGTGAAAAAGAAGTAGTAAAACGGGATTTACAAAACAAGATGTGAAGCTAATGTCAAATTAACTGTTTGTCGACCAGCCAACGACGATGTACTTCGCCACAATGGCACGGCTGCGCAAATGGGTGTACCTGTATGTCCCCTTTAAGACGCGGCTTAGTGGGCATGCATGCACTGCCACATACTCCGTGAGCGTGCACGCAGGTCCCGCGGACCCGATTGTCCACCGGGGGCCCGTGATCGTGACACGGAGCGACAGAACGGGGAGATGCCTATGTAAACCGTTCTGCCTAGCAAGGTGACCGGGATCTACTGCTCCCAGTGATCTCTGTCATGTTGTAGTGAGCCCACCCCCCCCCCCACAGTTCGAATCACTCCCTAGGACACACTTAACCCCTTGATCGCCCCTTAGTGTTTAACCCCTTTCCTGCCAGTGTCATTTACACAATAATCAGTGCATTTTTATAGCACTGATTGCTGTATAAATGTCACTGGTCCCAAAATAGTGTCTGATGCGTCCGCCGCAATGTTGCAGTCATGATAAAAATCCCGCCATTACTAATATAAAAAAAAATAATAATAAAAATGCCATAAATCTATCACCTATTTTGTAGACACTATAACCTTTGCGCAAACCAATCAATATACGCTTATTGCGTGTTTTTTTTTTTTACCAAAAATGTGTAGAAGAATACATATCGGCCTAAACTGAGGAAGCAATTAGTTTTTTTTTTATATATTTTTTGGGGATATTTATTATAGCAAAAAATATTGCCTTTTTTTCAAAATTGTCGCTTTTTTTTGGTTATAGCGCAAAAAATAAAAACTGCAGAGGTGATCAAATACCACCAAAGGAAAGCTATATTTGTGGGGAAAAAAAAGGATGGCAATTTTGTTTGGGTGCAACGTTGCACGACCGCGCAATTGTCAGTTAAAGCGACGCAATGCCGTATCGTAAAAAGTGCTTTGTCCCTCCCTTCTGCTATCCTAAATGGAAAAAAATGTTGCCTTTAGTTGTACTTTAACATTGCATTAGGCTTTGTTTTCATGAATTCTGTTTAGACTTTCTATTGCAGTGTAAAAGGTTTGGGGGGGCTGCCTGCTCAGAAAGTGACCTGATCAGTTCTTCCTCCTGTGCTTAAAAGAGCTGGAGCTGGATTACAAATTACATATCAACTAAGTGCAATAGGTAATGCATGTATTTTCTAATTTTAAATACATTCCAGGTGACATTTCTGATTATGATCAGCAGAATGCTATGAAATGCTACTTTTCACATATACCATTTTTTTTAAATGGCAAGTTGTTTTCTACTAGCTGGTAATGACCTGTAATGTGCTTTATGAGTGGGTGGAGAGGCTCCAAACTGGCTGCAGAGCTGCATTGTGTATTTACTATACGTCAGCCCTTACTCTCAAGTAACAAGTACCAATAACCCTTCCAGTGCCAGGGTCCTGCAAAACATTGTACATTTGCAGAGACAAAATTTATGAATGCCACATCCTTTCAAGCCATTTTCAAATTTTGTGCTTTTTTAGAAAAATTATTACAAAACATTTTGTACCTGAAAATTGCTCTTTTGATGTTGAGCACATATTACTCTCATATTTACAGATAAAAGTTTGATGTATTGTGTGTTTGTTTTTGTTTTTTGGCCAAAAGCCAAAGATTTTTTTCTTGCGACATCCAGAAATCCTTGCTTTTCTGGTTGGTATATTTTAGATGAAAAACGAAAATTGGAAAAAAAAACAAAACATAAAAAGGGATAAATATATTCATATTAGTATAAACAAAATAGCTGTTGTATTGAAGTATGGTTATAACATTTGGAGATTCCAGAATATGTACTTTGATAAACATCTGTTGTTGCATGGAAAAATAAACTCTGCGGATATGTATTTAGGGTATAAAACCCACAAATAGCTGCTAAAATATCTATTTACTTACATGTTTTCTATATGCTTTTGTATGGGTTGCACCACTGTTTTCAAACTATAAAATATTTTGCACCATGTGTTTAATGCTGATGTGATTCTAGGTGTCTACAATTTGGTTGAAGTTGTATATATTTTAAAATATAATTTACTGTAGCTTTTTTATTGGTTTACTTTTTTGCTTGCATTAAGCTTATCTTTTACTATGCATTTCATTTTACCAAGTTGTATGTTTAAATACTATGTATTTATCACTATTAAAATAAATAACCCAACCTTTGTGTTTTGACTCTTTTTTTTCTAACTAGCTACTGTATGGTACTGCTGTATATTAATAGGGTTTACTTCCTCTTTAAGTTGGACAATGACATGAATAGATTACTGAGTGGTCCTCAGCTAGTTCATGTTTAACCACCTCCTCTGAGTGGATGTTCAGGAACGTCCCTCAGAAGGAGGGGGATTGCATGCGCGTGCCTGTGCAGCGGCACGATCCGGATGCGCTCATGTCACCCAGACACGGTGCATCTCCGATCGGCAGGAGGGCTCTGTGATTGGACACAGACGACATGTGATGTAAATAGAGAGCCGGCTGCTAGGCGATCGTCTCTCCTCACGCGGAAGTTGTCAGTGAGGAGAGGAGAGCGGATCGCTGAAACCAGCCTGTGATCAGTGAGTATGAGCTGTTTTTTTTTACACACTGATCAAGGGCCCATTGTCCCCACACAATGTAAACACACAATGTCCCCAAAACACTGTCCTCACACAGTAAAAACACCTGTCCCCCACATATGTAACAGTAAAATCATATGTCCCAATCATCATCTGCACACATATGTCTGTGATCACACAAACCAATTATTATACACTTAACAGGATTTTTTTTTACCAAACATGTGTAGCAGTATACATTTTGGCCTAAATTTATGACAAAATTAGATGTTATTGGATTTCTTTTAAAACAGAAAGTAGAATATTTATTTTTTTAATTTCCGCTTTTTTTTTGCTTATACATTTAACACACCTTCTCCCCAATCACACCCGAGACCTTCATAGGCGACGCTTAATTTTTTTTTTTACGGTTACCAGGTTAGCGTTACAGAGGAGGTCTAATGCTAGAATTATTGCTCTCGCTCTGATGATTGCGGCGATACCTCACATGTGTGATTTGAACACCGTTTACATATGCGGGCACGACTTCCGTATGCATTTTCTTTGCTGCGCGAGCTCGCGGTGAGGGGGGCGCTTTGAAATTTTATATATTTTTTCTTATTTATTTTATTTATTTTTATATTATTAAATTGTATTTTTTCAAAAAAAAAAATTTGATCACTTTTATTGCTGTCACAAGGAATGTAAACATCCCTTTTGACAGTAATAGGTGGTGACAGGTACTCTTTATGGAGGGATCAGGTGTCTAAAAGACCTCCAATCCCTCCTTTGCACTTCAAAGTATTCAGATCACTGAAAACTGTGTATATTTTTTAAAATCCGGCGCCATTGGCAGCCGAGTAAACAGGAAGTGGCGCTGTGACGTTGCTTCCATTTTTACATCCAGGAGACTGGAACGAAGCAGTTTCCAGCTTCATTCCAGTCTGTCACTAGCCGCCGGAAGCGGCGGATGTTCGATCGGACCTTCGGTGGGACAGGAGGCCTGGGAAGAGCGCGGGGAGGGGGGGATGTCCCCTCCCGCTCCTCCGGTATAACAGCCGAGCGGCTTTTACCTGATGATCTGTTTTCACCTGATGATCTGGTTATTAACACACCTCCTGTATTAGAGTGCTAACCCCCCCCCCCAGCTCTCTCCTCATTGGCTCACTGGCTGTGATTGACAGCAGTGGGAGCCAATCGGCTCCCACTGCTGCCTCAGTCAATGAATGCACACTGTAGTAGTGTAGTGTACTGCAACGCACATAGTGCTTTAGAAAGAAAAGAGAAACTGCGCCAGGTAAGGGTAGCTAAGTATCCCATATGATGGTACTATCACTCCCTAATGAAGAACTACTAAAATAAATGACCAATAAAAATATTGAATATGTATATGGATTGTGTTGAAATACTAAATATTCCTTGATCATGGGTATCTAGAGAGGTGTATACCATAAAACATACTAAATGGCTAAGTGGTTGACACAAATACACAGTATGGCAAAACAATGTTTAAACTGTGATCACACAATAAACAGGATGAGGAGAAACCGGAAGAAAAAAGTTTACAAGCTGAATATCATCTGGAAGTTAATTCCTATTCTTATATGACAGAAGTTTGTAGACTTTAAATTCTTGTCACACCGCTGTGCTCCACATCACACAAAAGTGCCACCACCAGTATATATTCTCCTTACCAGATGATTGGTAAAAATAAGCCTCTCAGAATGAGCCCATACAGAAATCCTGACTTCAAAGGCGATACCCAAACGAAGTAGTATCCCAGAGCCTGCCACTCAAAGCCAGCAGGCTTCCGGCCAGACCCAGCGTGATAATCTAATCCAGATAGCAGCACTCGGCGGTGCATCCAAATAATGCCAAAAGGAATAGAGGGCAGCCCATAGTGTGATATTGTTTTTAAAACAGATGATTCTTTTTTTTCCGTTTTAAATGTGAATACCATTTTTTAAATAAAAAGAGCATAAACGAGCTCCAGATAGATAGAACAATGGACGCCGGCCAGCATCAATAACGGACCCTTCCTCCTTCCTGAGACACTAAACGCGATGACGTCACTGCGCGCCTTCCCAAATTATTATTAACACACCTCCTGTATTAGAGTGCTAACCCCCCCCCCCCAGCTCTCTCCTCATTGGCTCACTGGCTGTGATTGACAGCAGTGGGAGCCAACCGGCTCCCACTGCTGCCTCAGTCAATGAATGCACACTGTAGTAGTGTAGTGTACTGCAACGCACATAGTGCTTTGCTTCATACTGCATTGCGGTGCAGAACACATATGTCAGGAAGGTATGTTGGGGTGGTATTCATAATCAGTGATGTAAGTAACTGAGTTAAAATAAACTGAGTTACCTAACGCAGTTACTTTAGAGGGTAACTAGTAATCTAACTGATTACTTTTCCCCTCATGGTAACTCAGTTCCCATTACTTTGGCTTAGTTACCCCAATTACATCTACCGCCACTAGATGGCAGTAGTGTAATTCCGGTGTCCTGACAAAAAAGTTCCCCCGCCGGATAAGGACCCCCTGTACTGTGCAGGCGCAGCGCTTGCACAGTACGAAGGACCACGGAGCTTACAAAAATTGCTGAACCTAAACAGCTCTGAGTGAACTCTACACCGCGCAGGCGCAGTTAACATGTAATTGTACGAGGCGATGCCGCATGTTCCCGATGCTCGTGCTACTCTGCAAGGGGCGTCTATCGTGTAACTAAGGGGCGGGTCTAGTATTACTGTAACCAAGGGGCGCATTTATTATTATTGTTATATATCGAGCTCTGCCCATTAATTTAACATTCGCCCTCTTCTGTAGCCATCTGCCCCATACACGATATAATAATAATAGACCCGCCCCTTACACGATATAATAATAATAGACCCGCCCCTTACACGATATAATAATAATAGACCTGCCCCTTACACGATATAATAATCATAGACCCGCCCCTTACACCATATAATAATAATAGACCCGCCCCTTGCTTACACGCTATAACAGATTTGCCCCTTGGTTAGAGTAATAATAGAGCAGCCCCTTGTGGTTACACAATATATAACAATAATAATAAATGCGCCCCTTGGTTACAGTAATACTAGACCCGCCCCTTAGTTACACGTATAGAATATAAAAAAAAAAAGTCACAGTTACTTTGCTGCGTAACTAATTACTTTTCCAATGTAGTAACTGAGTTACTAACGCAATTACTTTTTGGGAGAAGTAATTTGTAACTTAACTAATTACTTTTTTAAAGTAAGATGACCAACACTGTTCATAATGAATTGCACCATTGCAAGTAGCATGTGGTGCCGTCTGGGGACAACACAACTGTGTGAGCAGGGCCGTAACCTGTGCATTATCAGCATTATAACATAAGGTGGAGAGGCACACACACAAAACCATCATGGCTCTCTTGTTCAGAACTGCATAAACAAGAGGGATTAATAGTTCCAAAAGGGTTATATTAAATGATTTGTACAGCTTAAAATGTAACTACTTCAATACTGGACACCTTTACCCCCTTCCTGCCCAGGCCAATTTTCTGATTTCAACACTGTCACACTTTTAAAGGCAATTACTCAGTCATGAACCACTGTACCCATTTTGTTTTAGACAAATAAAGCTTTCTTTTGGGACATTTAATACCCATTGTTTTTTTATATATATATAAACGAAAAAAGAAAGAACATAGAAAGATTTAGGCCAAAATTTAATCTACATTTCTCGTTCTTATCAGTGCTTTACCACTGTTTAAAAGGGTTTAAAACTCCTGTTTTGCAGCGCTTTCAAAGCTCTTTTAAGGCGCTTTAAGCGCTGCCCATTCATTCCAATGGGCAGGGGTGTTTTGGGAGTGCTGTATACAGAGCTCCCAACCCACATCCAAAGATGCTGCTTGCAGGACTTTTTTCCCGCCCCGCAAGCGCACCACCCCAGTGTGAAAAGGCACTTAGCAGAGGCTATTTCTAGTGATAAAGTGCCTGAAAACTGCCCCAGTGTGAAAGGGGTCTTAGGGAGAGAGTAAAGCACAGAGTAGGTATGCTGGCTCCGAGTTCCAGTGCCACACCACAGTTCCTGCCTGTGAGAAGCTCCGTTCCAGGCTGGTTGGACAACAGTTGGAGGCTCCTCGCTTGACCACTGATCTTGTCTTCAGGTCTCCGACACAAAGACAAATGCCACATTATCCTCATGGGCCCCTGCAACTGGACTTTGCTGCAACATTTGTTTGGAGGCATCTCTATTAATGACTGTATACACCCGGGCATATGTGCACAATTCCACCAGGACTCCTATTGGCCCTTTGCTGATAATACCAGTTTGTACATTGGATGTATGTACTAATATTGATCTCTTATTATATAACGCTTGTATTATTTATATACTGGTGTGCATCTGTATGGTTATTGTTAGATGCTGGTTGCAGTAGCTCATCTGCTCCCAATTACTTTGTTTAGGTTACTGGTTGATTTTGCAGGAAGGGAATCCCCTCTGTTCACAGAGGACCTGTCCTGGGTGAAGGCACTGACAACTTTATTATCAAATCCACTCTTCCACTTAGCGAAGGTTCTTGTTCTATTATTTATCTACAGGTTTAGAGCAATATCATTTTAGGGGAGGGACAGTTCTTATAACCCCCCCAAAACAGGGCTACAAAAGAAAAATCTATCAACATGTCAGCAGTACTGCGGCCACAAAGCTTCTTTTTTCTGGATGGAAAAGGTTGATCAGAAGGGGTTTTTGGGTAGATAGACTTCTACTGGTCTAATTGCAAAAACTGCCACCAGAAACATACAATGCATTGTATTTATTTAGATGCATGCCATCTAGCTAGAGAAGAATCATGCTTTGCATCCATTCAGGGAATGGAGCTAGATTAAAATTACAAACATACATACATATCAACTGAGCGCAATAGGTTGGGCTTTTTTTCAGCTGGAACTTGGTGGAACTCGGTTCCACCACCTCTACTCTCTGCTCATCACCATCACTTGTAAACACAGAAGTCCAGCTTAAAAGGGACAGCTTGTCTCCCAAAGGCTCCTAAAGATCTGATCTCCTGAACAGCTCCCACTGAGTGCAGGATGGGGAAAAAGAAAAGCAGGTGTTCAGGGTGCAGTGCAGATGCCGACACTCCCACTGGATGATCTCCCTGCAAGTAAGAAAGACGGGGTGAACTACAGTGTGAGGGAAGGTACTAGAGCCGGCTGGGTGCTTCAGCTTAACACAGCTGCAAAAGTTTGACATGTGGAGGATGGTGGAGATTTTAAGGAGGGGGGAGCATAAGGCAATGGGGGGGTGGGGATTGCATGCAGAGGTCAAAGCTGAAAGTGAGATGTGGACGGGGGACACAGAGGTAAGCAGCTGTGGAAGAAGGCTGAACTCTGCACTCTGTGTAGCTCACCCCTGAACTTTGCACTATGTATGTAGTGTACCACCGAACGTAGTGCAACCCTGAACTCTGCGTGTAACCCTCCCCCCCTAAACTCTTCCCTCTGTATGTAATGCACTCCTGGTATTTAATGCTCTTTAAGATCCCTCCATTGTAAAATTTACCACACCCACTATTTGATGGAGGGTGTGTGTGAGGGAGAAGGGGATTTCGGGGGTCGTGGTTGAGCTCCCGCACCTATTTTCAGAGAAAAATAGGCCTGGCAATAGGTACTGCATGTATCTTCTAATTTTAAGTACATTTGAGGTTAAATTGCTTAAAAACCCCTTATAATCAGGGTTTTATTAATCTTGCAATCCTCAGCATGTCGTTTTCTATTGGCTGGTAATGACCTGTAATGTGCTTTATAAATGAGTGAGGAATCTCTGGACTGGTTGCGGAGCTGCTCTGTGTATTTACTACATGTCAGCCCTTACTGTGAAGTAACAATTACTCTTACCCTTGCAGTGCCAGGGTCCTGCAAAACATTGTACATTTGCAGAATTTGCATACATTATGCATGTCACATACTTTCAACCCATTTTCATAGTTTGGGCTTTAAAAAAAAAAAAAAAACTTGCATAACACTTTTGTATCAGAAAATTACTCTTTTGATGTTGTATACATATTACGCTCCTATTTACAGATATAATTTTTTGATGTATTGTGCATTTTTTCTTTTTTTTTGTGGCGAAAAGCCAAAGATTTATTCTTCCTTGCTTTTCTGTTTGGTATATTTTAGAATAAAAAAGAAAAATGTAAAAAAAATAAATAAAAAAAACACAAAAAAATGGATAAATATATATTTATATATCATATCAGTATAAACAAAATAGCTGCTGTATCGAAGTATGGTTATGACATTAACCAGGTGTCGTCGTCACTTCCGGTCACAGCCGAGACCGGAAGTACCTTGTGTCTTTATAGATTTTACATGTAAGTGGATATATCTGGAAATAAAGATTTTATTATTGATTTACTACACATTGGGGCCCCTTATCCTTTCTCTCACCCCATGATTGGGAACCAGTGTTATCTTTGAGATCGGAGTACCGCTGTGGACCCTATTTTGGAGAGTGTCACTTCAGGAGATCGATCCGATCAATCGGCAGATTGGGAGCATTAGCCACCGATATACAGTGCAACTAGGCCTGTAGGGGCCGCCAATTGAGGTGAGAGGCTGGGGGAAACAGTGGGGCGCACTCTGGATTGCACGGATCACATTGGATGCATGGATTGGCAACGTTTGAACGTTCATTGCGCATAGATTTGCACTTTAAGAAATTCCTTGATGAACTATTAAGAAGATCTGTGTATATTTTGTTCATATTTTTTTCATATATTATTTTTTTCATTATCTGAAAAACTACTGGGACTCAGTTCATAGGAGTTTGGATTCTAATCATTTTTGTATTTTATTATTTTCATTTACTATATATTTTTGTCACGGATTGCACTTTAAGAAAAGTGCAGCCTAAGAGATTTGAGAATATGCACTCTGATAAACATCTGTTGTTGCATGGAGAAATAAACTCTGCAGCTATGTATTTAGGGTATAAAACCCACATATAGCTAATAAAATATCTACTTACTTGCATGTTTTTCTGTTGTATGGGTTGCAACACTGTTTTCAAACTATAAAGTATAGAATACGATTTTGCACCAAGTGTTTTTTTTTTTTTAAAGGTGTTTAAGTTTTTTCCCAAGATATAAAACAGTTGCCGTTTAAACCAGAGTGATGGCATTAAAGTCGGCTACGCAGAGTCCAACATGTGCCATGTGTTTAATGCTGATGTGATTCTAGGTGTCTACAGTTTGGTAGAAGTTTTATTGGTTAACTTTTTTGTTGCATGAAGCTTATCTTTTACTATGCATTTCATTTTACCAAGGCGTATGTTCAAATACCATGCATTTATCACTATTAAAATAAACTGGAACTGTAGTAACATAATTTTTACAGGTAAGTCCAGGTTTTACACATAAGTAAACACTTTTGATACAGAGGGAGGTAAAATAGCTGCTAGTTTATCGTCAAGCTTTCCTAACTGCAGTTATAAATTAAATAGACATCCATACAGTAGGTGCTGTATATGCAAGAACTTACCTTTCACAAGTGGCAGCTGTTTTTTTTTTTTGGGGGGGGGGGGGGGGGCAAACAACCCCCCCCCCCCGCAGTTTTCTGTTTCTGATGTCATTCCTCCTCCTGGCTGAATTTCAAAGTTCTCTGACTTCCTGTTTCCTTCCTTGTCCAGGGCCGATACTACACGCCCCATAATCCTTTGAGCCGCTATAGCTAAAGGTGGGCTATGGGAGTCACTTGTACCAGTTCTGGAAGTTGATGTGGGTGGGTCCTAGGGTTAGTGTGGGTGTTTATGGGCCTTCATGTGGGTGGAGAAAGGTGTAAGTGTGCCGTACCACCTCCTGTGTCATTCCTGTCTTGCATCATGCCAAAGAATAATGGCTTACTGCAAGACTACAGAGGAGGGGCTATGGGAGGTTATTATGAAGGGGTTATGTAAATTAATCAGATCACAGAGAGCAAGACTCTGGGAGGGCAGGATCTGGGGGGGGGGGGGTTACACTGGTCGGCATATTTAAATTGGCAGGATTGAATTTTAATTGTTATCCATTCAATCCTGCCAGCACAGCTAGCTTTCAGAACAGGCCGTGTATGAAGGTGTTTTATTAAATAATGGTGGGATTTGGGAGGTTTGGGCTCTTCCTGTAGGTGTGACAGGGCAGGATTTAATACCAATTATGATGTATTCAATCTCACCCACCATTAGAGCTGTGAAGGAAGTTCCATCATTTGCAGAGTCTGAAAGACTACAAAGGGGAATGTTATAGACTCTAGCTGCTGCAGGAAGTGGCTGTGTAAGGGACAGAGTCTATCAGCAGGTTATACAGAGTGTCACATGGCAAGAAAGACACAACTAAAACCAGAATATCAGAGGATCTGCAGACAACAGAGCAACATGGTACAGAGGTATGATCTATGCTGGGATTGATCATTCCATTCAATTCTAGTGAAAAGAAAGTTGGATTTCCACTTTAACCACTTCCCGACCAGCGCACAGCGATGTACGTCAACAGAATGGCACGGACAGGCATAAGGGTGTACAGGTACGTCCCCTTTAAGATACCGCCGTGCCATCGAGCGCACGCCGCCAGCGCCGGTCAGGACCCCCGTGAGGCCGGTCGTGGGTCCCGCGTACTCGATCGCCGCGGGGATACCCGCGATCATGTCACGGGAAGGCTGAACGGGGAGATGCGGAAATAAATAGCATCTCCCCATTCTGCCTAGCAACTAGTGACGCCGATCTCTGCTCCCTGTGATTGGAGCAGAGATCATCATTCACTAGCTGACAGCCACGCCCCCCCACAGTTAGAAACACGCCTCTAGGAACATGTAACCCCTACACTGCCACCTAGTGGTTAACCCCTTCACTGCCAGTGTCATTTACACAGGAATCAATGCATTTAAATAGCACTGATTGCTGTATAAATGACAATGGTCCCAAAAATGTGTCAAAAATGTCCGATGTGTCTGCCATAATGTCGCAGTCACAATAAAAATCGCTGATCGCCGCCATTACTAGTAAAAAAAAAAATTATTAATAAAAAATGCTCAGCCATGGACAATTCTGTTATCTAGACACGTGCACAGGTATCAGTGGTGAAATCCAGTTATGCAGGTTGGCATGAGGTTCCTGATGCTCACATCTAGAGCTGGCATCAGTGTTAAAGATGTCAAAGTTGCAAGCCTTTGTTAAGGCAAACACTGTCAGTAATCATGATTACAAAATTTTAATGCAATAAAATCACTATAAGCAAAAAACAGTCAGCATAACTATATTTTATTACAAAGGATTGCAAATGTTTCCAGCAAGATTTTTGGCCCCTTTTTCCATCCCACTTACAACTCCTTCGACTTAAAAATCCCCCTGCGTTAAAAAAAAAAAAAACCCATCAGGTATCCATTTTACAGGGCTTTATGATGTGAAGAACAGACCACCTATGCATATTTCCCAATTAAACATGTCCACAGGAATAGCCACATTTTATTGCAAAAGAACACTTTTCACAATCTTTGAGGGGGCATTTTATATGGATATGTTGTCATACAGTGTTTTTATTTAATATAGCATGTGTTCAATACAGTGGTTAATAGAAAGAAAAAGAACATTTCAATAAAAATGAAAACCGCTGTATTGGATTACATTCCTCCATACAGAACAATGAAAGGATGCCACCTCCCAGACTTGACATGATCTATAATTGCAGATCTCTGCACACACAAGCAATTTGATTGTCTAATAAAAGAGAAAAATCTAAGCCTATGCAATGTAAATTCCAGTGCATTTCCCCCACTCAGGAGCTGCATACAATCACCCATATGAATGGCTATGCACAGGTGTACTCAGGTAGATGCTGGTACAGGCATACTACATAGACTTGTTTCCAAATGCAAGTACTGCTGTATACCCAAGTACAGTCATTCATGTCCATAGGTGGTTGTACACAGACTTCCTTGGCAGGAGAAATACACTGGAATCTTTGTAGAAAGGCCAAGAAAGCTGCCACCTTAACCTATGTTCGATCTGCAGGAGCCATGGTGCTGCACATGTCATCAGGTATGACTCCAGTCATTTAATGGCTTGAGCATGTGGTTGGGAACAGAGGCAGCTGTGGTTATCATTCACAGCATGCCTTGAAAGTAACTGTTCTGAGAAACAGCTAAAGTGATGCATTTAGTTCTACTTAAGGTGTTTGTTAGCACCTCAACACATGGAGATTATTACCCAACAATAAAAACAGCATTGTTTTGTGGACTTTTACTATATACAAGATAGAATCCTGAACATAAAGGCATTGTGCAGGTTTCCTTATAGTATACGATAGAGCAGGAATCTCCAAACTACGGCCCTACAGCTGTTGCAGAACTACACTTCCCATGAGGCATTGTACGGCCCTACAGCTTGCTTACCAGCCCTTGGAGCACTATTCCTCCCATTGACATCAATGATGAGGCACCATTCCTTCCACTGACTCCAACAATGGGATAATAGTCCTTCCACTAGAACACTAGAGCGCTACTCCTCCTCCTACTGCCACATGCGTTATGTATTTTTTTTTTCTTACTCCCATTGACACTGGGGCATTTTCTAATCCCACCAGCCACAGTCCAGCCCCCTAAAATGTGAAGTACTGTAAACTGGCCCCTTATTTAGAACGTTTACAGACCCCAGGCATAGAATATACCTGACTAGATGTCATCCTTACTATACATGTGTCTTTTTCAAAGAAAGCTTAAATGTAAACCAAAACAAAATGTTGAAAACATAACTACCGTCAAAGCTTTTTTTTTTTTTTTTTTATAATTTTTGTCTAAGGGTTAGAACCTGCTATTTGTGTCTACATTTTGGATGATTTCCCTTCCATTCCTGTATCAGTAGCAGATGTTATCTGGACAGTGAGAGGAAATCTCTCCAGAAGGAACACGCAGCAATTAAAAATTAAATACAACATATTTTCCCTTTTGATTTGAAATAGTGTTTTTGTTTATGCAACATCATAGAAAGATTAAATGGCAACTGTACTTTTTTTTTATAAGCTTTTCAACTATTGTTTTATATCGGATTAGCTCTGTGTACACAATCTCTATTTCACAAACAGTTAATGAATAACAAAGGATCCCCAGAACATTAAGGATTAGCTAAAGAGACAACTCATCAAAAATTGTCAGTCTTTTATTAAAAAGATTTCCTTAGTTCAAGTAATTATGTGCAAACCATTATACACTCCATGAACACTACTGTGGATGGTTTTTGGCATATAAAATGACCTCCATTCCTTGATGGTGCTGCAGTGCTCTCTACTGGTGACCCACAAGCCTCCAGACCTTGTGTGTACTTTCCCTTAATGAGTAGAGCTCAGCAGATGGTTGATACAATGTACACTGTATCGGTCAATGCAAGTAACTGGTGCCATAGGAATCTTAGCATATCTACCATCTGTTTTTATACAATGACAAAAATAAATACTATGATGACACTGTATTTTATCTTTGGTTATCAACACAAAAAAAATGCAACAAGTTTAATCACTCAGTGCATGTATGCAGCAAAGTGTTTTTAACACCAAGGACACCCCTTGCCTGCACTGCAGGTAGGCCAACAACTTGTGACCCAGCAAATATGTCCCCTGTACTCAATAGCAACAACATGAGCTGAAAGGAGCCACACAGTTGAATATAATCCATAATACAATTGCTTGTGACTTGGAATATCCCCAGGAGCTCTGGGAGGTGTTATATCATCAGTTGACCAGATTATCATGATCAATTAAATGAACCATTAATCCCTCAGAATCAAGTCCTTTTTTCTACATATCTGCAATGACTGATTGCAATTATTGAACAATAGGAGACAGGTAAGCTTTATAGTGCCTGTGATCCCTTTATAACGACAGAAAGAAGCAGCACTTACAAACGCCAATCTTCCGATTTCCTTTATAACCGATAGTCATTTCTACTGTCAAAGGAGTCCTGTACCTCTTTTCATATTGTAAACAACACTCAGGATATCATAAACTCTAACCAAAACCTTTTTTTTTTTATAGAGCAGGGAAGGGTTAGTGCAGTCATTCGCAACCAGGGTTCTGTGCAAACCTTGGGTCCTCCAGAGGTTGTTAGGGGTTCCTGGAGTTGTAGCCGACTGACCTCCTGACAGTGCCTGTATAGTTTAAGGGCCAAGGTCATGGCAAGGCGAGCGGCATGACACCAATGATCTTTGTAGTGCTCTATAAAAGAGTGGCAACCTGACCCCCACTAAAAGGGTTACATTCTTCCTACAGACTACCAATGTAAAGGCCGTTTTTCCCATTGACCCCAATCAACTGGTTTTTCTATGGGTTCCCCAAGACCCGACATTTGTTTTAGAGGGTTCCCCAGAGGTTAAATGTTGAGAAGGGTTGGGTTAGAGCCTCTCATTAGCTTTTATGATTTTGCATGTCCCTCTTGGGAAGATTTTGCCTGACTTTCTGTAAGGGCAGGAAGTGAAGGGGAAAAATCTCTTCAGTGGAGAAGTGGGGTCAAGACATATCACAAGGTTTTTTATTGCTTTCTGTGATTCCTGTCTTGGTGAAAATGACTCTCTCCCTCTAGCCCCCCCCCCCCCATTTCTTGTAAGGGTGTCACAAGGGCAGAGAGTGAAAGTAAAAAAAAATGCCACCGAGACAAAATTAAAAACCAGACAGAGGTGTTACTTTTCCCCACTCCAGCAAAAAAAAGTGCCTGAAATTATTCTTTAAAATAAAAATATGTTGTGGTCAATTCAGAACATAGGATATATGAAAAAAAGTGTAGGTGTGTGTGTTGGGAAGGGAGCCGTTTGCAAACGCATGGTAACATTTATACATACGCTTAGGCCTATAAAGAATACAGCAAATTTAATACGTTTATCACATTATAGACGTGATCAAACACCTACTCCAGGGGAAACCGCCACATGATAAATGTAACACAGAGCTGCCTCCTACCGCTATATAAAGTTATATCTTTGGTCCTTTCTGGCATTATCTCTTATTAAAATGTAGCTACCATTAGCACCGTTGTGCCATACCATCTAGTGCAATGTGAATTACAGCATTTAGGTCTTTATTTTACTGGCTATATATCTGTAAACATTTGAAGTTCCCTTCTTTAAGAAAATTATTCCAATAAATATTGGCTCACCCAAAATCTTAAGTAATGAAATAGACACCCCTGGCCCAGTGTCACAATGCATCAATTGTCATGGTGTGATGGCAGTGCATTAAAAAGGGTCACCACACACAAATTCCAGACTTGATAAATACACTTTCACAAGATAGGTGCATAACTAGGCAAGTTTCCACACATTCATATTTTATTGTTTTAGTAAAGTGCTTGGGCCTGGGGCAGTTTAACGATCATTATTACTATGAACACAAGTGCGTTATTGTGTTTAGTCTGCATTAGAGGCATCTAAACAGAACACTCAAGGGGAGATTTATCAAGAATATTGGCTGCACAAATTAGACTGCCTTTTGTTCAGGACTGTAGGTACAAGGGTCACAAATGCACCTAGATGTTGCCAAACAGCCAGATTTAATTTGCAAAAGTAGATTTAGCACTCAAGAGGAGACATATGTTTGACTCTCAACAAAGCCATAATGAAGAAGTGGTCAGGGACAGGTTTTATTCTTTCACAATGCTACTTTAGAGCATTACAGAGGGAAATTTATGATTCATACAAAACTAAAGCTGGCCATACACAGATCACGTCTACCAATTACTGTAGAACTGGCCAAATTCATTCCATAGGTGGCCATGTCGCCACCACCTGGCTTGACCAAAGTCAATTAAAAAAAGGAGCCAAGCCAAAAATTGGACCGAACAGGGCCAAACCAGATGTAGGCATTGTTCAAATATCCTGAGAGCTGCTGATGCCAGCTGTCAGGATACAATAGCATTCACTGCAGTCTTAGCCATCCATGCAGTTTAGAAATCAAACGATTTCTCTCATTCATTCTAAGGTGCTGACAAAAAAAAAAAAAAAAATTGAATGGCTAGTAATGTTGTCTTACTACTCTTCAATTAAAGTTATAACAGGTGACATTATTTCTATTAGTGGTAATGATGGCAGATGTCCCAAACTCTTAAAGGAGTTAGTAGCTATATCTACTTGTACAGACATCAGATCAGCAGACAACTAGGTGCAAGACCATCAGCCATGCTGGGTGATGCTTTTCTCCTCCTTTAAGCTGGTGGTGGTACAAGATACTATGCATGTAGAACCTTTTCTCCAAAGGTCCAAAAATGAAAAGCTCTCTGTAGAACTGCAATTGGATGACTGGAGTGACATCCAGTGTAGGCAGTGGCTCCTCTCCTATTGATCAGGAGTATACATGATATGGGGAAAGTAAGGCTCCGGTTATGCAAAGGTTGTTTTAAAGCATAGTTAAAACTACTAATGAGAGTATCAAGTAATAGAATAGGTAAACTCAAGGTTCAGCCATCTGCAAAAGAATAATGTACATTCCATTTAGTAAAGTCAGGCAATCGGCTATGAAGGTAAGCCCCTGTGTGAGTACTTGTGACTAAGCTCAGGACAAACATTAAGCCCCCATTCACACCTATGCGAATTAGATGCGGCTTACACCACATCCAATTCGCAGGACATTTGAAAATACATTTAAATGAATGCATCTTGTTCACATATGTGCGTTGCATTCGCACTGTGCATTGTACAAAAAACATGTGCGTTTTCTGGGCATTGCAGTGCGAATTACAAGCACATTAAACTCTATGGGAACGCATCTGATTCGCAGATGCATTCCGTTCTGCACAAGGAATCTCTCCTTGTTCTCACTACACCTCCTCTCCCCGCTCAGCTGATGCGTTGATAGAACGGGAGCGGCACTGCTGAACAGCTACATTTTCTCTTCACAGAGAAAATGTAGCTGGAATTCGCACCGCACTGGTGTGAACCCGGGCTTAGGGAATGGCTGCGTTCCATCACAGTCTTCTCACACAGGTGTTTTCTATTGTGACAAAGTGCCTTTAAGTGCTTATCTCTCCAAAAACAGATTCACATTTTAGCTCAAAAAAGTGCTTACAAAAATAGTAAAAAACCTTAGATCTAGCCCTTTTTGAGAATACATTCGAAAAAGTGTATACAACAGTGATAAATAATGAAATACAATTTGGACCATTTAGAAAATTGCATAAATTACAATAATTAGACCATGTGCACACAGGCTGATGGTAAAACCACTGCCACCCAAATATCAGCTCAAAAGGTGACCGCTAACTGGAATGTTTTGCTCAGGCGCTCCAATGAAGGAAATACTCAAAATCACTCCTGTGTTCCAAACTGTGACCTATTCTTTTACTTTGTTTCAATGGTCTTCTGATCCATGTGATCCATCATTTCCCTGGAATAAAAATAGTAAATTGCTTACATATCTGATAAAAGTATCTTTGCTAGATACTTCAAATTTGAGGCATAACTCTAGGCAGCTACAAATCAGGAGGTTTATTACCTTCTATCAGTTAAATTTGAGGCATAACTCTAGGCAGCTACAAATCAGCAGAAGTTTATTACCTTGTCAATGCGATGCACATAACACGGATGGGGGTGAATCATCAGAGGAGGAGGAGCCAGGACCCGCCTGGCAGGGGACCGAGAAGAGGAAGTTCGGGGGCCTCTGTGCAATGGTATTGCCCCCAAGTATACAAGTTCATAATCCCCTTTTAATATAAAATAGCTTTGTAAAAAAAGGTATTAATTAATGTAACCACCCCAACCCCAGTGTAGGTCCCCCTGAATTAACCACCCCCTGGTATTGGCCTCTAGCAGTACCCCTGTTCAGCAATGCTCAGAATGGAGAAGGGAATGGCAGCACAGTGTAATCCCCCATAGTTCATGTGCTGACAAGAAACATGTGTAATAAGAAGAGAGACAGCAGTAGTGGCAATCTCCAAATGAGCTCATCACTGTGTAAGCTTCTGATTTTACTGTGTACAATTCCATAAAGGCTGAATGTGGGTCCAGGCCCATGAATGTGTGGTCCCCACCGCTCCTGATCCCCCAAGCAGTCTCCAATCCACACACAAAAGTCCCCCAATGTAAGGTGAAGTTGGCAACCAGGTGAGTATTGATCTCCATAATGTACCCCCTGTGTAATCCCCCATAATGTACCCCTGTGTAATCCCCCATAATGTACCCCCTGTGTAATCCCCAGTAGTGTACCCCCTGTGTAATCCCCCATAGTGTACCCCCTGTGTAATCCCCCATAGTGTACCCCCTGTGTAATCCCCCATAGTGTACCCCCTGTGTAATCCCCCATAATGTACCCCCTGTGTAATCCCCCATAATGTACCCCCTGTGTAATCCCCCATAATGTACCCCCTGTGTAATCTCCATAATGTACCCCCTGTGTAATCTCCATAATGTACCCCCTGTGTAATCTCCATAATGTACCCCCTGTGTAATCTCCATAATGTACCCCCTGTGTAATCTCCATAATGTACATGTACACCCCCCCCTGTGTATATCTGCCCATAGTGACATTGCATACATCTCTCACCCCTACATTCACAGACCTCAGATCAGCGTGGCTCTGTCCACATGGATGTCCATTGTCCCTCCTCCTAGGCTCTTCCTCCTGCTGTGTCCCGTCAGTGTGGAGGAGGAGCCTTGGCTCCGAGGAGTGTAATTGTGATAGGCAGCCGGCATCTCTGCCTGCCTGTCACAATAATAGGGGATTGCAGTGCCGCTTCCCTGAGGACATGCGGGCGCCGTGCACTGGGCTATGGGAACCCGAACTGCCTGTCTGCCTCACAATTATTTCTCCTCCTCACCGAACATCGCTGAGCAGAGATAGTGCTCAGTGGACGGAGAAAGGGGGAGAGAGCCGCGGTGCCTCTCTCAATCCAGTGCCATGCCGGGTGTCACCCCTCTGTCGGGTGACACCCGGGTGCGGCCCGCACCCCCCGCACCCCCCTTGCAACGCCGCTGCCTTCTATCTTATTAAAATAGTTCTAAAGAATGGACATTTACCTTAATGCATTTCCTGCATAAAAAATGTCCCAGTGTTTTTATCAGCCCCTCACCCCCCTGTATACTCACCTGAGCCTGACCTCGATCCAGCGATATGCCTGTCTGTAGTGGCGTCTCTTCTCACAAAGGCAGCAACGGGTGCCATTGGCGCTTGCTGCTGTCAATCAAATTTTTTGGAGCAGAGAGCAGGGCTGAGCCACACTGTGCTAACACGTACATAACACGGGTATGGTGAAGAAGAGGAGGAGGAGCCAGGAGCGCTGGCAGGGGACCCGAGAAGAGGAAGTTCGGGGGCCGCTCTGTGCAATGGTATTGCAGGCAAGTATACCAGGTTCATAATTTTAATATAAAATAAGCTGTAAAATAGCTTTGAAAACTGTATTATTTACATTCAAGCAGTGTAGGTACCTGAATTTGACCTGGTATTGGCCTCTAGCAGTCCCTGTTCAGCAGTGCTCAGAATGGAGAAGGGAAAGCAGCACAGTCAATCAGTTCATGTGCTGACAAGTAACATGTGGATAAGAAGAGACAGCAGAGTGGCAGAAAGAGGAGCTCATCACTGTGCAGCTTCTGATTTTACTGTACAGTTAAAAGGCTGAAGTGGGTCCAGGAAACCTGGGCTCAGAGGAAGTGAGTTGAATTATGCTGGCCATCAGACTGGGAACATCTAGTGGTATATAAAGTAGTGTGGACAAAAAAAACTCTGTATTGAAGCTGAACTTTGCAGCAAAATCGGTTTTATTTTATCTTTGAGCTATATCTCTACACAGCTGTGTGCATAGACCCATGGAAAACAATACACCTCTGTTCAGACCTGTAAAAAATGCTGTACAGATAAAAATTAAAAAAACACTGCATTTTTTTTTTGTGTGTAAATCAGTCCTAATGGGCTATTTGTATCTTATTATTTGTGGCTGGCTTGCTTTCATTTGATTCTTTGAAGATGAACTGCAAACAGGTAGCTAGCTAACCTTACATCTGTCATATACATAATTGTGTTCAGCTGGTCTTGTGATCCAGGCACTTCTACCAAACCGCAAACAGCAGAGTCATTTTTCTATACTTGGTCATCAATCGGCCCCAGCCTGTCACTGGACAATGAAGCAAAAGCCCACTGAGGAGTTCATCTCTCTGCCCTCTCCTTCTGTAAGCACGTTGGTGGTGTTGATTGGTAGTACTATGCAAAGTAGCAGAGCCCCAACTGGCACCTTGTGCTATTCAGGTAAAGTACTGGTACTACAACCCAACTACAGGTATAGGATGGGCTAGAGCTCTCTTCACTCACCGCTCCTGACAAGCAGTCTCCAATCCACACACAAAAGTCCTCCAATGTAAGGTGAAGTTGGCAACCAGGTGAGTATTGATAAAATCAATCTTTATTCAATCCAAAGGAGTACATACAGTGGGTAAAATAAGTATTGAACACATCACCATTTTTCTAGGTAAATATAATTTCTAAAAAGGTGCTACTGACATTAAATTTTTACCACATGTCGTTAACCCATGCAATTCATACAAAGAAACCAAAACAAATAATTTCAACAATTAGGTTATGTGTAATAAAATGGAAGGACACAGGAAAAAAAGTAGTGAACACGCTAACTGAAATGTAATACTTTGTACAAAACCCCTTGTTGGCAATGACAGCTTCAAGATGCCTCCTGTATGGAGAAACTAGTCACATGCGTTGCTCAGGTGCGTTTTTGGCCCAATCTACCACACAGTCTTCAAATCTTGAAGGTTCCGTGGGCCTCTTCTATGAACTCTGATCTTTAGTTCTTTTTTATTGGATTCAAGCCGTGGCGCAACTATTGGGGGGGGTACAAGAGGTGCTTTCTGCTCTGTAGCTGTGCTGGCTCTCTGTGTTTGGTGCAAATCAGCTGCTCTGTCATTGAGCCCACATCGAGCACTATACTGCCACCTCTGGCTGCTTCATGTATGTGCACCCCTCATGTTACTGCCTGGGCAACCGAGTGCATACAGGTAGGAGGGGGGCGGCCGGGTGCGTACGGGTAGGAGGGGGGCGGCCGGGTGCGTACGGGTAGGAGGGGGGCGGCCGGGTGCGTACGGGTAGGAGGGGGGCGGCCGGCTGCGTTCGGGTAGGAGGGGGGCGGCCGGCTGCGTTCGGGTAGGAGGGGGGCGGCCGGCTGCGTTCAGGTAGGAGGGAGGCGGCCGGCTGCGTTCAGGTAGGAGGGAGGCGGCCGGCTGCGTTCAGGTAGGAGGGGGGCGGCCGGGTGAGTACAGGTAGGAGGGGGGCGGCCGGGTGAGTACAGGTAGGAGGCGTGCGGGCGGGGGAGTACAGGCATGATCAGTGAGTGGAGTGCATACAGGCCATGGCGGGTGAGTGCATTACTTATTGTTTTCTTTGAAACAATTGTACCTGCTAATTCCAGGTTTTCCTGAAGCTCTCCACAAGTGCTCTTGGACAACTCTTCTGATAATTCTTTTCACTCCTCTGTCAGAAATCTTGCGAGGAACACCTGGTCGTGGCCGGATTATGGTAAAATTATGTCCTTTCTACTACTTCCAGATTATGGCCCCAACAGTGCTCACTGGAACATTCAGACGTTTAGAAATCCTTCTGTAACCAATGCAATGTGACAGTCTTGATAGAGCTCTTTGCTTTTACCCTTCATGAAATGTTTGTGTGACACCTTTTTACAGGACATCAGTTGAGACTGAACCAGCTGATATTAATTTGCACTGACAAGGGGCAGGATTGCTTTCGAATTACTGATAGGTTTGAGCTGAAGTCTTGGCATCCCATGCCTTTTTGCACCTCCTTTTCTTCATGTATGCAATACTTTTTCCATTCCATTCCATTTTATTACACATAACTTCATTTTTAAAATTATTGGTTATGGTTTCTGTATTTATGGGTCGTTACCAACATGTGGTAAACATTTCATGTGAATAGCACCTTTAGAAATATATTCACCTAGAAAATTGGTGACATGTTCAATACTTATTTTACCTGCTGTATGTTCCAAAATAGAGCCAACACTGACATATTTCAGCCCTCAAGGGCCTTAATCAACCCTTATGGGCACTTGTGGGCTGAAACATGTCAGTGTTGGTTCTATTTTGGAACGTATGTACTCATGTAAAAGATGGACTTTATCAATACTCACCTGGTTGCCGACTTTAACTTACATTGGAGGACCATTTAAGTGTATAGCTTGCTTAAATAGTTTTCTTTTTACCAACACCTGCCTGAAGTTCGACCTTAAATAGTAACTTCAAGTGATGTCTACAAACAATCAGCGCTCTGATAATGCCACCTAAGAATGACTGCACTTATTTATAATGGAGTTTTACTCCATTTACCTTTCCCGATATCTGCAGCCCCACCTGCTGCCTCTGACCAGTTTCATGCTTGGGGTGCACCCGCTGTCAGAGGTCTTAGCCATTGTCTGGTCTTTTGACTGATTGCAGGTGGAAAGGCAGCCAGTGGAGAGGGTCGGTGCTAGAAAGAGTAAAGGAAGCTGAAATGCATGTAAACAAAGGGTGTCTGGGGGTGGGGATGTGTCATAATAATAGACAGAAGGACACTGCTGTGGGTGGGACAATGCTATGATTATTCAATCACTGGACACCTTCAATTTGATTTCAAAATGGTGTTCCCAGAACGCCAAAATACTTCAAAATAATTTTTGCGGAATGGCAAACAAGGGTGCACTAAAGTAACAAATAGGATTTTATCTCCAAATTTCAAAATGTAGATTTTCAATAGTGCTGAGAGTGCATGTTTGAAAATACAGTATCTACTAAACATGGTCATTTAGCTACATCGCCCAACCAGACTTCGCCATGTTGCATGGAATGCATGGTCAAGCTACTTGTGCCGTTTTTTATATGTTCTTATGGAGAATTAACAAGAGGGAGCATGATGATATATTTCTGTACAGCTCCAGTGGATTCTCCATAGGAATATACACTCACCGGCCACTTTAGGTACACCCTTACTAGTACCGGGTTGGACCCCCTTTTGCCTTCAGAACCACCTTAATTCTTCATGACCTAGATTCAACAAGGTGATGGAAACATTCCTCAGAGATTTTGGTCCATTTTGACATCATAGTATCACGCAGTTGCTACAGATTTGTCAGCTGCACATCCATGACGCAAATATCCTGTTCCACCGCATCCCAAAAGGTGCTTGCTTAAATTAAGCTCTGGTGACTGTGGAGGTCATTGAAGTACAGCAAATTCATTGTCATGTTCAAGATATCAGTTTAAGATGGTGCATTATCCAGCTGGAAGTAGCCATAAAGGGATGGTCATCAACAATACTCAGGTATGCAGTGGCTTTTAAACTATGCTCAATTGGTACGAAGGTGCCCAAAATGTGCCAAGAAAATATCCCACGCACCATTACACCACCACCAGAAGTCTGAATCGTTGACACAAGGCAGGATGGATCCATGCTTTCATGTTGTTTACGCCAAATTCTGACCCTACTATGTGAATGTCACAGCTGAAATAGAGACTCATTGGACCAGGCAATGCTTTTCCGGTCTTCTATTGTCCAATTTTGGTGAGCCTGTGTGAATTGTGGCACCCGCTGTGGTCTTCTGCTGCTGTAAACCATCTGCTTCAAGGTTCCATGTGTTGCGAGATCAGAGATGGTATTCTGCATACCCTGGTTGTAACGAGTGGTTATTTGTGGTATCTCAAACCAGTCTGGCCATTCTCCTCTGACATCAAGACATTTACGTCTACACAACTGCCATTCACTGGATATCTTCTCTGTAAACCATAGAGATGGTTGTGCATGAAAATCCCAGTAGATCATCAGTTTTTGAAATACTCAGACCAGCCTGTCTGGCACCAATAAAAATGCCACATTCAAAGTCACTTAAATCCCCTTTCTTCCCAACTCTGATGCTCGGTTGGAACTTTAGCAAGTCGCCTTCATCACGTCTAGCTTCCTAAATGCATTGAGTTGCTGGCTGCCATGTGATTGGCTGATTGGCAAATTGTGTCACCAAGCAATTGAACAGGTGTATCTAATAAAGTGGCCGATGAGTGTATATTAGGACTGATGACCAGTGTCTGTTATCAGCCAAGCCTTCGGCCAGTAAGCTTGGTGTGGGGTCTCGGGTATTAAAGACTAGGGAGCAGTGTCTATGGCAGTCTGAGATCATTAGAAGTATGATCAAATATCAAGGAAAAAGAAAAAGAAAAGTTAGGAAAAGGAAGATTCTTACCAACTCCTCGTAATCCTCTACATGTTTGTATTTTTTCTCTCTGTAGTAATGCCTTTTCTTAAAGAAGTGGAAGACAATGATATCGCATAACACAGTGGCCTAAAAAGAAACAAAAATGTATTTAAAAAAAAAATAGTTATTTTGTTCAATTCATCCCATGCTGCATACTAAATACACTAGATATCACTTAAAAGTGACATTAAAAAATTCTATTCAAGTATGTATTCTTTTTTTTTTTTTTTTTTTAGTTTAGAAGTATCTTCTATTGCTCTCAACCTCCTCTGGATCTCCAAATTCGTTTTTTGCTTCTGTGATCTGACTTGACTTTCTGTTCTGAAGGGGACTACAGCCCTGGCCAAAAGTTTTGAGAATGGCACAAATATTACATTTTCACAAAGTCTGCTGCCTCAGTTTTTATGATGGCAATTTGCATATACTCCAGAATGTTATGAAGAGTGATCAGATGAATTGCTATTAATTGCAAAGTCCCTCTTTGCCATGAAAATGTATTTAATCCCCACCCCCCTCCCCAAAAATAATAAAACATTCCCACTGCATTTCAGACCTGCCACAAAAGGACCAGCTGACAGGTCAGTGATTCTTTCATTAAACACAGGTATCAGTGTTGACAAGGACAAGGCTGGAAATCACTCTATAATCCTGATTGAGTTAGGATAACAGACTGGAAGCTTTAAAAAGGAGGGTGGTGCTTGAAACCATTGTTCTTCCTCTGTTAACCATGGTTACCTGCAAGGAAACACGTGCAGTCATCATCATTGCTTTGCACAAAAAGGGATTCACAGGCAAGGATATTGCTGCTACTAGGATTGCACTAAGGAGAGAGGTTCAATTGTTGTGAAGGTGGCTTCAGGGCGCCCAATAAAGTCTAGCAAGCGCCAGGGCCATCTCCTACAGTTGATTCAGCTGTGGGATTGGGGCACCACCAGTGCAGAGCTTGCTCAGGAATGGCAGCAGGCAGATGTGAGTGTATCTGCACGCACAGCGATGAGAAGACTTTTAGAGGATGGTCTGGTTTCAAGAAGGGCAGCAAAGAAGCCACTTCTACCCAGGAAACACATCAGGGACAGACTGATATTCTACAAACAGGGATTGGACTGCTGAGGATATGTCTAATCGCCCATCTGGGCATATTGGTGATGTTTCTAACAGTACTGGAAGAGGCACCATTACCAAAAGGATTAAGCTTTTGCCCTGACTCTGACCTCAATAAGTTCAAGGTTATTAAAAGATCTCCATCTATTTGCAAGGGAACTGTTGCTCAAGAGTGTCGATTCCAAAAATGTAGCACAGAAAACTTTTTAAAATACACAGTCCGATGAGCGACTAATATTACTAGAAGAACAAGATCCAACAGATTTGATTGATACAATTGATCTGGAATCATTATTGCAGGAACACAGCTCCACAAAGACAGAACCATTATCCAATATCTCTAAATTTAAGAATAAGTCAGATAAATTTCCGTCTTTCAATACCAACTCGAATTTAGCAGCATTTATGAAGTTAGGCACTGCAAAAATATATATATATTTTTAAATATCATACTTGTAAGGGAAATCTAAATAGCTCTGCACAACATGCTCGAGACCTTAACAAAATGTCATTCATTAACAATAAAGCCATCCGATCAGGGAGGGAATATAGTAATTACGTCCAACAAACAATACAAACTGATGTGCAATAAAAAAAATAAAAATAAGGAAGGAATGATACAGACCCATTTTGGAGGTCCATTATTGAAAAGTTTACCACAGGCTTCTATGCGCACTGGTGGACAGTGCCTTTTCTAAGGGCGTCATCAACCAAAATACATACCGTATTTATCGGCGTATAACACGCGCCGGCGTATAACACGCGCCGGCGTATAACACGCACCCCAATTTAAGAGGGAAGTTTCAGGAAAAAAAACTTTTTTTTTTAAATAAGCCACTTTGAAGCATTACAGATTGGCATGTTTGGTAGCTATTTTCAATGTAAGCCCGTCTTTTATATTTTACAAAAAAATTGGGTGTTGTGCCACTTAAATAAATTTTAGTGTATTTTCTCCTGAAATATATGTTTGATTAGATGTGCAAATAAAAAATTACCACCACCACCATGTTATTGTGCAGGAGGTCTGCTGGTATCCACTTCTGTGGGGTTTAGTGAATACAGATGTGTGCCGAGAGGGAGGTGTTACTTTTTGGGTGTATTCTACTTTATATGGATGGCTGTTAATTTATGTGAACTACCATGATGCAGTACAGGAGGCTCATTTTACTTACTAGTTTCTTTGGAGACTAAAGAAAAGACGTGCGTGCCAGAAGCTGCAGTCACCAGAGTTTTGCACCTAAAAGACTACACATCCCAGAATGCCTCCGGAGCGGAGCCAGCAGAGTGGGCGGGCCTCCACAGATGATTCAGGAGGGGAGAGGTTGGGAGAGGGCTGAGGAGAGAGGCGTGTCAAGGGTACGGCGTTAGGTGTGGTCTAGCAGGGAAGGGCGGGAATGACGTCTGGTAATCTGTCATCTGTTTCCTCGGTTCTCACATACAGTCCCGCCTCCGCCGTTGTCATTGGACCAGCTCCTGTGATAGACAGAACACTGGTCCAATGCCGGGGGCTGAGGCGGGACTGTGTGTGTGACGTGCAGCCGATTTAGAGCCAAGCGGAGCTCGGTGATTTCCGATGGCACTTGCCCCCCGGTGGCACTCGTCCCCCTGCTATCGGCGTATAACACGCACCCGCAATTCTCCCCCTATTTTCAGGGGGAAAAAGTGCGTGTTATACATAAGTACAAAACATCCAAAAAAAATTTAAAACATGTTCTATAGTCTGCCTAAGATGCACAAGGATCTCCAGATGCCATCTGGCAGACCTATAGTATCAGGAAGGGGATGTAATGCCGAAAACCTGAGTAAATTTATAGATGCACACCTTAGACCATTTGTAACCAACCTCCCGTTGAATGTCAGAGATACGATCCATCTTTAAAAAATTTGGAAGAAGTATACTTATCCCCACAGATATTACTAGTTGCAGTAGACATAGAGGCGCTCTACAGCTCCATCCCTCATAATTTGGGGATAGTAGCTGTGAAACATGTTTTATCGCAAACTCATAAAGATGATTGGAAACTAAACAAATTCATAATTATGACATTGGAGTTCATTTTTAGTCACAGTGTCTTTTCCCTTTCCTTTGATGGCTCCCACTTTCTCTAGGTGTAGGGGGTAGCGATGGGGACAGGTCACGCCCCATCGTATGCCAACCTGTACCTCGGGGGGAGTGGGAGCAGTAATTTCTGGCTGATGAATCATTAATGCCTCCAACAAGCCATATAATGGCCTGGTTTCGTTATATAGACGATGTATTCATGCTGTAAGAGGGCTCTGTGGAAGAACTAAGGAAGTGCATGTCGCAGATGAATCAAAAGGATTTCAATTTGAAGTTTACCATGATACACAGTGAAACCACGATTACATTGTAGGATGTTTCCATTACAAAAAACAATAATGGGAGCCTGTCCAGTGAACTTTATGGGATGCCCACCCACTGCAGGCAATACCATCTTACATGCTACAAGCTAACATCCACAATCCCTGATACACTCTATTCCATACATTCAGTATTTGAGAACTAAAAAACGAAATTGCTCATGTCAAGAATCATTTCTTCAGGAGGCTTGGGAATTAAGAGATAGACTCCTCCTGAGAGGATACTCCCCTACCTGCCTCAAAAAGTAATTCAAAAGCTAATAACCAATTGAGACAGGATCTCGTTTTCTAAGAAAAAGCCAGAAAAATTACATACGACCTGCATCTTTACCAAATACAATAAACAACATAAAGCCATATAGAAAAATATTTGAGAAGTTATGGCATGTATTACATAAAGACCCAAACCGAAATCCTCACATATGCAAGGTTCCAGCAATTAGCCATCGGAAAGCTAGATTACTGAGACCAGCTGGTCCACAGTTAATTTGTGGGTACATTTAGGCAAGACCCTTGTAAAAGACTAGGCACATTCACCTGTGGGGGTTGCTCACTTTGCCAATATAGGAATACCCAACCCAACACTGTTGTCAAATGGTCGCTTATAAAACCCACAACACTGCAAATTGCAAAACAGTGGGGGTAGTGTATTTACTAACCTGTCAATGTCATTGCTTTAACGTGGGCAAAACCAAGCCGGAGTTCTCCAAGAGAGATCCAGACCTGTGACAAGTATGAAATCTGCAAACATGGAACTTCCTCTGGGGAGACATGTTATCAACTGCCATCAGAAAAAAATGTCCAACGTGCCCCAGTATAGGATTCCTCCCCACACAGCACATCGATTTTTGCTGGTAGACCACAGCCGATTCTCTTGCTGACTGTTTGCATTGGTACGTTATACATGTCTGCTGCCCTTGCTATGATACAATATGCAAAATATGTGTACCTTTCCCTGTCACTTGTCATGACTAATAGGATAGCTCTCTTATAGAACATAACATTTGTGTTCCTTATGCATTAATGCCCCTGAGGAAGGGACGTATCCTGCCCCAAAACACGTTGGGCTTATAGGACCATTTTCAAGGACTCGACAACAGTCATTCTGCATATGTTCACATACTTATGTTTTTATTGGTGATGTATACACCTGTTTTATATTTATATTTTTGTAATAAAATTGGAATTCAACCAAATTTTCTGTATTTTCACTGTTGTCTTTAAAGTCCCATCCGTAGCAGGGGGTACTTATTGAGTCTTTGTCAAAATTGATACCCAAGTGGCTTGGGAAACAAAACATGGAAATTTTGGGTCCATGGCCAGGAAATTCCCCAGACCTTAATCCCATTGAAAACTTGGTCAATCCTCAAGAGGCGGGTGAACAAAAACACATTCCGACAAATACCAAGCTTTGACTATGCAAGAATGGGCTGCCATGAGTCAGGATGTGGCCCAGAAATTGATTGACAGCATGCCAGGGCGGATTGCAGAGGTCTTGAAAAAGAAGGGTCAACACAGCAAATATTGACTCATAAACGTAATGCAATTATCAATGAAAGCCTTTGACACTTATGAAATACTTAATAGTTATATTTCAGTATACCATAGTAACATCCGACAAAAACATCTAAAAATACCGAAGCAGCAGACTTTGTGAAAATTAAATATTTATGTCATTCTCAAAACTTTTGGCTATGGCTGTACATTCATTCTTTAAGTATATATAGGAGTGTAGCCACCATCTCTCACTCACTCCCAACATGTACTAGGGACTATGGTATATGTAGTGTGCTTAGAGCAGTGTACATAACCACAAATGACATGCACTGCTCATTCCAAAATCAAAGGTCATTAGACGGAAGCAAAACAATTTCATGAAACAGACCACAAGGCCATTAAGTAGTAGAGGTGTATAGATTAAAGGATATTGTTTAGTGTAATTTTAAGTGAAGCTGAATAGATTCAGGATTACGCCATTCCTGGAACTAGCCTGCAGCCTGGGAGCTAGAGTGTGGCAGCATTCACCAGAGGCCTCTCACAGTTATTTAGCCTTCAGCCCAACTCCCAAATATATTTGGCATCCTATGCAGAGCTCCTTGGGCCCATTCACACTGCCCAAACACTAAACTAGCACAGTTTAGTGTGCACGCAGCTGTCCATTTTGGCTGCAGTGAGCTGGCGGTAAGGGGCAGTGCGATGTGCATTTTACTACATCCCACGGGTCCTCCCCCCCCCTTCTCCTTTTGCAATCTTTATTTTAAGTGTACAAAGTGAAATTTCATTAATTTCACCGCTCAGCAGTGCGATGCATTGTGCTGCTGTGCAGTGACATGTGGTGCCATCCAATGTACTGCGATAAGACACAGCGTGTCTGTACACACATGCAAGATAATGGCATTGCAACTCAATCTTGCAATCAGGGGTGGCAGGAGCTCCGTTTTAAATCACTGTGCCCGACTTGTGGTCTCCACCCTGCAACACAAAAAAAAAAAAAAAAAGTAGATAAAGTCTGCAACCAGGTGAGAATGAATAAAATTTCTCTTTATTTTGTCCGATTACATGTTTTATGTTTCAATATTTTTATTACATTTTTAGAATAAACAAGAGATTCATAAACAAGCTTGTTGATCGCCTGAGGCTAGAAAATGGGTAAACATTAACAATGAGCAATATTGTTCACAATTATACTACAACATAGTGAAAATAGGGGATGGTATAAAAAAAAATTAATACTGCATAAAATGCCATGTCCCCAAAATCATCACCGAAGGGGAGGCTCTTCTGCACCCCCCCCCCCCCCTCCATATGAGGCGACTGCATGAACCAGGATAGTGAGAAACTAGTAAGAAAGCAAGGAGAGCTAAACGGTAGAGAGGGTCATCGATAGGTGGGGGTGGGAGGGAAAGGGAGAACTTGGACTCAGGAGGCCCATAGGTAGGAATCAGACAAGGCCCAAACAGGAAGCTTGGTGTGAGGGGAACTCATAAGAGATCCATGGTTCAAAAATTGAGAAATTTGGCCTGCGAGTCATTCACAATACTGGACAATCGTTCCTGAAGCAACAAAGCAGTCATTTGTGTCCTCACCCCCTGGAAGGCAACGCATTGGGTCTTTCAGGCTTGAGCTATAGTTCCTTTAGCCACTATAAAGAGGTATGTAGCCATCTTTTGCTGTGCTGTTTATATGCTCATATAAACCAGGAATTGGACAATGTAATAGGGCTAACTTAGCGTCCCTACGGACTGTTAGATGCCGGGCCAGGACCCAGTACCATCAGACTGGGCCTTATATGCTGCTTCTAGGGTGTTTGTATTAAATAAGCATTTGGTCACTATTTTCCAGGCCTTACTCCAGTCTTCTAGGTCTATGGGGGACTGGAGGTACCTTTCCCATTGGGCCATATAGGAGAGGGGTGCTGATGTCAGACGTCCATTCAAGGAGGCATAGATAGCCAAAATGAGGCCGAGGGACCCAGGGGCGTGCTGACATGCATGTTCAAAAAAGTATGTTCAAATGGGCAAGTGGACAGTCGGCGCAGGGCAGTGATCCAGTGTTTCAATTGAAGGAAGCGATAATGTTCTCTGGCCGGTGTGTCATGTGTTTCTCGGATGGTCTGGACAGGATAGAAAGGAGCGGGAGGAAAGAAAGTTGGGTAGCGGTGAGAGAGCCACCAAGAGAAAGCCTGAGGCTCCTCAAGGCCTGGAGGGAAAAGAGGATTGCGAGTGATAGGAAGTAGTGGTAAAAAGGAGGACATCAAATTACCAGAATAGCAAACTGAGTCCCAAATCTGCAGGCCATGCAACAGCACGGGGCTCAGGGAGGGGGGGGGGGGGGACAAGTTGCAGTTTGTCAATTCAAGTAACACCCAAAAATGAACATCCGTAGCCGTTTGGAGTAGGGCTGCAACTAACGATTATTTTCATAATCGATTAGTTGGCCGATTGTTTCGATTAATCGGTTAATAACCTTAAAAAAAAAAAAAAAAAGTGTGGTGTATAATTTAGTTAATATGTAAAGTTTAAAAAAAAAGGCAATCTATTCTTAAATACTGTATCTCTATGCAGTGGTAAATATAAACAACCAACCATGGTTAGGGAGCAAAATATCGAATCCACTCTGAGAATAACAGACAGAAGAGATATACTGTATATACGCTATTAGAGGAGATATACTGTATATACTATTAAAAGAGGCACTGTTTTTTGGCCAATTTGTTGTTGGGCACATTAAAAAACACAAATTGCTGCAAAAACGTATTGCATGCTTTTCTGCAGCTTCTCCATTGAAGTATATTGAACCAAAAAAAAAATCACTGTTTTGCATTAAAAAAAAAAAAGAAAAAAAAAGTCCCTGGCCCTTTCCATATACGCAGCGGCTGAAAAAAGTGTAGATGTGAACGTGTCCCATAGGAAACCATGTTAAATGAACTGTAGTGCGTTTCTGCAAAAAGCACCAAAAAACACATACATATGAACCAGGTCTAAGATGTTTAGTAACATAATGGGGGTTAAAAAAACTAAAATGAGCCCTTTATAGTACAAAAAAAAAAAAAAAAAAAGCAGATAATCACTACTGTAAGGGGTTTTTTTTTTTACTGTAGAACTGTGAAAGTAATATTTACAGTAGCGATTTTCTCTTTTTGGAATATAAAGGGCTCATTTTAGTTAATTTTTATTTTTTTAACCCCATTATGTTACTGGCCGATTAATCGATTATGAAAATAGTAATCGATTAATTTCATAATCGATTAGTTGTCGATTATTCGATTAGTTGTTTCAGCCCTAGTTTTGGAGCATAGTCAAATGGGAAATCTCTATAGTACTTTAGAGACATTGGGGACCCCCAAGCCTCCTTGTAGCCTATGGGGTATAAAAAAAAAAGTAAAACCAAGGGACTCTGGGATGTTTCTGCGCCCAAATAAATTAGAAAATCCGATTTTGCAAAAGTCGAATAAAAGAGGGTACTCCAACTGGTAAAGAGCAAAAGTAATAGAGAACTTTGGGTAGGATCGTCATTTTGACTGCAGTGATTCTTCCTATCCATGAAAGGGTGGGAAATTGCCACAAATGCATGAAAGTGGTCAAGGCACGCAACAAGGGGTAGTAGTTGGCGGAGAACAAGGAAGAGTAAGAAGACGTCATTTTGATGCCTAAATATTCAATCTAATGAGATGCCCAACGATATGGGAAATGTTCCTGAAGACGCTGCACCACATGAGCAGGGCTGGTTGAGATTCAGCGCTGTGGTTTTGGAGGGGTTAATTTGAAGGCCTGGAGATGGCTGAAAAGCTTTTTAATACAATTTGCAAGTTGAGAAGGGAGATGGAGTGGGTTTGACAGAAGCGAGTCATCTGCAACAAAATTGGCTTTATACTGGGCTCCAGCATGGGGCACTCTTGAAATGTCAAATTTGGCCGTGATCACCGCCGCCAATTGCCCACGGCAATGAATAGAGGGCTTGAATCCACAATAAGAAGTGTCTCACAAATTCCCACCAAGTCAGAACATATTGGAGGTAGTGCCAAGAAAGCAAATCAAACGCTTTGTAAATATCCAAGGAGAGCAAAAAAAAAATATAATTATATATATATATATATATATATATATATGATTTTACACCATAGGCTATGGATAAGGTGGATTGCTTTGCGGACGTCATCTCCTGCCTGACGACCGAGCACAAAGCCCACCTTGTGAATGAGGACCTGAAGGTATTTATTGGCTTGTGTGATTAAAATGTTCCCCAAAACCTTCAGGTCCACATTCTACAGAGAAATAGGATGAAAATATTGTGGGTCAGTGGCCTCCTTAGTTGACTTGGGAATCATAGAAATGTGGGCCTTAAGCGAGTCTAGTGAACGAAATAAGAGGTCAGTTAAGGCGTGAGTAAGGTTGTGAATGTTTTGTAATACAGTCCGGTGAACCTAGGACCTAGGGCTTTGGATGGCTTAAGAGATTTGATAGCTTGGGCAATCTCCGGCTCAGAAATGGGTGCGTTCAGGGTGTCTTTGGCCATCGAGGAGAGCAAAGAAAGGCTAAGCGTTTGGAAAAAGCTCTCAGTCTTGCTCAGATCAAAAGAGGCAGATCAGCTGTATAGGGATGACAAAAAGAAGGCAAAAACTAGAGACTCTTTTAGAAGGGTCCGAGATGAATCCACCTCCCCTTACCTGTAGCCGAAATGGCTTACATGAGCGCCCCACCGAATTAAGTTTCCTGGCCAATATTTTGCAGGCCAATATTTTGTTTGCTTTATTAGCAGCAGCTTGGCATTGCATGCCATTGCTGAGCCTATCATCTACTAGGACCCCCGGGTCCTTTTCCATCCTAGATTCCCCCAGTGTATAGATTGCATTCATATTTTTGCCACCCAACTGCATTATTTTACATTTTTCTACATTGAACCCAATTTGCCATGTAGTTGCCCACCCCATTAAATTTGTTCAGACCTTTTTGCAAGGTTTCCACATCCTGCGGAGAAGTTATTTCCCTGCTTAGCTTAGTATCGTCCGCCAATACAGAGATTGAACTGTTTACCCCATCCTCCAGGTCGTTTATGAACAAATAAAACAGGATTGGTCCCAGCACAGAACCCTGGGGGACCCCACTACCCACCCCTGACCATTCCGAGTACTCCCTATTTATAAACACCCTCTGAACTCACCCTTGTAGCCAGTTTTCAATCCATGTACTCGCCCTATGGTCCATGCCAACAGACCTCATTTTGTACAGTAAAAGTTTATGGGGAACTGTGTCAAATGCTTTTGAAAAAATCCAGATACACCACGTCTACGGGCCTTCCTTTATCTAGATGGTAATTCACCTCCTCATAGAAGGTTAATAGATTGGTTTGGCAAGAACTATTCTTCATGAATCCATGCTGATTACTGCTAATGATATCGTTCTCATTACTAAAATCTTGTATATAGTCCCTTATTATCCCAAGAGTTTACATAATATTGTTAAGCTAACTGGTCTAATTCCCAGGGATGCATTTTGGGCCCTTTTTAAATATTGGTGCTACATTGGCTTTTCTCCAATCAGCTGGTACCATTCCAGTCAGTAGACTGTCAGTAAAAATTAGGAACAATGGTCTGGCAATTACTTGACTGAGTTCCCCAAGTACCCTCAGGTGCAAGCTATCAGTTTCCAGTGATTTAATAATGTCAAGTTTCCCAAGTCCAATTTTAATTCTGTCCTCTGTTAACCATGGAGGTGCTTCCTGTGATGGGTCATGAGGATAAACACTGCGGTTTTGGTTACTGTACCCCCCCCCCCCCCGATTCCCTCGTGAAGACTGAGGAGAAGAATAAGTTCAATACCTTAGTCATCTCCCCATCCTTTGTAACCAGATTTCCTTCCTCATTCTTTATGGACTGTCTTTTTTTACTGTTTACATACTTAAAGAATT
This sequence comes from Lithobates sylvaticus, assembly GCA_028564925.1. Lineage (NCBI taxonomy): Eukaryota > Metazoa > Chordata > Amphibia > Anura > Ranidae > Lithobates > Lithobates sylvaticus. The sequence goes on along the minus strand of CM053026.1, from coordinate 195,699,362 downwards.
TCTTGGGATTTTTTTTGCTCTCCTCCGCTATGTGTCTTTCATGTTCCATCTTAGCCGTCCTTATTGCCCCCTTACATTTGTTTTTGCATTCTTTATAAAATCTGAATGCTGATGATGATCCCTCAACTTTGTATTTTTTGAAGGCCTTCTCCTTTACTTTTATATGCATTTTTACATTGGAGTTAAGCCATCCAGGACTTTTGTTCGCCCTTTTAAATGTATTACCCAATGGGATGCATTGACTAATGCCCTTAAAGCAAACCCATCTCTCCGCCATGTTCTTTGTTCCTAATATTTTATCCCAATTTATGCCTTCTAGCAAGTTTCATAGTTTAGGGAAGTTGGCTCTTTTTAAATTCAGTGTCTTTGCATTCCCCTTATGTTTACCATTTTACAGTAGATCCAGTAACGCTTCATTTCTAGTTGGTGTGTCTACCATCTGACCCATAAAATTGTCCTGCAAAACATTTCGGAACTGGCGAGCCTTAGATGAATGCGTGGTTCCCTCCGCCCAGTCTATGTCTGGATAGTTAAAATCCCCCATTATGATAACACTTCCCATCCTTGCTGCTAATCCAAATTGTGATAGAAGATCTGTCTTCCCCTTCCTCCCTCAGGTTAGGGGGCATATAGCATACTCCCAGTATTATTTTCCCCTTAGTTTCATCCCTTTGGAGCTCTACTTATAAGGATTCCATCTATTCCCTAGCTCCCTTAGTGATGTCATCTCTCACATTCACGTGTACATTATTCTTGATATATAGGCAGGCGAGAACCTGGTTTCCTGCACACAAACTACATCTACGGATTGAGTTTTTAAGTGGCGGAAGACTTGATTGTTTGATAGGGGAATTAAACCCATGGATATTTTGGGAGAAAAGTTTCAACGCATTGCGAGCCATCGTGGGAGAGAGACAGAAATCGTATTATCATAGAAAATTGCGCAGGCCAGATACCTGCCCTGATCTCTTGATGAGGTTCTATGAGTCCGGGAGTGAAGGAAAGGGGGGGGGGGAGAGAAAGAAAAGAGGGAAGAGAGACAAGAACAAATCATGGTGTACAATACACATAATCATAATGGGAATCGCATCTTAACTGTAGGATACTCGAGGAGGTGGCTCCCACCAACCACATGGGTTTAAATTTCATAAAGTATAACCGCCCCTGGAGTGGGAGCTAAGAAAAAAAAATCGAAAGGCACACCTCAAAAAAAAAAAAAAAAAAAAAAACTCAAGACACTATGCCAGAATAGACATAATATAATGCAACACAATTTAACATCTCCGGTCAGGCGTCCCCAGTCGGGTGAACGCCAGATGGGAGGTCGATAATAAAAGGGTCCTTAGCCGTAGCTCCCATTCAGGGGCGCCACAAAACCTCCTGTAACTCAAACTACCCCCAAAGGGGGGAGAGGGCCAACTGAAGCACAAGGCATTACCCCGGGATGAGCCATCTGGAAGACCATTGATATGGGCACAGTACTGGTATCAAAAGAAGAAAAAAAAAAAAAGGAAGGGGGGGGGGGAGGTAGGGTGGGAGAGGGAGTGGGAGAAGATGAGAGATGGGGGAAGGGAGAAATGGAGGGATTAGGAAGAACAGCAAGTGTTTTGGTTAACAAATGTATATCATATAGAAGTAGTGCATGTAATCGCTCTTGGCTCAGGCCTCCAAAGAGTCTCAGGTGCCACCGGGATTTCAACTCCCACCCGACCTCCCAGGCGCCCGGAGCCAGGGCGTAAAGGTAGCAATAAGGCCCAAGTCAAGACCCCAAATTCATCACAGTGAGGACCCGAGTAAAAACACTAGTACTGGGAGGACCAGTCCACTAGGCAGACAACAGGCCAACAGAGGAATATTAGGTGGACATGCTGAATTGGTCAACAGTGCTATACAAACAAAAAATATAAAAAACAAAAACAAACAGTCATTGCAAATCAGGCAGGGGCCGTCTACCCATCAGGGGTAAACTACATCTGGAGAGCGAGTAAGTCTCGGCTTCACAGAAGAGGAGTAGCAAGCAGGCTCACCCGTTCAATCATTCATCCTGGGTCGGAGCAAGGGGATCTTGAAAACAGTGAGGTGCTAGGGAGGGCGTGCTTACGGCTGACAACTACTAACTCCCACATGCGACCCAATTGCTTGGAAGAAGGCTGGGTGCCCGAGGCCCTCACCTGGCTGTTGAAGGCATCCGGAGGGGACATCAGGAGAAGTGCCTCGAAGGTCGCCTGGGCTTCCTCCACGTTGCGAATAGTGTGGCTCCAGCCTTGGTAAGTGAAGGGAAGGTGGAAGGGGAAGCCCCAAATATAATTAATATGATGGTCCATCAAAACGGAGGTGTATGGCTTCATCTGTCACCGCTTTTGTACTGTAGAGGGTGCCAAGTCCGTGAAGAGCTGGTACTTGTGCCCATGGAAGCATAAATCAGGCTTGCCATGTGCTGCCTTAAGGAGGGTCTCCTTAGTGCGAAAGTATGTGAACTTGATGATAATATCCTGAGGGGGTGGCCTCCTCTCTTTGGCCCCAGAGCTCTGTGGATACGATCAAACTCCATGAGCTTTATGGGGATGGCTGAAACCAGTTCCTGGAACAGGGCGGTGGCAGTGGAGGTCAGATCCACAATGGTTTCTGGGAGGCTCCGTAAGCGGAGTTTCACCCGGCGGGAACTTTTCTCATAATCCTCCAATTTTAAAAGGGCTGCATCCAGTTCAGGTTCCAGCAGCATCCATTTTGTCCTCTAAGGCATTTGTGTGGTTACCCAGCTCCCGTATCTCTTTTGTTAGTCGTGCAGCCAGATTTGAGGTGGTAGCATATAACTTTCCCTGGAGCATAGTTTTAAAAATGAGCCAGCAGGTCCGCATCTCTCAACGTTGCTGTTGGATATGGCAGCTGGGCCCCATGTAGGTTCTCTGCATCCGAGCAGGCATCCGGCTCACCCGATAGAGGTTAGAGGTGGGGGTGAGGGCTACATGTCAGAGGCCGGCGTCTCCAGCGGGATGTCTGGCGGGAAGGCCGCGGATTTCGTGCGAGTGGCGTGCTTCGTGGTGGAGGTCCGAGCTGTGCCTATCTGATCCGCGGGGGTGCAGGAGATGGTATGCCCACAGAACCTGGGATGAAAAGCTCTCCAGGTGGCGTTATATTGGCCGATGTGGTCAGTAGTGGAGGAGCGGGATTACCTCACGGCCATCTTCGTGCGCTGTTCACAAGCTCCCTGAGTACATGTTTTAAACAGAGCCAACACTAACACGTTTCAGCTTATTAAGGCCTTACTCATAGCAACGAGTAGGGCCTTAATAGGCTAAAACACGTTAGTGTTGGCTTTGTTTCAACAGGTGTACTCCTTGGACAAAATAAAAATTGTAGAATTTTTTTTTTTCATCCTCACCTGGTTGCCCACTTTATCTACATGGTGGTGTGTCTATTTTATTGTGCTGCACAGTGTGAATGGGGTAAATACAAAAGAAACACCTTCTATGTGCCCTAGTGGTAACTGGCGTTCTTCCAGTGTGGAAAAGTGCCCGTAACTGCACTAGTGTGAACAGCCATTAACAGATCTTTACCAAAGATTTGATTGTCATTTCTATTGTTTATTTTGTTTCACAAATTCTAGTGAAAAAATAAATACCCAGGAAACATAACTTTAGGTTTTTCACCTAAACTGGTAAGTCTATGTTGATTTTTCTTTTGAAAACGTATAATTGTTTGTTGCCATTATTTACATTAATGCAGACAACAAGTTTCATTTAGGGCAAAAATGAGTGACATCTTTAAAAGAAACATGAAGTTGGGGAAAATCAGTTCCCCATAACAAAAAGTAAAACTTAAAAAGGAGTTGTAAAGGCAGAAGGTTTTTTTTATCTTAATGCATTCTATGGAGGAAAAAAAAAAAAAAAAAAACTCACCACTCCAAGCAATGCAACGCCAGATCCAATGTTAATCATAGTTGGAATTATATCGAATTTTCCAGCCTGACAAAACAAATAACTTCATTGTTATGAGAACTGTGTTATCTATCTAAAAGGAAAAGGTTAGATTTCTTTGTAAGGTTTCAATATAAAAGCACAAAAAATATCTGCGGCTTCAAAGACATAAAAAAAAGGACTTCTGACTAATGTAAATGGCTTGAGCATGTGTGTGCGCAACTATATACAATGACAAGAAAAATATGTGAACCCACTGGCATGAACTGGTATTTTGCCATAAATCTGATCCTCAAAATCACAGACAAACACAATCCCTGAAATTCATAAGGACAGGTGCAGACAGATTTCGTGAAAGTGACACTTATGCGCTCTAAATGTGGTGCAGAATGTGCCAAAATTCACGTACCTATCTAGAACTTGTACTTAAATTTAGCACAAATTTAGCACATACTGAACCACTTTTAGAACGCATGCGAGACACTTTTGCAAAATCTGTCTGCGCCAGTTTCCCTCTGTACACCAAAAGAGAGTAGGTCTTAATTAGCTCCACTTTCGTAAGATGCAAACAGTTGCTATTTTATTTTGAATTTGGCGCATTCAATGAGACACAATGTAAAAGTGACATTTTAGAACTAGCTGAATTTGGTGCATGAGTCGCTGTCAGAACCAAAAGTGTTGCAGAAGCTTCATGAATTTGGTGCAATGCATTACCAAGTGGGATTGAAGCCAAAAAAAGTGGTGCAGAGGCTTAATTGAATCCCCCCCATTGTGTCTGTCTTTTGTTATGACTTAGACGCATTTGAGGCTAGGTTTACACCTATGCATTGTCGCTGCATAATTGCATCTGTTCCCATGGTCGTAACAACACTCACAGAAAAAACACGCTGCCGCTCAAAAGCATGGGGATGCCATTAATCTTAATGGCACCCCCACGCACTGCAAACTGCATTGCAGCTTCCTGCCCTGGGAACCGCACTGATCTTGTGTTTTCCAAAAAGCGTTTTTCAAAAAAATGGAGCAGAGACCTTTTCCCTGCATTTTCAGGAAGAACAGCAGGACACTCAAATGAACGGACTGCTGTGCCCCCGCAAAATGCGTCTTGCAGAGTGTGAACCTAGTCTTATGGCATATTACTGCAGAAAATCAGGTAATTCCAATGGGTTCACATACTTTTTCTTGCAACTGTATGTAAACAATATATATTTTTTAATGAGAATGAATGTCATTTAGGAAAATGTTTGCCTATACAATACCAGCATTATGTAAAAAAAAATGAAAATACATATACATCCATCTAACTATCTATCTATCAAGGGGATTTGAGAGACTTTGAATGTGTAATGGTTGTTGGTGCCAGGCGGGCTGGTCTAACTAAGTATTCCAAAAACTGCTGATCTACTGGAATTTTCACGCACAACCATCTCTAGGGTTTACAGAGAATGGTCTGAAAAAGAGAAAAATATACAGTTGTGGATGAAAATGCCTTGTTGATCTCAGAGGAGAATGGGCAGACTGCTTCAAGGTCATATAAAGGCAACAGTAACTAAAATAACCCCTTGTTACAACCAAGGTATGTAGAATACCATCTCTGAACTCACAATACATTGACCCTTGAAGCAGATGGGCTACAGCAGCTGCAACATTCAAATGGTAGGGTCAGAATTTGGCGTAAACACCATGAAAGCATCAATCCGTCTTACCTTGTATCAACGGTTCAGGCTGGTGGTGTAATGGTGTGGGGGATATATTTTCTGGCTGTCCCTATATATATATATATATATATATATATATATATATATATATATATATATATATATATATATATATATATATATATATATATATATATATATATATATATATATATATATATATATATATATATATCTATATCTCTATCTCAATACCAGTCATGAGGAGTCCCCAATTAAAACCTTCTGAAAGGGTATACGTTTATGGAATTTAAAAATTCATTTCAATTTCAATTTTTATTTGCTCTGACTTTTTCACTGGATGTTGGGCAAGATTTACCATAACTTTATCTGGCGACGTGCAAAATGGATTATTATCTGTCTATATAAAAGGTCCAACAGTTAACAGTGCATGTCAGAGCACAAACGAGCCATGAATTCCAGGGAGTTGTCTGTAGACCTCCGGGAAAAGATTATAACGAGGCACAGATCTGTGAGTACAGTGCCCTTCATCATCCATAAATAGAAGAAGTTTGGAACCACCAGGACTCTTCCTAGAGCGGGCCGCTTGGCCAAACTGAGTGCTCACAGGAGACGGGCCTTAGGCAGGGAGCAGACCAAGAACCTGATGGTCACTGACAAAGCTCCAGTGTTTCTCTTTGGAGAGAGGAGAACCTTCCAGAAGAACAACCATCTCTGCAGCACTCCACCAATCAGGCCTGTATAGTAGAGTGGCCAGATGGAAGCCACTCCTCAGTAAAAGGCACATGACCACCCACCTGGAGTTTGCCAAAAGGCACCTGAAGCACTCTCAGACCAGGAGAAACAAAATTCTCTGGTCTGATGAGACAAAGATTGAACTCTTTGACCTGAATGGCAAGCCTCATGTCTAGAGGAAACCAGGCACTGCTCATCACCTGGCTGATTTTTTTTTCAGTAGCAGGAACTAGGAGACTAGTCAGGATCAAGGGAAAAAATGCAGCAATGTACAGAGACATCCTTGATGAAAACCTGCAAAGGTTCATCTTCCAACAGGACAATGACCCTAAGCACACAGCCAAGATAACAAAGGAGTGGCTACAGGACAACTCTGAATGTCCTTGAGTGGTCCAGACTTGAACCGATTGAACATCTCTGGGAGATATCTGAAAAATGGTTGCGCACCCATGCTCCCCATCCAACATGATGGAGCTTGAGAGGTCCTGCAAAGCAGAATGGGAGGAACTGCCCAAAAATAGGTGTGCCAAGCTTGTACCATTATACTCAAAGACTTGAGGCTGTAATTGGTGCCAAAGGTGCTTCAACAAAAGTATTGAGCAAAGGCTGTGAATACTTATGTACATGTGACTTTTTTTTTTTAATAAATTTGCAAAGATTTTTCACGTTGTCATTATGGGGTATGGTTTATAGAATTTTAAGGAAAATAAACAATTTAATCTATTTGGGAATAAGTGTGTAACATAACAAAATGTGGAAAACGTGAAGCGATGTGAATACTTTTCGGATGCACTGCAAGTGCCAAGAGAGAGTACCATATAGTTTTGGGCCGCACACGCAGTGTGTACTCTCCTCTGTCACAGCCGCAGAGATCCTCATACATGACAGCCGAGACTACACACTGCGCCATGTGCACCCCGAAAGAACGGGAAGGCATTCCCCTCCCTTGGCACTAGGGAGCACTGGTCCCAACAGGTTCTCTGCCTCTACAATAACTTGGGACAGAGCCATCACAGAATGTAGACAATTTTATTAGGGCTTTCTTTTTAATGAGCTTTTGGCCAACATTCTTTGAGCTGAAAATGAGCCCTGGATGGAAGGTAGATTTAGCGAACCTTGGCTGCCATACCCATATGGGACAGTGTAGTGCTAACCTTTTATTTTTGCAAATTGTATTAAAGAATTAGGAAGAATTAAGAAGAAGAAGAACTTTTTTTTTTTTGCACCAACCCCCTCCGCTGATGCACCACTTACTGAGAGCCAATGCCTGTAGCCTCCTGTGTTTGTTGGCAGAGTGCCACAAGTCCCCTTGTGGGGGTTAGTCTAGCCTTGTCTCTTGGCCAGTGGTTACAGGGAGACAATTCCCATAGACTTATGGGGCTCTGCTGCAATAACCAGTCTGCCTGCTTACATAATCTAAATATCGTAATTAGATCGCTACAACCTTATATGTTTCTACATGTGTGATTCCGTATGCTTTCAAATGTCTGTCTCCACTGAATTAAATCTACAATTATGGGGCGTGGCTTGGCGCATGGAGGAGACGGATGCCTGAGAGATCAGCTCCCGCTCCCACTACCCTGAACGGCACACAGCGGGACCGCAAAAAGCACCATCGGCTCTCCACATGAGCAGGAGAGGAGGCAGCAACACCCCCCGCACCTCGGGACCCACAAAATCCGCCGAGATCGGCACCTATTTCACGCCGAGGGGGACTTCCAGCAAGGCCGCGCCGGCCTCCAAGATGGCGGCGACCCGCTCGGCGGCGGCTCAGGCAGCCCACGCTGCCTCACAGCCTCTCCAGCCCCCTTCCCCCCCTAGATCTCCAGGCCTGGAGCACAGCACCCACACAGGACATGGGAGCCCCCACAGCCCCAGAAGCCCCCCCCCCGCTCGAGAAGCCCCTCTCCCCCTCATGGCAGACAGGGACAGTGGGACATGGAGAGCTACATTAAAGCTCTCCCAACAAAGGGGGACATTGAGGCCTACATCAGCAGGCTGGAGAGGTCCTACAAGCGTGAGATAACAGACCTAAGCCACGACATAGGACAGCGCTTTGAGGACATTGAGGGTGCTGTGGAGGAAAACGTGACCAGAATAATGGAGCATGATGATATCCTCCAACAGCATACGATACAGATACAGCAATTATTCTACGGTTTAGACGACCAAGAGAACAGGAGCCGCCGCAACAACATCCGCATACGCGGAGTTCCTGAAACGGTTGAAAACAAAGATCTGCCGCTAGCAGCAACCGCCATGTTCAATCAACTACTGAACAAACCCAAAGACGACCCCCTGGAGATTGACAGAATCCACAGATCCCTCGGCCCCCGCAACCCCAACCCAGCATATCCCCGGGACATAATCTGCCGTATACATTTCTTCAGCATCAAAACGGAAATAATGCAAGCTGCTCGCAACCAGGAATCTATCCTGTTTAATGGCTCCCCTATAATGCTCCTGACGGACTTATCCAAACAGACATTACTCATGAGGAAGGCCCTGAAACCGGTGACGGATGCACTACACACCAAGCAGATAAAATACAGGTGGGGCTTCCCCTTCCATCTCTTCGCATCTCATGATGGCAAATCTGCAACTTTCCGCACCCTAGGGGATCTTCCTAACTTTCTAGGGACTTTTGAGCTTCCACAAATCAGAATCCCAGACTGGCCCCTGCAAGCAACAACGCCAGGCTTCTCCAAGCATCCCGGAGGGGACAGAAACACCAAGAAGAAAAGAAACAGATCGAACACCCCCACCTATCCACCAGGGTGACAAACTTTTGATCCTGCCAGCGCAGACCGCCCAACAATCCAGAGTCCTGGCAGATGAATTGCCACCCATCATTCTGCCAGACATACTACTCCTCATTTGAAAGCCCATGATGAGAGACATCTGCTTTACTCCTCACCCTCCTTGTTTTCTCTCCTCTCGTTTTTCTCCTCTTTCCTCACCTCGCCTCCTTCTTCCCTTCCTTACCGTGTGCAAGACCCACTGAGGGTCCCTTTAAATGCTTTTCAGGTTATGTGATGTAGGTTCTCACAACCCTCTGGTTATGCCCTAGCAAGGTGGGATACCCCGGCTGGGACATCCCGTACTGTGCTAATTTTATCAGCATACCACAGGGCTGTTACTATCAGTTGAAACTACCTCAGTTAAAAGAGGAGTAGAACGTAAATGCTTTACCCTGTTAAATGTGAAAACTCGAGACCACCTGACCAGCCGACCAGTTCACAGGTTAATTCTGGACAGAGAAGAGAAAAATTAAGAAAACTTGGTGCTTATAAGTGTATAATGTTATTGCTGTGTGCCTATACTATGACGATTACAGGTATCTCTCTACAGGTGGGGCGGAGCCCCGGATATCTGACCAACCTCGTTCCCCACGTTAGGGTTTGCAGAGTCTTTACTGACTCTGCGGTGAAGTTTTTATTTTTTCCTTTTTTGGATCTGCTTGGTAGTGTCCACAGTCCCTTTTTGACTCTGGACACTAGAGGGAGTAGCTTCCCTACAAGCATAGAACACTTAGCTGTATAGCTAATATCTTCACACACTGTCACAGGTTAATTCTCAAAAAAGGCGACGCAGTTCATCACGCGTCGACCCTACGTAAAGAAGGTTCACTTAACCCTGTCACAGTGCACGTTACCCTCCCCCCTCCCCCCCGGCCCTGAAGGGCTAGACTCGCTAACCCCTCTCCCTCCCTCCCTCCTCCTTCCCCCTCCAAACCCCTCCTCCCCTGACCCTTACAACAGCTCCATACAATACAGACTCGCGCCCACTAACCCCCCTCCGCCATGACCAGACGCCTTGGGATAAAAATTTCCTCCCTCAACTGCAGGGGGCTTAATGTCCCCGAAAAACGCTGACAGATTTTACATCACTTCCATAGAGCCAAAACCCATATTCTATTGCTTCAGGAGACGCATTTTAAGACCGATAAAATCCCTCCACTACCAGACAAACGATTCACGACATGGTTCCACAGTACCAACCCCGCAGCCAAAACTAAGGGGGTCTCGATAGCCTTCCACAACTCCTTTGCTCCTGAGGTCTTAGATAGCTGTATTGATCCTAAAGGCAGGTACATATTTTTGAAACTGCGATACCTACAAACTATACTAACGGTTGCTAATGTTTATCTACCCAACCAGAACCAACATGGATTCCTCTCCTCCGTGGCTTCCCGGCTGAAAAACTTCGGAACACCGAATCTGATTCTGGGAGGCGATCTCAACATCCCCTTGGTGCCGAGGATGGACTCTTCCACATGTAAGTCGCACATACCACCATCATCACTGACAAACATTCGCAACACATTGAAAGATTTTGATAATCTCCTTACCGACACAGTGTGCCTGGCCGACCTAGCACAAGCAATCACAGACTTCACTCGAAACCATGCACATGACGAGACCTCTGACCTGAACAAGTGGGAGACGCTGAAATGTGTCCTAAGGGGGGTCCTAATCCAACACGGATCCAGACTGAAAAAAATCCGTACAGAAAACATAAGCCGTTTATTCACACAAATAACAGCCCTAGAGTCGCAACACAAAACGCACAATGGACGCAAAGACCCTTACAGAACTCTCGAACGCCCGCAGAGATCTACTTCAGATCTTCTCTGAGAAATCGCTGACAGCCTATAACAAAGGACGACACATACATTACGCTCAAGCGAACAAGTGTGGAAAACACCTGGCGCGTACCATACACCCCAGACAACAACGACAATCCATCAACCACATTATGTCTCCCTCCCAACAGAAAAAATCCAAAAATTCCGAGATAGTCTCTGAGTTCCGAGACTATTACTCCTCCCTGTACAACCTCCCGACCCCCCAAGACTCATCCCCTTCCTCCACAGATGATCTATTGCAATACATACAAGACACGGCCCTCCCCTTAATTCCCCCTCCTGACGCGGAAGACCTAGAACAACCCATCACCACTACGGAATAATTGACAACAATCAAAGGCCTCAAAACGGGTAAATGCCCAGGCCCTGACGGGTACACCCCCTTATTCTACAAGAAATTTGCACAACAACTGGCCCCAATCATGACAAAAGCATTTAACGAGATAGATGACTCCCATCCTCTTTCTCAGCAAATTCTCCAGGCCCAAATAGTAGTAATCCCTAAACCAGCAAAAGACCACACACAGTGTAGTAGCTATCGCCCTATCTCCCTACTGAACGTAGACCTGAAGATATACTCCAAAATCTTAGCCACTCGCATCTCCCCCCTTCTCCCGGACATAATACACAGTGACCAAGTAGGATTCATACCAGAACGCGAGGCCAGAGACAACACCACCAAAACTTTACATCTTATCTCATACGCCAAACATCATGATATAAAGACATGTTTACTAGCATGTGACGCCGAAAAGGCGTTCGATAGGGTCAGCTGGCCGTTCTTACGAGCATCACTGCAACAAATAGGATTAGGTCCAAATATAATATCTAAAATCATGTCTTTGTACTCGCGCCCCTCAGCAAAAGTGTCCGCCAACGGAGAAACCTCAGAGCCCTTCAACATCGCAAATGGAACGAGACAGGGGTGCCCTCTTTCCCCTCTCTTGTTTGCAATCACGGTAGAACACCTAGCGCAAGCTATACGTCAAAACAACTCCATACACGGTATACCCACCCCCTCAGCCCCCCGGAAACTGTCTCTGTATGCAGATGACCTTCTCTTATATGTTACCCACCCACATACCAGCATACCAGCCATCCTAAACGAACTCGACAAATTCGGCAAACACAGTAACTTCAAGTTAAACATCTCCAAAACAGAAGCCCTGAACATCACCCTACCCACACGACAGCTGGAAGACATACGTGCACGATTCCCCTTTAGATGGCAATCACGGTCCGTCAAATACTTAGGCACAGAGATCCCCAGAGAAATACAAGACGACATCTACCCCCTAAATTTCAGCCCTCTATTGACTTCAATTAGGCGTTCCCTGGAATCGTGGCACAACCTTAAACTCTCTTGGTGGGGTAGAATGAATGTTATTAAAATGGACGTCCTCCCTAAGACACTATACCTATTCCAGACACTCCCCATTATCCTTCCCAAAGCTTTCTTTCTATCTCTCCGCTCCATCGTGGGGAAGTTCATATGGCTACACCGACCCCCCAGACTCAAACAAACTCCTATGTGCTCCCCGAAACAAAGGAGGCCTAGGCCTACCAGACTTCCAAACATACCACTCCTCCTCCTTATTCTCCAGACTACTCGAATGGTTCCCTAGACCCCTACTAAAGCCCTCAACCTCTACGGAACAGGATATGGCCCAAATCGACTTGAGGGCCCTCTTGTGGGGACACAACACCAAATTCCGTACCATCCAAGGGATCTCCCCGCTGACCACAGCGGTCCTCACCCTGTGGTATGATCAAGCCAGTAAACTGGCCCTCTCCTCGGACCCCGGTCCTCTCTCCCCACTATTTGACAACCCTGCCTTACCTACCACCCTCTCCAGAGAACATTGGGGACCCTACGCAAGGGAACAGTGGCCTACGGCTAATAAATTTGTCCATCCCTCTACAGGCCTATTCAAAATGACCGAGGACACGCAATCCCCCAATGACATTGACTGGCTCTCTACAATATCACTGAATCACCTAAGTAGATCACTACATATGTCAGGTCAAGTACACAGGCAACTCACTAACTTTGAGGAACTATGTAATCGCTCTCAGACTCCCAGACACACCTTATCGCTCATATACAAGGACATTCTACTACATCTCAATAAAACCCTACCAACATACACCGAAAAATGGGCTAGAGACCTAGGAATGGACATATCACCGACCCAATGGACCACATCCTTTATCCACACACACCAGACATCTAGATCAGGCTTCACACAGGAGAAAAATTATAAATTGATATCTAGGTGGTACAGAGTTCCTACCTCGGTACACAGGATGTTCCCCAATTCTACTGACATCTGCTGGAGGTGCCACGGAGGAGAGGGATCCTGCATCCACACATGGTGGGGATGCAACAAGGTACGTCCATTCTGGGACAAGATTTTTGAGGTGTACAATGATATGTATCAGTCTTCCCTATCCCCCACACCCCTGATCGCTCTTCTATCCATCATACCAGGCACAATTCAAGCACAAAAAAATGCCTCTTGAGATTCATGCTTTCAGCAGCTAGACACAACATATCCCTATATTGGAAAAGAGATGCCATTCCCCCTATGTCAGGTTGGGTGTGCATCCTCAATGATATGATGTTGATGGAGGAGTTACAAGCTAAAACAGATGACACCTATGATAAATTCAACACCTTATGGTCCATATGGAGACACCACTCGACATCGAATGGGTTCCTTGACAACCTACAGAACTGAACACCCCCCTATACCCCTACAATAGCCGAAAGGTAATCCAGACTTCCCCTTTGCGGGGATATGTTAGATGAGCTGCCCTCCCCCCTCCCTCCCCACTCTGCATCCCCCCTTCTCCTCCTCCCCCCCTCTCTACCCAAGTTACCAGGCCCCCTCCCCCCCCTATTACTCATGAGGCACAGAGATAACTCTGTAGACAGCGCTCCGGGTGGCGTCCATAGAGAGATGACGCCACACAGAGACAAATATAATGCAATAACCCCTTTAGGCTCCTTCTTCCCGTCCCCCCTCCTCCCTCCCACCATACCCCCCCCTCTCTCCCCCTTGATGAAACTGTTTACAAAGTTAAGCTTTACGGAATTGTTCACACTGTAGAATTGCATATCTTGTATGTTTGAAACTTATAATATAATATATATATAATAAAATATATATTCAACCATAAATCTACAATTATTTCTTATCTTGGAATAGGCTTGTTAGAAGTAAGCACTTGCATAAGAATACAGTTCCATCTACAGTAAATACAAAAATCCTAGTCTCCGTTAAGTCATACGTTATATTATATGGCTTTATTTGTTAATGTGTCCAAAAAAAAAGTGTGATATTCTTACATAAAGGTTTTTCAAACCAGATGTTACGACTTTGTTTTAAACTTCAAAGATGCGATAGAACACCAAGCCATGGACTGTGCCCAAAGGGAGCCACACAAGCTGATCATCTTTAGGTTTTATTGTGTCCAGACTAGACGTGTAACTAAAGATCTCTGTTGCTTCTAGCACTAATCCTGCTAAATTACTGGCAAATGGAACATCCCAGCTCTTGCCCACTTGCACCACTGTCTCCCCTTACCATCCGTGGATGACTAAATGGAAAATTCTGGCTGTCCAAGCATACAGGAAACTTGAAAGACCAACAAGGAGGAGCTGTGGCATGACCTACTGACTGTCGCTAGCTGGGCTAATTTTACTGCTGTGATGACCTCTATATCAAGTTGTCAGAAAGCAATAACTACGAAAATGGAACAACTGCAAACAGATATCAGGTTGATCTGCAAGAGACTTTGATACCTTCACAAAAAAAAAAAAAAAAAAAAAAACACACAAATCCAGCAATGATCAGAGGAGAAATAGTAGAGACCCAGATAGGGCTCAGTCACAAAGTGATGGGGATATCAGAGATGGCACAAACTCTGATTCATCAAATTTCTCTTATTCTGCTCGCCCCACTCAATTCACACAGCCCCCCGAGGTAGAGGGAGACACAAAAGGATCCAGGAAAAGACAGACAACTGGAGAAAATGGAAATAGAGGAGGAAAGGATAAAAGTAAAGATTATCCCTATGATGGATCTTTTGATCCGGACTAAAAGAACAGACAATTAAATGGGGATTGATCCCCGGCATGAATATACTCTAGGGGAAACATCAGGCTCCGATATCCTGACAGGTGCTAACAGAGCCTTGTTATCTCCCTCACCGGCTTCCTCTATACATTCAAATACTCCTCGTAACGTGGGTGCAATTTCAAAAAGCAGGAAATAAAGGATTTTCAATTATTTCCCCCTATTCAGGATCCTCACAACTTACCAACCGCCTTGCAGGGCCTGGAGAGATTTGCGTACAAGATACGATAGATAACCAACTACAGGTGATCAACCTATCTTCCAAATCCCTTTCACAGATGGAATTGGATGTTCTAGGTCTAGGTCTTAGCTTTGAAGTTGTCAAAGATCTTAACCTATTTGCCAGACATTTAACGTATAAATATATGTTTGATGATGAGAGAAGAAAGAAAAAACAGGAGCTGGTGGAACGAGAAAAATGGAAAGGATGTACGGTGAGGGATTTTCTTGCTCTCAAAGATCTTATGGATCTATTAGATGAAAGTGAAGGATCTTCGGGTGGTCCTGCAGAGGAAATACCAAAATTTTTCTATAAATCTACCAATTTTCTATCCCTCAAAACGAATCCAAGTATATGGACTTTTTTGCAACAAGTGACTAATGATATCAAAAAATTAGATTTCAAATCGAATAGATCGAGAAATTTCACTTTTGAACAGCACCAGGCCATTATACAACTACAGAATAATAAAGAAATTACCATCAAAATGACGGATAAGGGGGGAAATGTGGTAGTTATGGACACTAAGAATTATCGACAGATGTGCCTAGATATTTTATCCAATAGAGACTGGTATTGTCCTATCTCAATGGATGATATATTAACCTACAATGGTGATTACAAAATAATCATCACTGAGGCTTACAATAAACGGGATAGATAGACATCTTTGAAGCACTAAGAACCACTCATCCCAAAATACCATAGTTTTATTCATTACTGAAAACTCATAAGAACATAAATAGGCCCCCTGGAAGCCCGATAATATCGGCATTGGAGCCAAAAGTGAGAAAGGAAGTCGCCTAGTTGATGCATTTTTACGACCATACGTAATCAAGCTTCCCTCTTACTTATAGGATACTCTGGCACTATTAAAGGTTCTGCATAACAAAAAATTCTCTCCCACCAGCATTCTAGTCTCGATAGATGTCGAGGCTCTTGGGATTTCTGTGATAGAGAGCTTCCTTAATGAGAGTGAAGCAATGCATAGACCTTATAATATGTTCATATTGCGATTGTTGAGACATATTTTTGACTAAAAATGTTTTTTCCTTTGATGGCTCCCACTACCTCCAGGTACAGGGGGTGGCGATGGGGACATGCTGTGTCCCATCCTATGCGAACCTGTACCTGGGGGGGTGGGAGCGGTCACTTTTCTCTAATCTTGATTTATCGATATACCTGGCCAACATTCAATGCTGGTACAGGTATATCGATGATATCTTTATAGTGTGGGACGCAGGCATAGATGACCTGATTGAGTTTATGAAACAGATATCCATCAACGGCTACAATCTCAAGTTCACGATGGAACATAGCTCGAGATCGTTGCCATTTTTGGATCTAACCAGCCGGAAACAAGAAGTTGGAACCATTGACACATCACTTTTCAGAAAAATGACCGCTGGAAATACCATCCTCCATGCGGAAAGCTCGCATCCCCAGTCTTTAATTAGGAGCATCCCATACTCTCAGTACCTGCGCCTCAGATGAAATTGTTCAACTAAGGATAATTTCAGGAGTTGAAGCTAATCTATTGAGAGAACGCCTCAAAGGAGGCTATAGCAAAACTAATCTCAAAAAAAGATTTTAAAAAAGCTATTGACAGAGACAGGATCAATTTCTTGCCTTGAGGCGATTCAGTTCGCATTTGCAGGGCTATACAAATCATTCATGCATTCATTTCTTATTTGAAAATAATCAGAAGAAGCAGAAAAATGTTACGCGCGTAATAACGTATTCCAGTAACCACGAAAATATACGCGGCGTAATTAATAGGCACTGGCACCTTTTAACAGGTGATCGGATTATTAGCAAATACATTGGTGCTGCTCCTCAGATTACCTACAAATTCCAGTCTCTCAAGGATCGATTGGTCCACACTCACTTCCAGGAATGGGCAGAGGGTGAGGATGAGCCACCGGGGATGTCTAGATGGCCCCGGGTCTAAATGATTCTCTCAGCTACAGATCTTTTCTCTAAACTAGAACTAGGTCAACAATATAGCTATATTGGACATTTTTGGGCTATCCCTATTTCTCTAGGAATCCATTCCAAGTCCTGTTATAACGGTTAGGCTCACCTGAATGCTATGCAGGGGACATTCCTCTTTGCCACTAATGTAAATAGAATGTAAAAATGTATTTTGTTTTGTGTTGTATGAATTATATTTTGTTAATTGGTGTCTATATGTTACAAAGAAAACATGGGAATAATAATGAGGTAAATTATAGTCTAATGCTTATCCTCTGATCTATAACCCTTTAACTGTAACCTGGAGGGACGTCCTTTTGATGAGCCCATTGGACTTGGAGTTAATAAGATTTTCAGGAGGTGTCATGTCCCCCCTGGCATGGATAGCATCGGGTGGAGTAGGATAACTTTTGTTGTCTTACTTCTACCCTTGAGAGGCATTTATAGTGGGATCTGTCTTTGTTCTGATATAGCATTATTTTTGGGAGTCTGGCTTTGTATTCCCTACCCAATTGCCTTAGAATGATCTATTTTTTTATTTTCATGAGAGATGTCTCTCTGATGCATTGCTGGTGGTGGTCAGTGTGTCTGTTCCTGCTCCTTTTGCAATGCTGTGGGATTGATGCTGCATTGGCGAATGCGCGGGCGCCATTTAAACATTTTAAATATTGTATTGGATTTTGTCCATTGGCGCATGCGCGCGGACTATGTCCGGGCGCATTTGCGTTGATGAGTGCAGGTTGTTAATGCGTCGCTGTCGCGATGTTCTGGACATGTGCGTCTGCGTGCTGGATATGCACAGCGGCGCATTCTACGCTTGCATCAGCGCACCTCAGCTGATACCAATCATTACCTGCTTTGGCGGGCCTTATTTTGGCACCAAAGCGCACATATATACAGCTCAAGGCATATGAGGCAGTGTGTGCGGTGTGTTCACCATATGGATGCTTGTTAAGGGTAGGATCAAGTCCTAATTTCTAACCAATGGCTAGGTGGTTTGTGCGGTCACAACATACTACTACATTACTATGTTTCTATATAGATTTACTGCTAATTGGAGTCTCTTTGTTATCTCTTGTCATAGTGGAGACTATTTCCTGGAATATCCCTGGGGATAATTTCACCATAGTATACTCCTATACCGTTTGGAAACTTCATCCTATCTATCATTAGCATCGGCTTAGGGACAGGATTTGCCCCCTGGTGGCCACTCTCAGGTATTTGTCTGTTTAGGCACTTTAGTTGTATTAGCAATGTTCTAATTGGCCCCTCTATTGATGTATATATATATATATGTATATATGTATATACATATATGTGTGTGTGTGTGTGTGTGTGTGTATGTGTGTGTGTGTGTGTGTGTGTGTGTGTGTGTGTGTGTGTGTGTGTGTGTGTGTGTGTGTGTGTGTGTGTGTGTGTGTGTGTGTGTGTGTGTGTGTGTGTATATATATATATATATATATATATATATATATATATATATATATATATATGTATATATATATATATATATATATATATATATATATATATATATATATATGTATATATATATATATATATATAAAGTTTATGAAATTTAAAAAGTATATTTAATTTAACCTTTCAAATTTTTATTTGTTCTGACTTTTGCACTGGATGTTGGGCAAGATTTAACATAACTTTATCTGGCAACGTGCAAAACGGATTATTAAACCAGGTGTAACATTGTGCCATTATATAAACCCAAATGCTCGACTTACTGTTCCAAATATCAGGATATCAAATCGGATGCCATAGACTTTCATTAGAGTTCTTGACTCCATGTTATTAGAATCTTTGTAGTATTTTGCATATCTGGAACACAGGTAAAATACAATACATTATAACCCTATATAGCATTATAACCCTATATCGCAGAGTTATCTAGTATAGATTACCTAGCCAAACCAATGACAAAGGAATAATTTTGTTCCCACTAGGAAATCAATGAGACCTCAGATAGAAAGTTCAAGAAAAAAAAAAAAAACAACACCTCTACCTTTATGTTTGAACACATTCTACACTAGATAAAAAAAATTGTCGCTTAAAGTGATTGTAAAGGCTCGCTTTTTATTTTTTAAATAACAAACATGTTATACTTACCTCCTCTGTGCAGTTGGTTTTGTACAGAGTAGCCCAGATGCTCCTCTTCTTGGGTCCCTCTTTTCTGCTCCTAGCCTCTGCCTCCCTCCTTTGAGTGCCCCTCAGCCAGCAGCTTGCTACAATTTGTCACCCAAGCCGAGTCAGAGCTCCATGTATCCATTCAGACATGGAGCCCCGACCTGGCCCTGCCCCCTCTCCCCTGATTGGCTGACTGACTACCGTGGGAGCCAACAGAGCCGCTGCTGTGTCTCAGCCAATCAGGAGGAGTGTACTGGATGGCTGAGGGGGATCGTGGACATTGCAGGTGAGAGAAGGAGCTTAGGTAGGTAATGGGGGGGCTGCTACACACAGAAGGTTTTTTATCTTAATACATAGAATGCATTAAGATAAACCTTCTGTCTTTACAACCCCTTTAAGTCCTAGAGACTTTCCATCATGTAGTAAAATTATTGCCGCCTGCTGTAAGGAAAACCAGCTTTTCCATCCAGGTGAATTGTGGCTCCTGGACCAATGCACAAGGCAAAAAAATCAAAAAAAAAAAACAAAAAAAAATATCACAATACTCATCTGCTTGGTTGATATGTTTATTAAGTGGAAATCTTGAGGCGTTTGCTCGCTAGCCGTGTTTACTTGTCATTGTCAGTAACCACCTCTGGGTGAAAAGCACATTAAGATATTGTGAATCTATTTTATTGGTTATTTGCTTTGCACAGACTATTTACACATTTCTAAATATACAGAGGGAAGGGACAACCTAAGAAGTTTCAAGGAGGGGGTGACCTTCGCGCTTCTTAGAACTATACCACAAGGGTGACACGTATGAACCAGTGTAAAATCCCAAAAAGTGTACTAAAAGTGCCTAAATAATAGAATACAATTCTTAGAAAAGCTGCAAAACCTAATGGTGAACACTGAACCACAAATGAAATTAAAAAAGGAATGATTTCGCGCTAAACAGTGGCACTAAGGATTCTGATTAAAAATACATAAATAAGATATAAATAAATAAATAAATATGAATATGCAATAATAGTGCGCAATATGCTAATGTGCAATCATACTGGTGAAAAAATGTGGATATAAACAATCAATAAATAACACACATGATAAATAGTGTATCAAAGACTAACATCCAATAAATAATAACCTACGGATGCATTAATGGTGGTGATAATGAATAAGTGAAATGTCCTGCGGACAAATAAATGCTCAAAGCAACAATATTAATAAATGAATAATAATGTCCATGCAGTGAGGTAGATAAGGGGACAATGAATAAGTGTCCGTAACTCCCACAAGCGTCCTGTATATCACAACTGGATCAAAGTGAATGGATTTGACCACTCTAAACTTGTTAGTGAAAGACAGCAGGTGGGTGCAGGCAAATGGAATCCCAAACTGATACTTCCTAGCCTCTCACCTTAGGGCCAGTGTTTCAGGGCACTGAAAAGAATATGGCTTTATCCAGACTCCTCTCCTCCACTCGGTCCCAAGAATGTGGTTAGGTAATTCTTGTGTCTCCTCGCTGACCTCTCACATGAATACAGAAAAACTCCCTCACACCGTTCTCCAGCGGGGCAATCCTCTCATATAATGGGGGTGAAGAGTAAGAGAAGAAAGGTGGGGGGGGGGGAGCCCAATAGTGAAGTACGTTTGGGTAAAAATCTCTTTATTAAAAAACAAAATTGCATCCTTACATTAATGAAGATAAGATACAGCATACACAGGCAAGTAGCGCCAGTTTCACATCACTTCCGGTATCCTCCAATCAGATCAATCCCTACCGGTTACATCACGCCCTCGTGACTTCATCAGGGGAACCTGATTGTCATTTATATGGTGCAAACCGGATATGGAGCGGCGGCCATTTTCCCGAGGTGCGCAGATGTAAACAAACCGTGGCCATTTTGTTGTGGTCCTATAGCGGTTGTTGCAGAGAGTGAGTGCTAGAGGCAAGACGGATCCATGTCTAGTCCCAGCGTTGTTGATACTTAGTGTCCGCAACGGTGATCGATCGTATAATTAAGTCTTCCTTAATGTGAATTAACTCCTTTAAACCGAAAAGGACATTTCACATAACCGAGATCAAAAACTGCAAATAAAAATAAAACAAGCGTAGAGACACGAACATAACCCCCGCAGCCATTTTTTAGTGGCCCGTTGTAATAATTCATATTCTTAGTTGCTTTATAGGGGTGACTGCACTATGCCAGTAATTGACAAATCCCAAAACAGCCAATACCGTGCTGACAGTTTCAGGATGGTAAACCTGAACCATAAGTGCACTAGTATATTAGAGATTATGTCAATTCGATGAAAAAGGCTGAAAAAGCATATATTGAATTATTAATTGTATACACATACTTTAAAAACAAATACTTTAAAAACAAAAGTCGAAGTGAAGCGGGCCTTATGTGAGATGTATAAATAAAAGACCTGAATCAGCAATTCCATATATTAGAGCTCAAGAGAGGATAATGGACTTATATTAACGCGAATAACGCAGCCATTATATATTAAAAATCGGTATAAATATCAAATAATCTAAAAAACTGTACCAATAAATAAAAATATTTTTATCTGAAATATCCTATTTAAAACATCTTTAAAAATATATCCCATATTAAAAATCAATATTTATATAGGTCTATCTGGACTGATATTTTACCAACAAGGGAAAATGTAAAGATATATATGCAAAATATATATATATATATACACAAAATTTTTGTCTATAATGTACATGAGAAAAGTATAAAGAAGATATACCCTTCTCACATGTACACAATGAGAATAAACTTAATAAAAGATGATGAAATTAATATAGTGAGTATCAAACCTCCACTATAAAATATGGGGATATACTATCCTGCAATCAATCACAGGCACTGTAAATGTATTTCTATGGCTCCAAATGTATCAACAGGAACCAATCCTAATTGTGTAGCAATGGCGCAATCTTCCAATGGGTGCCAGATAAAAGCTATAGGCACCCCAACGGTAGCAAGGATCAATACATAGTGTAATACAGTAAACAATCAAGGTCTTCAATCAAATTCTGTCACAATGACAGTGATGACTGTTAATAAAATTACCTGCATACCGGAAGAGATGCGTCTGGCCCTTAAACTATATCAATACAGTTTAACAATAACATAATCTAATAAATACAGCCACAGTTCTTGTATTAAAAATTACTCAAAAAACAGTTCAGATCGAACTCAACATTTAGTCCTTCTGGTGTGAGGGTCCTCATGGTATGAATCCACATGGATTCCTTTTGACTAATAACTCTTACTCTGTGACTACCTCTCCACGACGGATTATACCGTTCTATACCCCAGATTCATAATTATGAAAGAACATTCTGATGCTCAGTAATGGAAGAAATAGAAAATTAGCAATATATACAAAAACTGATGCAGGGACTGGGGTTCTACACTTTGCAGTTTGTAAAGACCACATGAAAGGGGTGCTCTCACAAAGTGGTAGCCAAATTGCATTGTAGCGGTTAGGACTTAGACCAGTCCTTCCTTCACATTTTTTTTATTTAGTGCTTATAAAAATAGCAAAAAAAGGTAAAAGCAAAGAAATTATAGTGTGGGAAAATAGTTATATACAAAGTTAAGTAGCTCTTAGCAAATCATAGATTTCAGGATTAAAGTATAAAAGACAAAAAAACTTTTAGTTTTGAGGAAGGTAGAGTAGAGATGTGTTAGAACACCTAACGTGTATCTGGGTCTTATATTCATTTTGGCCACAAAAAACACACTAGGGATTATTTTCAGAGGATGTGTTATTTATTTACGGTATGTACAATAATCTACATTAATTCAAATACAGTCATGTTGTCTTCTTCTAGAACACAGTCATAACTCTCCAAACCCAGAATTCCGGCCTGAATTTCTTGCATCTCTATTGCCTTTTGAACCATTGGGCCTAATGTCTCATGTACAGCAATAGAGCTCTCCTTAAAACGAGTACTCCTTGTCCATGTAGCCTGCTTGCAGTGTATTGGCAACACAGTGGTCAGTGATTTTATTCCATAAATTCTTCACAATTCTTGCAGGCTAGGCTTCACAAAGTTTCCATGCTGATTTTTCTCCAAATAATTTTCAGTATATTCATTTCCGTGTGCAAATGGTCCTTGAATGGCTTGTTTATTGCAATATCAAGAACAAGGAGATAAGCAGTCATTACTACGGAATCATTACTTGATCTATTTTACTCTCTGCAAGGAAGTTCATGTCTTTTGCGCAGTGTGCTAGCTGAATCCCAGACAAGAAGACCTCTTTGGCCACCTCAAAACAAGTGGCAGCATTAAATCCACCCACTTCCTTATAACTGTTTGTGTGCACCAGGCTTTAAGTTTCAAGAACATAAATGCCTGAAACAGTTAATTTAGGTGAAGGAAGCCATTCAGCCAGTGGTGTGATGCTTTGAATTCTTCTGGGGATAGTTACAACTGCGGTGCCTTTAAATGGGCAAATGTTTGAATATCAGCCCTGCGCACAACCAAAGCCTTTGCCCTCGTCAGCAATCCAGTCACAGATGAGGTCTTCCAGCTGAAGAAATAAGCGCAAGTGTGGATCAAGTCGACAGCCATTCTTAGCATTTCCCTCGTCCACCTTTTGACTGAGGTTACCGTACTCTGCTCGCCATTTTCAGACCATTCCGAGATCTAACTTCATCTCTTTGCAGAAAGCCACAAGATTCTTGCCTTGGGAGTCCTCCTGGTTCCGTAATTGTACTCAAATAGCTTTCTTTTTTATAATAATTATATATATATATATATATATATATATATATATATATATATATAAACACAAACACACATACATACATACATACATACATACATACATATACTGATCCTTTAACCACTTCCCGCCCAGCCTATAGCAAAAATGATGGCCGGGCAGTGGTTCAGTTATTCTGACGTCCAGCAGGATAACTGCCAGTGTGCGCCCGTGAGTGAGGCTCTTTACCACGTGATCAGCTGTGTCCAATCATGGCTGATCACAGTGTAAACAGGAAGAGCCGTTTGTTGGCTTTTCCTCCCTCGTGTCTGACAGACACAAGTAGAGGAGAGCCGATCGGCGGCTCTCCTGACGGGGTTAGGGGTCTGTGCTGATTATTTATCAGTGCAGCCCCCCTCCCCCCCCCCCCGTGGATGCCCACACTGGACCACCAGGGATGCCGCCAGGACACTCACCACACATTGATGAGCAGGTTTGCCCAAGGCCACCAGGGATGCAACACAGTGCCCTAAAAGATGCCCACAAATGGTGCCAGTCAGTGCTTACTATGAATGCCTGCCAGATGTCTCCTAATCAGTGATACCCAGCAGTGCCACCCATAAGTACCCATGAGTGCAGCCTTTTAGTGCCACCTATGAGTGCCCATCAGTGGCACCTTTCAAAGCCCATCAGTGCTGCATACCAGTGCCACCTCATTGGTGCCCGTCTGTGAAGGAGAAAAAAAACTTACTTATTCACAAAATTTTATAACAAACAAAAAAGGAAAAACGTTTTTCCCCCCAAATTTTTGTCTTTATTTGTTGGGCAAAAAATAAAAACCCCAGCAGTGATCCAAATACTACCAAAAGAAAGCTCTATTTGTAGGAACAAAATGATAAAAGAAAATTTGTTTGGGTACAGTGTAGCATGACTGCGCAATTGTCATTCAAAGTGCGACAGTGCTGAAAGCTAAAAATTGGCTTGGGCAGGAAGGGACGAAAGTGCCTGGGATTGAAGTGGTTAAAGTAGGGGTCTCCAAAGTACGGCCCGCGGGCCACATCTAGCCCGCTAGGACGTTTTTTCTGGCCTGCAGCTTGAGTCCTCAGACTCACTGCAGGGACCAGTCTCTGCTCAAGCCTCTTCGAGTTGTGGGACATCCGCTGCTTACACAGTATGCTGAGCAGGTCTTGCTACCAGACAACGTGGCTCCTCCCGGAGCCGCTATTGGTTGCTAGGACTGCCAGTAAAGCATTTCAGTGGAGACCCACTGCACCTTCCGGCTCCCGCCCGCTTTTAATGCAAGTGCCTGTGTAACAGCAGGACCAGAGCTGGAAGGTGCAGCAAATCTGCACGAAAGATAGTGGTTGGTTGGTAGGCACACTGTTTTTCCGGTGGAGAGGCAAATGTACATGGGGTGAGCTCTGAGGGTAACACAAAAAACTGGGAGCGGGCTCTGAGAGACACAAATGTGTTTGAGGGGGGAACACAAATGTGCATGAGTGGGGGCTCTGAGGGGGGCTCATATGTGTATCAGGGGGCCCTATGGGGGACACAAATGTGCATGGGATTATCTGAGCAGGGCTTGGGGGGGGGGGGAATAAATGTGCATGGGGCTGCGATTGGGACACAAATGTGTGCGAGGGGGGGGGGGATCTATGAAGGAGACACAAATAAGCGGGGAGGCTCTGATAGCTCATAGGGACACAAATGTGGGGGAACCCTGATGGGGATGCCAATTTGTGGGGAGACTTATGGGAACAAAAATGTGTAGGAAGACTGACAGGAACAAAGATGCAAGGCCCCCTGCACAGTGGAAGTTTAGTCCCATTTTAGGTGCAGGCGGAGGATACAGGAACACCGCTGCCAATTGCCTGTCCAATTCTATCCTATTCTGCTGCTGCGGATCATTTATAAAATAACTGATTTTTATTGGCCCTCAAAATTTGTGTCAAATATACAATGTGGCCCTCGAGGTGAAGAGTTTGGAGACCGCTGCTTTAAAGCACGATAGACAGTGCAGTGCTTGTGCCGTGTCATTTACCCCTCTCTATGTTCTAAAAATCCTGGAATAAAACAAAATGTTTTTTTTTTAAAAAGTTCCTGTGTCCCCTGTCTCCCTATTGTGCCCTCTCCCCCTGTCAGTTCAGGAGTCATTATGACATCTTTAGTCACAAAAATAAACCTTAGTTAAAGTCATTGTAAAAATATGTAATCCATCTTGTAAAAAGGATTATATAATGTCCAGTGTGTCTTCTTTTGTAACATTTTAAAAAAGATGATATGTCCAGTATCTCTTTTTTTTCTAACTTTGTCGAAAATACCTTATTTACAATGCTCCTGCCGGTTGGCCAATTTATTTTTCTTACATAAAGTTCCATTGTAAAAGATCAAATTTGTGCAAATGATGCTACTCTTAAAGCAACTTCCTGCTTGTAAGCTCACATCCAGCCCTATGGAAGTGAATTTTGGCAATGCCTCGGTCTACAAACTAGATACTGTTGCATTGGTTACTAGCAGGAAAATCTATAGTTTCGGCTGGTTGCAGATTGAAACGTGCATTATTTAACGTGAAGTACATGTAAACTAAAAATTGCATTTAGGGTCCTTGTACACAATACTGATGTATGAATGACAGCTCTCCCTTGCAGAAAGTTCCTGCGTGAAAAAAAGCAATTAGGGTCTGTATGGTGTGCATGACTACACACATGTAAATGCGAAAAAATGTGTCTAGTGCAAAAAATGTAAAGTATTATAGGGGGCGAAGGTGTGATGTACATGTAGCGCCACCCCCCAAGAACAGTCTCAGCCCCTCTGGCACACCTGGTAAACAAATGTTACTGTAGACACAATAGTAGATGGACACAAGTTGTAGCAAACCAAAAAAGTATTTCTTTACTGAAAGACTTTTTATCATAAAGCGAACCGCAATTATATAACCAAGCTCTTTAGGAAGCCGGACTGGCATTTGGAAGGCCCAGTGAAGTCTGTACAGGCACCCACATAGCATGTCAATCCGTCCTGGTCATCTCGTGGTCTCCCCTGATCTGCCTGGGTAACCGCATTTACTTTCCTAGCGCCAGCTCTCCCGTGGTATGAGGGGGCTGCAGTTTCCCTGCTGGAGTATTCCCTAGGGCCACCTGTCTTCGGGACTACATATTCCAAAATCCTCCTCTGATTGGCCCATCTTCGGCCAATCAAGTGCTGGCATTAGCAGACATGCTATTAGGCGCCTCTTGGCATGAGGAGGAGAAGGGGGGGGGGGGAGGAAATTCCTCGCAGCTGCTGTTGTCTGTGTGCCCATTAGCGCTGATGTCTGTATCTGGTGGCTGACTGGATGAGTGGGGAATTCGGCACTCGCTACATTCACAAGCACTTGTGAGTGAAATACTAACAAGTAACAGTATTTTCCTTTTTTTTCTTTTTTACTGATCTAAAACACAGCACTCACTAGGTTTACTGATAGTGATGTGCCTGTGTCCTATTGAAAGCTATGGGCTGCATTCCAAGCAGAAAAAAAAAAAAAAAATGCCCAAAAGCCTAAAACTGACCTTTTCGGTGCCCATGTTCGTTTTTTAAAGCGTTGTGTATAATTCATAATTTCCTTTTTATAAACTTTTGTTTTACCCTTTGTTGCATATCAGTACTGCTGATTTCCTGCAGCCTTATTATAGCGCTTCCCATCAACATACCTGCACTTCAGTGATGGATGCTTGGTATTTTTCAGGGCAGTTTCCCGGTAAGGAAAACCAGTGGACCGTGCCTGTGTAATGTGTGTTGAAATGGCCACTTTTAGTCTCCACCGGAAACCTGTGTGACAAGGTGACAAAGCAGAGGCACAATTGGGGGACAGAGAGAGAGTGTTACCCTATAAACGGGAAGTCCCTGGACAAGTATCTTCATGGCAGGTTTTTTTTTATTTATTAAAACATTTTTTTAACAATCAAAGGTGCTTTATCGTTGTCATATCGGGTAAACAAAGCAAAAGCATACATATTGACATAAAACAAAACAGAGATCGTTGCTCATAGACGGTAGGAGGAAAAACAAAAGGGTATTTTCCATTAGCATATATACCATTCAGAATGCACTAACAAAAAAGTAAACATATGGCTTGAACATGTAAAAGGAAAATTACAGACGAAAAAAGGACAGTGCAAGCATGCTATATGCGGCTCAGGTAGAGGTCCATGGGGCCCATGTCATATTTCCACCGACACTCTCTATTTATATATGTAATTCTGTACATAGGCAGGGCGGCCACAATCAGTGCTTCCCAGGAGGAGAGAGATGGAGGAGCTGGTGAGATCCATTTTAGGAGAATCTCCTTTTTGGCGTAGAATAGGAGGTAGGAGATCAGTAGCTTTTGGTGATGAGACCGCTGCACATCATCGTGCACCCCTAGCAGCGCTAATTCCATGACCACCGGAAGGGACAGCTATAACCGAAGATTAATTTCACTGAACACTGCTGACCAGTAATATGATATAACCAGGCAAGCCTAGAACATATGGAGAAAAGTCATCACCTGTGTTTTACATCTAGAGCAGTTGGGGTCCCGGTCTGCGAAAATGCAGTGCAATCTCTAAGGTGTGCAATAGATCCCTTGGAGAAATTTTACCTGCATGAGCTTATCCCTGGAAGAGATGACCAATCTAGGACTGGTCCTCCCAATTCTCCTTGTCTAATGATGGTATGTCCCCATGCTATACCTCCCATAACCTACCCATCTTAGGGGAGTCAGTGCCCAGAAGTGCAACTTATAAAGTCGAGAGAGGCTTGTCTAGTTTACCAGGAGATAGCAGTTTAATAGGATCTGCCTGAGGAGAGGCACCCGGGGAAATTTTGCCCTAGCGGCATGTCGCAACTGCAAGTATCTAAGGAGGAGCTTAGGTGACGCCGTGTGATACACGAGCTCAGCAAAGGAGGAGAAGGGCTGACAGCCCAGGAGCGAAAGCCTGACCATTGACACTTTTTATCTGCACTATATCCACCTGGTACACGTGAGTGCATACAACTTGAGGCATCTCATGGGGAGTCTATAGTTAGCAATATTGCGCAATGGTTTTTGTTTGTTTTTTTTTCTCTTTTTCATGTTAAAACCGGCTTGAGCATCAGGAAGATTTCAAAGAATCACCTATAATTGTACCGGCAACATTAAGGGAAGTTTTTGTTTCTTTCTTCCTATATATTTATAAATACCAATAGCGAAGTGGCAACATTTTATATTTATATTTTCCAAAATAGCAGTCTTTTTTTGCTTTTTGTTTCTCCAAACAGTGGGAGTTTAAACCAGCTGTCTTAATTGCTATATCAGTAATGCACCACTGCACTTTTAAAACACCAATCGCCTGGTGTATATGTTTATCTGGTTATCGAAGCAAATAGATTGCATACAATAGGATTGTATGGTGTATGGCACCAACCTTGCAATTAGAGTAATCGCCTGGTGTATCTGCATATTGTTGCAATTAGATTGTATTCAACACTAATTGTCTGGTGTATGGTACCAATCTTGTAGTCAGAGCACCTGTTGCTACGCCAGAGTTCCTTCAATCTTTCTAACACAGCACACAATTCCCAATCATCTTGATTGCTATCACCGAATCGTCGTTCAACTTTTTTTCATTTTACCAACACAACAAATACTTTCACCTATTAAATAAGATTTTATATGCACGTTTGGCATTTCTTTTATAATAAGGATCACATACTCACATATTAATTTATATACAAGGATTGTATATTTTATTTCACACACCTCCAGCACTATATATACGGAGTGTATATATATTTTATTTTATTTTTTTCACTTGTGCACTATTGACCACAATTGACATTGTGGCAATAATTATTTTTAAAGATCTATGCTCACATAATTAAGGTTGAATTGCGCACCATTTATACGCTATTTGTATATCTTTCAAGTATCTAAACCACATCCACCGTGGCAACTTAAATTTAAGAGGAGTTTAGAAATTGACAGTAAAGCACCTTGAGGCATAATATCACCCAAAGTGGCGATGCCAAATCTGGCCCACACTTGAGGGTCTAGCAGGGTGCGAAACTGTGGCAGACTGGGGTTTCCCCACAGGGGATGGACCAGAGACCACTGGTTAGGGCATAGAAACCTCCGCCTCCCCACCACCCACACCCTCCACATAGCCTGTGTTGGACCTGGAACCCCTTGATAAGCCCTCAGGCCTCTGTAGATAAAGTTACGTAGATCAGCCGGGGACCCCAACCAAATCGCCTCCAGGCAGGTAACAGCATTTGATTTGGAGCCCTGAAACCACCACTGGACCGTCACCAGCATTGCAGCCCAGTAGTAGATCTGAAAATTGGGCAAGGCTAGACCCCCCCACAGGGAAGCCACAGGGTGGAGCGTGCCAGTCGAAGGAGTTATTCCATGCCACAAAAAGGGACCCCACACATTTCTCAATATCTTTAAATAAGGAAACAGGGACCCATGTCGGACAATTTCTGAAGTAGTAATTGATTTGGCAACATCACCATTTTAAAAGGAGATTTATCCATCCCAACAGATTAAGGGGGAGGCTATACCAGGAGGAATATTTCGTCCTCAAGGTGGCCATCCGGGGGAGAAGGTTCTTCTCTAGGTAGTTAGTTGGATTTTTGGTCACTAGAACACCAAGGAATTTGTCTACCCAGCGTAGAGGGGAGGGGGCGGCAGTTTTGGCAGCATTATCATCAATGGGGAACAGAACCGATTTGGACCAGTTTATTTTTATGCCCGAAAAGTTACCAAAATGATCAAAAAGTCCACAGAGAAGCCAACAGCAAGGGTCCAGCATCATTTAGATATAGCAATGCCTCATCTGCATAAAGGAACAGCCTCTCTTCCAGCTTTCCATGAGGTATAGTTAGATTTAAGTAGAGGCATCTAATATTTATGTCAGTTTCTTGCCTGGCATGAATCCGGTCTGGTCCACATCAACCAGGTCCTCAATTACCTGGGACAGACGGTTGGCCAAGACCTTGGAAAAAAATCTTGGCATCAACATTCAGGAGAGAGATGGGTCTGTAAAATGCACAATCCTGAGGGTCCTTGCCGGGCTTGGGAACCAGCACAGTAATGGACTCATTCAGAGTCAGGCAACGATTCCAGGGCCTCGTAATCCGAAATGAGGGAGGTCAATTTAGGAGCAAGTATCTCCATGAAATTGGTATAGAACTCTGACGGCAGTCCATCCGCCACGAGGGCCTTCCCACCCTGCAATTGCCCCATTGCCAGTTGAATCTCCTCCAGGGTGATTTCCACAACTAGCTCTAGCAGATAGGGAGAGGTTGCATGTGGACAAGAGATAGGATAGGACAGAATGCGAGAAATCAGCCCGGGAGGAGTATAGGTCCCGAAAGAACTCAAGGAATCCAAGATTAATGCCGGGTGCTGTCAGGGTTTGGCAATTTGCATCTTTAATACAACAGATGGGTGTGGATGGGATGTTACCCTTAGCCAACCATGCCAGTAGTCTTTCATTCCCCCCCCCCCAAATTTAAAAACCTTTTGGCCCAAATATAATAGGGCTTTGCCAGTCTGGGCAACTCTATTGGTAGACAACTCCCGTAAGGCCTGCTGGCATAACCTATAGTGAGCACTATCTGGGGTAGAAACATATTCAGCCTGGTCGCTCTCTCCTCCAGGGAACAAGCAGCCCCCTTCTGGATACATGAGATTTTGGCAAGATATTCCCCTCTAGCCCAGGATTTTTAAAGGAGTCCCACAGCACAGGTGGAGAGGCAGTGTCTTGGTTATCTGTCCAGTAGTTACAAAAAAGAAGCAGGTATTGGGTTCTGTAGGTGAACCATTAGGTCACCATTCACCCAAAATCTGGATAGTCTCCAAAGTTGGGATTCGGGGGGAGGGGGGGGGGTGGAATACCCCTGGGAAGCACAGATATGCCCCGGACATACCGCAGGGCAGCACTTGGATGCAAAATCCAGGTCTATTCTAGACGAAGTATGCAATCTATCCATAGCAGAGGAAGGGACCATGTTGAAATCACCCATAAGATAGACCGCATCGGTATCAAACTGTATCACTTGCATAATAAGCTGTAGAACCTGAACTGAGGCCGGGGGTGGAACATGGATCCCCACCAGCACCACAGGCTTGTCTATATATGGGCATGCAGAAATCACAGATCTACCAGCCGGGTTCGTTTTGACTTCAATAAGCCTAAACGGCAAAATTTTTCTAATCAGGATGCTGACCCCGCGAGCATAGGTGGAGTATGTGGCATGGTAGTGGAAGCCCACCTATGATTTTTTTAAGGCAGATAGTTTTTGATCCCTGGAGATGTGTCTCCTGGAGGATACAAATATGTGGGTTATGCTTTTGGAAGAGACGGAATATCAACGAATGTTTAACAGCGGAGTTCAGACCTCGGACATTCCGGGAAATCACAGTAAATTGAGACATTGGGAGTGTGTAAAAGTAAAATAGGGTGAAACACCAGCTCACAGGGGCAGCAGCCCAGTCTCTGAATTGTAAGAGGCAAATATATATTGCACAGCATTACATATCCAGAGGCATTCTAATGTCAATACCATAAACATAAGAACAAAATGATGCACCTTTAAAAAAAAAAAAAAAACCTCAGAACAAAAAACACCACAACCCTCCCCATATCCCCCACCCCAACCAGGGAATGCTTGTACCCTTAAAACATATTACACCCAATGATAGGAGGCATGGACCAGTGGGTGTAGTCTCGCAGTGGCGTTAGTCTGTGAGCTTGGAGGAAATGGAAACTCCACTGTAGAAGGATTGTAGCAATAATAGAATAAAATGAAGGGCTTCTGCTGCATTTATAAGGAGAAGAAAAGAGCAAAACAAAATAGAAAAACTGAAACCGTTGATGGGAAAGTTTTCATCCAGGAGACCAAGATACCTTCTGAGGAAACAGGAAGTATGGACATGCAGCCAGAGTTAGTGTCCTAAAAGTAAACAAAGGAACCCTGCAGTTCCTCTAAAAGGCTACTAGAGTCATACAGCCATAGCAAAAGATGCAGCAGAGTTCATTAAGATGCAATCATAGGATTTGAAGGTAGCGAGGATTCACCATCCCTTGTTCCATTGAAAAAAAGGAGATCGCAGCACATCTTCCCCTATAGGAGGTTGCCAAAGGCAACAGCTGGCAACACATCATATGGAACAGAGCATTAAATCCCAGTGCTAGGATAGATAAAAAGGTTAACCAGAAAAACAACACCTGGGTTTACCAGGGGCACAGTTCTTCAGTGTGTTACATGAGAGAAAAATTGTAGGCACAACAGGTGCAACATAACAACTTGGCGGTGCACATAGGCAACATTTTCAGCCTGTAGCAACCCCGCATGGGAGTCAGCAGGCCGGGGCCATCAGCCAACCAAAAGGGGATTCAAAGCCTGCAGTCACCGGCAGGGCATTGGGGGAAAAAAGGGAAGCAAAGCTCACTTCTCAGCGGTGGTAATGATTCCAGCCAGGAGGATGCATCTCTGAGTCATGTCAAGAATTTGTTAGTTTTGCCATCTTGGACCCGCAGCCAGCCTGGAAAGAGGACACTGTAGCAAATGCCCTGAGTACGCATGGCAGCTTTAACCAGGACAAAAGGATCGTCTCAGCTTCTGTGCCTCCACCGAATAATCCTGGAAAATTAGAAGTTTAGTGTTCTGGTAATTGAGGTCCTTCTGTACCCTGGCAGCTCAGAGCACCTCATCTCTGTCCCCAAAGTTGAGAAATTTCAATCAAGGTGCGGGGTGGTGTCCCCAGGGGCCCAGGTTTGGTTTGGGAGGAATGTGGTGGGCTCTCTCCACAGCATAGAATGGCGAGAATGGGGCTACAGGGAGGAGGGTACGTAACAGCTTCTCCACAAACTGTCGGGTGAGGACCCCCTTTGCAAGGCCCACGATGCAGAGGTTGTTCCTCTGGTTGCAATTTTCTGCATCCTTAGCCTTGTATTCCAGGGCACGGATCTTAGTTTGTAGGGTACAAAGATCAGTGGAATGGTCTGCAACACAGTGTCCCCCACATGCCCAATCCATTGCTCTGCAGAGGACAGCTGGGATCTCACTTTGTCCATGTCCTGCCTGAACAATCCCACAGCTGCACTGCATCCACCTTGGAGGTTAGAGTAGTGATAGAAGCCTGACAGGTGGCTATAGCTGCCAGGACCTTAGCCAGGCCTAGCTAGGTGGGAGAGTATTGCCCCCCCCCCCCCTGCTCGGTCTGGGATGCCATGGTTGGCAGGTGAGCATGCACATGTCCCCACAGAACGATTCCTCCGGAATAGGGGGGAAATGGAGCCTCTTACCCCATCCTTTGTGGGGCCAGATGGCAGGAGATTAGCACTGTTCAGCAGCAAAGCTTCAGCACAGACGTCCACTCCTTCATGGCAGGTTTACAAACAGGTTAAAGCTTGTAGGAGATTTTAGGGATTGAGTTTACATATACAGTAAAACCCCGGATTGCGAGTAATGTGGTCCAACTCGATTTGCGAGTGTTGTCCCGCAAAACGATCAGGGTTCAAGCCTCTGGGGTGTGCAGTACCACATGTGGCCACCTCGAGTGTCTCCAATTTTCTCTGGCGCCTCCCACCTCTGACCACATGCGGTACTGCATACACCAACAGTGACACTGGAATGAATTAGCCGAGTTTCCATTGACTCCTATGGGAAAACTTGCTTTGATATACGAGTGCTTTGGATTACAAGCATGCTTCTGGAACCAATTCTGTTCGTTATCCAAGGTACTACTGTACTTTTAAATCTTGAGTTTTTCTTTAACAGCAGAGGTACAAAATGTTAACAGAACAAATGCACTGTCACTGTGCATCTTAATGTGACAGAATGTAGACCAGGTCTGTCACACACATAGTAACATGCTGATCCAGATAAAAAAAAAAAAAAAAAAAAAAGGGGGATCCCGTTATATAACCCATATCATATAAAAGCAAAAAGGCATGTCTAAATTAGCCCTACAATGGGTTAAATATGCTGTATTTGCTTACCTGAAATTATATCCAGGAGAGACATTGTGGTCTAGTTCTCTGTTGTCCAAGCGTCGAAATGAATACTTTGGAACACAGTATGTATGCTTCTGGTCCAGATCACAATTCCAGCTAATCTGGATTCCCATAACTCCACCCTAGCACGACAAACATCCAATTTTACTAGACTGTGCCAAGCAAATAAAATGAATGTACACTAATATGCAAAAGTTTTAGGCAGTTGTGGAGGGAAAAAAAGTGCTGTAAATGAAGAAAACTTTCAGAAATACAAGTGTTAAAAGGAGAATAGCCAAAGCTATTTTGGCTGTACTTCTCCTATGGATCACAGGCATGCAGTTTGTTCTGCACTCCTGTGACCAGTTTTCAGCCTACTGCGTGTCAAAGCCTGCTGTCACCCAACGTCACAGAGCTAGTCCAGGTTCTGAAAAGATCCTAACCATGCAGTGATACTTAAATCCAACGCATTTCAAATACAAAGTGTTTGGAATCTTCATCATAGCATTGTATCACGGTCTACGAATAGATCAAAAACAGCATTTTAGGAATGGCATATCTGGATCATAAATGAAATCTCATACATATTATCCATACATCTACAGAGTTAGCAGGACAACAGATAGGAGTTCAAATAATGACATCCCTGATATCTCAAAAATTATTATATATACTTACATCAACATAATTGTCTAATTGTCTATGTGGTAATTGCATTCGGTGTGAGCCTAGATCCACAAACCAAACAGAATATGGACCCCAAAATTTTCTACAGGACGGCCAGATAGATAAAATATCCGGATTTGTATTGGTGCTTGAAAGACACTGCAAATGCTGAAAACATATGCAGGATATTAGAAAAGGTAGTACAAGAATAAGCGTTTTCAATATGGGGAAAAAAGGTTATAATGCAAAACACTTACTCTACAAGGGCTTCCTGCATAGATCATCAGACGGCTGTGGTGTATCAACACCCCGCTCAGTATTTAAACCTCCTTCAGCTGAGGAGGGGAATGGCACCAATACGCTGTCCTTGGCGTCCTATTTATATGCTGGTCCGTGTCGTCCCGTCCCGTGATCACGATGATGCGGCATGCAATAGCGCGCTGCATCATCGATGACGGGCCACGCACCAGATAGTAATATGTCCAGGCGCGGTTCGCTGTCATGGTTACCTGAACGCTGCCGCACTCCGCCCATCACCACCATGTAATGACGCAGCCCACCAAATACAAAAACCCCCATGTATAAACATCTCTTTACGAACCACCCCAACCCCTCCGAGTCTGCCAACTTACAGAGGGCAGAAACAGGTGTCAGTAACATCTTTGGGTGTCCTCCTGTGGTTTCTTTCCGCGATTTGTGTTACCTCCTTATCGGGCCTTAAACACCAGCAGGAAATTCCTCCTATTTCTTGGGACACTGTACCTGGGAGATGGGAGTGTTGGAAGGTTATAACATGTCTTATGTCCGGTGGTGAATACACCACTGGACGTTTTCTGTTATCCAGATCGCGTATTTCCCATTCTACATGGCTGAGTTGGTGGGCCGCGTCATTACATGGTGGTGATGGGTGGAGTGCAGCAGCGTTCAGGTAACCAGTCTGAGGATCTATGCAGGAAGCCTTTGTAGAGTAAGTGTTTTGTATTATAACCTTTTTTCCCAGATTGAAAACGCTTTTTCTTGTACTACCTTTTCTAATATCCTGCATATGTTTTCAGCATTTGCAGTGTCTTTCAAGCACCAATACAAATCCGGATATTTATCTATCTGGCCGTCCTGTAGAAAATTTTGGGGTCCATATTCTGTTTGTGGATCTAGGCTCACACCGTGGGGAATGCAATTACCACATAGACAATTATGTTGATGTATGTATATATAATAATTTTTGAGATATCAGGGATGTAATTATTTGGACTCCTATCTGTTGTCCTGCTCACTCTGTAGATGTATGGATAATATGTATGAGATTTCTTTTATGATCCCGATATGCCATTCCTAAAATGCTGTTTTTGATCTATTTGTAGACAGTGATACAATGCCCTGATGAAGATTCCAAACACTATGTATTTGAAACGCATTGGATTTAAGTATCACTGCATCTTCTTCTGTCATGTACAACGTTTTTAGGATTATTATCATTTGTATCCAATGTTCGGAACAATATTTTTCACAAAATTTCTTGATGTATTTAATAAATTTATACCCATTTTCAAAAAATTTTGTTTGTTTGTTGCCTTGAAAATCCCAACAGAGGTTTTTCTAATCAATTATTATCAGGGATGATGGCAATCACATGCCCATTAGTATGAGTCTTCTTTAAATGTTTGACTTTGTGCAAGTGTCCAAAGTGTGCAAGTGCAAGTTCAAGATTTGTTGCTGGTTTGAAGCCAAAGGGTACTCAAAATATTGATTTGATTTAGACTTTTCTTCTGTTTGCTCACTTTTCATTTTGTAAATTGATAAATACAAACAATGAAAATATATTTTTGAAAACATTCTTACTTTACAGCATTTCTTAACACCTGCCTAAACTTTTTGTACAGTACGTCTACAGGCAAAAAATTAACAATGGATAGTGCAGAGGTGTAACTAGAAATTACAGGGCCCCATAGCAAATTTTTAATGGGCGTCCAAAAGGAAAAACACCATTGTACAACGCCCCAATTTTCATGGCAGGTGACAAAAGACTGAAGAGGACGCGGTCGTGATATTATTGTGCAGATTGAGGTAAGAAGTATATAACATACAGCCAAGCAACAGACCCAATGACAAAGCATGCAGGGGTCAGGAGTGAGTAACAAAACAGCCCAGCGCACATAGTGCAGGGGTCAAGATTGACTAATGTACAGCCTAGGGCACAGGGTGCAGGGATCAGGAGTGTGCATCATACAGCCCAGTGGTAAGAGTGCAGCACCACTTACAAGAGACTTAAAACCCCCCTATTCACTTTATTTCTTCTCATTACTCTCCACCCTCCAGAACCAAGACAGCCTAATCTCATCCTTTAAAATGGACATAGGCGTAGAGAGCAGTCGCTTAGACTTACAACCAGTAGTAACAGGCTGATCATGGTATAGCAGGACTACATGCCATCAGTCAATCCCTCACTCTGCCATCCAACCCCTTTTATTGTGTTGCTCAGCTGTAGCACATGGGGTGAGCAGGGAGAAAGTGATCCATGGGAGTATCTGCTTGGCTTCATTTTCCCTGACCACTCCTCAATCAGTCTTCCCTACTACACGTTTGGTCTCTCCATAGGAACCTGACAGTGACACCTCATTTGAAAAAAAAATAAAAATGTGCTCTGAGCAGCCCAATTAGTGTTCAGTCAGAACTTCCCAATATGACTCTCCAACAGGACACAGACCCCCCCAAAAAAAAACACACAAAAGTATTTCCTTAATAGATATTGTACCCAATCTTTGGAATGAGGTGCCTTAAAGCGGGATTCCACCCTAAAGTGGAACTTCCGCTCATCGGAACCCTCCCCCCCTCCGGTGTCACATTTGGCACCTTTCAGGGGGGAGGGGGGTGCAGATACTGTCTAAGACAGGTATTTACACCCACTTCCGGGCATAAACTCCCACTTCCTGTCCCGGCGCGCTGTCTGCCGGGACACACACAGGTCCCAGCAGACAGCGCGGACGATTCTCATTGCGCTGCGCGACTCGTGCATGCACAGTAGGGAACTGGGAAGTGAAGCCGCACCGCTTCACTTCCTGATTCCATCACCGAGAATGGCGCCGGCAGCAGCAGAGAGCCGAGCGATTGATCGGCCTCTGCTGCCGACATCGCTGGAACCTGTGACAGGTAAGTGTCCATTTATTAAAAAAGTCAGTATTTGTAGCTGCTGGCTTTTAAAAAAAAAATTTCAGGTACAGTCCCTCTTTAAAAGGAGCAAAGGGAGGGGGATTATTGCAATACAACAACTCGAGATAGATAGATCTATATAACAGATTTTTTTTTTATTACAATAAGTTAAAAGCCAATAGTGCAGTATATTGAATCACATATACACAGGGGAGCATTTTACAATGATCTGTTGACCACAAGGATAATGGTAGATCATAGCAGCAGGTTAATTCTTCCCTACTACTTTTGCCAAGACATTGGCTTCATCAGGGGAATAAAATATAACAGAAAACAATTGTTGCTCTAAGAAGAGAAAGACATGAGTTTAAGAAAAACTGAAACAATAGACAAAAACAACAAAATGACAACGTGATACGCATAACTGAATAATTATGATACCAGGTGTCCGATCCCTTCCCCCAATAGTCCAACCCTCCTGGGAGTGCTACCACAATATGGAAAAATATTCCAAACACCACCAATAAGTCACCCGAACATACCCTGAAAGCCCAACGGGGCAAGGTAGATGCGGTCCAATGTCAGGGTTGCAGCCCTGCGACATTGGACTGCATCTACCTTGCCCCGTTGGGCTTTCAGGGTATGTTCGGGTGATTTATTGGGGGTGTTTGGGATATTTTTCCATCTTATGGTAGCACTCCCGGGAGGGTTGGTCTATTGGGGGAGGGGATCGGACACCTGGTATCATGCAGCATAATTATTCAGTGAGGAGTATCTTGTTGTTATTTTTGTCTATTGTTTCTGTTTTTCTTAAAAAAAATAACTCATGTCTTTCTCTTCTTAGAGCAACAATTGTTTTCTGTTATATTCTATTCACCTGATGAAGCCAATGTCTTGGCGAAACTAGTAGGGAAGAATTGACCTGCTGCTATGATCTACCATTATCCCTGTGGTCAACAGAACATTGTAAAATGCTCCCCTGTTATATGCGATTCAATATACTGCACTATTGACTTAACTTATTGTAATAAAATTATTTTTTTCTATTCTATATATATTGTATCGAGTTGTTTATGGTGCCGCAATAATCCCCCTCCCTTTGCTCCTCATTGTACCATACACAAAAGGGTTCTCTATCCCAAAAAAAATAAAAAAAGCTTGGATAAAATTTGACAAGTTATAAAATAATTTTCATATGACTATACCACCTCTCATCCTGCATAACGGACTTTAAACTCCTTACGCTTCACATTCTCACCATGGAACTTATAGTAGATGTGGGTGAGGCTAAAGCTGGCCATACACCTATAGATTATCTGCAGATTTTCTATGGTTAGATGGAAAAAGTGCAATAATCATTCTCCATGTTCGCTAAACTGTGTGGATGGAAGAATCTCCCACTTTTTCCATCTAACCACAGAAAATCTGCAGATAATCTAAAGGTGTATGGCCAGCTTTAGGCTTTTTTTTCCCATACCCAGCGATAGCTAGGACAACCCCAAATCATAAATCTATGGGCTAGCATTCCCCTAACCACACACCTGTATAGCCATTTCCTGGAAGTGTTCTCCTGCTTCTTCCACCATTTTTTAGTTATTAGAGCAGCTGTGGAGCGGAGCCGAGGCGAAGCACGTCCTCACTCCTCCATGTCCAGGACACGCCCCAATAACTATTTTTTAAAAGATATGTTAAGTTTAAAAAAAAGAAAAACAGTACAAAAAATAACATTCCATTTGGAAGGACGTAGAGAGGAGACGTTGCTGGAACTGGCGGCAGAGGAGGTAATGATGCACATCAACGTATGATACCTTGGAGTGAGTCCCGGAGGATCACTGAGCCTACAGATAGGAGTCTTTGGAGGTCCGTGTCTGTTGTTCTAGTGGAGGTCTTTACATAGTTATCCTGTTTGATGCCTAATATGATCCTCTGTGACGGGGATCATGTGATTCTGGTAAGCAGTAACATCACTCAATGGTGGTGGTTTACAGATTTTCACACAATCCTGGATCGAGTTTTTTAATGAGGACATTTCCACATCTGGGACTTTTCCATATTCACGGGTGTTGCTGCATTCTGATGCCAATTTGAATTACTGGACTTTATATCCCACATATGTCCATATAATTCATTATTTTCACCTTTATTTATGTATATTTCACATTACCTTATGGAATCTACACGTATATTTTGTTAAATGGTTGTCATTGATTGCAGTATGGTACAATACTTCGGGTCATTGTATATCACTTAAACTAGCATCTAATTAGCTATACTCAAAATTGGGCCACTAGTGAGTGTGTGTACAATATATATATATATATATATATATATATATATATATATATATATATATATATACACACACACACACACACACACACACACACACACACACACACACACATACATACATACATACATACATACATACATACATACATACATATGTGTATGTAATTCCTACACTAGTATTGGTATGCGCAGAAACCCCCAACTAGCACAGAAATGAAAACTTCCCTGAGCTATTTCTCACAATCAACAGAGAAATACTACAATCAGTACAGTGGGTGTCATTATTATTATTATACAGGATTTATATAGCGCCAACAGTTTGCGCAGCGCTTAACAAAATAAAGGCAGACATTACAATTACATAACAATTTGGTACAAGAGGAATCAGAGGTCCCTGCTCGTTAGAGCTTACAATCTAAAAGAAAGGGTCAATTGATACAAGAGGTAATAGCTGTGGGGAATGAGTTGATGGAGGAAGTAAAACAGTGTTAGATAGAAACAGGATAGGCTTCTTTAAAGAGAAAGGTTTTCAGGGATCGTCTAAAGATGGATAGATTA